>NMXI01000007.1:0-600000 GCA_002851675.1 Verticillium nubilum
AGTATAGAGCTTATTCTATCGGCAGTTATTCTAGCCTATCGGTAGTTCTTATATCGGCAGTTATTGTATCGGCAGTTTCTTCTACCGGTAGTTATTCTATCGGCAGTTTCTTCTGCCGGTAGTTATTCTATCGGCAGTTCTTCTGCCGGTAGTTATTGTATTAGAAGCTTCTAGAAGCTTCTACCCTAGACGTTCAGTTAGTAGACTTACCTACCTATATCGTAGGGTTTTAATATAGTATAGAATATAGTATAGTATAGTAGTAGTTTATATTATAGTTAGTATTATTCTCTAATAAAAACCCTAGGATATAGGTAGGTAAGTCTACTAACTGAACGTCTAGGGTAGAAGCTTCTAGAAGCTTCTAATACAATAACTACCTGCAGAAGAACTGCCGATAGAATAACTACCGGCAGAAGAAACTGCCGATAGGATAACTACCGGTAGAAGAAACTGCCGATACAATAACTGCCGATATAAGAACTACCGATAGGCTAGAATAACTGCCGATAGAATAAGCTCTATACTAAGAGCTTCGGCAGTTGAATACGAGGTACTAGCTAGAATCTTAATTCTACGCTAGACCTAATATCTATATCCGACGGTGGAATAAACTATCCGTCGGCCTAGTAGAAGACTCCGAGACCCCGAGGGAATCTTCTATATATACGTAGAATATCGTAATACTTTAGAATAGAAGGAATAAGCCTTACACACACAAGCAATACAGACCTACCTTCTATCTATCTCTCTTATCTACCTATCCTCCCTCTTACTTACTTAGTTATTTAACTAAGTAGATCCTTCTATCTTCTACTTATCTATCTACCTTATAGGTATTCAGCTTCCACCCTTTTAACAAAATAACTATATAAATACTATAGATAATAATAGAATAACCCCTATACTAGTAGATAACCAGGCAGCTATTAAGTTAGCTAATAATCCTGAATTTCATAAAAGGACTAAACATATAGATATAGCCTACCACTTTATTAGGGAGGCTATTACAGCTAAAAACATAGAAGTACACTATATACCTACTCTAGAGCAGAAAGCTAACGGGTTTACTAAACCGTTAGATAAGATAAAGCAAGCTGAATTTCTAGAAGTCCTAAATATATATTAGTTAGTTAAGATACTATAATATATACTAGTTAGTTAAAGAGAATATATATATATATACTACCTAGTTAAGATACTATAATCTCTATTCTACTCTATATCCGTATAGAGATTACGGGGGAATATTAGAGAATAATACTAACTATAATATAAACTACTACTATACTATACTATATTCTATACTATATTAAAACCCTAGGATATAGGTAGGTAAGTCTACTAACTGAACGTCTAGGGTAGAAGCTTCTAGAAGCTTCTAATACAATAACTACCGGCAGAAGAACTGCCGATAGAATAACTACCGGCAGAAGAAACATATAATATATACTAGTTAGTTAAAGAGAATATATATATATATACTACCTAGTTAAGATACTATAATCTCTATTCTACTCTATATCCGTATAGAGATTACGGGGGAATATTAGAGAATAATACTAACTATAATATAAACTACTACTATACTATACTATATTCTATACTATATTAAAACCCTAGGATATAGGTAGGTAAGTCTACTAACTGAACGTCTAGGGTAGAAGCTTCTAGAAGCTTCTAATACAATAACTACCGGCAGAAGAACTGCCGATAGAATAACTACCGGCAGAAGAAACTGCCGATACGATAACTACCGGCAGAAGAAACTGCCGATACAATAACTGCCGATATAAGAACTACCGATAGGCTAGAATAACTGCCGATAGAATAAGCTCTATACTAAGAGCTTCGGCAGTTGATTACGAGGTACTAGCTAGAATCTTAATTCTACGCTAGACCTAATATCTATATCCGACGGTGGAATAAACTATCCGTCGGCCTAGTAGAAGACTCCGAGACCCCGAGGGAATCTTCTATATATACGTAGAATATCGTAATACTTTAGAATAGAAGGAACAAGCCTTACACACACAAGCAATACAGACCTACCTTCTATCTATCTCTCTTACCTACCTATCCTTCCTCTTACTTACTTAGTTATTTAACTAAGTAGATCCTTCTACCTTCTACTTATCTATCTACCTTATAGGTATTCAGCTTCCACCCTTTTAACACTATCGGCAGTTATTCTAGCCTATCAGCAGTTTATTATATTAGTAGTTATTATATCGGCAGTTTCTTCTGCCGATAGTTATTCTATCGGCAGTTTCTTCTGCCGGTAGTTATTTATTAGAGAATAATACTAACTATAATATAAACTACTACTATACTATACTATATTCTATACTGTATTAAAACCCTAGGATATAGGTAGGTAAGTCTACTAACTGAACGTCTAGGGTAGAAGCTTCTAGAAGCTTCTAAGACAATAACTACTAGCAGAAGAACTGCCGATAGAATAACTACCGGCAGAAGAAACTGCCGATACAATAACTACCGGCAGAAGAAACTGCCGATATATTAGAGAATAATACTAACTATAATATAAACTACTACTATACTATACTATATTCTATACTATATTAAAACCCTAGGATATAGGTAGGTAAGTCTACTAACTGAACGTCTAGGGTAGAAGCTTCTAGAAGCTTCTACGACAATAACTACTAGCAGAAGAACTGCCGATAGAATAACTACCGGCAGAAGAAACTGCCGATACAATAACTACCGGCAGAAGAAACTGCCGATATAATAACTACTGATATAATAAACTGCCGATAGGCTAGAATAACTGCCGATAGAATAAGCGCTATACTAAGAGCTTCGGCAGTTAAATACGAGGTACTAGCTAGAATCTTAATTCTACGCTAGACCTAATATCTATATCCGACGGTGGAATAAACTATCCGTCGGCCTAGTAGAAGACTCCGAGACCCCGAGGGAATCTTCTATATATACGTAGAATATCGTAATACTTTAGAATAGAAGGAATAAGCCTTACACACACAAGCAATACAGACCTACCTTCTATCTATCTCTCTTACCTACCTATCCTCCCTCTTACTTACTTAGTTATTTAACTAAGTAGATCCTTCTATCTTCTACTTATCTATCTACCTTATAGGTATTCAAGAGGTACTAGCTAGAATCTTAATTCTACGCTAGACCTAATATCTATATCCGACGGTGGAATAAACTATCCGTCGGCCTAGTAGAAGACTCCGAGACCCCGAGGGAATCTTCTATATATACGTAGAATATCGTAATACTTTAGAATAGAAGGAATAAGCCTTACACACACAAGCAATACAGACCTACCTTCTATCTATCTCTCTTACCTACCTATCCTCCCTCTTACTTACTTAGTTATTTAACTAAGTAGATCCTTCTATCTTCTACTTATCTATCTACCTTATAGGTATTCAGCTTCTACCCTTTTAACATTATTCTATCGGCAGTTCTTCTGCTGGTAGTTATTATATTAGAAGCTTCTAGAAGCTTCTACCCTAGACGTTCAGTTAGTAGACTTACCTACCTATATCCTAGGGTTTTAATATAGTATAGAATATAGTATAGTATAGTAGTAGTTTTTTATTATAGTTAGTATTATTCTCTAATAGGCTCTCTAGGAGATATCGGATATCCGAGATAACTTAATTAATAACTACGGAAGGATTAAGAGGATTACGGACCTAGAAGAATACCTTACCGATACTAAGAGGCTTTATAACCTAACCGTTCGCTACGTTAATAGGAGGTAGGTAGGCGTTCTCGATATATTTAGAGAACTACGAGAGGTTATTAAAGATATTAACGTTATTACTAGAGTCGAGGATAATAGTATCTCGGCCCTAAGCTCTAGCTATAGCGTAGGCCTAACTAGATATTACCGAATAAGTAATAGTATTCTATTAAGTAATATCTAACGAGGCTACTATAACCTACCTATTATTATCGTTAGAGGTATTAGGAATAGAGGTAGACTCTCGGTATGTAGTATTATAATAGTAAGCTCGTATGGCTTTTATAGCTTTCTCGCGGATATCTATAGACTATTTTAAGGGTATATTCTTCTCGAGAAGAAAATAGTCTATAAGCAGGTAGTTAAAGAGCTCCTTACCTTCCTTAAAGTAATATAGGCACATAGGGTACTTCCTCTTAGCTATAGGAGCGGTATTAGGCGTAGAATTACCCTTTTTCTTACTACGATTACTAGAACCCTATACTATAGCGAGGGAGGTATATATAGATTCCTACGTATTAGCCTTATAGCTAATATTACGTACTATATTATTCTACTATATATTAGTAATAGTAGTATACTTTTCGAATAACGTAGGGTACTACCTCTTAATACTATTTAGAAGGTAATAGGTATATAGGCGAGAGTCGCTTCTAGTAAGTTCGCAGAGCCTTCTCTTAAGCGTCTAGGCGTATACGAGGAAGGCGTAAAGTATCGGAAAGTTACCGCTTTCGAGGGTACTAATCTCTCGAATAAGGTTACAGATGGTATCTTCTAAGACCTTCGGAATTATATAATTAACTACGTTCTAGAGGCTATAGGGGTTCTAGTTAGTAATATCCTAACTAGCGCCTTTAAAACGGTCGAGAAGTACTAGATTAATCGAGTTAACTAGGAGGCGCATAGTAGTAGCGCGTCTCGCCTTCTATAGCTTCTACGGTACTACGTTAGTAGTTACGGTAGTAGGTACGGGAAAAGGGTTTACGAGGAACTCCTCGATATCCTCCTATTTATAGGTAATAGTAATATTAAGTTACTAAGCCTAGAAATTCGATTCTCTAACTAGTACTAGAACGTTATAAGTATTTAAAGAAGCTATAATAATAAAGGATTAAGTATTAGAGCCTATTAAGGAGTAGTAGCTAAAAGGAGCTTAAGGTAGCTATTAGAAGCCGAGTATAGATAGCGAGAAAACCGGAAATTAGCTACTAGGAGCTGAAAATTTATAGGTAGTTATTAGAGATACGATACCTCCTATAATACTATACTAAAATTAATAAAAATAATATCTAATAATAGAGCTAATAAAGCTCTTAATAAAGGTATAAAAATAGTTATAGTAACGATAATACGCGGAGCGTTTAGGGGCTTATAACCTATAGAGGTAAAAAGGGATAGAACTAGTAATATATATATATTCTACTAGAGGTAGGCAGGTAGGCCTAGAAATATAGACTTAGTAGGTAACGGGGCGCATAGACCCTAGGGCGTAGGGCACGGACTACTAATATATAATATCTAGATTACTTATATAGGCTACGAGGCGCCTATTTCTAAAGGCTAAGAAGTCCCTTAATACTAAGGGTATTAAGATAGTAAAAGTAGGCCTTAAAGTTACTTAATTAAGCGCTTAACTAGAAGTTTATAGGCTTATAAGAAGCTTAAAGTAACGTAGAATCTGAACGAGCGATTCGCTAATATTAAGGGTATTAAAGCGGCTTAATTAAGAGTAAAATAACCCGTAATACCTTTAGTAATAGCTTTAAAAGATTAGGAAGCCGAATTCAAGTTATAGTATCCAGAATTACTGCTAATTTAAGCCTATTACGGCGAGCAATTAAACTTATCGTCTATTTTGCGCTGCTTTGAGTTCGTGAATTTAGGTAGGCGGTTTAGCGGGTGCGCGGTTTAGGGGGGTAGGGACTTATCTTAAGGGTACTTCTGCTAATACCTGCTAGTACTATTATAGTAAAGTTACTTTTATAATTGAGACTTCAATTACACCTAAGGCTTTTGTAGAGGATTACCGACCTTATAATATCATCTACCTACCTATCTGAGTGATACAGAGACCAGCTCCTGCTCGTCACTATTTCCCCCGCAGTACCGGTCTCTCTATTCTATCCCTCGTTCTTGAATCCTCATGCAAGCTCAAAACATCGAGTATGACGGACCAGGCTGACCAGGACAGCACCGCCACTAAGTTATTAAATGTAGACTTCCCTGGCGACCTGAACGATGACGCCGACGCCCTAAACATAAGAAGTCAGCCACAACCTGTCTTCCCACCTCTGCGAAATGATGAGGCCACCAACTTGCCCTCGGCGGACGCACAAGGTCCCACTTTAGACGGCATTGACGACATTGAAGACGACGAGCCTGCAATCGCGAAACCTTTTGCTCGAGCTAGCAGCCCTCCATCGGCGACCCGAGATGCGGATATCGAGGACGACAAGACACACGAACGACTGGTGTATAAGATGCACAAGTTCAGCTTGTATGAGACGGCCAGTCGTTACTACATCGTTGGGGGTGATGTTACTGAGCGGCGATATCGAATATTGAAGATCGATAGAACTACCGAAGATTCCGACCTCAGCATCACAGATGATAAGATCGTGTATAGTCAACGAGAAATGAACCAACTGCTCGATACGATTGACGATGGGAACAAAGGCACTGGCGGGATAAAGCTCCGTTGCACGACATGGGGCTTGCTTGGATTCATCAAGTTCACTGGTCCATACTATATGCTCTTGATCACCAAAAAAAGCACCGTCGCCATGATAGGTGGCCACTACGTTTACCAGGTTGACGGAACCGAGCTGGTGCCTCTCACTCCAGCTCGGTTCAAGACAGATGTTCGCAATACCGAGGAGTCACGGTTTCTAGCCATATTGAACAACCTGGACTTGACCAGATCATTCTACTACAGCTACTCGTACGACATCACGCGAACGCTGCAGCACAATATGGCCCGCGAGCGAGGTGCTCTCGCGAAGGGACTATCGTGCACACCCGGTGACGACTTCAATGCCATGTTTGTTTGGAACAGCCACCTTCTGCAACCCGTCGAGCAAGCTCTGAAAGATCCGTTTGACTGGTGTCGGCCTATTATCCATGGCTACATTGATCAAGCAGGTGAGTGATTACATCCCGCTGTGTACTACGCAAGTCTCATTGTGACCCCACCATCAAGCCCTCTCCATATACGGCCGGACTGCCCACATCACCATCATAGCAAGACGGTCACGGTACTTCGCTGGCGCTCGTTTCCTCAAGCGCGGCGCCAACGACTTGGTAAGTCGTACTTGTCCTAGTACTGAGTCCTATAAACTGACACTTGGGACAGGGTTATGTGGCCAACGATGTCGAGACGGAGCAGATTGTCTCCGAAGCACTCACTACGTCGTTCCATGCTCCTGGGCCGCGACTCTATGCTAGCCCCCAGTACACATCGTACGTACAGCATCGTGGCAGCATCCCACTATATTGGACGCAAGACAACACAGGTGTCACTCCGAAGCCTCCCATCGAACTGAACCTGGTGGATCCCTTTTACGGCGCTGCAGCATTGCACTTCAACAACCTATTCGAACGCTACGGTGCCCCGATCTATGTGTTGAACTTGGTCAAAGCACGCGAACGAACTCCAAGAGAATCCAAGCTATTGGTTGAATACACGAACGCTATCAACTATCTGAATCAATTCCTACCACAGGGTAAGAAAATAATATACCAAGCTTGGGACATGAGCAGGGCGGCAAAGAGCCGTGACCAAGACGTCATTGGAACGCTGGAGAGCATCGCAGAGTCAGTGGTCATAAGCACGGGGCTGTTTCACGATGGCGATGGCAATATCAATGCAACGAGGGTACAGAATGGGATCGCGCGCACCAACTGCATCGACTGTCTGGATCGCACCAACGCTGCCCAATTCGTCATCGGTAAGAGGGCTCTCGGCCATCAGCTCCACGCCCTCGGCATCTTGGAGGACACCGCGATCGAGTATGACACCGATGCGGTTAATCTTTTTACGCATATGTATCACGACCATGGAGACACTATCGCTGTGCAATACGGAGGATCTCAGTTGGTCAACACCATGGAGACATATCGTAAGATCAATCAATGGACCAGCCATTCTCGCGATATGATTGAAAGCTTCAAAAGGTATTATAACAACTCCTTCATGGATGGGCAGCGGCAGGAGGCATACAACCTCTTCCTGGGCAACTACATCTTCGCTCAGGGGCAGCCTATGCTGTGGGACCTCGCGACGGACTACTACCTGCACCACGCAGACCCAAGACTTTGGTCAGAGAAGACGAGCGGCGATTACATCAACTGGTTTACCCCAAAATTTCTCGAAGCAAGAAATATAACGCCCAACATCAATACGCCAAGCAGAAGCAGTGAGACGTCTGTTGCTTTTTTCGACGACTACTGGCTCGAATATTACCGCCCATCAACCCTGTCGTCCTTTCTCAAGATGTTCCCATACAAGATGAACTCGACCATCAAGTACATACCCTTCAAGTCAACACAAGACGGTCGTTACGACTTGAGCCCTTTCAAAGTCCGCAACGAGGCCTACCCAGACGGTCAAGAGAAGAAAAAGGCGAAGAAGGAGGTGACCATAGTTGATCCGCAGAGTGCATCATCAGTGCGAGATGCTGAAACGGCCATCGCGCGTCCGGACCAACCTTCGACGGGTAGAGGCATGTCGATACAACGGTGGTTGCAGCCTGCACACGACAAAGTTATATGTCAGCAAGGCATCATGAAAACGGCGCCCGAGGAATCGTCAAGTTTGCCAAAAACCAAGCCGACACAACAGGAGAAGACAAAGGCAGCACAGTGGACATTTACAAAAGCCGTGCATCAATCCTTGAATCCCTCGGTGAGCCAAGGGGAGGCGAACGACTACGATCGATATGTTAGTCACCCCCAGAACCTGCCTCTTGTCGTCTCTGCGGAGGAACAGGCAGAGAACGATTCCGAATATCGGGATTATATCAACGGCACTTGGCATCTTGAAAGTCACTTGCAGACTGGACCGGAAGACGACCCAACAGTATATGCAGAGCTTTTAAGAGTAGGCGAGAACCCCTTGACAGTAACCGAAGAGGACGCGCAGAAGAAGCGATACAAAGCGTACAGGAAGTGGCTCCGTGGTAAATCCTTCTTCAAGCAACAGCCGGTGGACTAGTTTCTGCCGACTGACGATTCTTTGCGGGCGTTTCAGAGCCGACCGTGTACATTTCCCTTGTCTTGCCTCCAAATAGACTTATCAAGGCTTTGTCCTTGCGGAGCAGCGAGGAAACCTTCAACTCCAAGCTTGTGCCCGCAGGCTCAACGACAGCTGAGAGCAAACCGGCGGTGTTCCGTAGCTGGTCGAGTACCTCACTGCTTGCATGTTCCATACCATTGTCGTGTAATGAAAGCCAGCAGACAGCCAGTGCCCTAATGACATCACCTTCGTACGCCGATGCTGATATTCTCGGCCAACAAGCCCGGATAATGATATTCAGTCCTTCCAGTGCGGTCGACAAGCGAGCTGAATGGTGGACGATGAATGGATCGATAAGAGTTTCGACATATATGGGAATGATGTCCTAGGAGCAATGATCAGCAGATGTTCCGGCACGATTGCGTATGCTCCAGGCCATGCTGTGTCTGCCTACCTTGAGATGCGGCGAAGCGGACATGCCCGAGTCGTGGACAATGATGGCCAGGTGCCGCAAGAGCACGTCTACAACCCGAAGATACTGAGACGCATGTATATATCCTGCGCATATTTCTCGAATGAGCCTTACCCTTATCCTCCGCACAGATTGAGCACGTTGCGGGTCATTGGCATACCGCCTAGCCAGCTCCATGGCCGCTGGGTATGCGGTATCGAGAAGCAAGGCGGATTCGTCTTCCGGAGTCAGCGACGGGAGGCATGATAGGATTGGAACGATGGATTGTTCCAATATATCTCCCAGGCCAGTGTTGCATAGTAATAATGGAGAGCACTTCCCCACAAACACTCGTGAGATAAGCAGGCC
Organism: Verticillium nubilum; assembly: GCA_002851675.1. Taxonomy (NCBI): domain Eukaryota; kingdom Fungi; phylum Ascomycota; class Sordariomycetes; order Glomerellales; family Plectosphaerellaceae; genus Verticillium; species Verticillium nubilum. Next base: position 9,799 of record NMXI01000007.1, read on the forward strand.
GCGAGCCTTCACCCTGGTGTCTGTGTCATCCAGTAGTGCCAATAAGACTGGTGTGTAAAGTGGCCATGTCTTACTGATGAGCGACTCCTACAAGTTAATTAGTCATTTGATGTGCGTATATTTGGACGCGACAAGGTCTACCTCTGAATTGCTCACCGCCCAGGAGAAAATGCTCGATGCCCACGGATGAGTGTGCTTCCAGGGCTTGGCTCCTGCGTCGTTTTTCAACAGCGCAGAGTCATTTTGCTGCATATGCTGGGGGTACTCGGACTTCCTGCCCGTGACGGTGATTCGTTCTGGCCGTGTCCGAGAGAACAACGGTCGGAGGAACCCCTCGAGAATTGAGATCAAAATGAAGTCTTGAGCAGTCCCTTTATTAAGGACCTGCATGTCGAGTATACCTTGGGCGGTTTTTGCTGACACTGCATCGTGCCAGGGCACCTGGGGATCTGTGAAGGCACTCACAGCCACCAGGGTGTCAGCATCAACGACAGCTGAGTGACGTTGGCAGAGTGCCCACAGAGCTGCAAGAAGACTCCGAGCCGTTTTTGACACATGCTGTGCATTTAAATCTGCAGTGTTATACAGCGACAGAAGCAGGTCGTTTAAGAAGCGACCAGTGAGGCCACACACCTCGTCCGATGCTCCCTGGTCATCATCCTCTCGGACAGCGTGTTCCAGAGTGCGGCACAGGGTACAGGTTGCCTCGTGACACTTGTGGCTGTCAGTTTTAGGTAGCTCGTAGTCAAACTCTCGCCTACGTACCGATGGGCGGTTATATGATAGCTCTTTGGCTAGCTTTTTGAAGCTAATCATCTGTCTTGTAGCAAAGAAGCTTGGGAAATATTGCCCGGTACTCAAGGGGTGGAAAGTGGGCGGTGATCATGTCTGCCACACGGAAAGGAGAATGCCTAGTTCCAACTGGTGGGGCAGCGAATGCTGGCTATTCACTGGTATGGCAACGGCAAATATTGGGGCGCCGCGTTAGGAGCATATAAGTTAAACGCATACAGGGACATGGTATGTGTGCGATATCAACTGACCCAGCTGATGTGACAACAACCTTTAGCCGCTCATTGCTCCAGCAGTCTCTTGACGAAAAGCCTATGGGTGATGATCGGGGGCGTTCAAAAGAAAGAAGAAAGTCTGCCTTGTCCAGAGTGAATTTGCATCTATGTCAGGCCATCTATTTGAAGTTCGTGCCTTCTCCTCCTCACCTCCTCAATCGCGCCTGTTGGGTCCGTGACTTTGGGGTGTCGGAGTTGCCACTCGAGGCATACATCTAAAGCAGCACCCATCCATTTCCCAGGTTTCAACCCAAGTTGCTGGCTCAAAAATTTGCCATCCACGAGTCGTCTCATCGAGGGGGCCTCCATGAGATCCTCGTCCGCAAGATGATCAAGGAACAACTGCCAGCCTGAGAGCAAGTCGTGGCATTCATCCGAGACTATGTTGTTGTCAGCTGGCTCGGCAAGGCCGATCAATCTATAATGTGCAAACACTCACTCTTGGCAATGTCAAAGCCACTAAGGTTATCCATGGCATCCATGAGTATGGTGCTGAGGACCTGCAGCCTCCAATGGGCCTCTCGGCCTTCCCATCTTCGGATGGACATGCCGATCTTGTCTCTTTGGTTCTTGATTTCATGTCCGGCACACACGTCTGTTTTGAGATCGAGGATTTGGGAGTGGTTGCGATGAGCCGCCGTGATCACATCACAGAGTTTGTTGGGTGCTTTCGCACCCTCACGCGCTACAGTGGTGGCCACGGGTAACGACGACTTGCCTTTCCCGGTGTTGCTGGCGCGGGGATCAACAAGATGAGCGCACGGCACAAGTGAAGCTAGTGTCCACGAGTAATAAATGTCTTCATCCGTGCGAACCAAGACGTCGTGTATAGATCCCGGTGCTTTGTTGCGTTCGAGTAGCTTCAAAAGACCATAGGCAATGTGCCATTTGGACAAGGCTGCATGTGGAAGATCAGTGCGGGCAGGGTCTGTATAAATTGCTCGATGAAGATCCAACTCATCTATGAGCCGGAGCGCGCGATGGGGGTCATTGCCTGTGGCTCGGTCAGGTCATTGGTCGGTGGAATATTGGCCGGTAGTCTCACCCTTCAGCATCTTTTCCAGTTCTACGCCAACGCGTTCCCTGCTGATCTTCACACCCAGAGCAGCCAAGACTTTGGGGTCGGCCATGACGCCTGTGGCAGCCGAGTCGATAGCAAACCCGAGCCGACTGGCAAAGCGAACCAGCCTCAAAACCCTGAGAGGGTCATCCATAAAGGTTTGAAAGGGTTCTAACGGTGTTCGGATGAGCTGGTCACGCATGTCAGCGAGGCCGCCTGTGAAGTCTTCGACCTTTTGTGTATGCAAGTTGAAGAAAAGAGCGTTGACTGTCGCATCCCGGCGCAAAGCGTCCTCCTCGGCCGTGCCAAATTCCACGACGGGGTTTCGACTGTCTTCAGCATAAGTTTCCGTTCGGAGATTGACAAAGTCGAGATCGAGCCCGAAGACCTTGACGGTCGTGGTCTCAAGATTCTTGGATTTCTCGGGGTTGGCAGCAATGCGGTGGAGGTTCCCAATATCGTCAGGTCCGATGCCGTGTCGCGATGCGAATTCGGGCACATCGCAGTACTCCCGCAGCTTCTCACCGAAACGAAGGCCGGTCATTACGTTAATGGCCACATCGATGTCATGACTGGTGGTCCCGAGTAGCTTATCGCGGACCCAGCCCCCGGCCCATCGCAAAATCAAGGGCTCGGTAAGCCGATCATTCGTGTCGATGAAGGCGGACACATCAACCAAGAGATTCCTCAATTGACGCTCCCGGTCCGTGAGCTGAATCTGGGTGTTGGGTGAGTCGACCGCCATGGCGTCGGTCTTGAGACGCGTGGAGGATGAAAAGCGGCCTGCAGGTGCGTATTCGACGACTTTCCTCTTCATGACAAAAGAGCAGAATGAATGGCGCCAGGGGCTTGGGAGGGCTGGAACAAGGAGCCGGGGCATGGCATATCCCTTCCTGTCTGGTTCTGACGCATCGTGACTGTCTGTGGTTTCGAGGCTTTTGGGCAGTTCCACTCTGAAGACACACACCAGCCAACTGAATACATCGGGTGAGTGCCTGTATGGAGACCCGTCGGTAGCAGCCGGCCGAGGGTGGCAAATCGAATACGGCGGACGACATCAACACCAAGTACCAACTGGAGTCGGGAAGGAGTAAACCACTATGAGTCCGTGCGGTCTGGGCTTGTTGTGGCTTATGGGTCACCAGACACCGCCCATTGGAGGAGACACAGCTGTCGCGTGGTCTCTTTGGCACACCAGCTCCAGTCAGGTTGCAGATCAACTGAGAGGTGCCCCCCCCTGCTCATCTGACCTGTGGAGACGATCTCATCTGACTGTGGAGACAAGTTGACCTGACCTGAGAGGTCGTATGGGTCTGAAAGATGGAGACCTTAGTAAGCCATGTGGATCATATTTACTGGGGACACAGTACACACAGTATTCGGGTTAGGGTTGGTAGAGGGTTAGGGTTATGAATGGTTAGGGTTATCCAGGTTAGGCCGGGCAGGCTTTTCGGGTTAGGTGGCTAGGGTTAGGGTTAGGCGGCTAGCTTTAGTATAGTAATTGGTTTGATACTATATGGCCTTGGCACCTGGGTCCACACCTCCTCTCAGGTCAGGTCAACTTGTCTCCACAGTCAGATGAGGTCGTCTCCACAGGTCAGATGAGCAGGGGGGGGCACCTCTCAGTTGATGTGTAGTCTCGCTCCAGTGGCGCCGTCAGCTTTCGGTGGCCGGCATGCCCTACCGATCGTTGATAAGTCGATTCATTAGCACAACTACCACGCTAAGCCATCCTGTCCATTCGGCCAGGTGCGTCGCTTGCCGACGCGCAAAGCTTAGCATGCAAGCTTGTGGAGAGCCTGGGACATTCAGATGATGGCCCTCCAAAGTACCTTACCCTGGAAAGTGGCCTACGGGCCTGGAGCTCAATCGTGTAGTGACGGGTCATGAGACCTGGAGAGACGACACTGCGACGTCTTGACGAGCGACGGGAGGCAAAAGAACCGTCCGCTGATGCCATCAATTAGGCCTAAAAATGAAGGCTGATCTGTCGGCCAAACTATCTGGGTGAGCGATCTGCAAGCTTCGCCATCTCCCACCCTTGCCACACACTTCCCCTCCTTTTGTTTGTCTGGACGTTGCCCTCCGCCGCCATGTGACGTCAACCACAACAATGGCTGGTCGTTGTCAGCTCCCGCTAATCGAAAGACAGCCATTTACCTGACTGACCGTACCGGGTACTTGCCCTTCAAACACCTGTCGAGCCGGATGCTGAGTTGTGGCGACTAGGGCCATGAAGCGTATTGGACCGGGCCTCCTACAAGTCGGGTCAGCCATGCCTGGCAGAGAGGTTATTCCAATCTAACACTGAGCGCTTCGGGCAAGAACTCTGTTTATGCCAACACAGCCAGGGATGTAGCTCCTACTCGGCCTGTCTCGATGCCAGCTAAGGCAAGGTACCTCAAGGTAAGGGCCGAGGTGTAGGTACAAGGCATAAGAGGCAAGCAAAGAGGGAGGCGTGAAGCTGTAGACAACCCCGCATCCATCCAGCTACAAGTGAGTTCTCATCTCCAGGCGCCCTCGGCAAGCTTAAATAACCCGTCACCGCTTTGTTAAATCCCCTGGGAAAGTCCATTCACACACTCTCCCATCTCAGCTTTATCATTATTACCCACCCACCGTTACATCCTCACTTCAGTGAACAAGCCCCTTGTTCAATACACACTCCATCAAATTCTGCCTGCACCGTAGCCCGAGTATCATTATGAACAGTTGGGATTCCCTTTCCTTGCGCCTGCCCGTGGTGGTTGACTGGTGATGCTTCAGCCGTGCTTTGAAACTGGCTGATGGTTGCTTATCCACCCACTTCACAGATCAAGAGAGAATCGGGAGTACGTCCCCCCAAGCCATGAAACTACAAACGGACCAAAGCGCCATCGATTCCACTGCAGGTAGCCCCCCGGCCCTGTCGTCGTCGCCGTCCGACAGGCGTGCAAGCACTGATGAGTGGGGTACGTATGGCGGCTAACGGCCACTTGGACTTGCCATGTTCCAGCTTTTTGCTGACTTGACGGCCAGATGCCTCCAAGGTCCCCCCCAGTCGTTTCCAGAAGCGCAAGGGCTCCATCTATGCCACCCCTGGCTCCCGTGATGGCCACGTCGACCGGAACTACGCCAGTGGCTTTCATGAGAAACACACAGAGAAGGGCTACGGAAAATCCGATGCCAAGCACTGAGACCTCGAGGTCAGTCACGGCAGTGGTTACGAGCGCGAAGGAAGCGATGATTGTAGTTGATACGTGTACACGGACTCCTTTTCTCTCCTATTGCCCTGGTATGTTCCTAGCGGACGCAACCCGCTGATCGCAGAGAATAATCTTTGCACCAGTGGCATCCAGCTATAGATGTTCCCAGTAGTTCAATCCAAATTGCACGGTACCATCACTCATCCACATCGTCAATGTCTATAGCGTCAGGGTTGGATGCAGCCGGCTCTGCGGATCCAGAAACTTTGGGACCGTCGCTTGCAGCAACGAAACCTGCTGGCGCCCGTGCCTGGCGCTCCAGTGCCGCCATCGCGTCGACTGTGTCAACATCGGTGGCGTCCTCCGGTCTTCGCTGGCTGCGAGCAAGCGCCTGCGACGCGATGAAGTTGACATCAGTGTTGAATTGAGCCTGCACGCTCCGCTTGATCCGAAGCATCTCCTTGAACGTGTCTTCGTTGCCATGTTGAACTTCAAACGACTCCCACTTGGTCCAGAACTCTGGGCTCGTGCGAGGGTCGCAAAATTGTGATGCGTGGCCGTAGATAGCCCTGGCTCGGTCGATCTCTCCCAGGCGCTTCTCCATGTCGGCAAATTTCAAGCACATGTCTCGTGCCTCCGTATCAGGTAGAGATGATATGGCTCTCTCGTAGATGGGCCTAGTCGACGGCAAGCCGAAGTTGGAAGCCGACTTCGTTATGTAGAAGTTGAACATGCCTGCGCGGTCTTCATCGGCAACGGCTCGCGTGGCCCGTTCGTAAATGCGCATGGCATGCCTTGCGAGACCTCTCTCCTCCTCCAAATTTCCATACATGAGGTATATTGTTTTGGCGAACTTTGGTGGGCAATCCTCAACAGCTTGCTCAAAGAGGTCACGAAGGCGCTCAATGCCAATTTTGCGGTCGACAGCCTTCGTGAGGTACATGTTCCAGAGCTCGAAAGCAACCGGGTAACTGAAAAGGTCCAGCCCCCGCTCATATACCTTGAACGACTCTTCGTAGTACTCGTGCTCTTCCAGAAGGTTGGCGTAATTGACTACAGTCTGGGGGGTTGCTATGCGCAGCTCGAAGATCCTTTCATAGACTTTTTTCGTGTCATCCAATGAACCGACACTTTCAACAAGGTCGACGTAAAAGCTCCACAACTTCCAGCTCTTGTGCACACGCTGCTGTGGTGACAGAGTTTCGTCGAAGTAGTCGACCGTCGATCGCTTAGGCGCCTGGACGGCTTTTGCCATGATGCGGACTGCGTCGTCAAAATTGTCGTTCCGCAGTTCCATCTCAGCCCATTCAATCCACATGTCTGCAAGCTCCGCAACGGACCGGAAAGGCACCTTGACGGCTTTCTCCGCGATGACGCGAGCGTTACGAATGTCACCACCACGCTCATAGAACTTGGCATAACCGGCCCACAGCTGGTGGAAGGATCCGACTGCCTTTTTCGGTTGTATGGCGGCGATGGCTGCGGTATATGTCTGTATGACTTCGTGCTTGTTGTCACCCCAAAGCGCGACTCGTTTCTCCCACTCCAAGACGTTGTTCGGATTTTGGCGTAGTAGTACATCGTTCAGGAGAAAAGGCCTTCGGTCCATGAGCTGTTCAAACCTCAACATACGAATATCGAGTTCAAAGTCGGCATCCTCGTCTACAATGCCTTTCGCAGCGCGGTTGGAGGCAACCTCCATAAGCGCCCCGATAACGGACTCTTCAAATTCGGTATACGAGTCGAAGATCAAGGTGAAATCCCGGACAGTCATGACGGTAATGATGCCCTCTTCAAACACATCTCTAGTGCGCTCGAAGCTTCCTCTTCTGATCCAGTATGTGGCTAAGCCACACCAAAGCTTGCCCCGTTGATCCGTATATCGAGTGATGCCGCTCCTGATGATACGCTCAACGTCGATGCCGGTTTCGTGATTTGAAATTATCTCAGTAGCATGATCCACGATCAAGTCCACCATTTCGTTCCAAAGTTCGAAGTGCCCCTTGCCATGTTTGCTGGTGAAGCGCGTATTATTCAAGATGTCAATGTACTTCGTGACAGCTTCGGTGTAAAGGCCGACCTCAACAAGCAGTTCGATGAAGTCCTCAGAATCCTCGGGATGTATCTGCATGTAGCGCCGCCATATTTTGACTGCAGTCATGCCCGAGAGGGAGTCAGCAAAAGGCCGATAGAGCCTCCAGATGCGCTTATGTTGTGAGACTGGCAATGCGCGTAATGCGCGATCGAACGCACGTCGAGTATTTGAGACCAGGGGTTGTCGGAGGAGAAACTTGAGATACAATTCCCAGATGCGAGGCATCTTGTTTAGTAGGATTAGAGCGCGTTCGAAAAGGGCGTTGACCTTGCGGTATTCGGATGAGAAGATTGCAGCATTAAGACGTCCGACGTGTTTGACGCGGAACTCGAGATACTTGAGACCATATTAGCCGTTTATAGAGACTCTTTCGTCATGTATGCTCACCATCTTCCACAACTTGTAAGACCTGGGGAGTTGCAGACAGGCCCTCTCGAAGACGAAGGCCTGTTCATGAATCGTGCCATGCTGGATCTTGAACTGAATGTACGCAAGCCACGGCTTGGTGCTCCCGGCATTTCGAAGGATGTCTTGCTCGTATACGGAGTCCTCGTCCGTCTGAAGAAAGTAATTTCTCAGCTGGCAAGACGGCAAGCTATTTGGAAGGACCTTACTTACTACGAGGTGCAGATCCGACCGGACTCGGCCGCCACTCATAACCGTGAGCACCGGCATGTTGACACAAAGAGCTGCTATGAGGCCATTGGCCAGCGGAGTTCTGCTGGAGAAGTGCAATAGTATTGAATACCTTACCGCAGCGGACGAGGGTAGGGGCAGCTGGGAACGCGCGAAGTCGGCTAGACGTATCTCGAAGTCGGACTTCAATGTTGTTGTTGCATGCACTGGACGTCAGGCCGTCGCAGGCGCATGAGCAGCAGGCGATCGTCGGAGGGACGGGCTGTCTCTGCCGACAACTAAAAATGGGACACTAAAACTCTGGGATACCCAGATAAACCTTTCATTGCATAACTCGCTCTGCTGCGGGCATCGATAAGCGAATAACCGACCCATTCCAGGCTTATCGCGATTCTGGATGATGAAGCTGGGCGGATAGCTGGATTAAGCCAAGAGCACTGATGGAACTGCTTCTCGCCATCTTGTCCATAACGTCACAGCCTCTCTCTCTGCGCGACCTTGCACCCGTAACATCGAACTTTATCAGCTTTCCTGATTGTGTGCAGTGATTGATCAGGTCAACCCTAGGTTCGAGCCTTGTACATTACTGGCAACAACATCCTACGTACAGGCGATCACCGAGTCTCCAACTCCAAGCATATCACCATGTCCGGCGCCGCTGTAAGCCCGCTACGCACTTTCTACTGCCATCGATTTCAACGATAGAGTCCTTGCTGATCTAACTCGTCCATCGCGGCAGGACCGAGAGCCTGTTTTCCCAACCCGGCAATCGCTGGGCCTGATGAAGGCGAAGCTGAAGGGAGCTGAGACAGGTCACAGCTTGCTCAAACGGAAGAGTGAGGCGCTCACAAAGTGCGTTTGCTTAGTTTCCAATTTTATCCAGATTGATTGCTGACTGGGGACGATGTTAGGCGATTTCGAGGTTAGTCCATTCAGTCTCCGATCTGTTCCCCTGTACTGAAATCAACACACCACATTAGAGATTACGAGACGAATCGACGAGGCAAAGCGCAAGATGGGTCGAGTGATGCAGATAGCGTCTTTCTCCTTGGCAGAAGTCACGTATGCTGTAGGTGGCGACATTGGGTACCAGATTCAGGAGTCGGCTAGATCAGCACGCTTTCGTGTTCGCACCAAGCAGGAGAACGTTTCTGGAGTCCTCCTACCGACTTTCGAGAGCTATGTCACCGAGGGAAACAACGATTTCGGACTCACTGGGCTTGGAAAGGGTGGACAGCAGGTGCAGCGGTGCCGGGAAACCTACGCTCGTGCTGTGGAAGCTCTTGTAGAGTTGGCCAGCCTTCAAACTGCTTTCGTGATCCTCGATGAGGTAATCAAGGTTGTCAACCGCCGAGGTAAGTGATCCTTCTTGTGCCATATTGGACATGGCTAATTTGGGAATAGTGAACGCCATGTGAGCCCCCATGTAATGCGCGCCACGGACGTGCATTTACTTATCATTCGCAGTGAACATGTCATCATTCCTCGGACAGAAAACACAATCAAATGTTGGTACTTGATGACCCATCATACTCATCATGCTAACGACTTTTCAGATATCAACTCCGAACTGGACGAGCTGGACAGAGAAGAATTCTACCGGTTGAAGAAGGTTGCGGGAAAGAAGCAGAGAGATACTGCGGCGGCCGATGCGGAGATGAAGGCTAAGAGAGAGGCTGCCCAACGCAAAGCAGGACAGAACAATATGGTGGACGATGGCCCTACCGACATGCTAGCGGGCGAGGACGACAACGACGTTATTTTCTAGGAGACGGAGACGTGTCACAGAGAGCATGCTGGCAAGAAACGAGCTGCATGAGGTGCAATGATTACTCCGCCTCCATAACTCGACCGCGGGAACATGGTAAACCAACGAGCGGCACACCCCCGGCGATCAGTTATTACTTTACCTAGGATCGGCGCACTATGAGAAGCATTTTGTTTAAGGCATGGTAGCTATTAGAACGAACAAGGCTGTAAACACGTTCTTTGCCCCTATTGACGCTGGTATGTGACCTTGATGGTGTTGGACTCGCCGAGCATCATACCAGCTGTATTCTCCTTAGCCGTTATGGCCCCTTGCTCACCGTCGTATTCGACAAATGCAATGCCTCGCCGCCCAGGAACCAGTCTCACTTCGCGGAAGCCATCGAATCGACCAAATATACCCGTCAAAGCTTCGATATCGTAGTCCTCAGGTAGATTCTGGACGAACAGGATCTTGTTTGGCGGTAGGTACTCGTCTGGGACGACGGCAGAAGTCGCAGGATTGCTCGATTTGAGACCTGAGCCCCTTACCGCTTTGGCTGGTCGGCCCGGCGCATCAGATGCGACACCAGCGCCGGATCGTTGTAGGCGCTTCTGTTCCTCCGCGGCGTCGAAGGCTCTCTTTTTGTCTGTGACACTTGATTAGCGAGGAAAGTAAGGTGAGGGCTACTCGATATTGTTGGCCCACCTTTTTCTGCCAGTCTGCGGCGTTTGTGCATTTCGAAGTCATCTTCACTGCCTTGCGTCCTCACTGTTGCATCACTCCTTGTCTTAGCTAATGCAACTTGCATTGGCTTGTCAAACAGCTCGAAACCCTGTATCTCGTCGATGGCAGTCTGTGCTGACTCCGCGTTGTCAAAGACAACGAACGCCTGGCCTTTCGACTTTAGATTCGTTTTGGCGATGATCTCAAGCACACTTCCATATTCGGAGAAAATCTGCAAGAGCGACTCTTTTAAAACATCAATCTTGACTCGTTCCTCGAGATTGCGAACGTACACCCTGAAGCATAAGTCAGCCGAAATGCCCAATGCCAGCCGTGTCGATGTGCAGTGACACGTACGTGGCGATGGACGGGCCGGAAGCCATAGTTAGGAGTTTTCTGATGGCCAACGTTAATGTTGTGGTAGTGATAGTAGGCGGGCGATATGCAGGTTACAGACGGGAGTGGGAAAGGCGACAGCGGGCGCGACGACGCGCCAACTTGGCTGGTGGGGTAGCTGGATACCCCCACCTGCGTGCATCAGCCCGCAGCTATTGAAATAAATTCATTTATCCGTCGAGCTCTCCAAGCCCAACGACCTCACCATGGACGAATTGACCAATTCCGTCCGTAAAGGCGCACGGAAAGCAGTGGCTTGTCAAAGTACGTGTAAGTGGAAATTGCAATGAGTCAAGGGAACTCAATTTTCCAAAATTCCACACAATATATTGATGCTCTGATTTAGTCAGAGAATGGCCCAAAGCCGGATAGTTAACTGTGCCATGCACTAGAGTTTCCAACAAAGCCGAGGAACGCCAAAATCACTGCGACCCGCTATTTATATGCATCTATATCTGGCTATGCTGGTGCGAGCCATCGTGTTGCTCTTCGGCGGAGGTGGCGATCACATCCACCTCTCCTTCACGGTCCCCCCTGGGCTCATCGATAGCTAAATCGCTTTTCATGTCAGGAACAAAGCGATCGATCCGGCTCCATGTCTCTGTCCATAGCGTCTCCTTCGAAGCGTCCTTGCTCGGCGAAACAAGGTAGCCGCTGCTGGACATGAAGAGCAAAACATTCTTCAAGTTCTCGCGAACAGCTTCCTCCTGTCAAATGGAGTTAGCATACATCGTGCGACCTCAAATCGGCTCCCGTTTAAAACTTACCAGACTATCTCCCTGTCCGCTGTTCATCAGGCGGTCCATGATATCGATAATCTTCAACCAAAGATCCAGCATGCCATCCCAAGCAGAGAGCAGGACGAGGTACTGGAGGAAAACCTTGCAAAGCAGTGATGACGCCTGTACCCTCATCTCAGCCATACCGTCTCGGTCGGAGGTGAACACCTCCGGTTTCAAGAGACGATGAATCAAGGGAAATAGCACTTCGCCGAAAATTGCTGTCCACTCTTGATGGTCGCTGCAGGTCACGTCGGGTGACAGCAGAGACCTCTGTAACGACGTGAAAGCCAGCAGCCGAACGTCACGACACGGATTAGTGCACTGACTTGTGAGTGCCTGGAAGATGGGCAACCAATACGCTGACCAAGCTACGAACCGAGTCAGCCGTGTGATCGTTTATATCTCAGGGTGCAGCTTACCCTCACTACTTTCCAAGTGAGATTGTTTCATAAGCTCAGGAATTCGGTTAGTCATGTTGTACATGGTTGTGATAGATCTGATGCCTCTGGTTACGGTATCGCTACCCCTTCAACTGTTAGGAACGGCTCAAAGCACAACTTCGATGGACTTACCCCGGTGGCTCTCGCTCAGCTTCTCGGGACTTGCGAGGCCGTTGCTCTTGTTTCCTTTCCGCAAGAACGGCGCGTCCGGCTGCAGATGCAAAGTCGCCAAGCAACAGAATGGCCGCCTCGTAGTTGTCCGCCATTATCGCAGGAGGAACACCAGTGCATCCTCGTTCAAGAAGATCAAACACCACAGCTGCCGAATCATACCTCCCGGCCAGGGCTCGCATAATGGACCAGAAGTCGGGAGAGGTCATGACTTCGTTCCTCAGCGGACCTGGTTCGGCAACGCAAAATTTTAGTCCCTGAATGAGCATCATGGATGACTTAGCCAACGTGTCCTTGGGGAAGCTGGAGATGGTGTGAAGCAAGACTGGGATGTTGACGTAGTCGAAGGCCTGCAGCTTACAGTGTTAGCAGAGTGTAATTGGGGAGCAGAGCGACATCGCGTCGCAAATTCTGAGTGTAACGCACATGAGTTGCACGGAGGAGACTGAGGAGATAAAAAGATGTCCTCGAGACAACCATTGCGTGATACTGGTTAGCATCCCTCAAGACTGCCTGCAGAGCCTCCATAACCTGCTTGCCAAGAACCTGCAGGGTCTCTTGGTCACGCAGTGCTAGCACTGTCATCATCTCCAAGGAGAACACCATAGACGGGTCATACGCTGGAAGGATCGGTTTGGACTCATGCTGGGGTGTGGCAGGGACGTGGTCGGATTTGACGGTGATGACTGCAGAAGTCTGCTCTTCTGGTAACGAGCCGATGAGACATTCAACGAGAGGTTCCAGCTCAGTGGCGCCCAATTTGCTATCGAAATGTGAGCCACACGCACGACTGATCGATATTCGTCATCTTACTTGATATTGGCAAAAACAGCAGCCATGTGGCACGAGTTCACACAGTCAACAGAGCAAAGGGTACTCTCCAACTCTTCGTCTGATGGCTCTGGAGGGTCGTCTGCTGCATAACTGGAAATATATGACGTGAATGCTGAGAAAAAGCCGGTTTCCATTTTTGATGCACGATCAATGACTTGAGACGGATTCTGGAGAGGAATGGCGGGAATGGCTGTGAGCGGGGAGTCGGCGGCGGACGGCGGAGACATGAGTGAGTTGACAAATAAGTTGAGCCAGATGCGGATAACCTACACGGTGTCAGTCGGCCAATATAGCAGTGCGTCATGCTGGCTGTCTACTCACGTGTTTCCAACCCTTGCGAATGTGGCCTTCGCTCCCGGTGACTACTCTGAAGAGGACTAAGGTTGCGAGCTGTGCTCTGAAGTCCCTACCTAGCTTCACTGCAAGCTCGCTGACCATGACCTTGTTGTCTCCTGCTTGGACCTCAGTGTTGAGGGTGGTACTGAAGGGAAGCTCGCTAGCAAGGGTCGTCATGTGACCGAGAGAGTATACAATTCGGTCAAGGGCCTCGCTGTTGCCGAACTTGGTCGCGATCCTGGCGCACTCGTCAAAACCGGTGACGATCCTAGCGAAGACGGCATCATCCGTAGCCGACATGAACACATATGACAAAGTTGAGACGATCGGGCGCCAAGTTGTCGCGAAAATGTCAGCATCGTATATGTTGGTATCACAGAGGGTCAACGGCCCGACCATCTCTGTCTTCGCCAAAAGCTCACGCCAAGCGTAGTCGAATGCGTGCTTGTTATCGTGTTCATCCGGCAGAATGATTTCGTTGTTCCTGATGGAATCGAATATTTCCTGTAGGTACTCGGGGGCGAAGTTACCTCCATCGTTCACCCCGCGTAGATTCTTCGAGAAGTCTTCCAATGACATGCGCTTCGAGGTCTTCTTGACGGTAGGATTATGCTGGTCTGTATTCAACAGAATAATGGCATACGTTAAGACGAACACAGCGTCTTGATTGGCCACTTCGGTTGGCGTTGCTTTGGCGCAATACCTATCGGCAAAGACAGTGACAATCCTCTCAATGAGCGGAGCTTCGCCCGGCAGTCGGAACGTCTCGAGAAGAACTCGCAAGGCTTCATCGACACGTTTCCCCTCAAAGTCGAACGAGTCCAAGTACGCTTCTAGAACTGGTTCATTGCCCTTCTTTGACAAAAACTCGCCAAGGACCTTCTTGTTGACTCGAGACGTCGCATTCAGGAACCTGGCAACCGAGACAACATTCTGTGCATCATCAATGATGCCCTGAGCTTGCAGGTATGCCAGACCGCCTTTCGGATTCTCGTTGAACTTGGTGGTGCCCTTGATGATGATCTTTTTGCGACGCCTCTGCTCCCGTAGATGTGCTGCTGAAGGAATACCCTCAAACACAGGTTGTTGCTCCAGACGCTCTGCAATGTATTGAACGTAGCGGAGCAGGGCATCGAGGCATAATGGGGGTACGCTGGTTGTGCTCCATGTGGCCGAGTCCGGCAATGCGTTCCTGGAAAGAAGCCCAACCAAATCCTCGCAGAGGTCTGCCCGGTCTGGATCACAATCGTAATTGACGAAGAGCTCCGTCATGAAATTTGGCATCCTGGACAGTACCCCAATGCTTTCTACCATTGCCTGGCGCGCATCTGGCTTCCGAGAGCCACCTTCTAGGCCCAGCTTCTGGCGATCTTTGACGGGAACAGGAGTCGAACGGCCGCTACTCGACTGCGACGGCGGGGGTTTGACAAGCTTGGGAGCCTGTGGGATGCCGGTGTAGAGAGAAGGGTCGATGCCCGGCTCACGAGGAATCTCCACGGAGGGATGTAGGCATGCTACAAGGTAGGAAAGGAAGAGCTCTTGCTGGAGCTTGAGGACACCTCTGCATGTGGCTAGCAACGTGCCGGCTACTATGAGGGATTCTTGAAGAATGGCCATGTTGTCGGATCGGACAAGCTGAAATAGAAAGCAACACAGGCGATCTTCGGCGATGATAGCGAGGGCAGGATGCCTCGCGATGGAAGGCCCTGATACTTCCAGCGCAACATGAATAATTCTTAAAGCCATGACCCGCATCGTATCGGTGTGCTGGCGGTCGGTCGGATCCAAGAAATTGACGAGTACCCTGAAAAGTTCTCTGACAGAGGGTAATGAGTATGGTCTTAAATCAAGAGACTCGACGTCGTTCGGCCGTTCGAATTCCACCTCCTCATCCTCCGAGACACCACTGGCTTCGAGGCTCTCCTTTTGATCTGTAGCTTCCGAACTCGTTGAAAGCCGCGCGTTGTCGGTCTGAGCCACTGATAGAGAATCGCCAATCACACCAGCAGGTGCAGGGTCCATGGTGACGTTGTCCATGTCTCCGTTCGTCTGACGGTCGAGAGCATCAGGATCAACGCCCGCCTCGACTTCCAAGTGCTTCACATCTTCAAAGATAATTTGACACATGCGCACCATAACACCCTCTGCGGTCCGTCGAAGGACCGGGGAAAACCTTGGTTGAGAGCAGATGGCAAGCCCACGGCCCATCATATCACACACGCTTTCATCGCTCAGAATATCCCCCCCAGGCCCCGACATCATATCCTCCATTAGATGTAAAATCATCAGGAGAACGACCTCAACTTGCCCGGAGTCACTTGTGTCAAACTGACAGCGAGTCACTGCAGCCGACAGAGACTGCATGGCGAGAGGAAATCGGGGAGAGGTCGGACCAATGAAGCCGTAAGCCAAGAATTTGCGGAGCGCTCCGAGGGTGAGAATTGTGATCGAAGCGGCGGTGCCCTTTGTCTGCACGATTTGGAGAAAAGGACTCAGGAGGGCCACGGCGTCGAAAGCGTGTATATCTTACGTCCTGTTAACCATGTATATCGAATAGGGAGACTAACAAAAGCATACCTCGTATGGCAGCGAGTTCGTGGCGCAGCCTGCCAAAACCTGCCATGAGGGGGTTGTCCTGGATACTTTTGCCCTTCTTCCCTCGGAGACCCCAGCGGTTGGCAAGACCTCCATCATTTGAGCTATCGCCGCCCAAAGTCGTGACAATGCTTTTGCTGCCAGGTTGTAGAGCTGGGCTAGGAGGCCCAACGGGTACTGGATTAGGACTTCCTCCGAGGATTGCAGAGACGGAAGAATGTGGCGATCGTGCGTGTTTCTGGATGGCAGACGTAATCGAGATGCATTCAGAAATGACCAAGAATACGGGATCGACGGATACCGAGACGGGACAGCTGCGATATTGCATCCTGGCTGGAACAACAGAAGAGCTCGCTATCCTGCGGGATTCAGGGTTCACAAGGCCAGCCCCGAGATCGCCCTGGGTTCCTGCCATAGCAGCAGGATCCATGCTCATGGTTCGGGCTTTGAGAGTCGGCCTGAAAGCGGCCTCGAGGAGGTTCGTTTTCGCGATCGTGAGGGTCGCTCTGCTGGGTCTGGCGAGGTAGTCGAGCAAGGGCCAATATTGGGAGATGCGACGTGACGGCCGTCGAGAATGCGGCGCGTTTGCGGGCCAATGTCTGGCGTTGCTGCAGATGAAAACCTATCCGTGGCGGATACCCTTTACGAATGTGCTGGCGACGATGTGTAGAGCGTCGAACAGCCTGCTAAGTAATGGACAGCTTGTCCAGGCCAGGCGCTG
Organism: Verticillium nubilum; assembly: GCA_002851675.1. NCBI lineage: Eukaryota > Fungi > Ascomycota > Sordariomycetes > Glomerellales > Plectosphaerellaceae > Verticillium > Verticillium nubilum. Next base: position 26,590 of record NMXI01000007.1, read on the forward strand.
TCGAGCTTCGCAATTGAAGCCACCGAAGCTCGCAACAGTGCGTTGTGATTGGACTTCAGGGTGCGAGTGGCTGTCCTCCGACCCGCTTCAACCCATATCCGTCTGCCTTAGATTCGTCGATAAGCCTGGAGCAGGGGAGTCAGCATCAATAAGTGGGGAACTGTCTTAATGAACGACCGACACGACTGCCATAGTGGTTCGGGAGGTTCCCACCTCAGGTCAAGATCCTGACATTTTCGAGGCAAAGCACGATTACAGGCGAGGGAGGAGGACTGCAGGCACTTATGACTCGAGGTAACAAATCTAACACGAGGTCTCCATGACATGAGATGCTGCTGCTGTCAAATGGTTTACGTGAGCGGCTTCTCTCTCCGAGACCTCTCGGCGTGCCGAGGCTCCTTCGGATTGAAAAATAAACAAATGCAGTTTCGATATCTGTCGAGCTATTCTTTGTATTTTGATTTTTATTGAACATAGTGCGTTAGTCTCTGATCCCCTGGATTTACAATTTTACTGACTGCTACCCTTAGCAGCTTGCGGGGGGTTGCTATCCGTAGCACCTTGTCCATCGTTCGCTTTTTGCTTCCCAATGTTCTGCTCAACCGCCTTCTTCTCCCCCGATGCGATGTTTTGCAGATCCGTTTTATCTTTCTCCCACTGGGAATTGGCGTCGCCGAACTGCTCCTTAATCTTCTCTGCCTTCTCTGCCTTCGCGGTTTCCTCTTTGGCCTTTGCAAGTCTTTCTTGCTCCATTTCCTGCTTGGGTCAGCATGTACTCAGTACCAGGGGGGGGCGGCCGACCTCCATATGTTTGACGTCGTCTACACTCGGTTCGTAAAGATGCCAGATTGTGTAATGAGGTAGCCCGACGACGGAGTAACCCATCCGCTTTGCCATCTGTAAAGTTCTTAGTCTGTTGCCATAAAGAAGCTACATTCCATCATACCTTGCCAAAGCCTTCTGTTTCGGCGTGCTTCTCAAAGCTAAAGGCCGGAAAATGAACGCCAGACCGAAACACTCGGGCCTTTGCGAGAATGCTGACGCCGCCTACACCATCAATGTCCATCTCCATGTCAGGGTCGCCATATGGATCACGGAGGTAGGCAAGATGTGGGCGCCAAGTGGCATATTCAGCGTAGCCCTCCACAATCACAGCATCCTCGTCAAGGGTGTCAGCTAGAGCCAGTGCCGTTTCTGACTCTTGCCACGAGTTGAGATCGTATGGCTGTTCGCCGCCCAGCCAGTCGGGCAGTGGTCGCCATACATCTGGTGGTGGTCAATTGAAGGTATGCCTGCATCAGGGCTTCCAATGACTTACTGGGCACGATGACGTCCTTGTTATGGCGCATCAAGTCCTCCAATATCGTGAAAGGGGCCGTCTCGACGTCCACGTCTCGCCAATAGACCCAAGAGTGGTATGGCCGCAGCGCAGCGCTCAAAAGCCAATTACGTGCCTGCGCCATCAGCTTTCTCCTGCCAGCTTGCGCCGCGAACCCATGCCGGCTTTCGACATCCTGGTTGACTTTCTGACCAAAATCCTTCTCGATGATGGAAATTTCCCCATATGGCTGTTGTGGATCCAGGTCGGCTTGGATATCCTCAAGGGAATTGGATAGGACTTCGAGAGTCCTGTCTTTAGAATCGGAAACGAGGAATGCGAGGTCGATAAGGTGGTGAGGATAGGTGAAGTTCCTCAGATGCGAGAAGAACATTGGAAGATGCGGCTCTGCATCTCGGAGGGGGACGCAGAGTAGGATCCGCTCCTCTCGTTCCCATCCGCGAGCAGTTCCTTGTACATCTGTGAGGTCGTAATATCGGACCGTCTCTAGTTGGATATCGCCACTGCCAGAAAAGAGAGCGAGAGATATCAGTGGTCCTAACGAGGTGTCTCGGGGCCAGAAGAGCAACCCTAGTATGAAAAGGGCCACGGCAACAATGCCGACGCGCATAAGGAGGCGCTGACGCCGACGACTCGCAGGTGTTGAGCCCCTGGGCTGATACCTGTTTGAGAACCTTGGTTAGTAAAAGCGAAACCATCGTAGGAATCGAAACATGATCCGATAGACTTGCCGATGTGGTGAGATCTCGAATGTTTTCTCACGGGGGTACCCATTGGCGTAGCCCGCTACTTGATGTCTTGACATCATCGTGTATAGTATATGCTCTGCAAGCGCATGTGGTGCACCAGCCCAGTTGACGATGCTGCCCCTGAATGGGCGAAAGTACTTTGATAACACGACCAGGTGAACGAGTGTGTGACGGGCTGTCTAGCTGATTTGTTATCGGTGGTTCGATTTCGAAACAGAGCTGTTCGCGCCCCGTTGCACAGTCGGTTACTGGTTGGTGAAGTACCTTATGGAGATGTGGTCAGCTTCGCGTCGCATGAATCTGGATCGCGCATAGAGCGCTATCTTACTACAACGGATCAATTAATGCCATTAGCGCTTCCCAGCACTTTGTACGGCTCACCGTAAATACCTATGGTACACATTGCCCAATGGTATCCACCCACATGACATGCTTGCGATTGGCCAGAATATGCATATACGCAGTCGCCTTTACCTGTGCATATGCGCCATCTCTTGTAGTGACTAAGGCACCTACCACCAAGTGGCATCACAAACACATTCAACAGGACTAGCATCTCGGGGGGGCAGGAATGGTGTCCTGGTCACTTCGTCCTGTGGCAAATATGTTTGTTCGCCTCTGCGTCAATATCTAGTATTGATTGGACGTAGATGTTTGACGGGCCATACACACACATCATTGCGGTCATACCGTTCTGCGCGCCAGACACGAATGGAAACATAACACGTTGTCAGGCAAGGCATCTCCCTCTTGGACGGCATGTATTTTTTATATGAAATCTACTAAAGAGGCGGGGGGTAAGAACAGCTGAACCTTTCGATTGTGAACCGGTGGTCGCAAACCCCTCGCAAACCCCAAGCAAACCCCAAGCAAACCCCAAAGGCGACAGTCTAAGGATTCGCACATCGTGGTTGACACCAGATGAACCCGAGCCTCGCAGTTTGGAAAATACCCAATCGGAGGTTTGGCGAGCTACTGACAAGCTTTCAGCGCAAACATGGCCATATTTTAGATGCGGCGAAGAGACACCCCGACAACAGATGCACAATTCAGCCCAAGTTCGAGTACATTCAGACACGGGTTGTAAGTACGGGCAAGAAATGCCACCAATGTATTTATCTAAGATAGAGAGGGATCCGTCCTGCTGGCTTGGTTGGGTCATACAGGTAATAGGACGTGATTTTGATAGATTATGTTGTTTCATGCGCATTAATTAGTCACTCTAGACAAACCTGTACCACACAGATTAGCATCGATTTATGATGTGTGCAAGATAAAAAGCTATGTCAAGACACCTTGGTCAGAAAGCCAGTTTACTCATTCAGTCAGCCGGCCGCGATGAACCACGCCTCAGAACGAAGCGTGAGAACCTCGAGGCACTGGAGCTAAATGACACCCGAGGGCGACTTCACAACCCATCATGACTCTCTTACGAAAGCTCCGGTGCGGAAGGATTGCTTGGCCAACATGAAATAGTTGAATGGATAAGCTGTGGTCATCAGGTAGGGTCGAGTATGGATTATGAGAAACAACAGATTGCACAAACCTTTCAGGACAAAGTATATGCTCCTGGGATATTTATCATAGAGAAGTTTTCTAGGTAGCGGGTCAGTGACAAAGCCGTGTTGAAATCGCTCAGGTAAACAATAGTCGAGGCCTTTCCATATCAGAGGTCTTTTGGTATTGGTATGGGTATCATCATTGTAGTTCAGAAGCAGAACTGAATGAATGGTTTTTCATCATGCAGAAAGAGAGGGGCAGATAGAGAGTGTGTATGAGAGCAGGTTATTCAAGCTGACTTACTGTACTTCGAAGATTGGGGAGCAAATTCAAACACGAGTACTAGTTCATCTTTCAACGTGGTCAGTAGAGGTATCGCCGAGTGAACCAAAGTTGAACATGGGTAGATTCGATGATCAGATGGTAGTGCATGATAGTCGTGCGCTCAGGTGTTCGCGACAACAGTGGAATGGTATGCATCATTCGGAGGTGAGAGTGAGTACAGGAGGAGAGTGCATACCTTGAATGCGTATTGGAAAACTGGCAGTTGTCCTGTCCTAGGTTCCGAGTGCTCGTGGTTGAGCCAAGACGCTCCGCGGTCCCAGCACTTGCTTCACCGCAACATAGCGTCCGTGTCGTTTTAGGCTGATGGAGGGTCAAGACTGAGTGGTGAGAAAAGTTGTGTCGGCATTGCGACATAGCAAACACTGCAAGCCACTCGTGGGCAACAAGCCTTGAGAAACTCCTGGCGAGATGATGGAGATGGAAGGGACGTTGGAAAAAAAAATCAGAGCTTCGTCAAGAAAATAGACGTTACCGGCCAATCTTCGGCTGTCCATTTAGTGGGGACGGTTGGTGACCAGGCAGGTGGGCCGCCTAATGTGCAGCGGCGAAGGCTACCTTCGATAGCTCCAATTGTGAGAACCGATTTTCACAAGCAATCTCTACTACCACTACTGGCTCACGACTACATCGGCCGATTGCTTGGTTTTCGCCTCTTGGCAAACTAGTTTTCATTGAAATATCAGCACGACACCGAGGCTCCATCACCTGCTTGCCTCAGATTGACTGGCAAGTCACCAGCGGCACAATCTTCTTTGTATCACGACTCCCCAAGACATCAGAATGACGGACAGGCGAAGGGTCAATGGACCCGCAGGTGCAACATATGCTCCGGTCTATGACGATGAGTTGGGTGTTCTGAAGAGTTCCACGAGGGTCAGACCTGCCAACACGACGAGAAATCTGTGTGGGTAAGTGCTTCATTTAACACAAGCCCTGTTGCTAACTAGCTTTACAGTCCTCAAGACTGGCATCGCACCTGCCGCATCGGGCTCCGCTTACGCAGAAATCGAGGCGCCAGAAGGTGTTTCTGATGCACACGCAAGTGGTATGAAGCTCATTTGCACGGTGCATGGGCCGAGAGCTCTCCCCAGATCTGCACCCTTTTCACCGTACTTGGTTCTCTCGACACACGTCAAGTACGCACCGTTCGCCACGCGTCAGCGTCGGGGATACCTCAGGGACTCCACTGAGCGTGATCTCAGCGTCCACCTTGAGACTGCGCTGCGAGGCGTGGTTATTGGTGAACGATGGCCGAAGAGCGGTGCGGAAGTCACTGTCACAATCCTGGAAGGCGACCAAGAAAGAGGATTCTCCCAAGCTCAGGGTCATGAAGACTGGGACATGATGAACGTCCTGAGCGGCTGCATCACAGTTGCCGCCGCTGCCATTGCAGATGCTGGCATTGACTGTGTCGACATGGTCACCGGCGGTGTGGCAGCCCTGGTGCAGGGCAGCGGAACGGAAATGCCACAGGTCGTTCTGGACCCGATCCGTTCGGAGCACGAGACTCTCCTCGCCGCGTGCTGCGTAGCGTACATGCCATCTCGAGACGAGATCACGAACCTTTGGATCAAGGGCGAGCTTCCACCATCAGACGCCATGGCACAAACGAATCTCGTTGGTAGAGCCATACAAGCTTCCAAGGGGAACCACCGGGTTTTGGTTGACGAGCTGAAAAAGTTCGGCCACATTTACGTCGAGGCCACTTGAGAGTCTTCTGGTGATACCGAGTCTTCGACCAAGTACATGCAATTCTCAGAAGCACATCTATATGCGATGTGGCTTGACGTTCAGTGAGTGCCATTCACAGGCGAAGCACCCTTGATGTTGGAGCCTTCCATTCTGCACTGCTTTCTGAGTATGACCACGCCCATATCGAGTTGAGGCGGCGCTCTGCCCAGCGACCATGCCTGCTACCTTCCATGGAGTCATCCGGAGCGAGCCCGACTGCATACATCAGGATTGTAAAAGCATTCAGACGGGATCGCCTGCATTGGGTGGCCACTCTCAAAATAGCACTGACGCCACCCGTTGATAACTTGCCTTGGAACGTTGGGGAGAATACTCGGTATAAGATATGTTCCACAGGTAGCAGAATTTGACCGCTATGTCCCAGATAGATGACATCTAACCGGAGCTCCTCAACAACAGGTCCCGCTTAATGTAATGTGTAGGATCAGATACTCCAAATTCCTTATGTGAAGCTTCGCGGTGCATGCAAACTGGTTCTGACCACGCATTGGCTAATAAGGTGTACGCACTTTCGAGGCCAGGACCCGCTCTGTGTGATTGCAGCCGCAGCTTGGTGGCCGTGTCGAAAGGGTAATGGTACCACCAACGTCGTAACGTGCAAGGCATTTACTCGCACAGTTGTCTACCTTACGCAATAGTGTGTCTCGGCGCCAAGGCCTTCACGACAGCAACTTGACTGTCCCATTAGAGGTGCGTTCGCAAGATATGTAGGTACCTACCATCCGAGCAACCTGGATCGCCGTCTGCACATATACAGGTGTCCGGGCGTGGCCGAAACACCGCCTAGATATCCATTAACTGCATCAGCCATCTTTCAGTGGCCAACGAACCACGACTCGATCCTACTTTTTGCCGCCTTGCACGTCTGACAGGTCGCGAGGTAGCTCCGAACAATCCACTACCGCCAACTTCGATCGACATAGTATCCGCGACTACATCCGTTCGCTGACTCCCGCTCGCACACGATGTTCTCTGCTCCTGCCCGCCTATCGACCGACATCCTTGCCAAGCTATAAGCATACGTACAATCCGTGCGATCCGAGTTGCTCTCACTCAAAGATATGGCGAGCGGCCTCTTCCCAGCTCCACCGATCGACACACACCAGATTTGGTGGCAGAACCTCACCGAGTGGACAACTCAACATCTCTACTACGCGTTCAATATCTCAAACTTGCTCCATCGCTGGACGACTTGGTCTGGGCCGGGCCTCGCTTCGTACAGAGACTGGGGTCTCTCGTTGCGGATCACGACGGTAGCGACGACGCTATCAGCATCACGCCAGGGCTGCTCAACACCCACGGCCTATTCACCCCAGAATCAACTCTTGCAGCCATCAGACCCGACATGGAGTCCACATCGCCCGCTACGCATCTGGCGGGCTTGAGCCAGCAACCCGCAGCCCCGACCGCACCACAGTTCTCCATGGAGGGAGCCAAGGGCCTGGGAAGCGTCTTCAGCTACGCCACCAGCAAGTGGGCTCTGTCTTGCATAGCCATGGCAATTGTGCTCAACCGCACCTACATATTTGCAGCCACGAGAAGACGTCTTCGCTTAGCCTGGCCTACGCGATTCGCGTTACGCATTGTACCACTCATCTTGTTCATGGTACAGGGACGCCAGCTGCTACAGTCTTTGCAATGCCAAACATCGCCTGATTTTGCTGATTTGCGATGGGGCAATGCCAGTAAGAGCTCTGACCTACTCTTTATTGAGCCTGACGGATTTCTACATACGATGAGTTCCGCTCTGCTCCTAGGGGCCTCGGACGAGCAATCTTGTCTGGCTGTGCGTATGATTCCCGACGACAACGCTGGATCAAACCCCGAGCTCAAAGGATCACTCTCCCTCCTCTGGCCCCTGTTCGGTACTTTCTGTCTGAGTCAATTTCTTGAGACCATATCGTGTGCTGTACAAGGTCGTCCGGTCGCTGCAGAGACGGGCATGACATTGTTCGAGCACTCACTTGCCTTCGCCGAGGCCGATGCTGCCATCAGCAATCAGCTGGGATGGAGCTCATTCGCCCTCAAACAAGCACAGTCCACTGAAGGTGGTGCCAGCTTCGGCAACGCCATCGCCATCAGCCGATCTATGGTCCTTCACAGAGTCAACACCCCCCCGGAGGTTCTCCTCATTGCCTTTCTCTCTGTCACGAGCCACTTGACGAGCCATGTACTGGGCGTCTTTAACCTGCAATCTCGGTTCCGTCTCCTCAGCACCAGTCTCTGGGGTCTTTGCTTCATGGCCAGTGTTGTCCGTGGCGCCTGGACTTTCACCTTGGATGACCCGTCGACACAAGGTCTACTACGGTTCCCTACGGTGTGCATAATTGGATTCTTCCCGCACGTACTTGTGCTGCTCGGCATTACTGTGTGCCTGGTCATCTACTCTCTCGCCCTAGTTATATCCGCCTCAGCGCTCTCCGGGGCCGGCCAGGACAGTGCTCTCGGCTTCCGTCAAAGACTTCGACTTGCCCATGCCAATATGCAAGCGAACATGCCACTGTCCGGGGTCCGCATCGGCAGAGAAATGGATTTCTATACGGCTCTGTTACGCACCGGATTCGGTGCCATCACGATGGCGAGCGAAGCTGTATACCTGAACGAGGATAGGGATGTTAACTTGGCATTCTCAACATGGATCGAAGACGAGCGATTCCGGGAACTAGAAGAACTTCGGATGCAATGGCTTGGCGACGACTTTGGCTCCCGTTACAACTCCTCTAGAACAGCTGGCCTGATGCCGTCAAACGATAACCGCGCACTGTCGAGCAGTGGTTTCGACCGCGAGCGCGCTGCGCAGAAGCTGCCCAAGACTCTCTCTGGGGAAGGCAGGTTACGCGATGGCATTGGCGCCGCCGAGAGGAGCGGCAGGTGGTTGATGGCACTGGACTTTGTCTTGAATACCAGCAGGTTGGTATTCAGAACATCGACGACACTATTCACGAAGCTTCTCTCTCGTCTTGGCATCCGCAATCCCAGGTGGCTTCTGTGGATGGCATCAAGACCAAAACAACAGGGCGAGGTCGAAGCCACTCGCACCGTCCTTCAATCTACCATCTCCCACAATGCTCCAGGTGGTACATCAGATGGCGTTGAAATTCCCCACACGGACGCTGTCGATGTCGAAGCCGAGTTCAGGCAGCGAGCATGGATAGGGACTCAGAGCTGGGCTCCCTTGAACGAAGGCGATCTGGACTCAAAGCTATATCGTTGGTGGCTCGGAGGTGGGTGGTGGGGGACTGCGGACATGAGCGGTGACTATGACCCGAATGTCGAGTCTGACCACGGTGATGATGATACGACTAGCATTGTTTCAACCTCGACACACGAGGACGATAGAGATGCCTGGGAGTCGGAGGATGAGGATGACCAAAGCACGCCTACCCGAGCTTCAAGTCGTCTCGTTCGCGAAACAAGCCCATTGCATGATAATCCCATGCATCTCGACGACCTCGCCCGACTCTTGAATCCCACAAGTCCAGAGGACAAGGAAGAGGCTGTGGCGCTTGCCGCTCACATGAGCAGTGGGGGGATCATGACGAGGTCTCAATATCGCAGGTTCCAACGCCGTCGTCGTGTTGAGATACTCGACCCCAGTGCATCGGAGCGAGCTCATTCGTCCCGGCCCGCGAGACTGACAGGGCAGGAAGAGATCGAATTGCTGGAGAGACTTTTGATATCACGACGTCGGCAGCGACGAGAGCAGCAGGCTCCTGCCTCCTGGTCTGATGGCGCCGCTGGCTTCGGGTCAGACGGACCGCAATGCGTTGTGTGTCAAAGCGCGCCGAGAACCATAATTGTTTGGCCCTGTCGTTGCCTAAGCTTGTGCGACGACTGTCGCGTCTCGTTGGCTATGAACAACTTTGACAAATGCGTGTGCTGCCGGCACGAGGTGATCAGTTTTAGTAAGATATTCGTTCCTTGAGCATTGATTGGAACGTGCTCGAGCCTGACGGACAATTGAAACTCGTGGGAATGATCGTCCATTGGTCTATTCTCGTATTCATGTCGTTTTCGCACGGTGGGGGTAAATGTTTGTGCGGTCAACCAACTTTGCAACCTACATACCAGCCCATTCGATACAAAAAGCCCTCACAGATGCCCTGTTGCCTGTGGCAATGCTTGCCGGCGGCAACTCGCCGCCTAACAAGAAGCCTTTTTTTACAGAAGTTCCCAGTCGACCACTACCCACTATGTCCAGCATTGATATCTTTTCGTCCCACTCATAGTCTGTGGCTAGAAAATGCGCATGATACCTCAAAGGATCACCTGGATAAACACTGTACTTGGCGCCGAACCGGAGGCCAGGGGTCATGAAGTATCCTTGAGATATCAAGTGAGCATGTAACGGGCCGACAGGAGGCTGTACGTGTGAGTGCTCACTAGACCAAATTGACGGCACGTCGAGGCCAACGCTGGTAGTGTTAGTAATTGTGAGCGACTTCGTGATGGCAGGCTCTGCCACAGAGTCTGAGGCGCGTGCCGGTTGAAAGTCTCGACTAGGTCCAAGTCCATCAGGGTCAGCGTCAGCAGAAGCTCTTGCAAGTCGGACATTCTTCTGCGACGTGTCTCTCCTGTTCCTGGCCTTGGCTGCGAGCTCGCGACTCTGGGCAGCTTTCTGGGCCTGCCCTTCAGCAAGGTGCTGCTTAGCCTGCCGTCGACGATCTTTCAACAGATCAAGATATGGTTGGCGGGCGTCTCTGTCGCCTCGTAGAGCAGCAAGATGACTGGAGGTCTCGTCCGCGAATATGGCAGCCTTCCGATCAACCAGCAAAGCAGCCTCTTCCGGAAGGAGCTCCAGAGGCAAGCTTAGGAAGACATTCTGCGTGGGATTTTGTGGGGTCGACCCGATCAGAACAGAGCAGAGGTGGTGTTGTCGACGCAAGATGGAAACATGCTCCGCGTCAAAAACCAGATATCGGTCGGCGATTTTGGAAATTCGAATCTGCTCGAATGCTTGAGCTGATTTCGGGGGCTCCATGACGCATCTGTATAGGCGCGTCAGTGACATTCAATGTTGTGACCGAAATATACGAGTGCTGCTGAGGTCCAAGTCATAGAATAAAATGTAACATATTATCATCACTAAGAATCAGTGGATTGACAGATTGAATGATATGAGGTGTGTATAATCATACGGGATATTTCGACTGACACGAAAGTACGAGAAGATGTACATACCTGGTGATCACTGGTGTGTGAGAGAAGAATCCGAGTAGGAATGGCAGGAAAAAAAAAGAGTTGGGTTTTGAACACCAACGGTGTCAGAAATTCGATATTGAGCTTGCGTTTATATGCATATAATATATTCATTTAAAGTGGATGACGCCCCTCATCAGAGTGCTTGGTTCTGCACAGGCGGCTAGTAACGCCCATCGTGGCCTTGAGACTGAAGCAATCCCCATCCATCACTGCATCCGTAATGACTTATTCGCAACTTCAAGCTGAAATCGATAACGTCACGTTTAATATCCCCCTCCACAAAAGGAGAAAAGGACGCGGAAGATCGGAGGACTACACGTTACAAGCCGTTCAACAAACAGGTGTTTGCCGAAATCCTACTGCTTGGCCAGATGTCGGGGCCGCGGCTTATTGCGACCGTCACCTTCCAGCGGGCGTTTTTGATGCCTTGACATGTGAAGCATGATTGAAGGGTGAGACTGCTCAACTCAGAATGACAAATTGTTTCCTTTTGGATCCAAAGACCCAGCATCATGAGACTCGGTAGGATCACCCACTGGGGGTAGACTGTATGGTCTGATCACTAGGCCACTCGAGGAGCTCAACTTGAACGACAGATTCTCCTGCAAAGATCTCCCCCCCACAACCCCTCCAATCTCACCGGATACTGGAAGCCTGTGAATCTTAAGCATGCCTTGAACAGCGTCGTCTGTTTTGGACCCCGGTTGCGTGTGGACCGGCTGCCGCAATGGCACCAGCTCCAAGACACCGTCAAGAAGGGTTTCGATCCAGCGCACTAGGCCTGTCGACCGTGGATGGAGAGCTGTCGAGAGCGAAATCATCACTGCCAGTCGGGAGCTATACCTTCGAAGTAATGCTCGCAAGGCGTGCAAGAACCGGAGTACCTCGGACGGTCTTGAAGCTGAGGGGCCATACAATACTGGCGACAGAAGGTTTGGTACGACGATGCGGTGTATAGATCCTGGTGGTGACGTACGTATGGCTTCAGTCAAAGCATTGATGAAGACCAGGAGTGAATATGGGGGTTTCGGTGCGGAATGGTTCGGACCAGGTTGCATCATAAGCCGTACCGCATTAAAATGACCGGTAACGTCCCGGGTGTCCATCTTTGAGGCGAGGTCAAATGTGTGACAAAACGGAACGTCAGATAGACTCCCACCAGTCAAGGATTGTTTGTCCATTGCTGTGATCAACTTAGTTTGGCCTCTCATGGAGACGGGCAGGTCGGTGACTCACATGAGTTGGAAGGTTCGCCGCCACGGGTCAGAGATTCGTATCTCCATGCAATCTTCATCTTGTCATCAGAATCGCTGGTACTTCTAGTTCTAGCGTAACGAGGAAGGCGAGACAGGCCTGGTAGCTCGGATCGCCAGGAGTCTCCAACACCAAGGACATGCACGCTGTGCCCCTGGACAAGGCCTTCAGCGGCAAAATACTTCAGTACGACTCCAGAGAAATCCGTGGTTCCTGATTCCTCCAGAAGAATTGCGTTTCCCAAGGGAAGCCCGGCATGTCCAGACAAGTATTGATCCAGTGAAACTGTCCCAGTCGATGTTGTGAGGCGGCCATCCAACGGTGAGGGTCGAATCCCGCAAGCAAGGCCATCATCTTCAAACTTGGGCAAAGTTTTCTCAGCCCTTCCGCTAGCTGGGGCTCCAAGAACGATATTCTTCTTCCTGAACGACATAATCTTGCAGAGAAAGCTGGTGACACGCAAAGCAAATGTCAACGTCAAGAGAATTTGAATTCGTATCGAGAGGACCAGGTAAGGAAAATTCGGGTATGCTGTTGCTCTTCATTGTGGTGGCCACCTGAGTGTGCTCCAATCGGGGTGGAGTTTATGCGATATATGCATAGATGAAACTCCCCCCAATCCCGATATCAACGGACTTTGGGAAACGCTTCCACCGCCTTTCGGCCCACAGTGTCGAAATCATACTCTTTAGGCGCATCACAGCGCCCCTCGGGCCCACAGCAAAAACAGAAGCTGTCAACTGCCTTCCTTCAACCCCGGACGGCTTCAAAAAACGTTCAAGTCAATTCGCAAAAGCGTTTGCTCAATCATAACCTCTTGTTCCCCACACTAGCAAAAGATCTTGAAAGTCCCAAGCAAAGCACTTCATCTCACCAATCCTGGCCCTATATCGCCTGTCGCTTGAGAAGCCATCGCGACAATGACGACTACTGGCGGCGATGTGACACTCTTCGAGGAGAGCTTCACCATCACGAACTTCGACCAGTCCAAATACGACCGCGTTGCTCGCATATCAGCGACCTCAGCGGATAACCAGACTGTCATGTCCCTCGACATCAACATCGAACTCTTTCCCTGCGCCGTCTCAGATAACCTACATGTCGTACTGGCAACTTCCTTGGCGCACGATGGAAGTAAAGATGAGGAGAAGGGCTGGCGTGATGTGGCTAAGGGGTCTGCCGGCGGCGCAGAAGCAACTTTGGCGGACATGTTCGATTATGTGTGCCACGGAAAGATATACAAGTTCGAGGACGCAGATGATGGTCAGATCATGTAAGTCACCGCTCCTACAGTGGTCGAGGATCCCACCCTGCCCGTGCTAGTGGTTATCAACAGCAGCTAACTACCTGTGCTCTGCAGCAAGGCATACGTCTCGTTTGGTGGCATGCTCATGTCGTTGGAGGGCCCTTACAAGAAACTTACGCCCCTGCGCGTCGATTACACATACCTCCTGATCAAGAAATAGGCAGCGCACCAACATCAAGATTCGCAACACGATTGGACACGCGCCATGACTTGTCCTTGGCATTGCTAAGCGTACTACGGGAAGAGAAATGTACGAGAGCGCCGAGATACATAGTATCTGAGGTCAGCCCACATGTCAGGTTCGAGTAAGAGAAGATACTCGTATTTGCTCAACCGGCTTATCCAGTCGACCTAGGGTCTAATTGGGGAAGGATTTGAGCTTGTGAGGTCCAGGGAATGGGAGCTCTCGGTGCAGTCTGCCCTTGATCTCGTCGAAGTCGGGCTCATTGTCCCGGGTAAGGATTCCATGGCGGATCAGGAAGTCAATGACTACCAAGGCACAGTTCGGCTTGAACTCCCCCTGTGCCAATTGACGCTGTACCTCCTCGATACTGCAGAGCTCGAAACCGGCAACCTCGCCATCTTTGGGTCTCGGAATGATGTGCGGCGGCAACTCCAAGTCGTAAATCCACTGTACTTCAGGGTAGATGAGGCCAGCTTGCCCAGCTTCCTTGTGCGTGATATAGGTGTACGTAACACCTCCAGCTGCCTTGGTCTGTCCTCGTACTACGTCCTCAGAAAGGTCCGCCTCTTCGTCGGCCTCCCTAACGATGCACTCAAATGGATCCTCGCCTGTCATCAAACCACCGGCCGCGGTGTTGTCGAGCATGCCGGGAAACGTGGACTTGGTAGGCGAGCGTCTGGCCACCCACATTTTCATACCATGATTGTCGTTGACGGAACGCACAAAAGCGTTGAGGTGAACACCATATCGTGTAACGCCGAAGAGACCCGTAGCGGACCGCTCCATATTATAAAGCAGTTCCCCGTCGCTTCCGTAAATGGGCCACAATTCATTCCGCCATCCGCGAAGGACAGGGAAGGCATCTTCGCTCCTCCAAAATTTCGTCAGCTTAGCGACAACAGCGCTTCGCTCACCCTCGGTAGCTCCCTTGAAAGCAAAGATTGTGTGACGAGTATGATCGACGTCAATATCCCCCTTGACATCGGGGGGTGTATCTATTAGTCGCATCAAGACGTCTAATGGTACGTATCCCAAGGGTGTGACGCCACGGGCATCCCTCCAAAGCAGAGTATACAACGTCTTCTGCAGCTGATCATGAGTTTCACTCTTTGACTCGTATGGAAACCTTCACTGTCCGTAAGTATAACTTCAATTTCTGGAGCCACGCATCCTACTCACGAGTCAATGTTGTTTGTGAGATCAATATTTCTGTAAGTAGACATGGTGCATGAAGGGACAAGATGCAGGCGGCTATGGGAGTGGGAGAAAATACGACGCAACAGGTAGCGTGTCGTCGACAATGGCATCGAGATTCTTGAATGGAGGGGTTTGTTCCATATTTCAGAGCCTTGGAATATCACTCACACGGGGCGAAATGTCTGCATGAGAATTCGCATAAGAGAGCGCCGGGGTTGAATATGAGACGATTAAGTCGTTCTCCGTCGCTGGAAGACAATCCTCACGGCGGTGACAGCGATAGAGCGATATAGCATCTATTCAACAGCCTGAGTATCGTTTTACCCAGTACACCCCGCCGACGTCACTCTCAATTTACCTCTCGCCCAGAGCTTTGATTTCGAGTGAGAATCATTTCGAGGTACCAACGAACCAGGAAAAGGCTTACAAACTCGCACAAGCGGTGCTGCTCAAAACTATTCGATAACACAGGCAGGCAAGATTCAACAGGTACTCATAGCTTTGCCGTCTGGCCCATTTCCGATATTTACAGTCAGCCACACTGGGGAGGTTCCCATACAACCATGGCTTCACCACTTTTTGGTGTAATTCCGACTGGTCAGCCACTCATAACAGAGCCAACATCGGCTCCGTCGCATACGTCCTTCCTCTACACCGTGTCTGCCGCCCGATCCTTTACCCATATTGTTGTCTTTATTCTCCCTGGCGTTGTACTCCCGCCAGACACGGCCGCGGCCATATACTTCGCCACAGCGTCTGCCGTGGCATTTGCTACTGCGGCTGGCCAAACCCCGGACTTCCAATTCCTTGGTGGCATAGGACCTGGTAAAGAAAGTGCTGTCTTCAAGATCAACGCTGCGCCAACAGAGAACCAAGGAAATGCAGGAGGCCAATCGCAGGGGACTAGCGTCATGATTGGGGTCTCCGTCGAGGATGCCTCATCCGTGGCGGCACGGATTCAGGAGAAGTCAGCCTCGATCTCGACCTCCTCGGCTCGCGGCGGTCAACCTAGCACTGCAGTCCTTGCCCAGAGGATCATTCAAAATGCCTTCAACTTTCTGGCAGGTTTCAGTGGCACTGCCGGCCCTGGTGGTATTGAGGTTGTCCCGTTGAAGGCGTTTGAGGGCTGGTGGAAGAAGTTTGAAAGCCGTGTCAGGTCTGACCCCAGTTTTCTCGAGCGGCAGCAGCAAGATTGACAGCATTGTGAACTGGTGGTGCTGCGTGTTTTCTAGTAAGGATAGAATTAATCTATCGTATTTCCTTTGCGTTGGACTTGTTATTTTCAAGCCAAGTATGTGATCAGTCGATACCACCCAGGTCTATTCCGGCGTGGAGGCTGACAATCAGATGCTGCAGAGATCGTATTCGACAGCTTCATCATTCGCACCATATGCTAATCCTTAACATAAATCAGACGTAAAACGCGGCCAACTCTCATGCCTGAATGGATACGCCCCGTGTACAAAAACGCCAGTTGGACCAGTGCATTCTTTTTGAGTTCATCAGCATCTTATCGAGAATTTGTGAGCGGACTCTTCAACCGAGTCGGACTCCCTGCTCGGCTTCGGCGCCCAGCGTTTACCATGCTTGGAAACAACCTTTCTCTGCTTTCCGTACGCACTGCGACCCCCCCGCGATCCACGGACGAGCCCCCACCTCCGTGGCCTTCTTCATAGCGCTCCAGGTGGCGCTTTGGCTTTGGAACACCAGTCACCCGGCCAGCACGGGATGCCTCGCTGCTGTCGGATGCACTGTAGTCATCTGACTCAACCTCAGCTAGTTCAAACTGGTCCGCGTCTCCCTCTTCCAAAACTCGTTCGTACTGAGTCGGAGTTCTGCCGAAGATCTTGTTTGTGAACGAAAAACCGCGTGCTGGTTTGCGAGGACTGCCTGGGCGGGAGTTGCGACGTAAACTAGCGCCAAGCCAGCCAAACCAACGCGCGCGACGATCTCGTTTCCGCAGCAGGAATGTGAACAAGGCCAATACAAATACCAAGGAAAGTAAGAAAGATCCTGATGTTGATGTGGCTTTGCTGAGCAGGCCTCCGTTACCGTGTTTTCTGCCGTTGGCCTCCTGAATAGGTGCGTACTGCGACCCAGCCGGTTCGAAGTCCTTCGCTTCGGGCACATTGCTACCAAACCCGACAGGTGAATTGTCGGTGTCGTCCAGAGGTGGAATCTGGCCAGCAGCGAATAGGAGCATTTTGCCAAGAGTCCAGCTGACTTCGATTCCATCGATCTTGTTGATTGGCCGGAAGGGGTCTACGAACCCTTGGTCCTTAGCATCATCGATGACCCCTTCAGAAACATTGAGGCCGGGTAAGGGATCGTGTTCAAGCCCTGGGCGCGGAATTCCGATGCCCTCATACAACACGTTGATGAGCCATGACGCTTTGAAGCACGCCTCTTGAGCGCTTCTTGCCTTCTCCTCTAGTGTCTTCTTCCGCGCCTCCAGGTCCGACACAATGTCTACCCAGTCGCGACTGCAAAAGTCCACGACGTTTGCCTGGTATGTTGCCAGGTCATACGCCTTGTGCTTCCCCCCGAAGACCCCATGAGTGGTGTGCCAGTATTCAGAAACACCGACGAAGTGGTTGATGCTGAAATCGATGGATGGAACATGTTGACCGTTCAACAGACATGGGTCGTCTGGGCAAGGCGCATCCTTGCCAAGTAAAGGCTCTGTATTCGCGAGACACTCCTTGAAGAGACCTGTACCCACTAACGTGAGCTCCTTCTTTGCCTGCTTGTCAGTAAGGGGGTCGCCATCGGGTGTGGTCCGAAGGCCCCTGGGCATGCATGGATCTGGGATCTCGAAGTCACCGGGCTGGTTGTATGACTCCTGAAGCCGATCGACATATCTTTCGCGAGCCTGGTTGGCTCCGTATCCAAGCCAAGTCGCGGTAAAGACCTTGTGTTCCGTTATCCTACCGTCCATCGTCCTCAGACGCACGAGCTTGAGGTCATCCGAGTGTTTTTCTGCCTCAGTAGAGTTTGGTGCGAACGCGATTTGTGCACTGGCACCACCCATATCCAGGAAACCATACGTATGATGACCTCCCCCATGTTGATGATTATGTGGTTCATCAAAGCCACCCAGCAGATAGTTGGTAGCCAACCATCCATATAGACCCTCTGTTTCGCCCGAGATGACCTGAATATGGGTATTGCAGTCAGGGAGGGCGAAGTGCGTGTGTTCCCGGAGGTATGTGCACATGCTCTGAAGAAGCTCTTGCTGCTTGTGTTTCGGTAAGAGTCTCATGCCGGCGGTAGCCATGAGATAAATTGGGGTGTCGGCCACCTTGGAAGCAGGGACCTCATCTAGAGCAAGCTCAACGAGCGGCTTGAGGTGCTCGGGTCCAATCTCTTCGGGTTTGTCGGCGAATGACGAGACGCCCGGGTGAATCTTTTCGCTTGTCTCGAGTTTGATCTTGGGAAGGCGACGCAGTTCTTCTACCGTGGCATCCTTGATTGCCTTGGCGTGTTCTTTCCATATGTAAACGTACAAGCGTGTGCCGGACGAGCCAGCGTCGAATATGATGCCGTACTTCGCTGCAGCCATGCAATTGAGGTCAGCACATGCTCTACTAGCCGCAAAATAAGAATGTACATTTCTTGCCCATTATGAAAACCCCCTTTCAGTCTGTAGTGACTTTTATGGTTGTCGTTGGCGAAAGCAGCGTTGAGCCAGCGGCGACTTGCGTGGAATCAATGCCTTAGATAGATGGAACCACGCAGACGTGGAACAAGCGAGTTGAGGCGATGCGATACGAGGTGTACAGGAGATTTGTGATGCGCAAGAGTACGGCGCCAAAGCGAGCGAAAGGCATCCCTTCTTAGATGACAATGTCCATAACAGAGTGTTGGTGCGATCGTGGCGGAGATTTAAGTGAAGATCATCGGCAGATGGTAGGAAGTAGTCAGAATAGACAGGTTGCGCGATGGATGTTGCTGATGGACTGCGTTGGCTGGGACCCAAAGGGAACTTGGTTGTGCCACCGTAACGATTACAGATGCCATTTCATGTACCGAAGACAGCCTAGTGAGGTCAGACGCGGCCGTGGCCACTAGGGGCGTGTAGTCATTCGCGACATGGTACATTGGTAGCGTATCGGATACCTACCTTACCCAAGCTACCTACCTAGGTACCCGAGCTACCCACCTACGTAAGGTACCTACCCTACCTTACCTGCCTAGGTACTTATATTGGGTACCTAGGCCACTTGGCACAGTGCGTGGGGGTCCCTGGTCAGTCAGCGACGAATGTGCCCAAGGTAAGGTACCTTAATATGCTACAGCAGGTTCGTCCCCATTGTGGATGGTTTTTTATTCCACAAGCTTCAGGACCCTCCATCAAGGTATATGGCCGTCACTTCACAGGATACAGTCAGTCTGGTTGAATCGATAACCAGCTTCATCGCCATGAGCACCGAACTAAAGGATTCTGAACATCAGCGACAAATTTTTTAATCCGGCACACTTGCAGGAACGGCCGTCATCACTTAATTGTCTCCTAAGTTGCCTGCCTATACCCTGCACGCCCAGCGCAACTCAGGGCCCGATTTCAACCCCAGCATTCGCCATGGTCCGAATCAAAGAGAGATACCTCCTCGTCAATATTATATATCCACTTGAAACCTCTGAAAGAAAGCAAGGCAATGTCCCCGGCCTTGTCGCCCTGCATCGACCTACACCAGATGATATCTTGCCACGCGATCTCATCAAAGGAGTACGGCACGAGGTAGCCGCGTTGTTCGGAGACTATGGCTCCGGAGCATTCGAGGGAAATAACCTCGTTGGTAAGCTACTGTCTCGACCATGCCACTGTAGTTTTTCTGTACTCTAACGCTTCTGTAGTCAAATATCTGTCGAAGGCCACGTCTACCTTCATTTTTAAGGTCAAAAGAGCCCATTATCGCTTGATTTGGGCAGCGCTCACCACCATGAACCAGCTCCCCCTCAGCTCCGGCAACGGGAAGCCGTGTACATTCCATGTTGTTCGAGTTAGCGGTACAATACGCAAGGCTGAGGAGGAAGCCGTACACCAAGCTAGACGCTTGGTATTGATCGCCAAAGCAGCGGATACTTCTGGTGTGCGGCTTCCTGCCATGTTGGCGTTGTCCAGCGCTGGTCACGTCACACAAGATGGCCAAAACAACACCGCCATGGCACTCGGCAAAGATGAGTGTGGCGAAGGCGACGAAGGCGGCCTTGATGAGGCCGTAAGTTCGATCTGATGGTAGCTAAGGGGATCATTAAATCAATTATTACGCACTACCCTAACCCCGCTGTTTTCGGGTACCGTCATGTCCCCGAAGTCTGGGTCATATACGCTTACAACTTCGGAGCGCTGAGCATTTTGAGGAGTTGTTACGTCTCCACTGGGATCCTGTTTAGCACCCTCTCTCGACTGTTTCTCCTCTTGTCGTTCAAGCTCATCGTACTCGGCCTTGCTATCGATCCATCGTTCTTGGATGTCCACAGCACCTAGCATGGAAGACTCATTTCTCATGGCCACTTGCCAGACTGTGTCATTAGCGCCTTCAGCAGTGCCAAAAACATATCCGCCAGCTCGATCAATCACCCTTAGGAGATGCATCATGCTCTTCTTATTCTCCACCGCCAAGACCTCGAAGCGGACCAGCCCGTAACTCTCTATCATGTTGGCCACAGCTTCATTGAGACGACCGAATTTTTCATTTCGCAAGACAGGCGACTCATCCTCCAGGTGCGGCATCAAATACGATACATCTTGTACGTCTGTGTAGAAGTCAAGGTTGAATGGGAGAGGGTCGTACGACGCTACTTTGTCGATTTTGCTCATCACATTAATGTGAGGCAAGTCCATTTGTAGCATTGCTCGCAAGGACAATAGAAGGTTCGAGATGTAAAGCGATGGTTGAGTCAGACAGAAGGAGTCGGACAAGTGGACGACGACGAGCTGCGGCAGGTTATTATTAGCGCCAAAGCAAGGTGCATTCTGTCGAGAGTTTCAATGACCTACCCGGTATCCCAGCTTTTGTAGTCTCAAAAAGATATTGCGAAGAGAGCCGTGATGCGTGTAAAGCTCCACTTGCCCCGGGCAGTCGAAAATAATGTAGTCATCGCCCAAGTCCTTAAGGCCTTCTTCAAGCCAGTCGATGTTGTGCTCGAGTTCTTCCAATGCATACAAGATGCCGCCATTTGGCCCGAGCCTGTCCCTCTCCATGATGTCCTCGAGTTTTGCTATGTTGCGTATATCGATCGCTTTGGGATAGTTCGCATTTTCATTAGCAGGATCTAGATTGACCACCGAACAGGCACGCCCGATGGCACCTAGAAATTGGTGCACTGTCTCGACGTGAGTAAGTGTTGGTCAACGAGGCCCTGTAGGATGTGTTCTTACTTCCATCGCAATACGTGCTTTTTCCTGCGCCAGGACTTCCCAGCACTAATTGCGCAAAGGGCATGCTTGCTCTTGAGAATCCTCAAGAAGTGTGAGGCAGCGGCTGGTATTGTGTGGACAGCAAGTTGATGGTAGCTTTAGCAATCTTCGGACATGGACATTGCCATCGAGGTAGGCGACGTCTCTGATCACTGATGAAATCTGGGCCATGCGCTGCTATCAGAACACTTATCTTGGTGGGGGTGGCAGAAATTCATTCCACAGACATGTGGTTCCTAGAGTTCGCGCCATCACAATTCGGGCAACTCCACTTGACCGCCTGGCCCAAGCTCCCCGCAATAAAAGCCACTTGTTGTTGCCTATTTCGCTTTTTCGTCCCTGAACCTCATGCCCTTCATTTTGCACTGGGCTTCTCTCCTTCGCACCGCACCAGCAAGCCCTCGAAGGTGCCTGCTGCACGCCCACAATGTGACGCGGCTTTCTGTCGCGCACCATGCTGCACCACCAATATACCACATCCTTCAGTCACCATGGCATCTGAGATGTCTGGCTTAGCGACGACCGCGCCGTCGAGCTTGACTGGTGTTATCAAGGCGTCGGCGGCTCCTCTGCCTTCGGCCTTGACACGTGCCCACGAGGTTGTGGCGACTCACGGGTCGTCGAGCTGGCTCGGCTTCTTTGCCTGGCTGATCATAGCCATCCTCCAGCTCGTCTCCTCCGTTCTGTATTGGGCTATCCGCCTGGCAACGATTACGATTCCTACTCTCCTGTTCCAACTTTTCTCCACAAGTTGGACAGTGACCATGAACGCCACTACCCTGTATGAATTCTTTTCTCCTCCTAAATTTGTATCGGTGTTCCGGGTCGATGCTTACATCGCTCTAGCATGGTCATCACTGTCGCCCTCGTTTCCGCTGTTAGCTGGGTAGTTCGGTATCGCATCCTCAACATGTACTCCCGACTACCCCCAGAGCCTCAGCGTAAGGAGCCAGAGATTGACCTCTTTCCTGACACGCACGAAGAGGGCGTCAAATCTGGACTGTCAAGCTATCTGGACGAGTTTCTCAGCGCCATCAAGATATTTGGTTATCTCGAGCGTCCTGTGTTCCACGAGTTGACTCGAAGCATGCAGACCCGAAAACTCATTGCTGGTGAAACCTTCAACCTGGAAGAGGAGAAAGGGTTCTGTATTGTGGTTGATGGGCTCGTAGAGATATTTGTCAAGTCAGGGCGATCTGTTGGATCCTCGGAGGCACATGCTTACTCTCGAGACATTCCTCTGGATGAAGAAGACGATGCTCTACCTTCTGGCGAACAGTATCAACTGCTCACAGAGGTTAAGAACGGTGCCCCTATGTCGTCTCTATTCTCCATCATGTCTCTCTTTACGGAGGACATAAAGCTTACTTCGACGGAGTACGATACACCTGAGCCAACTGCCGCCACGAGCGCGGGCCTCAGATATACCGGGGCTGTCAGGGGCTCTGCCACCCGTAATGCACCTCGCGATACGACTGTTTCTTTCCCTGGCACGCCGCGCTTCACCGACGAGAATGACGACAATAAGGACCACGTGCGCGATAATTTCTCACGGTCATCTTCTGCGGCACATGAGCCGACCCAGGCTACCATCCCTCCAATTTCACTCGATGGGACAGAACACAAACGTGCGCCAGCTCGTCCTCTACTTCCAAATCGAGTCACCTCCACCTCAGCACATCCAGACATCATTGCCAGAGCTACGGTTGATACGACTATAGCAATCATTCCTGCCAGCGCATTCCGTCGGCTAACGAAGGTCTACCCGAAAGCGACATCGCACATTGTTCATGTCATTTTGTCTCGTTTCCAGCGAGTGACACTAGCGACGGCATACAGATACCTCGGCCTGACGTCCGAGGTTATGTTGACCGAAAAAAGCATGAACAGGTATACGACGTGTCAGCTCCCCAACATGCTCCGGGGTGATGCATTGCTCCGTCTCAAGGAAAAGTTTGACCACGAGCGTCAGCGCGCTGGCGAAGATTCTGAAGCAAAGGGCATTGCACTGCACAACTCCAACGCGCATCGACGCCGAAAGTCGAGCACGAGGCTCCGAAAAGACGCCGTGCTGCACTCCATGTCCAAACAAGCAACCACTATTGCCCCTCCAGGCGAGAGGTCGTCCACTCAAATGCCCAGTCCCGGGGATCTTTTGGCCACTACGAACATGTCACGAGAAGCCGCTGGCCACAAGTTCACCAATTCAGTAGACTCGCCGATTGAGCAAGTTGCAGACACCATGCGGACGGACTCATCCAGCCCCTTGGCCCAGCGGACCTTTAATCCTTTCGCTAGTGCTAACACCTCTCGGATGTCAATCGACCCACGCGACGCTGCCGACGAGGCCAATCTCTTCCGGACGTCAATCCTCGAATGTATGTTCAGAGCGATCGGACTGGGCATCGGAGGCAACGTCTCGAGGGAGCCCGAGTCCATGGAGGGATCTCCCAGACTGTTCTCATATGACCAGCGACGCCAGAAGGCTATGTACGGCAACCATAACGCTTTCGGCACCATGGACCCCTTCGACGCCTCGGTCGATGGTGAAACCGAGTCGTTGACTTCCGGCGGCCTCGCACTACATACACCGCCGAATGCCCAGTCGTTGGCCAACGATATGCGGGATGATGCCGAGATTGTTTTTTTCCCTCAGGGCTCGGTTCTTGTCGAACAAGGCGAACGGAATCCCGGCCTTTATTACGTCGTTGATGGCTTCCTCGATATATGTACCACCAGCGAGGAGTCGTCGGCAGGCATCCTGCACTCTGGAGTACGGGCTTCTACAGCAGGGCTGACCTCTGTCACAACTCCTGCCACAGAGCAAGGCTTGAATTGCAAGGACGCCACTCAGGGCAAGCACAAGAAATCGGTACGCCGGAGTGTATCCTTGATCAAGCCTGGTGGCCTTGCTGGCTACATCGGTGCCTTGTCTTCTTATCGGTCGTTCATCGATGTCGTTGCAAAGACAGACGTTTACGTTGGATTTTTGCCCCGTGCATCGCTCGAAAGGATAGTAGACCGGTATCCTATCATCCTGTTGACCATGGCCAAAAGGCTGACAAGCCTCTTGCCGCGCCTTCTTCTTCACATTGACTTTGCTCTGGACTGGGACCAGGTCAATGCTGGCCAAGTGATATTTCATGATGGCGACGAAAGCGAGGCCATCTACATCGTGTTGAACGGGCGCCTTCGTCTTGTCGAAGATCGGAAAGGTGGTGGTATGACTGCGCGAGCCGAGTTTGGCCAAGGAGACAGTGTTGGCGAATTGGAGGTGCTCACCGAATCTGCTCGCGCGGGAACTCTGCATGCCATCCGCGATACGGAGCTTGTCAGATTTCCCCGAACCCTGTTCAACAGTCTGGCACAAGAACACCCAAACATCACGATCAAAATATCGAAGATCATTGCTGCACGGATGCGCAGCTTGGTGGATGATCCAGCTCAGCTCATGGCGAAAGAGACGGGCCTCTCAGCTTTGGGCAAAGGTTCGTCGGCACTCAACCTGCGGACAGTAGCCGTGCTACCTGTCACGGCGGGTGTACCGGTCGTTGAGTTTGGTCATCGCTTGATGAACGCTCTGCCCCAGGTTGGGCCGGCAAACGGGGCTATCTCGTTGAATCAGTCGGCCATCCTCAACCATCTTGGCAAGCACGCGTTCAACAAAATGGGGAAGCTCAAGCTATCCCAGTATCTAGCTGATCTAGAGGAGAAGTACGGCCTCGTGGTCTACGTCGCAGGTATGTTCATGTCCTCTCATCCGACCTTCACACCAACTGTATTCTTTCTCTATGATGATCAAACCCTGTTTCCAGAGGCCAAGCCGCTGATGGCCAAACATAACTCTAATTTTTTCCTGAACTTGAGAAACTCCAAATCCATGTCTGCCACGATTTCTTCAGAAGCAACTCACTGACCTTTTTTTTACTCTTTGACAGACACCAACGTCAACTCGCCTTGGACTCAGACCTGCATTGCTCAAGCTGATTCTATCTTACTTGTGGGATTGGCCGAAGGCTCTCCTGAAATCGGCGAGTATGAGCGATTTATGTTGGGCATGAAGTCAACCGCACGCAAAATTCTCGTGTTGCTTCACGCTGAACGATACTCGGTACCTGGACTGACCCGGTCATGGCTTCGAAATCGAATGTGGATCAACGGTGGCCACTATCATCTGCAGATGGCATTCAGGACCAACATCATGCCCGCGCATCCCCCATCTAAAAGATCCAACACAACCTTAAAGGAGCGTGTCCAGATCTTGCAGGCCGAGATCCAGAAGTACACTTCCAGAAAGGTACGCCACACGCCCTACTACTCGCCTGACGCGCCCTTCAAGGGTGATTTCCATCGTCTGGCCAGAAGGCTATGCGGCAAGTCTGTGGGCCTAGTGCTAGGGGGCGGTGGTGCCAGAGGTATTACGCAGATTGGTATCATCCGGGCTATGGAAGAAGCTGGGATACCCATCGATGTTGTTGGCGGAACGTCCATGGGCTCGTTCGTCGGCGCACTCTACGCAAGGCATGCAGACGTGGTGCCCATTTTCGGCCTTGCGAAAAAATTCTCAGGTCGGATGGCCAGCATGTGGCGGTTCGCACTTGACCTAACATATCCAACGTCATCTTACACCACTGGGCACGAATTCAATCGTGGCATATTCAAGACCTTCGGCAAGGCACAGATAGAGGACTTCTGGTTGGAGTTCTACTGCAACACAACCAACATCAGCAAGAGTCGGGTGGAGTACCATACGAGTGGGTACGCGTGGCGGTACATCCGGGCATCAATGTCTTTGGCCGGGCTACTTCCTCCCTTATCCGACGAAGGAAGTATGCTGCTAGATGGTGGGTACATTGACAATCTGACAGTGTCTCACATGAAGAGACTCGGTATTGACACGATCTTCGCTGTTGATGTCGGATCTTTGGACGACGATACGCCTCAAAGCTATGGTGACTCTCTGTCGGGAGTCTGGGCATTCTTCAACAGGTGGAATCCCTTTTCGACAACTCCCAACCCGCCAACACTTGCAGAGATCCAAGCTCGATTAGCATACGTCTCCAGCGTCGACGCCTTGGAGCGAGCGAAGACCATGCCTGGATGCCTGTACATGCGGCCTCCCATCGACGACTACGGCACCCTAGACTTTGGCAAATTTGATGAGATTTATCAAGTTGGTTACAGGTATGGTAAAGAGTTCCTGCAAAAAATGAAGGATGAAGGTGTCCTGCCCTTGGTCGAAGAGACGGAAGCCAAAAGAGCACTGCGCAGGACAATGGCCCCTCGCCGCGCCAGCATCTAGTTCACGTATTATCGCCCACTCAATGGACTCATATCTTGCCAGCTTCGTTCGAAAACGCTATCCCATCGGCTGCGGAAAAATACATTTCTTTGTATCCAAATTGGAGACTACGGATGCGGCGGCTCACGGCTCTGGTATTCTCCAACCTATTCAGACACTGCAAATTAATAACTGGGTGCATAGCTGTAGATCTTTGTAATCACATGGAAGGGGTCTTCCCACAGCCGGCGGTGGGACACCAACGTCTTATGAGGAATGCAGTTGTTTGGCAAGCTCTGCCAGTCCTCTACATATTCGCTTCCACATATCCCCTTGCGATGGCATGCATAATTTGCAGGGTACAAGGCTCAAGGGATGGTTTCCTTTTAAGCGGCGCATCCTGGTGCCTTCATCGTAAGGGGCCTGGTTGCCGATTTGATGCATGCCCCTCAAGCTTCAAGGTCCCACATGGTTTTGATGCCAGCTGTGGTTGGGCTTTTGGGAAATCCCCATTTGGAAACGATCGGGTGATTCAGGTGACGTCACGGGCCTTGAATGACGACAGCTTCATTCACCGACCATATTTGGCAATGCCAGGGTGCATCCGACATGCAGAAGATCCCTCCAGCTGCATATCAACGTATTGGTCGACTTTGACAGCGAGGCTCCTGGGCCAGACATCACAAATTGGCTTCTTTTAATTACGTAGGATGTCTGGCGGGACATCAGGAGGTGGGGCGGGTGCCGGATGAAGGCGAGGGATGCGGTGAGCGTCTTTGCATCTGTGGCCGGCATCTGATGGAACATCCCTGTCCTGGGCGCGATTCTGCAGATCGCACGTGTTGCCATGGTACACGAAAATCGTTTGCTTTACGTAGTATAAGGCATTCGGCGCCCTCATCATCTCCCCCCCTTTTACCGGTAACGATATGCCAACGAACATCACAAGCGGCTTAGGTACCATCATCTCTTGACTGAGACTGAGACTCAACTGCAGGCAAAGCTAAAATATCTGCTACGCATCAATTCTATCATCGTTATCGCTTCCAACCTAAGCCTCGTATGCGCCGACTGCCCGCTGCCGACGACTCCCTTACTTCACATCACAGCCAACATAACGACCAGTCATCGAGCAAACCCTCCGTCATGCCACATTCACCCATGCCACATATATCAGATGTACGTCCGAGGAGCGCCGGGTCGGGTGACAGATTAAAAAAGGAGAGGCATCCCGCAGACTTTAAATTCAACTGGATACCCGTCATCCTTGTCGGGCTTATCAGCACAAACATGTGGGGCCCCTTCAACAGAACACTGGACAAATGCCATAAGCGTCACGAAGAGGAGGACCGCATAGAGGAGCAGGAGAGGCAGCGGCGGGAGGAATACGAGAGAAGAAGAGAGAGAAGACGCGAAAAGACACAGAGTATGTACGACTTCGAGGATCCGCGCTACGATCCACGTCGACCTCGCTCACGAGGCCACAGCCGCGCATTTGTGAGGGAGGAAGATCAGCATCGGCGGGGTCGAGGTCGGGGCCAGGAAGGAAGATCGCGGAGCTCGGCTCGTCCAAACGTGCTTGAACAATCTCGGACCCGGAGAGCCGTCGAGGAGCGACACGGCCGTATTTACGAATACGATGTCATCGAGAGACCAGAACCGGAGTACCGGGATGCCAGAGCTAGAAGGAGAGATCGATCTTGGTGACCAAAGTCACCATCTCCAGAGCCATAGAACTTCCCCGTTTAACAAGATAATGATGCATTTGATTTAGGGAGAGCCTTATAGGCTACGCAATAAAGCCGATGGGTTGCAGGGGCTTTGAGGTGTTATAAAGAAATACAGAATTCCCATTTCTATTGAACCAATTTACCATATGCAAAATACTTTTTTCTAGCATCTCCTATTACCAGTAAAGTTGCGCCGATTTTGAGGGTCAGGGGAAGGATCCTACAGTGTCTCAACCTTTCTGTCAGACCCTTTGACTGGATATGGTTCGCGGCTTTGATCAGCCACTTACCTACCCCCAATCCCATAGATTAACATGGGATTGGGCCTGATGAAGACCAACCACCTACTTCTGACGCGAACAAACCTCCTCAATTAGGCGATGGCGAGGCGGAGGGTCACCGGTCCAAAACGCGCCGGGACTAGGCTGGGAAACGGTGCTGGCTGACGACGAGACGAATCGGACATCTCAAACTGTCACTCCGATCCGTCGCCTGATGGTAAAATCTCGGAGGTAAAGTAAAATTTCATTAGTTGTCAAATCGACATTTCAAGGACACGGCATCGAACATCATGGCACCAGTCAGCATGTGACTGGAACATTTGGCCCAAGTTCCCAGGTGACGTATCCACGTGACTATAATTAATATCTCGCGTCTCGATCGGAAAGTTAGGTAGTCTTGCCCCACGTCTTCAGGACGCGAGACCCCTGTCCCGTGAGTCCCTACATGTCTCTGTCGCGTTGTTGTCCAAAACAGTGCGGGTTCCGGTAGAGCTTCTAGCGTCTCCCCCCCCCCTAAAACGTCACCAGCACAACACCTTTACCGTGAGTCGTCGACAAATGTTATTGCAAACACGACGCGCCATTGCTCGCGCCCATGTCGGTCATCTTCACCGCAGCCAAAGCTAATCACGACTGACTGATCACAGGTAACTCGCAACGCGAATCGACCATGTCTTCCACTACAGCTTCAGACCGAAGAGCCTCCAGCGCGAGGCGCCAGTCAAGCGCCAACCTAAGTCCCCGAGATCACGATGCCGACCTGTCGCAATCGCTCGACAAACTCTCCTTGTCGACCTCTCCTGCAACCAACAGGGCGCCCCGAAGCCCCAGCGCACTGTCTCCCTACCGATCCTCCGCCAGCCGGTCTTCAAAGTCCCCTGCTCCCGGACGCACCTCAGCCCGCAGCCCCTCCGTGAACAGGGACTCTCCGTCACGATCCTCGACGCCTACCCTCTTGCGCAAAGCGTCTACCAGCTCGCTGCGCTCCGCCAACGGGCGTGCCCCCAGCCAGCCACCCTCCCGTCGATCCAGTCTAGCCCACGTCTCTTCGCCCTCCAAGACGTCTGTTGTCACGGAAGAACCTCTCCAGCCGCCCCCCACCGCTAGCTCAGTGGCGAGCGAATATTTCAAGAACGAGTTGCAAGCGTGCCATGGCGTTTCGGCAACCCAAAAAACACACGCCGCCGTCATTCTCTCTGATGCGTGCTATGGCCACCGCTACTCCCGCCCCAAAACATCGCGCGCCGCCCTGAGCACCATTGTCGAGCGTCCCGAGAGGATCAAGGCTGGCGCCCTAGGAGTAGCCATGGCCTATGTGCGCCTCGGGGGTCGCCATTGCGATGGCGACTACCCAGTCCACCCAAAGCTTGATCCGTTCACCATTCCCACCTTGCCCTTCAAGATTCACAAGACGGCGCGCAAGCTTCCACTCCTTTCGCCGGCCGTGACGAACGTCCATGGCTCCAAGTGGATGGAGGAACTGAGGACCATGTGCAAGCATGCCGAGTCCAAACTCGCCATGGGCGGTAAGGAGCTGACGAGGCCCGAGAGTAGCCGTGCTAGTGACCAAGGCGCCTCTGCGAAGCTCCACGAGGGCGACCTCTATCTCTGCGCAGAGTCTTTGGACGCCCTAGAGGGCGCGCTTGGTGCCGTGTGCGAAGCAATTGATCTGGTATTTACGACCGGCCCCCGCCGCGCTTTCGTCGCAGTACGACCACCGGGACATCATTGCTCCGCTTCCCATCCGTCTGGCTTCTGCTGGGTTAATAATGTGCACGTCGGCGTCATGCACGCGGCCCTCAACCACGGCTTGACCCATGCTGCGATTATCGACTTTGATCTCCATCACGGGGACGGCTCTCAGTCGATCGCATGGCAGCACAACACGCGCGGCGTTCACGCCGCCAAGAATGCTCAGGCGTGGAAGAAGGCATCCATCGGCTACTTCAGTCTTCACGATATCAACTCTTATCCCTGTGAGATGGGCGACGAGGAAAAGGTCAAGAATGCAAGCTTGTGCATTGAGAACGCGCATGGTCAAAATGTGTGGAATGTGCATCTACACTCCTGGAACTCCGAGGCTGAGTTCTGGAAGCTATACGAGACCAAGTACGCCCTCATACTTGAGAAAACACGCTCTTATCTACAACAGCAGGCTGCACGCTTGCGGGCGATCGGCCAGATGCCCAAGGCCGCCATTTTCTTTTCAGCCGGCTTTGACGCGAGCGAATGGGAAACGAAGGGTATGCAGCGTCATAACGTGAACGTGCCAACCGAGTTTTATGCACGCATCACGCAAGACGTGATCAAGATCGCTGCGGAAGAGGGCCTAGGCGTGGATGGCAGGGTCATCAGCGTTCTGGAAGGCGGTTACAGCGACAGAGCGCTCTTCTCGGGGATCTTCAGTCACGTCAGTGGTCTTGCCGGCGACCAGTCAAAACCTGGGCCAGTCAGGGGTCGAGGTGGGTTGGCATATGAGATCAGTCATAGGATCGGCATCATCGAGGAAGTAGAACCTGCGACTCAGTCTACCGAGGCGGATATATTGAACCAGCCAAAGGTAGACCCGGATTGTCTGGCGTCGCTGCATGCTTATGATCCGTCGTGGTGGACTAGTGCAGAACTCGATACCCTTGAGGTTGCCATGGGTGCCCCTCCCCTCGAACCTAAGATGCCTCGATACGCAACACCGCCAACCTACTCGTCTCCCACGCAGGCTTCGACAGCTAGGGTCGTCAATCCTGCCAAGATGCATCGAAGTTTGTCTGGTCTCTCTGCCACGAATGGCTCCCTGTCGCGACCTCCCACGCCTCCACCTCCCGAGGTGCCGTGGACTATTGCCGTTCACGAGCTCAGCAAGCTGCTCATTCCCTCAGACCGACAGACTGACAGCTGCACAGCCGAAGACCTCAACGCCGAGGCGACTCGGGCACGCAGAGACCGGCAGTCCCTCCTGCAGCCCGTGGTTTCGGCACCGGTATCATCTGCGGCTGCTTCAGACCGGCCCTCGTCCCGTATGTCTCTGCGCGAGCGTAAACCCGCCAAGGCGCCGGTCTATTTCGACGGCGGTCGTGATGAGGAAGACGACAAGCACTCGAAGGGCCGAAGGAAAACTGTTGCTGGGGCTGCTGCTCTCGCAGCGGACAAGGTAAGATTTCTTGCGAGGACAACTTGCGTTGTGGCAACACTAACACGTCACAGCCTTGTTCTCGGACACCCGCCAATGTCGCTTGCACACCTGGCGTCGAAAGGACTGGCCGTCGAGTGAGCGCAGCTTCGACAATAGCCACTGTACCTCCTGGACCGGCGACTCGCATCCCCAGCACCGACAGGGCTACGCAGAGCGAATCTTCAGGCGTAAGATCAGACACGTCAATGAGTGTCAGGGCGCCTAGCGGCACCTCACTCGCCGTGAAAAAGACGAGAGCACCGGGTGCAATAAGAGGAGGGCCGACCCGTGGACCGAGGGGAGGAAAGAAGATGGTGGCTGCTAAAGTCTCACCGACTGGTGAGCCTATTCAGACATCTACACGAGACTCCGTTGGGCAGGCACCGGGAGACGCTTCT
Source organism: Verticillium nubilum (assembly GCA_002851675.1). NCBI lineage: Eukaryota > Fungi > Ascomycota > Sordariomycetes > Glomerellales > Plectosphaerellaceae > Verticillium > Verticillium nubilum. The sequence continues at coordinate 58,701 of NMXI01000007.1, forward strand.
GGCGACGATCTCGACAAGATCACAACGGGCATGAAGAAAATCAAGATCAATCTCATCACCAAGTCTCAAAAGGACGAAAGAGCGCGGGCTGCAGAGGCTGCAATGGCGGTCGCATCAGGCGCCGAAAGCGAGCATGATCTGGCACAGGGCCACTCGGCGCCTATGTCTGCACCAGTGTCTACTCCTTTGCAAGCCGCAGCCGAGCCGCCAGTGATCCCTAGGCCTCAGACGTTGGTTTCGGCAGTCGAGGACAGCGTTGGGCAAGAGCCAGCACTGTCGATCAAGCCAGAAACAGATGCCAAAGAGGGTTCTGAGGACGCATACATGCCGCTGGTTTCAGAGGTGGACGAGCATCAGACTTCTCCGACCATTCCTTCTGCAAGCCGACGAGCTCATCAGAGGACACGGAGCAAAGGCCAAAGCCCTGCGCTGGAGCCAATACCCGACGTGACGAGTCCAGACATGTTCGTCGCCTATCAGGCCGAAGGCCCAGCACCGGCATCTGTACCGCAGCAGGGTTCGCTCAGGTGGCTTCCGCCCAACACTTCAACTCCTGCCGCGATGCGACGGACAGATCTTCCTGTCTTCACGTCAACGTCGGCCATTCCCTTTGCTGCGAACCAGGGGACGACGCAGGGAAGATCACAATTAGGGACTCGTAAGGACGAGCCGAAAGAGCCGGAGCCACATCGGCAGTGAAGATCTAGGAGTGTACATTCGGGGCCGAGGATTAAAGCTGTGGGCTTGGAGAAGAGCTGCTTTTGTCCCCGCCTCTTTCGCGGGGTTGACTTGCTTTCAATTTTTGCTGATACATTCTTGAATGTTTCCAGCTGGCGATGTTCCGCTTGAGGGTTGGCGTAGTTGCTGCCGAGACGCCCTCCATGATACCCTTCAATGCAATTGTTAATTGTTTTGTGCCCAAGTCACGAAATGGGTTTATTCGCACAGGTGTCATAAAATCGATGGGACCAAGAAGCAGTATTGCCTTTGTAGTAGAGCATCAAAGCGACATGGACAGGCACGTTGCCGGGATGAGTGGTTGAGGTTTGTTTGTGGGGGGGGGGCTAAGATACCTAGTAGGAAATTGGTATGAATAAAGTACCTATCAACCTACCTTACCTAGGCAATTATTTTCATATGTGCCTCATCAGAGCTCCCTCACCGTCAAAGACCCCTCCCTACAGATACCAACAAGGACCTCATCTCGACCACAACCATCGAAGTATACAGCATCATCAGACCGACCTTTGCAATTCAGCACTTCCCTTCTTCAGCCCGTCAACATGGCATTCACCATGCACTCACATTCGGGGCAATTTTGCCCCGGCCACGCCAAGGATCAGCTCGAAGACATCATTCATCATGCCATCAGCGTGGGATACAGGACGATGGGCCTCACCGAGCACATGCCCAGGCTTCAGGTCTCGGACCTGTACCCAGAAGAGCTTGCCGGCGACCCTGAGGAGGCCGTCGCCGTCCTCGCGCCCCGCCACGAGGCCTATCTCGTAGAGGCCCAGCGCCTGCAGGTCAAATATGCCTCCCAGATCCATATCCTCATCGGCTTCGAAGGCGAGTGGTACCGCCCCTCCTACGGGCCGTACATCACGACCCTCGCCGCCCATCCCGCCGTCGACTACTTCATCGGCAGCATCCATCACGTCAACGCCATCCCAATCGACTACGACGCCGCCCTGTATGCCAAGGCACGCGAGTCTGCAGGCGGCAACGAGGAGCACATGCACGAACGCTACTATGACCAGCAGCACGAGATGTTGGCAGCTCTGCGGCCGCGCGTCGTTGGCCACTTCGATCTTATTCGCCTCCTGAGTGAAGATCCCGGACGGGATGTGAGCGCCTGGGCTGGCGTCTGGGAGCGCATCGTGCGAAACCTCGAGCTCGTCAAGAGCTTCGACGGCTTGCTGGAGTGCAACAGTGCTGCCTTGAGGAAGGGCCTAGCTGAGCCGTATCCAGGTCGCCTCATCTCTGAGGTGCGTTGGAATAGCTGCGCGCTCACACACATACTTTATCAAGGAAGGTCGAACGCTAACCTTGTGCAGAAATGGATCTCCATGGGAGGTCGTTTTACCTTCTCCGATGACAGCCACGGCATCGCCCAGGTCGCGACCAACTATCTGCGTAATCTAGAATATCTGGAAAGCCTGGGTGTGTCAACCGTATATACACTAGAGAGGACGCCCGCGGCGAATGATGCCGTCGCAGGTGCGAAGGCGACACTCACTGAGAAGCCGGTGCCTCTGTCAGTTTTCCGAGAGACCTTGGTTTCCGAGCAGCCGTAATTCCGAATTGAGAGGAGCATAGCACATTTGAAAGCCATACTCCTAGACTGTCAACATGTTTCCCTGTTGAGCACAGACGGCTCGTTTTCTATGCTACTTCAATTCTTAGGTGGTCTGATTGCATCATGTACAACTTACCTGTACCCCGCGTCAGGCCTACCTGCTACAGCTTCGCGACCAGAAGCCGATATTCGGGGATGGCCAAAGCCCAGGTGCGGAGTCACCAAGGTCTGTTACCCCATTTGTTTCCCTACCCCGAGCCACCAGCGAACTTGACATCGCTCTCTCATTACACGGCATTTGTTGACCAGTGACTATACCTCCCCTTATCAAATCATCACATGGTAATATCGGACGCGACGTGATCATCATGAAAATCACAGCAGTAAGGCTCCCGTTCGCTCCGATGAAGCCGTTGAATCACAGTCTGACCCCCCAGCTCTACGTCTATCCCATCAAAGGCCTACGTGCCATTCCCTTGGACTCGGCTACCTTCACCCAGCAGGGCATCTCGTATGACCGCACTTTCATGCTTCTCAAGGTCCTCGACTCCGGGTCCCTCAAACGAATGCAGCTGTCAGATTTCCCAGCCTGCGCACTATTCGAGCAGCAAATTGTTGACGACACAATCGTCGTGTGCTATCACATTCCCGATGTGCTGCTGGCACCAGGCCACCCCCTGCAGCACCAAACCCTGGCCGTCCCCCTAACGCCCAACTACGCGTCTCTCGATGAGGTCGACGTGGACCTGCATAACAGCCCGGCTCGTGCCTACAGAGTTGGCGACGAGCAGGACGCCTGGTTCTCCGCCTGTTTCGGCTTTAGGACAACTCTCGTGTACATTGGCGATGGCCGCCGGCAGGTCATTGGCAAGAACTTTCTGCCACCCGCCCTCAATGCGCCGAAGCAAACAGGATGGCTCTCGTCCGTCTCGTCCGTCTCGTCCTACCTCACCGGTGCATCTCAGCCCGAGATGTCACGAGATGAGGACACCTGGCTCACCTTCACCGATTGCTCCCCCTTTCTCGTGACCTCCGAGGCATCCCTCGCTGCCGTCAGCGCCCGCCTGGCGCCCGACAGCCCCGCGCAGATGATCAAATTCCGGCCCAACCTCGTCGTCGACGCCGCCGGCGAGAGCCAATGGGACGAGGACTTCTGGGCAGAGCTAGCTCTGCCGGGCGACCGCCGGCTGCAGTTGACGGCCAACTGTGTGCGCTGCACGTCGCTCAATGTCGACTACGCCACGGGCCGGCCGGCTGAGGGCGAGGCAGGGACAGTGCTCAAGAAGCTCATGAAAGACAGGCGCGTCGACAAGGGCAGCAAGTGGTCCCCCGTCTTCGGGCGCTACGCCTTCCTTTCGGGCAGAGCGGACCTGGTCATCAGCGTCGGCGACGACGTGGAAGTCGTCAGGCGCAACAAGGAGAGATCCGTGTACGACTGGCCCATGCACAGCAAACCCCCCACTGCAACGTCGGCGTGATTGTGGGCGGGATATGAATGAGATTGTGTCATGCGTAACGTCGTACAGGCACGAAGAGCGAGGCGCAAGGCGTGGCATGGTCCACGTTCTGTCCCTCTTCCCCTTTCTCCTCGTCATCGTGTGCTCTCTCTTCCGCTTCGGGCCGTGATCGGTGCCAGCAAAGCCCGGTGACCTGGCCGGGGAAGACGGCTTTTGGATATTGCGATGGGCGGCATGCCGAGGACGGGGACTCGTTCGTCCAGGTCGCGTTGGGCCGGGCCGGCTCACGTCACATCACGCCACGCGTCCGTCACACGTTGTACATGCCATGGTATGCCCCCACGTTGGTTTAAATAGGACAAGCTGAATACAGGGCGGCGGTTACACGGTATTGTGTAAGATGCAGGTCCAGAGAGATGGCGGTGTCGTGTTTCAAATCTGCCTCGTTGCCAGGACCCAAGTCAACATTTGGCATTGCTAAAGGGAACATACCATGCTGTCGGCGGAAGATAGTCCCAGAGGTGATCAACAATTATCACAGTCAGTGAGCCGGTGAGAACGGCGTGTCATGTCACAGCTATTCGGCAGCACTCTGTGTTCCCTGGGAGACGGGTTCTGTCCTGTTATGCTCTTGTCTAGGACAGGAAAATAATAAAAATGGAGAAGGAGATGGAAGCCAACTCGGGGGTATCGAACCGAAAACTCCGTGACACAAAGTCGGGCAAGGAGATTCCGAAACAAAAAGACAAATTCCACCCACCCAGCGCATGGTACGGTGTGGAGTGACGACAGCCCGATCCACACAGCCGGAGTAAGGTACGACAAGATACCTCAGACCTTAGAAGGAAGTGGTGGCGGGGGCAAAAGAGAGAAGCTGTTCAAGTAGACTAGGTTCGAACAGCCGGTGGAACGATCGTCAAATGCTTCCATCCATCCATCCCTTCGCTGTAAGAGCTGGCCGGTCAAGAGGACAAACGGGGCAAGGATACCAAGGACGAAAAACAAACACAAGGGTAGGAGGCAGATATCAAAACACAGAAAACAACTGGATGGGTAAAAAGGATAAGGGTACAGGGTAAATAGGAATAAAAGAGGGGAATCGAACGAGTACCAAAGGCGAAAAGAGGGAAAGAGGCAGGAGGGGGGCGGCCATGGAGATCGCCAATAAGCGAGGACGATGGTGGCTGAGGAACGGCACAGCCGATGACGCCCGCCCCCATGGCGATCGGCGACCGCCCGAGTGGTCCAGCGGTGTGAGGCGCCCCAGCGTCCCGGTCCCTGCTTGTTCCACTCCAGCTGTGCCTGTTGTGCCTGGGCCCCCTTCTGAGCCACAGGAGCCACAGCGGCCCACGTGCGCTGTGCAGGTGGAGTGCAGCAGACTGCAGATTCCATAATTGGCGCCAGGCACTTCCCCTGCTGGCCTGACACCCTGCCTGCCCTGATTGTCTCGCCCGTCAACTTGCTTATTGGCCGACCATCGTTTTCGTTACTGCTAGGCTCGGGTCGTGTATGTTCTGAGGGTGTTCCGTGTCCGCGTGCGCTGTACCTTCTTCGTCTGGGTCTTCGATGCCCAGGTGAGACGTGCGGAACGTGGAGGCTGGACCATCGGAACCAAGAGAGCCGAGTAAGTGCCTTATGGGCTGTTGTGAGGAACCTGGTTGAAAGAGGGCCGACTAGAGCGGATGATGGAGCTGAGGTGGAAATGTATGTTGCCATCGATAAGGTGGGCCATGAATGGATCAAGCAAGAAGTGTCTACCCTCTTTTTCGATTGGAGTGGTGTCCGTCCTGGACACGATCCAACGTCCTCTCGTCAAGGGTCGTTGGCTTGGGCTTGGGAGTGGGCAGCCTGCCGAGTGCAGTTGGGTGTTCCTTCATTTCCAAGGCCCACGGCCATTTGCTTCGTCTCCAGTTGTTGTCGTCTTGTCCACGTCGTCTGCCTATCATGAACCTCCGAGTCAGCCTGCCTGCAGCACTAGGGCGCCAGCAAAAGAACTTTCTGAGGGAAATGAGCAGAAGCCACCGGCAGCCACCATATCCTCCCTCCCCCGGCCGGAGGACAGGACCACAGCGCACACACCCCTCCCCTTCCCCATGCGCCCTACCGTACTTGGTACGTCCCAGCTTGTACCGTCGGGTGTCATTGCAGCAGTAGGCGAGTCCTCGCTTCGTTGACCGATCCAGTGCGATGGGCCCGCGCCCTGCAGCGCCGTGCCGCCTACACCAAGGTACCTGCAGGAGAGCGGCAGGAGGAGGGGTAAAAAAGAAAAGAAACAGAGACAAACATACCTACAGACGGTGTCACGACCAGAAAGGGCTGGCTGCGCTTCCGGTACCACCACGGTCTTGAAGCTTGGAGCCCTTGACTCTCGACGTTGCGACGTCCCCTCTGTCAGACGCCTCGGGTACATGGCCGGCACGTGTGAAGTCTGCAGTAACGACACTCGAAGATCCACCAGTGAGGGCCTGAATGGCAGAGGTTGCAGGTCCACTGGATCAACGTGTTGTCCGACTTGATCAGTTTGAACGAGTGTGCACAAGCACCAGCGACTGCCATGATGGCCGCCTGACGTTCCGCGTCCTTGTCGTCGGTGGTGTGTGGGAAAAAATGTCTAATTCGAGTGGCAGCCGAGTCGACAGCCAGTGGGACCCCGACGGGATGGGGCCCTTTTGTTTGAAGTGCACGCGTTCGGAAATCTGGCACCGAGTCAGCATGGTTCCATCGTATCATGTTCATGTATCATAGGAAGCTCCGAGGAGCTGCACTCACGCTCGAACAACGAGGGTTTGGTCGAAAGAGGGGGGCCGCGGCAGGTTGGCCTAGGGCAGCGAGCGAGGAAAACCGATGGTGTTTGAGATACACTGCCCAAGACGGAAGGATCCAAAGGCCAGCCACGTATCGTGAACGGAATTTGACCAAGAACGTGGCAAACCGTAGTAGCTGTCGGGCTTGGAAACGGAACAGGAAAGTGTTGCTGGTCAAATAATCGCGTTGACGCTTGGCTGAAGTATTGCTGTCTCGTTCTTTCCTCAACAGAATCAGCGGCAAAGAAGATATTGATGTTTCGAAATTCAAGCCAACCGACCGAGGGGATTCCGCAATGCCTTGCTCTTATGTCAACGAAGACCTAGCATCAACAGTCAAACGGAACGCCCGGTGTCGCTGTCAGGTGCCGAGAGGCCTTTTGTTTGCTGGCGGCTTCGGTCCACCACGGGAAGGGATTCGTAAAGGCGCGCGGCGTGAGGCGTGATGCTGGGAGGCTTTCGATTCGTAAACGAGCTGTTTGACCGCTTGCCTGCTGCAGTGGCGATCCAAATCGCCGTCAAGCACAATACAAGTGAGGCGGTGATCGTTTGCTGTCGTTTGATGCTCCACTTGAATGGCTAATACTCTATGTGGTGTATCACACACGCAGGGACGGGCAGGTGGTTGTCGGAAACGGGCTGTTGAAAGCGGCTAAACAGAGAAGGCGCCCAGCGAATGCAACCTCGTAGAGGCGGGGCCGTTGGAATGCCGATGGTACGTCGGAGGGATGGACGTCTTGAAGATGTTCAAAGGATGGAAGAAGAAAAGTAGAATACTGGCCTCCTAGATGGCAGGCAATGAATGAAGGAGAGGCTCGGTCGTATGGAAGCACGCCCTGGGCAGTGCTGTTGCGGTCAACAAGGTTTCGACGTACGTCAAGGTATACGAAGAAGTTGAGAAGCTGGCATAACATCGCTTGAGAGGGTTCAGTCGATATCTTATGTATTCTGAAAGGTGCCAGAGGGCATGACGAGGGCTGGCAGCAAAGGGAACTAGCATTGGTCGTCGAGGCCTGTCTGCCATCTGTCATTGCGGCTTGACATGACGGCCAAGCTCGGAACCAGCCCAAGCAGACGTACCAGGACCTACGAACGGGAACCTCTGGGTACCGCCCGGCTGGCCGGCCCATCTCCACTTGCAAGACGACGACAGAACCTGAACCCGGCTGACTTCATACCCTCGTGATGGTGTGTCCATGCAAAAGCCCAGAGTTTTCCTGGCTTCCGTTGGGGCGGAACCCCTCTACTGGTGCTGCTTCCAAGTTCACCAACCCTGTCATCGACCAGCGCCAGCCTGGCAAGTCGCCATGCATTAACGACGAAGTACCTATCTGACCACTGGTAGCCAGAGGGCCAGTTGACCGTGGCGATGGAGTCAGTTGCATGCTGTCAGTTAGCCGCGCCGCGCCGCGAAATGCCGCCGCTGCCCAGTGGTCACCTATCTACCTTAGCGTACCAGATGGTCCAGACAAGCTAGGATGATCCGACAGGGGGGGCCTAGGGAAGGGGGGTCTCTGATGTACCGTGGTCTACTATCGTTGTGTCTGATCTTAAGATGATTGATGGCGGGATGGCGTCGCATGGCATGGCAGACTGTCAACTTGGCGATTTGCCCCAGCTCGATCGACATGTCTTACTCTTCTTCGTCACTGCCAGTTCGGAGGCACCCGCATTCACGCCGTGAAGTCTGTCACTCGAGCCTCAACTATGTCTACCATGGCTCTCGTCACTGCTGCCAATGAGCTTGATGAAGAGCGGCTCACAGCGTTCATCAGACACAGATTCCAGACACAGATCCGGACAAGGTAGCAGCTAGTTCAGTTAGCAAATTCGTCTCCCCTTCTCTCGACTAATCGAGGACGGGCCCAGGTCCATCCGGAGCGCCTGAACAGCCCAAGCAGCAGCTTTACTGCAGGCGGACGTGACACCCACTTCCAGCTGTTGGGACTCCCAAGCCGGGCATGCCCAGCAGGTCAGCGGGCTTGGGTGTTTGTGGGTGTGCAAAATCACCATATGGAAGTGTGCCCGGGGGCAGATCGACGGGCCCCTGGACGCCATGCTTGCCATGGTGCGCGTATCAGATCGACCGTTACAGCAGGGCCCTTGCAGTTGCAGGCGCCTCACGATGATCCCATTTTTGTCTGGTTGCGGTCCGGGGGGCGGGCCCATTCTGCGACCTGCGACCGCATTGATGCCAGATGGACTCCTGTCAATCTCTTGAGGCGAAAGTTGTGTTGTATCCTTCAAAGCCAGCAAGCAGCCACGATGCAGGGCGGTGTGCCGGAACTGGTCATGGCCCAGAGCATGGACTTCCCGTTTCGTCTGATGTTCCGCACCCTTGGTAGGCACGTTGATCGCAGGGCGAAGCTGAGGGCGCAAGCAACGAGCTAGGGTGACAAGCTTGGTGGCATCGCATCTCTCGGTAATTGGGGGCTTGACTTTGACAGCTTTTTAGCGTCTGGCTGGCCGCGGCCCTTTTGACGCGACCAAACAGCAGAAGGGCGCCGCAGGGCGGAGTTAGCTGGTCGAGTCGGTCGTTCTCTGTCCGTCATCTCCGCTTGACCAGACAATTGAACCAAACGAACCAGGGGCATATCGGGTGATGGTGATGTAAGATTCGATTCGACAGCTCTCATTCTCCCCTTCTTCGTGTACAAAGAGGCATGACGTTTGAACTCGAATTATTCTATCTTTCTTTTGCTGTCATACCTGAACCGAAGCCGAGGCTAGACGTGGATCTACCTTAAGCAGGCTGGGCTGTGTGCTGACTTTGCTGGAAATGGCTATTGACAGCACCAGGAATGCAAAAAGAGCAGGGCTTACAATCGTGGCGTCTCGTCTGATGTCCTTTCCCGGTGCCGAGAAGACTCGGGCGGGGCTCAGGGATGCGGATTTGCATGTGGATGTGAGTGTGGATGCATCCGACATCGTAAATTGGCCCATCGAACATCGTCTATCGAGAGGTAAAGGTGCGAAGCGAAGCGAAACCGCCTCCCCGGCGGCACCACCATGAGCATGAGGATGAATCAGGCCCCAGCGCAGACCGGTTGGTACCTTCCTTACCTTCAATGTCAGCATGTGGGGACTGACGAAGCAGCGTACTGACAAAACCGGGAGGCGGAATCGATCCGATATGAGAAAGGCGTTTGGAAGGAGTGCCCTGTTGCGTGTTCTGTTGTTGCTCGGGAGAAGAGGAAGGGGGGGGGGGGGGGGGAGGGAAGACGGGGGGTAGGTGCGGTGAAATTCGATGTCAGAGGTTAATGACTCTGAAGCGGCCGAGGGGAGATGGGGGGCTCAAGAAGGGGAGGCCACCATCCAAATCGGGATCGTGGAGATGGGGCTCGAAACTGTGTCAGCAATTGTTGATGCTTTTCTGGGTCCCGTCTTGACACCAAGAGCCAAACACAACGTCGTCATCATCATCATGGCTGTTAAAAGAGACTTCACAAGCGTGTCCATCCCACTTCTGCCTCTGTCATCATGTTCTATTCATGGCATGACGTGACTCTCTCAACATAACACCTGTGATCCCCCACCCTCCCCCCCCCCCTGCCCGGCTCCCGAATATGGCCTTGGAGGCGGGTAGGTAGTTGGTTGCGTACCTCTTGTTACCTCTCACCCTTGAAATCGCAGTCCCACGGCTCGAGCAACAGTGGTTCGAGTGACAGGGTCTTTGTTTCCATGGCTAACGCCAAACTCCACGCCGAGTGCGACAGCGACATGACGCGAATTGCGATTCTTCTAGTCAAACCATCCAAGTACAGCATACACAAGAGATCCCCAAGCAGGGGACACCAAATAATCCCAAACTCAAGCGGAAAATGCCTTTGAAGCTATCAACACCGAGCATCAGAAGCAGTCCACCTGCTGCCAGCCATCTGTGGATAGACTCTGATGACAGTACCATCGCCCCTCAGCACGATGTGACCTGTAGCAAGGGTTGGCCTGCAGCATGTGCTTCACCGTTGGAGGCGTCGAGGCGGCACCTGCACTTCGCTGGATAAGGACACACCACCATCAGGGTCAACCATTCTTCCCCTCTTTCGATTTGACACCTCAACGACCCTTCACAACCAAAAGTTCCGACTGACTGGCAATGGTCGAGCCGTATTAGATGCGGTGGAGAGATCAAGCGCCCTGTTCCCATCCCTTCCACCTCTGCCAAACCCCCTCCCCCCCAGCTTGTACCGCCATCCATTCGCAACACCAGATGAACCGTTGACACCCTCTTTCGCAGCCTTGACAAGCCTACCCCCACCACCGCCCGCTCTGGCACCCCTGCTATCCGGTCCAGAGACGGCGGGAGCAACATTAAGCCCCTCGATGAAGCTCTTGTTGTTGCGACATGACGATCCGGTGGATCTCTGCCGAGGAGGTACTGATGTTCAGGAGGACACGGGCGTCTTCTTTTTTCTGTCGCATGTAGTGGGCTGCCTTGGCTGCCCAGACATATGGGGAGGCGGCAGCCCCCCCCCTGGCAAGGCATCTGAGCTTTGACACCATTCTTCGACCGCAGGACGCTTGTCCTGACGAACAACCACATGGCTCGACATGGTCATGGACGTTTTTGTGACAAAAGACGATTCGAGGCTCAAGCGCCCACATGGCCTTCCAGAAACCCAAAAATTCTCACCACTCCCCATCCTCTCCCCTCCCGCCACCCCCGCCCAGCAAAGCAGAAGCGTACCCACCGTCGCTGTCATCTCCACTGCCCGCAGCAGCCTGACACCTCTCAGACCGGGGACACACTCGCCCGATGCGCGCGCGCGCGCGCGACGCCCTGCTCGAACAGCCCTCCTCCTTCGCCGCCCACATACCATATCCCAACCACCTAGACGAGCCTTGTGCCTATGACAGTGAGCATCTGGCCCTTTCGCCGCAAGGAAGCCGAGCTTTGCCCTGGTTCTTACTCCGCTGCAGAGTTCTCCATCGACTCACCTGCGACAGCCGCTCCTTCCCCAATCTCTCCATCTGGAACCAGCAAGCAGCCTCGCACGATACCGCCTCGATCGGTCGGTCGCCCGCCATCCGCTCGGCTCCGCGTCGCCCGTGACCCAAACTTGGGGAATGTCGTCGTTTTGTCCACGTCGTGGCTTTTGCTTTGTCTGTTGCGAGCTGTGCCGGCTTGCTCGTTACGAATCACGTGAAAATGACTGTCATTGTTACTTCTATTGTGACCAGGAGGTTTTGGTGTGTACTATGCGTGTGTCTGTTTATTTGCCTCTAAAATATGTACCCATTACGTTCGTCTGCCGACCTTGCAGCCGCGGACATGATCGTATACGGTTTTCTTCAGCAGCCCGGCTGAGCCCGACTGAAAGTGGCCCACCGTGCGCAACCCCGATGGGTCTTCGTCCGGAGTCCGCTGCAGCCGGTAACATGGAAATATGAGGTACTTGATACTCATGCGCATTGTCGTCTCCGCCGTTCGATTCATTGTCTCGCATCTGCCCTCTCATGTTGGCACCCGCGCCCGCTTGCAGGAGGTCAGGATCAGGCCGAATTCCCCACGTCCTGCCCCGTAGCCCGTGTCGTGCCTGCATACACCTCGACGGTCACGCGTTCGGGCGTCAGACATGCAGTCTTCCTTGTAATTAGGGCTGTGACTCGGGCTCGGACGGCTGCCCATGTCCCTCATTCAGCATCTTTGCCAGCTCCGGGCTGCTCCCAAGCACATCGCCCGCGGTAACGTTGCTCAGCCCGGGCAACTCGTCCGCATCCTCCCGGGCTTCCCTGGACATGGACTGGCGCGTGGGACGCTTCATTTCCAGCCCGTCCTGGTCGCTGTCTCTCTTCTCTTGCTCGTCATACGAGAAGAGGTCCGACAAATTGATGGCTAGGAAAGTCTTGGGCAGTTTGACCCTACGAGGAAAAGAATGTTAGCATGACAGCATTCTCGGACAGCCGCCTTAGGACACTGCGGGAGGTTACTCACTGGTTGAACTTGGCACGTAAAGTGCGGATCACCTCCATCCAATCGGCATGCAAGGTAAGGCTTCGCCGAGGAGCGCAGCTGATCGAGTGCTTGCTGTCGAGCTGAACATCGAGAGGGTCAAATACGTGGCAGCCGGGGCTGATGGTGATCCTGATGCTGTACGCGAAGGTTGCCTCGTCCCCACGATTGGCCTCCTCGGCTGGCACCTTCGTCTCAGATTCGTAAAGCTCGAAGCAGATCTGGGAAAGATAGTCTAGTTCTGGGATGGTGCTCCGCTTGATCTTCGTCTCAATGCCGCCCTCCAGAATGGTGTTGAGCAGTGTGTAAATGTGAGACTCCTTAGTGAAGTAGAAGAATGACTTTGCATCATTAGACGCCTGCATCTCCTCGAGGTCCTGAACAATTTCTTTCAAGAGGGGAAGTGACGTCAGAAGCCCAATCTCGAGTTTCTCTGTGTCAGAGATGCCGTACTCCTGCGGGCAGATGAAGTCAAACAGCATCTTCGCCAGCTGATACAGCTCCCGGAGTGGTTCAAACCGGGCATCTGTCTTGGCCTTGGATTGCGTGTTGCCCTTGTACAAGTGAAAGTACTGTTCCGGCGGTGCGCCCTCACCGACATGACGTAAGCCATTGAGGAACGATCGTCGTCGGAAGATGCGGCGAACCGAGCTTGAACTCTTGTTGCCTTCAGCATTCTTGTCCGACTTGTCGAACGTGTCCCGCCGATCCTCTCGCGGGTCTTGCGACGACTTGATTTCCTCTGAGTCCTTGCCAGACGATCTGCCCTCTTTGCCCTCCTTGATGCTGTCTTCTGTATTACTGCTCTCCTTGCTCTCCTTGTTGTTGTCCTTGATGCCATACTCATCTTCGAGCATTTGCTTAGGTGGTGTAAAAACCCACTCTAGGAACTGGCGGTTGTGCAAGGCATCGAACTTCATTGTATCGTAGAGCTCCGAGATTTTGCTGGGGTCAACCTTCTCGCCGTCGCAGAACTCCTGGAAAAGTTTTTCCCAGCGCTCCCTGAAGAGCTCGGCGTCTTCACCGCAGCACCAGCGAGCCTGGATGTTATTGACACCGTTTGCTTGGGATAGAGCCGACGACATGGAGCTCGCCGATGCCTCGCCTGCCTGGCTCTTTTCCGTGCTGGGGTTAGATATGGCGTTAAGGGAATTGACGGCCCCGCTGTACAGCTTGCCAAAGTTGTGCTGCATCACGCGCCGATGGAAGTTCATTAGCTGAACCACTCGCGTCTGAACCTCGGAGGGCTCAGGCATCTTGTCCGGCCAGGCAAATTGCGACGGCCGCTCATTTCCCTTGCGCAGGAGGCCCTTGAGCTTCTTCTTCACCTTGTCCATCTCATCCTTAGCCGCATTCGAATCATCCAGAAGGTCTTTGCGGATCGTGATGAAGTCGTCGGGAAGGTCCTTCCTACCGAGGAAGGAAGACGTCCAGATCTGCGCACTGGTCGTCACCCGGCGTTCTGAGCTGCTGTACACATGTACCTCGTCTAAAACGTCGCGATTCAGCAGCATGAAGTCATTGCGCATGTTTTCGCCCAGTTCCTGCGCCTGGTACCTGGCAGAGTGCGTCGGTTCGCCGCCCCACTTGACGATAAGCTGGAGTTTGTCCAGTACCAGGCTCTCCTCTGCGGCCGTGATGCGCGACATGGTTACCCCTGAGAGTGAGTCGTGCCGCTTTGGTGTAGTTCTTGTCGTCGGCTCGGTTTTGGACTGGGTTTCCTCCGTCTTCTCAGGGAAGTTTGCCTCCACACCCTCCTTAAGAATCTGAGCAACCTCTTCAGGAGGAACTATCTCATCTGTAGCTTTCTTGCGGAACATGGGCTTGATCTGGACTTTGGTACCTGCCCAGCCACCCTTCTTGACCAAGGCATTTCGTAGAGACTTGAGCTTGTTCGGGTCCTCGATGCCTTGGGTTACAGCAACATCCACTGCTTGGATAACACTGGCCAAAGCTGCTTCTCCTATCAGGAGAACCTCTTCCTGATGGCCCTTGAGCAGCTCGATGAAGGGCGCAGTGTGAAATGTGAATTTGTACTTCTGCTTGGGTGTGCGATCTGCATGTCGAATAACAGAAACGATGCCTTTGAGTTTCCAAGAATGTTTCGGTGGTGGCGGGGCTGGTGTCTCCTCTGGCTCGGGTGCGGCGTCACCCTTCAGGGATGCGGCAGCTGATGCCAACGCTGATGGTGTTGCCGACGGGACACTACCAGGGCCAGCGTCCACAAGGGGGGGCGGTGGCGGCAGAGATGAAGGACTAGAACACAAGCTCATTGCGCCCGAAGTCGCCGCACTCTCCGATTTGGTGGTTAGAGTCGAAGGAGGAGGGCGGAGTTCATCCATCTTGGGCTCTTGCGACGTGGTTTCGGAAGGCTGGCTCGTCGGGGCCTGCCCCATAGGCTTGGCTATAGGCAGTGCAGGAATGGATGCCTGCCCATTCTCTTTCTCCTTGCCTCGCAAGGCCAGTGGGTCTATCACATCCGAGACAGCAGGCGAAGGCATGGGAGGCGTGACACCGCCTCTCCGTAGTCTCTCCTTGACAAACAAATCCTTGAGGATCTTCGCAGATTGCTCGTAGTAGTCATCATTGTCCTTGACGAAACTCCAGCCGTTGACATCAATGACGTAGCTTTTTCCGTCGGCTCGCAAAAAGTCAAACCCGCAGACTCGCTGTCCGAATGAAGTAGAAATCTTGCTAGCGACTTCCCTTTCATCAGGATTGAGCCCGGTGACATAGCGAACCTCCTTACCATGCGTGTTGCGCCTAACGACGCCGTCGACAACGGGGGACTTCCTGGTTTCCGCGTGGCAGTAGTTTGGTCCGACTGTATAGGCCTTGACATCCTCGGCGTTCTCGACTCGCATAAATTTCTCGTACACGTAACTGTTCTCCGGTTCTAGAATGGCGCGCGGGACGTTCAGTTCCGGGTCGTACTCTGAGCTCTTGTTGCCGATCTTACGGAACAGTCTCCGTCCTCCACCACCAGTCGATTTAGGGAAATAGATGATGATGTTGTGGTCCTCGCCGCTGACAGGCTTCTCGACGAAGGGCTTCTTGAGCAGAGCGCCGTCGACGCTCAGAATGTCTCCATCATCAAGCAGCTCGACCTTGTGGGGCGCGGTTCTCCAGCGGGGCTCATCAGGATCGAAAGCGACACCAGAGACATCTTGGACATATTTCACGATATCGGACGTCAACATGCTAGGGCCCCCATCCCGGTTGATCTCCAGTCGCTTGGGGGTCGGGACACCGATGCTGTCCAGTAAATGAAGGCAGAGGCGGCGATCCCATAAAAGCTTCTGCATGGGCAAATCATTAACACAGAAAGGTTTCCTGGCCTTTACATATGAGATGGCCTTGTCGAGGGGGAAGCCGTCAGAGTAGAATGAGATTAGGTAGTCGCTTAGATAGAACTGCATTAGCATGAAATCGGAGAAACGGGTGATATTGTTGTGCACGATCAGTGATAAAAAGGGGAAGCTCACCACATGGGCCAGTTCTCGAAGTCTGAGAATGTATAACCGTCAGCCAAGGCCTCTCACCTGAACATGATAACCGCTCGAGGGTAAGCCGTACCTTCATCAAGGATCACCTTGTCACCGAAGACGACGACATCGAATTCGCGGTTGGCGATCAAGCGGTTCAGGATATTCCGACTCGGCTTACTTCTCGCCTTCACGTCCAAAGCACAGATACCGATGACGCCCCACGGCGCGGGCTTGGCTGTAGGGGGATTAGACGCTGCACTGACACGTTGACGACTACTTGTGTCAGACTGACCCTCTTCTCTTTCTTTGTGATACGGGCCCCGATCACTACTTGGGCTGTGGCTGCTCGCAGCTGTGCTCCCGCTGAACCTTCTCTTAGCCCGGCTCCTAGATCTAGTAGGCTGCGATCGATTGGCCGTGTCGGTGCGGACGGGGGCTGGGGTGCGTTTCATGACGTCGAGAGTTTCGCGAGGGGCTAGGTGGTGGCCTCCAGGATTTGCATGAGCCGTGTGCTGGTTGGTAGATGATGTCGTGACGGTCACATTGGAAAGTTCAGGGTTCGGAGGCACAGAGCCAGTAACGGGCTTACCGGCCGACATAATGCCAGACACGGACCTGGGGGCTGTACCCGTCTCGGAACCGGCAGCAGATGCAGAAGAGCTGGGAACGACGCCGCGGGCAGAGGCTAGAGAGTATACAGATGATACAGAGGCGCGCTTAATGTCAGAGTCGGTGAAGGAGGATCTCGTCGTCAGAGGGCGGTCGGGCTGGAAGGTCGACGTCGAAGGAGTGCTGGGTACGGGTATGGGACCAGAACGCGCAGCATCGAGGTCTGGATTGCAGGTCCTTTGGGCTTTGTCGTTGAAGTGGGCTTCGGAGTCGGTAACAGCTTCGAGAGACTTGTTGGAGTCGCGACGACTGCGGCAGAGAGAGGATCGAGGGCTTCTCAGAGGATTCGAGGAAGCAGCACCGGACGCCGGTGGGGGAGGAGGGGGCGGCGGCATAGATAGACTGGCGGGGTCTGCGTGGGCATCGGTGGTTCCTGGCTCGGCGTGACGGCTTTTTCTGCTGGTCGCCGTAGCTGTAGCTGAAGCGAAGGATGAGAGTGTATGGGACAGAGAGGCTGAACGTTTGGACCGGTCGCGAGGGCGCGGCACTGGAGTCGTGACGACCGGTGTCGGAGTGGGTGTCGTTGAAGTAGAGGTCGAGGTCAAGATCGAAGATGCAGCGGCAGACGAGGCCAAGGTCGAAGAGGAGACTGAGGTCAGTCTCGACAACGAGGCGGTAGGAGAGTTCAAATGAGGTGGGGGCGGGGATGCGGAAGTGTAAGTGGACTGGGACTGGGCCTGGCTTGAAGAATTGTTGATGGGCCGTCCCGAGCTAAGGTTCTGCTGGTCCATTTTCTTGTCGCTTCGGGATGACAGCCGGGGCCAAGACGGAAAACTCGAGGTACTTTGGGAAGTGGACTGTCGAGCTTTGGGCGCCGCTTTGTTCGTTGGTGTCTTTTGAGCCCCGCTTCAAGTAAGGTAGGGAGGATACCTTGGACAGCGATGGGTGATAGGTGAGACGGAAGCAGTTCCCCAGTGTCATGATAAAGACTGGTCGGGGAATGGATGAAGCACACAGAACATAAGCTATGGTTGTGGTTGATAGTCGTTGTTTAGAGCCGCAAGTCGCAGGTTAATGGCAAGTTGGCCGTGAGTGATCCGAGGGAATGGGAGGGGGAAGAGGTCTAGAATCCAGGAACTCGGCCAAGCAGGGATCTGCGGTGAGGCCTGTGATAGGTGCGAAGAGGGTCCCTCCAAACTTGCTTTGGCCCTGCCAGTTAGTACGGCATTTCCAAGTGTTTTGAAGCTGTTCCCGAATTATTGGGCATGCAATTGATTCCTTCTGTGTGGTAATTTTGCTCTTGTTTGATGACCAGTGACATTGGTGGTACTGGGAAAATGTACCAGTGGCCACCTTATGCAAGCGATATGTATGACGTTGATCTCATCGGCCAAGACGTCAAACCCAATTCCTGGGGTGTGAGACACCGAAAGCGGCCGTCACATGCATGCGTATAAGCAGACATGAAAAGGCGGTCGCCAGCTGATCGCGTGACACGACAAATGGGTGGTCACTCATGACTTGGGAGTCCTAGAGCGTCCGAAAGACCATGACCAGAATTCATCTCATCGACAATCTTTGCAGCTCAAGCAGCCAGAGCAGGATCGTTGGATGCTGATGGCGGGATGACAAGGTTAGCTGTAGTATCTACTATGCATATATACGTATCATGCATGTATGACAGAATCGACCAGTTCTTCTCGTGATCCACATCACACAGCATACTAAAATCACGGCATAATAAAATTCACCCCACCATCTGCCCGCCTGGCTGTGGCTCAACTCACGAATGTCTCAGAGCCACATGTGATACGATAAGATAAGGAACGGAAAAAAATACTGGACAAGGTCTCGCCAGTGCACTTCGAATCCAAAGCCCAGGTGCTCGCGATTGAGACGATTTTGCCTGACACAACGGCAAGCAACCCTGCAGCGCATCACCAGAATGCCTCATTCAATCAGCGACGGGCCCTTGAGCAAGAGGCAGAAGCTCAATGTCGCCGCCAAGGATGCCGCTGCCTCAGGGCAATCCTCACGCATCTTTGCGCCCTTTCGAGTATGCTCCAGACTCCTCTCGTGTTGCGCATTGCCGCCTAACATCTTGCAGACTGTCGGTCTGGTCTCCCCGACCAACGTTCCGTTCACCTTGATACCCCTTGGTAAGACCACCTACCAGGTGACTACCTCCGTCGGCAGGG
The DNA here is from genome assembly GCA_002851675.1 of Verticillium nubilum. Taxonomy (NCBI): domain Eukaryota; kingdom Fungi; phylum Ascomycota; class Sordariomycetes; order Glomerellales; family Plectosphaerellaceae; genus Verticillium; species Verticillium nubilum. The sequence continues at coordinate 77,509 of NMXI01000007.1, forward strand.
CCCTGCAGACCTATGACTTGAAGAGAGGACTCAACCTCGTCTTCGTCACCCGCCCCCAGACTCCCGCCGACATCACCGCCACATGCGCCTGGAAGGAAAAGGTCTTCGCCGCCTGGGGTGACAGAAGCCGTGGAGAGCAGCAAGGGCTCTGGGCTTTCCAACGTGGACGGAAATCTGAAGAGCTGGAGCTGCCTCCCGATCTCGACGAACCCATCAAGCAGATCCTGGTCTTTGGTTCATGGATGGTCGGCTGTGCGACGACGAGACTCGAAATCTGGAGGACTTCCACCTTGGAACACTACACGACACTTCATACCCTGGCCACCAAGAAGGGTGATAATGAGATTACCGGCGGTGTGACCAACATGCCTACATACCTAAACAAGATCTTTGTCGGTCGTAAAGACGGATGGGTGGAAATCTGGAATGTGAACACCGGCAAACTCATCTACACGATCCTTCCGCCATCGCCCAACTGCGGTTCCGTCACCTGTTTGCAGCCTTCTCCGGCGCTGTCTCTTCTCGCCATCGCTTACTCAAAGGGCCCTCTTATCATCCACAACATTCTTACAGACAAATCGGTCATTCAGGTCAACGCTGGCAACGAATACGAACCAGTCAACGCCATCTCTTTTCGTACCGATGGTATGGGGGCAGGCCACGATGGGCACAAGGATGGCATCATGGCAACCGCAACCGCAGCCACTGGAGACATTACTTTTTGGGACCTGAACCACGGTGGCAGAGTTATGGGCGTCCTGCGCAGTGCCCATAACCCCCCGGTTGAGGAAGGACCTAAGGTTCGTGGCGGCGTGAGCAAGGTCGAATTCCTGTCTGGTCAACCCGTCATCGTGACAAGCGGTATGGACAATTCGCTCAAAACCTGGATGTTCGACGAATCCCCATTTTCTCCGATTCCGCGAATCCTTCACCAGCGCAGCGGACATGCTGCGCCTGTCAAGTGCCTCCAGTTTTTGCCCACCGATTTCGACGGCGCGGAAGCTGGCAACAAGTGGCTACTGAGCGGTGGTCAGGACCGAAGCCTTTGGGGTTGGAGTTTGCGACGCGATGGTCAGAGCACGGAACTGAGCCAAGGCAATATCCGCAAGCAGGCGAAGAAGCACGGTATTTTGTCGACGAAAGCCTTGGCCCATGGTCCTACTACGAGCCTAGAGGATCTCAAGGCACCAGAGATTACTTGCATTGCAAGCTCACTGAATCGCGATGGTGGCATTGGTGCCATTCCCGGCAAGCAGCCCATCTGGCAGAAGCGCAGGGACATCAAGGCGCAGAGGCTCGACGCCGAGGTCAGCGGCATGACGGGCTGGGAGAGCGTTGTCACGGCTCACCGTGACGACTCGTTCGCCCGCACGTGGTTCTGGGGCAGGAAGAGGGCTGGTCGTTGGGCGTTCCCCACGGGTGACGGCGCTCACGTTTCAACGGTGGCCATCAGCCCCTGCGGTACGTTCGCTCTTGTGGGCTCCGTCGAGGGCGGCATCGACATGTTCAACCTCCAGTCTGGTATCCACCGACAGCGCTTTCCAGCAAAGCTCAGCCCCGCCCAGGCGCGAGAGATCAGGATTCAGCAGCTCAAGGCAGGTGATGATACACTACAGGTTGCTGGAGGAGGCTTTCTGCAAGGAACAGGCCGACACACTAAGGCCGTCACTAGTATCATTGTGGATTCGACGAACAAGAACATTGTCTCATGCTCCTTGGACGGCAAGATCAAATTCTGGGACTTCTTGACGGGTAGACTTCTTCAGCAGATCGACTGGGCACCAATGGTCGGTGTTACTGGAGGTTGCTATCACGCCGGCAACGATCTGCTTGCGTTTGCATGTGACGACTTTTCCATCCGGGTCGTGGATCTCGAGACCAAGAAGACGATCCGTGAGTTCTGGGGTTGTGAGGGTAAGATCAATGACTTCTGCTTCTCGAACGACGGCCGCTGGATCATCGCCACTTCCGAGGATTCAGTGATCCGAATCTGGGATCTTCCCACGAGCCATCTCATCGACGCCATCCGCCTCGAGAAGCCTTGCACTGCCCTGGCCATGTCCAGCACCGGCGAGTTCCTGGCTGCCAGTGTCCAGGGTGAACTCGGCGTGACGCTCTGGACGAACAAGACTCTGTATAAGCACGTCCCGACAAGGCAGATCTCCGAAAAGGAGGTCGCCACATCTACCATACCGACCGCGTCCGGCGAAGGCAGCAAGGGTCTCGTCGATGCCGCATTCGACGAAGACGTCGAGCCTGAGGACGACGACGCCACTGTTGCCCCGATGATCGACCAGCTCAGCTCAGACATGACGACTCTCAGTTTGGTGCCCAAAAGCCGCTGGCAAACACTGCTGCACCTCGACCTCATCAAGCAGCGCAACAAGCCAACCGAGGCGCCCAAGGTGCCGGAGAAAGCCCCTTTCTTCCTGCCATCGACCAGTGGCGGCAAGCCTGCGCCTGCGCTCGACGGCGTGGTAGACACTGCACCCGAGTCTACGTCCCGCATCACGAAGCACGAGCTAGGACGTCTACAGGAGGTCTTCACAAGTAAGCTGATGGATGGCGCCACTTCTGGAGACTGTAAGCTGCCCCATCCCAAGTCCTGATCCTAGAATATTCTACTAAAATATTGCAGACGTTGACTTCGTCGAACACCTCAAATCCCTGTCTCCATCCACAGCAGACCTCGAACTGCGATCTCTCTCAATAGGTGACACGAGTTGTAACGAGACGAACGGCTTGGTGCACTTCATCAAGGCCCTGACCAGCCGCCTCAAGTCCCGCCGGGACTACGAGCTGACACAGGCGTGGATGACTGTCTTCCTGAGGCTACATTTTGATCTGGTCATGGAGAACGAGGCGTCATTAGCGGCGCTACAGGAGTGGAAGGTCACGCAGGAGAGCGAGAGCGTCCGTTTGGACGGGTTGGTGGGGTATTGTAGCGGTGTCGTGGGCTTCCTGAGGAGTCCGAAGACATAGGGGATCGTCGTTGATTGTGCATAGCGGAATCGATAATGCGGTTTTCGATTCTGGTTACGTGCAGATCTCTTTTGAACAATTTCTTTTTGGGCTGAGAAAGCTGCAAACGCTTCTATGTCTAAGATATCATCGAAGGCAATCAGTGCGTCTGCATGGAGCATTGGTCTGGGATTTCCCAACCCCAATGGCGTGTCTGTGATTGCGAGTCATCGGCTTCCTCAGACACTAAAATCCCATTGTATTTCACTCGACGTTTTCCACTTCCCTCACCCCGAGGGTTCAGGTGGTATACTTCGCCCATGTCACGTCTTTAGACCAACCAGTGTGAAAAACTGAGAGCTACGACAAAACTCAGACACAAGAAAGGTACAGCCCAAGTTTTGCCCCACATGCCAAAAGGTCTCGCATATCAACACCAACACGGATGCGCCACATGTCACCCCAGCCCAAGGGTGCGAACAGAACAAGCAGCAAAGTAGATTCCCCTTGGTCACCGAACAGAATGTGGACGTAGACTGCGTATTGCAAGTGGGGTTTCATGCGAATCCTCATGCATTCCCACGCCGGGACTCTCACTTCACGTGCTTATAGGCCTTGCTGTCCCGGTCCATCATCCGGGCCTTTAGCACGGTGCAGACAACGTAAAAAATAAAGAGAGATGTGAGCGGGCTAGCACTATGTATCTGCGAAAGACTGGCTACGATCAAGGTCGGTGTCCGTGGCTACGAAATTGGGCCCAGCAATACCGCGTAAAACTACATTCTATTAGCGTCTCCGTAGCCTTTGGAATTGAGGGACCCGTTCGAAATCACTGGTCGGAGCGTAACAGTCTGAATCCAGCTTTCAACGGTCGATTGTTCGCTGAAAATTTGATCGAGATATGATTTACCTCCGAAATCCTTCTGAAACTCTCATACTTTGTAAGCACCACGCGGCGGCAGTCCACCAAGCTCACTCCTCCGGAAAGGTGAAGCGGCTGCCGAAGCCCCATCCATTACCAACGAAGACATGAACTAGCAGGGCTCAAACGTGAACTAGCAGGGCTCAAACTTGGTGGTCGCTGATCAGATTAAAAAGAAAAAGGAGGCAAGATGAGTGGTAGTGTGTGTCATCAGGTGTATTATTGTATATTTTAATTACATCCGGTAATCGTCATGTTCGTGCATATGTTCAAGCGTCAAGTGTATACAAAGCAGTCTCTGCAAGGGAAGCAGCTTTACCGAATCTCCAAGCGCAGCGCATCGTACTGCACGTAGATGGCCTGCGTGAGAATAGCAGGCTCGTAGTTGGTAGCACCATAGGGCAGGCTGAGAACGATCTCGTTCTCGCCGGCCTTGAGGAGGCTGGGGTGGAAGCTGAATTTGTTGCCGACCTGGTAGCAGATGACGGCAGAGCGAACGGCGCAAGAGCTGCTGTGGTGGTAACTTTATGATGTTAGTCGACTGCAAACGAATTAATTAGTTTGGGAGAGTAAACTCACGGGATAACCCAGGGCTTCAGATCCTGGCCGTTCACGTTGACGGTATAAGCCAGGTTGGCGTGAGGCTCGCTGGCGTTGAAGACATCAGTGTTACCCGCAGCCGTTTTGGCGCCAGCGAGCTGCACGGTGAAAGTTGCCTCCCTCTTGCGCCTAATCTGCGCCTCATCGAGATCGAATGCAATGGTCCAGTTGTTGACGTTTCCGTCGCCCAAGTACATCTCCTTGCGGACAGAGTTGCCTCTGCCGCCGAAGACGCTCCAGTGGACATAGTTGAGATCCTTGGCGGGGTCGCTCTCGCCAACCTTGTACCTGACGCCGTCAGGGAACTCGGTGGGGAAGTCATAAGCAGCCCAGTAGATGAGATGCTCAGCAGGCTGCCTCGGTTTGGACAAATCCTTCTCGAAGCCGTGGCGGTATTCGCCGGAGCTCCTGTCGGGGGTGCCAATGCGGAAAACCTCAGTACCGGCGTTCTCCTCGCGCCAGCGGGCGTGGGTGGTGCGGGCGCGGCCGCTGGCCTCGACCTTGACATCGTCCTTGATGTACTGCCCGAAGATGCCCTCAGCGTAGATCGTGAGACGATAAGTTCCCTCCTTAACCATGGGAATGGTGGCATAGCCCTCCTCGTCAATGTCGGTCCAGTACTGGTAGGCCTTGGTATCAAAAACGTTGTCCTGGAAGTACACGCCGTTCTGGGAGAGGACAGCAATGGGCTTCTTGGCGCCCTCGGGAAGATCAACGTGCAGCTTCCAGGTGTTACGACCCTTGGTGCTCACGTAGTTGGGCACAAGGGGGGCAATGGCGTCGTAGAACTCAGAGTTCCACTCAGGATCGGCGTATTGGGCGGCATCTGCGTGGAGATCGGTGATGTCGGTGCCGGCGGGGCCCTTGTTGAAGTGGTAGTAGTAGGGACCGAAGGTGCGGTCGAACCCATTGGTGATGTTGGGAGTTTGGTTTCCGTGGTGGTTGGACGAGATGTAGTTGTAGACGATGCCGTCAACAGTGAGATCGGAGAACAGAGGGCCACCGAAGAGGGTATCCCTGGTGTTCATGACCATCCAGGCGCCGAAGGTAGAGCCGTCAGCGGTCTTGCTGCCATCGGCGAACATGCCGTGGGCCTTGTGGTCCTGCCAAGTAGATTGGAAGGTGTACTTGGTGAAATATTGGGAGAACTCCTCAACGTATGGGTCGTTGGGAGTCGCGCTGAGGTCCCAGGTGGCGTCCTGGACGACGACCTGCTTCGCGACACCGTCCTTGCTGGGCAGGGGGCCGTACTGTTCGGGGTTCGTCAGGAGGTGAGTCCACATGTCGGTGTTGGGACGGAACAAGGTGCGGAGCTCCTGCAGGTTACGAAGGAAAGGCGTCGTCTCGTTGTGGTAGGCGACGCGGCTGAACATGTGAAGACCGGTCTCGCCTTCGCGCAGGAAGATGTACTGCTCGAGGACCTGGCCAGTGGCGGGGAAGGTGTCGGACATCTTGAAGCCGCCATACTTGGTTCCAGTGGCATCCTCACCAGAGTAGAGGGCCAGGGTGGGACGGTCACGGCCGGGGGTCCAGAAACCCGAAGGCGTGCAGTAGCAGTCGAGGTACGGACCGCGGCCGATGCTGCCGCTGGCAGGGCCGAGGAGGTCTTGGCCGTCCAGTGTCAGGTCGACAATGATGCCGCCGGTCTTGGTGACGGTGGCATTAAGACGATCATTGGCGATGATGTAGGACGTCGAGGTCTCGGTGGTTTGGAGCACGGCGGCGACCATCTGGGCCATGCCAGCCATGGCGGCAAGGCGAGACAGCGTCATCTTCATGGCTGATGTTGCGTGTTCGAGCCGAACTGATCAGGACGAGTAGGTAGCTGGAAGAGACTGTCCCGGGCGGTTGGTGGGCCAGGAAAGAAAACCAAGAAACTGACGATAGCGTCGCGCGCCTTATTTATGATGAAGGGCGACGAGCGAACTTCCTGGGACACATGACTGAGGTGCGATCCCCGTGTTCTCCCCACAGTCCAATTTGCGATGATTATGGGGAACGCGGGGACGAACCCCCCTGGTGCCTGGGGAAGTCAAGGATCAACAGGACGAACAGGATGAGGTCCTCGCCACGGGCTCATGTTGACCGAGGGCCAAGCTACCCCAATATCGACGACCATGCCGGAAAGGGTGACTGGGGAATGGGCCTAGACAATAATTGGCACAATGTCAAACCGACGTTACTATCGCTAAGATGAGCCATGGGCACAAGTGCCGACGGTTCAAGAGTGGTTGGCTAGGGGCTGTGGAGGCGATAATCTGCCGGTCCTCGGCAGAGTTGACACCGACATTGAGGAGCAAACTCGACGCCATCGCGGACAATCTGCGCGATACAGGCATAAACGCCGATGCGGGCGACGGCTGGACACTTTCGAGTCGGCGCAAAAGCTGTCGAGCCCGGGTTTGTCAATTTCCGCGTATGGCAGGTGAATGACTCGGGTAGCCCTGGGCGCAGACACCATGACAACCACGTGTGCATCGGAACGACGGCATGCACCGTTGACACGAGGACGTGAGGAGGTGAAGATCAGAGGAACCCATGCGACCGACGGCTGAGCTGCGCTGTGCCTGAGCCGTTCTTCCGCACCAGCTGTCTGCTCGGGCAAACGATGAGGGGAAAGGCGAGCGTCATGTCGATTCCACGTCTTTGGTACCTTGGCACGCAGGTGCCCTGAGGGGAAGTGGGGAGGCGCGGAGGGGAGGGGACGTGGGGAGGCTGGTCTCCCCTATCGGTTTCCTCCAGCAAACATCTCCGAACAAGACGAGCTACCCATCGTTGCCAAATGATGTGGATTCATGAGTAGGCGTTTCGTGGATCAAGCATGTCGAGTTGGTTGATCCGTGAGTGATTGCCGACTGGAGTCATATTGATGCGAGGGGTGACCAAAGCAAGTAGTGGTGGTGAAAGCGAGTCTTGGCAGTCGGGTTTAGCCCATGTTACCGATTGAGCTCATTCAGTCTCCGTGAAGTGGTGCTGCTACAGTCAATCACCTCGGCCGATGGTCCCTTGATCATTATCATCGCCATGTTTATTCGTGGTACATACATGATTTAGCTGCGCCCGCGTTCCTAACCGAATCTCCTCTGGTATCTCGGTCAGTCTGAAGTGCTCAGTCGGACATGCCTCCATTGGACACCTTTGTGTCTGGCCAAGGTAGCACACATGCTATTTCAGGACGAGATTCAACGCACCGATCCGGGCATTGGACCATTTTATCTTCTGGCACGACGAGGAAGTCTTGTACGCCGTCTTGGAGAGAAAGAGAGAGAGAGAGAGCGAAGGAGGCTTGAGAGGGGCGGAGGGGGGGCTGTGGGTCAAGTTCCGGGCTTGGTGACAGAGACACAAGTGATGGAGCAGGATGACGCTGATAAGCATTCAATCAAAACTCTTATATCGGGACGTCTGATAGTCCTGTAAGCGGTATGCAGCCTGAACATAGCTGGCGCGGAGATTTAAGCATGTAGGCGGGACGGGTGGGGGCTTCGGGACCATCTCGCAGATCTCGTTGGTAAAGTTCGTAGCGCCTAGCAAGACGGCAGATGTCCCCCTTCACCCCTTCACGGAAATCCGCGACATGCTAAGGGCAAATATAGCTTCGGTACCCGTCCTTGGTCTATCTGTCTCGTCTGCATTGGGCGACGTCTCGCCCAGTCGAGCTCTTTCTGCTTGTCTACCCAAGCAAGCCAAGGCGCTTCAGGGGCTGAGACGGCGCAAGGCATGACTACCAATCTCGCCCTGAAACACCTCCAGAACCAGTCAACCGCTATCTTGGGTTTCTTTCCCCCATTCCATCCAACCACCATCATCCGCGACTACCAACGCAAACCGGCGCCTAGCTACCATCTGTGATTCTCCTACCAGGATGCCAGTCACTTCGCGTCACATCACTTGCGCATTCTGATCCATACGGACGAGAGACCAAGATCTCACCGCCGACCGGCCCAGGCACATCCCTGCGAGCCGAAAGCCCGTGCCAGCGTTCCTCATGCGCTGGCTCGACACAGTTGACTGTTCTCGTTTACTCCGATGGGGCTCTGTCTCCTTGGCTCGACTCCTGCCCAGAAAGCTGGGACAAACTAAGAGCCTTGCCGGGAGCCCTCCTGCCGCGCGAAAACACTCTTCCTCCACCGGTGACGGCGCCCATCCCTCCATACCTGGCCCTGACCCCATCCATGCATGGCCCTGTCCCGGAGGCTGATCATGAGCGTGAGCATGAGCATAATGATGGACGGGAAGAACACGAGCACCGCCCGGCCCGGGTGGGTGTTCGTCCTTCCTTCGACCCCCGTCACTTCAGGTCCCGCTCGAGCATGAGCGCAACATGCTGAAGCTCCGTCAGGAGCCAACACCAAGCTCCTCTCCCCCCCTTGTCAACCAGTGTCGACATGGTATAACTGCGCATGCCGCCGCGGCCAACGTCTTTCTTGTGAAGCTCACTGCTCTCTGGCCCTGCTGGTCCTCTTTCTCACGGTTAATGTATATTCGCTTACACAACGATCTTTACCTCTCTCTCACCCGTCATCTAATCAGAGCCCGCAATATTTTCTAAATTTCACCTTCGAATTTCTTCACAACATGGTTGCTTGGGTTGGGGGCCTGGCTGCCCGAGCCGGCGCCGTCTTTATCATGTCCAGTCGTCCAGAAGCGCAACACGCGAACCTGACAACTTACACAATCAACTCCGTAGACGCTATCACCACTCTTCAAGACACATGGTACAACATACAAAGCGGCATCTGGGATAGAAAGTGGTGGAATAGCGCCAATGTCTTCACAACCTTGGCCGATTTTGCGACCATTGATGTGGTGGCTGCTAACGGGCTCAACATCGGCGGAATCATAAGGAACACCTTCGAACAAGCCCAAAAAGAGGCTGTCACGTCTTTGAAACTCATCGATGATACCGGCCTCGTCACCTCTTCATACACCATCTCCATGGTGGGCATGGAGGACGCCTCCACAGAAGTGGCCACAAAACTTATCGCTCGCCAGTTCCCGGGCTTCATCAACGAGTTTTACGATGACGAGGGATGGTGGGCCCTGGGGCTCATTCGAGCCTTTGACGTCACGCGCGATCAAGGATACCTGGACATGGCCGCCAACATCTTCGAAGATATGAAGACGGGCGGCAACACAAACTGCAACGGTGGCATCTACTGGAACAAGGAGAGGAAATACGTCAACGCCATTTCCAATGAGCTTTACCTGGCAGTCGCCGCCTCCTTAGCCAACCGTATGCCCAATCGCCAAGTTTACTTGGACATCGCCACAACGCAATGGGTCTGGTTCAAAGCCAGCGGCATGATCAACGACAAGGGAACCATCAACGACGGCCTCGACGGCTCGTGCCGCAACAACGGCCAAAACACTTGGTCCTACAATCAAGGCGTCATTCTCGGCGGCCTTGTTGAGCTCAACAGGGCCAACGGGGATCCAACACTGCTCTCGGACGCTGCCATCATTGCCAAAGCCGCCATGAAAGAGCTCTCCGACGATAGCGGCATTCTCCACGACACCTGCGAACCCAACTGCGGCGCGGACGGCGAACAGTTCAAGGGCATCTTCGTACGGAACCTGCACTACCTGCACAAGGCCGCTCCTGACGCCGCTTATCGATCGTTCATCCTCAACAACGCCGACAGCAACTGGAAGAAGAATCGCGACGAGGCGAATAAGATGGGTATCAACTGGGCCGGGCCTTCGCAACGCGTGTCCGGTGGAACGCACAGCTCGGCACTCGACACTCTTGTCGGGGCCATGGCTGTGGTATGACGAAAAAAGGGCTGGGCATATACATAGAATGGTATGACAAGGCGTTGTTGGGCATACGTACATGGCCGGATGTAATAGGTCGATGTACGGACGGCGCAATCGGCTGGGTTTACTGGAAGGGCTAATTAATGAATAATGATACCATTTTGACGATCAATTTGAAGAGATCCGAATAAGCGGCAATCATTTGCTGTCTACCTTACTCTTCATCGATCTGTCGTGGCTTGTGGCGGTTCGATTGCCGCAGCCATGCTGAATCCATGTTAACGCCAGGGTCGCACATGGCACATGGTGAAGCAGTTCGGATGAAGATCCGCGACACGTGCACGGTCAAAAGCAAGACGGCGCTTGAAACTTTGAGCCAGTCAAACAAACAAACACCCTACTCATGCCGCACGATGGCAGCAATGTTTGGACTCTACGGGGTCCTGACACTGTCGCCTCGTTTACTGCTCGGATGTCAAGAGCCCCAATGGACCAGACACGAAGCATGGCGTGACATTGCCGGCGTATCATTCTCAGTCGTGCCAATGGGTTGCAAATCTTCACATCGGCATACGCGGTGTGTCGTCCCCAAGAAAATTTCATACAGGCATCAGGTCCAACGAGATGCCAGTCGGGTGGCCTGGTCGACTACCACCAAATGCAGGAGGCTAAAGCAGAGTTGACTACTGGCGGAGGTATGACGATGTCCCCCATTCGCCCTCTCAACGTGCAGAGGAAAGTTATCGCACATTTCAATAGGCTCAACATATTCGATCACTATTGAGATGGGCAAGGATGTTGCGTTGAGTCCCCGCGGGTAGGACTTGTGTTGGTAGGTTCGCCTCTCGTCACTGCAACACCCAACTTTCTTGACGACATGTAGCCCGCTTACTGCTGTCATACTGTACCTGTCAAGTCCGGGAGAGGCGACATCTGATACTGATTGACTGGTCATCGCGTGCGCTGTCACGGCACGATTTGGCCTGCTGGATGGAGATAGCCACGAAGTATCATTTGCAAAGCAGCATATACTTGAACCACCCAGGATAGCTGCTGCCATTTAGCCAGCTTTCAAGTCTGGTGATGGCATACATAGGCTTTGGCTTCTGACATGTCCATGCCCTCGCCGAGAGTCATGCGGAGAGTCCTTTGGTCGCACCGTGAGGCTGAAGCCCCTTTTGACGCGAAACAACAATGTCGTTGTCGGACCAAGGCATTTTGGTGTACGGAGTGACGGCGTTCGCTAAAAGTTTTCCTTCTGGGGCCCTTCTCAGCAAAGCGCCTACGTCGTACACAACCTCTTCTCTGCGAGTATATGCTCTGGCTGTCAAACATCAACCATCTATCTACGCTGCTACGTTTACGTGCTGTTGTGCAATTCGGCTCGTCCCTGGTCTTGACCAGAATGCAGGAGGTTGTATGAAATGACGACCGGACCACGTCACCAGCGGCGAGTGGTCAGTATGACTAGAGGGGGTAGAATATGCTGGAAACGCGGCAGAGGAACGAGGAAGCAGTTGTAGGGTTTGTTAACCGTCTATTAGGTCTACACCGACGCCACGCAGGGCTTCCACAGCCCATTCGGGAAACCTGGTCTTGTCGTTGTCGTACAAGTTGCCAAAGAATTGCCGGATGAAGTTGGGATAGCGATCTTCGATGATGGACTGTCTCACGTTCCCCATGAGGTCAAGTTGATACCACACGTTGTGGATCGTTAACAGGTGGGCGGCGACCGTCTCCTTGGCCGTATTGTGGTTGATGAACGCCCGCGTGATGCCCAGGCCGCCTTCCCTGCAGCAGATACAGCCGCAGCCCTCCTCTATCGGGCCAAAGTCCGTCGCATACTTGAGATTTCGAATGTTCAACACCCCATGTTTGGTAATGGCATTGCCGAAACGCGCAGTGCGGGTGGGCCACACGCAGTCGAACATGTCCGCGCCGAGCGCAACGCTGACAACCAAATCTTCTGGGTAACCAATTCCCATGACGTACCTTGGCTTGAGCTCGGGCAGCATCTCGGCGCACGTCTGAACAACACGGCAGTAGTCCGCCTTGGCCTCGCCGCCACTGAGTCCACCGATGGCGATACCTGGGGTGTCGCGGGCCAACATCTGCCTGCAGCACTCCCGTCGCATGTCCAAATCAAGGCCGCCCTGAATAATGCAAAACAGGTTCTGGGTCGTCGGGTTCTTGTGAGCTGCGATGCAGCGGTCGAGCCACCTGACGCTGCGCTCCATGGCTTCGCGCATGCGCTCCTTATCCGGGGACGTGGTGACGAGGACATCGTCAAGCTGCATGATTATATCGCTTCCAATGGTATTCTGCAGCGAAATCGAGTGCTCGGGTGTGAGCAGCATGGGCGACCCGTCGTGAGGGCTCAGAAAGCGCACACCTTCCTCAGTGATATTGGCCAGCTTCAGGAGACTGACCATCTGGAACCCACCACTGTCGGTGAGGATATTGTGGTTCCATCCCTGCAGCTTGTGTGCGCCGCCGATAGCAGCGAGAACATCTTGCCCAGGCTTGAGGCCCAAGTGGTATGTATTGTTCAGGCACAGGCGACACCCCGTCTCTTCGAGTTGCTCAGGAGTCAGTCCCTTAAGCGATGCCTGTGTCGCGACAGGCATGAACATGGGAAGCTGAACCGGTCCATGGGGAAGTGTCAACTTTGATGCGCGAGCTCTCGTTGTCTGGTCTGAGCTGTCAGTACCGTCTCGCATGGCGAGCCAAATGAATAGTAGAGAAGCAGGTATTAGTCTGCGGAGGAGGGTTCTCACCGAACAGCGGGCGATTAATTCGAAGGTCAGGGCGGCGGAAGAGCCCACATTGGTGGAAGCCATTCTTCTTGTTGCCCACATGGGATCGCAAAGTCGCGAAATCTGCTGTGGCCCGAATTGCTCCTGAAGCGCGAATCGATCACAACTTCGAGTGGGCAGGCAGTGGTCGAGCTGGGTGGAAAAAGTGGAGATCTTAGTCCCAGACGACCAATGATAACGCGCCACTTCCCTGACTGGTAGTCTCCGTATCGCTCCATTGGAAATTTCCCTGCACAGCCAAACGCCAGCTTCAGATCCAGCTTCAGTCGACCACGACCCAAATCTTTGAGCCAGCATCACCACCGGCGCCAACCAGGACCATGTCCGCCAGACTGTCGCCCGGAGGAGCTTTGCTCCGGTCGTCGCGCCTGTTCTCTATCCCGAAACCCATCCCCGGACCAAGTGCCGCGAGCGAGGACCCTATCCATGGCATCAGCCTTCGCACGCCGACAGGCACATCGCCATACCCGACGCATCAGTCCATCACTACGCCCGAAAGCTCGAGAAGCCAGGGAGACTGGGGCTTGAAGCGTTCTCTGCCTCTCAAGATGACCACTAAGTCGTCCACGCCTTCAATCCGTGTCAAGCATCTTGACTCTATTGAGAAGATCACCGACTACGCCTCTGCGTCCGAGCACTCCATTACGCTGCAAAAGTTCCAGGAGCTCAACCTGCCTCTCACCGTGCCGACTTTGCCAAACCGATACCGTGCCGTGTCATTGGGCACCACGTCTGTCTTCGAGGACGACCACGATGCCACTACCGTGGGAGGACCTGGGTCTGACAAGCGGTGGAAGTTTGGAGGGCCATGGTTGGCTGGCTTGACCGAGGGCCAATTCGACAGCTACGTACAAAGGACTGTTCGCGGCAGGCGTCAGGAGTTCCGCATGTTCCTCCGGACGCGTCTGGCCTCTGACCTGACTGCTTCTCAGCAACAGTCGGCTCTCGATAAGGCCACCGACGCCCCGGCGCCCGTCGTGGCCAAGGACATCACCGAGGACCAGCTCACCGAGTACATCCGCAAGCTGCGATCTGACCGTGTGACATTGTTTTCCATGATCAGCGAGTTCCTCGACCTCGCCCCGCTCAACCCCCCGAGCGCCATTGCCAACATGTCTGCTGGCACCCGCATCGAGTCTAAGTCACCCAACCCTTATGCCGAGCGCGGACCCCCCATCACCCACCCATCAGGCGGTCTGTCGTACATCCGAACGAATGCCCACGCCGAGAACCACCCGCTGTATGGGCCTCAGGCGAATCCTTCGCCTGTCTTGGCCCGAATTATCGCTCCTAGGCAGATGGCCAACTCGGCAAAGCTGGGTGTCGCAGGTTTCGTCACGGAGACACCGCAGGGTGACTCGGCTTTCAACTACCGAAGCTACCGCGGTGGGAAAGCCCGTGTGTCTGGTATCGCCACATTTGATCCCGAGATTGAGGGTGGCTCCAAGTGCTACGTTGAGCCAATCTCCGCCAACATCAACTCCCTCGGCAAGCTTATAATCAAGGTCGATGAGGCTAGTGAGGAGGCGCAGATGATCAAGAAGGAGATGGTCGGCAAGGCTGAGATCTATAACAACAAGACCTCCACTGCTCAGGCTTCGGAGTCCGAATCACGAACCCACTATCAGCGCCTGGGCGGATACCGCGGTTCTTCGTTGGGGAGGCGAGATGGACCCCCTCTGATCAGGAGACAGCCCAAGCAAGGCAGGTTTGAGGCCGGCAGCTCTCAGACTTATGGGTTGGACAAATGAGAAGGCCGTGTTTCGTTGAAACCGAATCCCGTGCGTGAATACACATTCGTCTGAAGATATGGCTAGCCATTCCGACGTGTACCATGAGATAGATAGAACCCCTATGTATAGCAATGTAAGATGGTTAACAAGTCACTAGGCGCGCAATAAACACAAAGCCTTGACTAATAGAATCGATGTTTGATGAGTAGATAACCTGGAATCTTGATGGCTGTCATCGTCTTTTGACCAGATGTGTTAAGGTACCTTAGTGAATATAGGTGTCGTACTGGTCCCGTGCGGCGAACTATCGACGCCAAAAATTACACATAAGGTGAGCTCATGTGACACAAGGGCATCACGTGCAACACGCTCCCAGTCAATTGCTCAAACCCACAAGCTATCGAGAACCCTAGACCCACTCTTTGATTTCACCACACAAGTTGTTTCTCTATCACTCTGCTTTTTTTAGCAGACGACTTTGACGAACTTCACGGCCTCATCACGACCTCACGACAAGCACCGCCCAACCACCCTGTCCTTTGATCCTCAGCCGACAAAATGGGTCGCGTTCGCACCAAGACTGTCAAGAAGTCCGCCAAGGTCATCATTGAGCGGTACTACCCCAAGCTCACCCTCGACTTCGAGACCAACAAGCGTATCTGCGATGAGATCGCCATCATCGCCTCCAAGCGCCTCCGCAACAAGGTCAGGCAACCCAAGAGTGTCGAAGCTATCCGACGCCCAGGACTGACACTTTCCGCGAATAGATCGCCGGCTACACCACGCACTTGATGAAGCGTATTCAGCGTGGCCCCGTCCGCGGTATCTCCTTCAAGCTTCAGGAGGAGGAGCGTGAGCGCAAGGATCAATACGTCCCCGAGGTCTCTGCTCTCGACTTCACCCAGAACTCTGAGAGCGGCCAGCTCGACGTCGACGTCGAGACCAAGGACCTCCTCAAGCACCTCGGCGTACGTCTCTGTGTCAAATCAACCGCGGCGCGCGCAGGATTGGCTAACAAGACAATAGTTCGACGCCATCCCCGTCAACGTCATCCCCGTCTCTCAGGCCCAGGCTCCCGAGCGTGGTGGCCGTCGCTTCGGCGACCGCCCCCCTCGTCGCGATTAAGCGTTGTTTATTACGATGGATGGGAAAAACGGTGGACGATACCGACTCGGGTCAGGCATTCGGAATATTGCCAATGGCGTCTCACGGATGGTAGCAACGGGCATACTAGAACTCAAAGAGAAGTTCATCCCCCACCAAGGTGTCGCCGATTCTGTTGGAGTCTCTCCACGGATGACGCTTGATTGCCATTATCCCTCCCCATATGCTGTGATGTTACGTTGTGTGTGATCCACCTGACCATATTCTCCTGCAAGGGGCACGGTCTTTTGGGGGACCTCATTGTGCCGGACTACGTTGGAGTTCCACTCAGCTTGACTGCGGGTGAGTCTAGATTGTGACTGGGGTATCATTTTCGTTGTTCCAAGCTACGTTGCGGCGCGCCTTCTACCACAACGCCCGTCGCGAAGTACGTTACACTTCGCTACCCGCTGATTGTTTCCTCGATGGCCTCCTCATGTGCCCTTGTCTTCCCTCTGCCTGGTGTGTGACCTTCTATTAGAAGATGTGCATTTCGCTCTTGATCGCTATCTTCTTCGTCTGAGTCGGGTTCTACTGGTGGCGCAACCTCCTTCTCTCGTATGGTGAGGGACACTGTTCCAGGTGCTGTCGCGGTACCAGTGTCTCCGCGCTCAAGGGCCAGAGCAGCAGTATCCTGTGCTGGTGTCCTGCCGTCCAAAGACAGTTGTCCGACCGCATTAGTAGCCTGCGCGATCGGATCCTTGGTGAGCTTGTCTTCTCCCATAAGTTCAATCTCAATATCCGGAATGCCAGCTCGTTCCCACGCCGCCGTCTCACTCAGCTGGACCTTGACGTATAAAGCCCTCCTCTTGCAGTCTTGCGAGCACCACCTCTCCATTTCTTTCCTGTCGACGATGCCGAAATCCTTGGACCCTACGTTCATCAGCTTCCACGGCCCGCCTCGCGAGGGCTGGGGCTTCAGCTTCGCGCACAGAGTGTACCCGCACAACTTGTTGGCATTGCGCTCCTCAATTAGGTCCTCGAAATCACCTGGCTGGAAAAGGCGCACGTGTGTCTTGAAGCCGGCGATGTCGGACGGCGCGGGGTCGGAGGCCGGATGGCGCCCCTTCGTCGCGGGGTACTCGGAGAGGAGGATAAGGCTGTCGAGGATCTGGGCCTCGAGATCCTTGCGCTGCTGGAGGATGCGCGCGTGTTGGAGGGCCAGTTCCTTCGGGTCTTTCTTGCGGAAGGTCGCCTCTGCGGCGCTATCTGGGCCGTGCAGCGCCTGTTTAAGGATGCCTTTCAAGGGCTTGATGTCGGTGTCCATTGCGATAAAATAGCCCGTAGGTGCTCGATACGATGACCTGGCTTGCTGCTGATGGGTATTCTGCGATGGCGAATTGGAGGTACTTTGGATGCTTTGCTGATGAGGATCCTTGGATGGAAGCCACTTTTTGGGAGATTTTGTAAGCATGCCCCGCCACGCAAAGCTTATGGATGGTGGGGAGCTCAGGCTTGGTTAACAGCAATCTATCGGTCAGCAACCAGCAAAAGGATTACTGGCCAACCCCCCCCCCCCCCATGGGATGGTGTCTTCTCCAAATATGGTACTTACATTCCACCATCCCTTTGAGCCAGTGTCCAGCACCCATGATATTGACACAGGCGCATAAAACAATCAATTAGCACTAGAGAATTAATCGAACCATGTCATTTGTCTGAGAGGCTGGCCGTGAACGCATTGAGGATACATGTTTGATGGTCCTAGATATGCACTCCTTGAGAGAAGAAAGTGTTCATACTTGGTGCCGGGTGTGAGCTGAAAGAATCAGCCAACCCGGACTTACGGCAGACTGAGACTACATCGTTCACTTGCTCAGTTGGTTGCAGTACGGTCGAGGAGCTCTATCGTTTGGATTGATGGCGACGGCATGCTACGCGGTCAGTACATACATAACAACCTAACTTCCGAGAAGTACGTCGTAAGAAAGGCTTCTGACTTCTGTTTGGTTTCTCATGTAATTGTGCAATCCTCGCAGGCCACTTCGGTCTTGTGTCCAGCTGAATCTTCTCATTCAGAGCTCAATGCCAGCGTCAGCCATCTGGAGACCGTACCCTGTCGTTTCTATTAGTGCTTGTGGAGAGGGACTCTTTCAGGGGATACCATCCCGTCCCAGCAGAGCCCCAGAGGTACCGAAGACCCTTGGGCAAGTCCGCAGGAGGTTGAGGTAACTGCCAATCGGTACCCTTGTGAGTCACCAATACAGTCACTTCCCAGCGACGAATACCTCGGGATTCTGGCGATACCTACGTTCTCCATTATCGGCGCCAAACAGACAAGACCCTGACCAGCGAGCGATACAGAGCGCGAAATGGGAAGATGTACACTAAACAACTTTTTCGCGACGATGGCAGTCGTGGAAACGTCGCGTGGGTAGCTAGCGGAAGGAAAGGGAAGCCAAAACGGGTTGGCACCGACCCCTTGCAGTCCGACGCACAACAGCTTCCGAAATGGTGCAGTCGCTGGAAGGTGTGAACAGGTTTGCATGGACGTGAAGGATGTCTTGTGCCTAAGGTAGGTACAGGTACCTTAGGTAGGTATTGTAATATGTTGTGCCCCTGTAAACAGCCATGATTGGACTGATACCTGATGATAAATCAGACACAACCCGTCAGAATGCTTCGTAGAGAAAGTCGGAGGACAACAATGCGATGCGGCTGTGCCCCTTCCTCCATGGTCATCTGATGGAGGTGAAACGTGAGATGTTGACCTACTCGCACGTGGGGTCGACTTTTGAGTCGTCTCGATTCTGTGCCGTGAGTCGCAGTTCAATGCATGGAAGCCACAGGCAGCAAGCTATCGAAGGTAGATCCATCTGTTCGGTACATACCGATCTGCTCAGCTGCAGTCCGACACATTTGTGCAAGCCTCGTGTGTGCGTAATGGTCAAAGATGCGTACCCATGTGACCTCAGCGACCTTATGTTGATCTTCAATTGCTTCCGCCCACATCCGGACGCCGCGAGGTTGGTGGCAGCTTATCGTCAGGCTGTGACCTCATCGGGTTGAGCTACCTCGGACTAAGGAGGTACCTAGAGACACCGAGACACAACAAGCTGACAAGGCGAGCAAAGGTGTGGGACACGGCCAAGGCAGCCTCGTCATTGATTGGCGCCCACCCCACTACTCGCTGGTGCTCACTGGTGTTCATGCTCACTGCTCTGCCCACGACCACGACCCATGGGGCCCCACTGAGGCGCTCACTGCTGTCGCCTCCAGCGGACGACGACTCCTCTCTGCTGTCGCCTAACAACACCAAGCTCCCACCTCTCGCCTCCAGACCATCACCAGTCGCCTTGTCAATTTGCCTGCCTGTCTGCCCTGCGAAGCATCGCAACACCGAGGCAATCATGTCGGCTGTGCCATTCAAAGTAAAGGCCTTATACGAATACTCTTCCCCCCACGACGATGACCTACAATTCCCTCCCGGTGTCATCATCACCGTAACCGAAGAGGAAGACGCCGATTGGTACGTCGGCGAATATGTAGATGATGCTGGATCCAAGCACGAAGGCATCTTCCCACGTAACTTTGTCGAAAAGTACGAGCCCCAGGCACCCCCTCGACCTACCAGAACTCGTACCAAGAAAGAATCTGAACCCGCTGTTGCTCCGCCGTCCGAATCCGCCTCAGCGCCTGCCCCCGCGCCTGCTTTCGCCCGGGAGCCTGAGCCCGAACCTGTACACGAACCTGAACCAGAGCCGCCTCATGCGTTGCCCGTCACCGACAAGAAGCCTGAGCAGGTGCACCACGTTCCCGAGCCTGCCCCCATCACCATAGCCGCCTCGTCCAAGAAGCCGGTAGCTCCGGTTGAGGGCACTGTCAAGTCTCCTAAGCAGACCGCCGAACCTCTGCCCGAGCCTGCTGCTGAGCCCGCCCCGGCTGCTCCCGCACTCAAGGCCATCGAGACCGCTGCCCCCATCTCTCCTCCTTCCGCGAAGCCCGCACCGACGCAGCCTAAACCGTCCGGCGGCCCGCCAGTTTCGAACAAGCCGTCGAGCAATGCTTTCAGAGACCGCATTGCGGCTTTCAACAAGTCGGCACCCCCCCCTGCCCCCTTCAAGCCGAGTGGCATGAGTGCTGGCGGCTCTGGTTTCATCAAGAAGCCCTTCGTTGCTCCGCCTCCGAGTCGCAATGCCTATGTCCCGCCCCCTCAGCAGGCCCCGACCACTAAAGTGTATAGGAGAGAAGAGGATCCCGAGGTCAGGGAACAGGAGACCGAGGCGAACGACAGCGCTGAAAGGGCTGGCTTCTCCATCTCGAACGACCCTGAAGACGGTGACTCTGATCAGCCCAAACCTACGAGCCTGAAAGAGCGCATTGCTCTGCTTCAGAAGCAGCAGATGGAGCAAGCACAGCGCCATGCAGAGTCGGCTGTCAAGAAGGAGAAACCAAAGCGACCTGCTAAGGCGCGTACTGAGAGCCACGATGTCCTCGAAGCCGCTACTGAAGGCACAGACGTAACCTCTCCTGTGCCGGA
This sequence comes from Verticillium nubilum, assembly GCA_002851675.1. Lineage (NCBI taxonomy): Eukaryota > Fungi > Ascomycota > Sordariomycetes > Glomerellales > Plectosphaerellaceae > Verticillium > Verticillium nubilum. The sequence continues at coordinate 97,921 of NMXI01000007.1, forward strand.
AGGCTATGATGATGACGATGTCGCGGCGAGGACCTCGATAGACTCCGAGAGACTCCCGCCTCTGCCGAGGCGCAAGTCCTCCAAGGGGCCCGTCGAGTCATTCAAAGATGGCAACGAGGCCGACATGTCGGGGGCTGGAGACACGACTGAAGGACAGGAGGATCTGACGGAGCGAGAGGACAGCGACGAGAGGCCGCGCCGTATCTCTCGTGTGCCTACGAACCCTGGACCTGTTCTCCCTCCCAGGGCGTCGATGGACAAGGGTCCCGCCAAGGAAGACTCTGATGCTGTGGAGGAGGAAGCTGCAGATGGGGATGAGGAGGACGATGAGGACATAGACCCCGAAGCTCGAAGGAAGGAAGAGCTCCGTGCCAGGATGGCCAAGATGAGCGGAGGCATGGGCATGATGGGCATGCATTCGCTCTTCGGTGGCCCTGCGCCTGCCAGTGCAGCTCCCAAGAAGAAGAAGGCCGAGAAGCAGCATGTTGAAGAGGCGGAGGAGGAGACATCGCCTGTCAGCGCAGCGCCCCCAGTACCTGTGCCAGGTATGATGGCGCTGCCTGGCATGAGCGCTCCTCAGCGTGCCGTGGAGCCTACCGAGATCGAAGAGCCTCAGTCACCCAGGTCGCCGACATCGCCGCGGGCACCTCCTCCACCTCCCGCGCGTCCCGTAGAGGATGACGAGGAGGAGGATGATGCGCCTGCCTCTGCTCCAGCCCCTAGTCGTGAGTTCGCCTTTGTGCAAGTAAACAAAATTCATCATCTGACAGTTTCCCAGGCCCATCGCAGGAGTTGGCTGGCCCTTCCCCTGTTCCTGGGGGAAGACCAGCACCCCCACCAGTCCCCAGTGAAGGTAGGTTCAGCCCAACATACGCGTCATGGAGATTTGGCTAACTGAGATCGCAGCACGCCCTGTGCCTGCGCCTCCTCTCGCGCTGGCTTCTCAGAGCGAGGGTTCCGAGTCCGGCGACGAGATGCCCGGTGCTGTACACGATAAGAGTCGATCGGATATGTCTGGTCCTGCGGCGAGATCCCCCCCTCCGCTACCCCCTACATCGCCAATCTCGGCTCGCCCGCCTCCCCTCATCCCCACCTTAGGCGATGAAGTATCTACATCTCCACCCATGGCAATGGCGCCTCCAGCGCCAAGCAAGCGCAACAGCCGACCTCCACCTCCGATCCCTGGCGTAGCGCCCGCGCCGCCCGCCGGCCAAAGCAGACCCCCTCCCCCTCCACCACCGGGAGGTCCTCTGAACCGTCAGTCTACGCTAGACATGTCGGCCAACGTTCCGATCCCTTCAAGGAGACATGTGGAGACTGATGACGAGGAGGTGACTGAGTACGAGGGAGATTATGATACCGACATTGCGTCGTCCGTACCACACAAAGACGCTTTAAAGTCCCATGTCAGGGACTCGAGCGTTGAAGACATCACTCCGGTGAGGTCCCCTGCAACCGACGCACCTCCTCCCTCTTTCCCACCGCCCATCCCGACTGGCACTGCTCCCAGGGCAGTGCCCCCTCCAGTTCCGACGCAAGCACCTCAAGCACCTCCTCCTGTCCCAGCGCAGGCACCGCAAGCTCCCTCTGCAGACAAGCGGCGGTCTATGGATGTGCCTCGCGCCGCACCTCCCCCCCCGCCGCCTGGTAAGGAGCCCGCGACACCTGCTCATGACGAAGAATATGATCCGTTCAACTACTCTGCGCCACCGAGGACCGGCAGCTATGCCCAGCGCACTCCCAAGATCGAGGAGGAGGCCTACTTCCAGAGCCCCCCTCCAATGCCCTCCCCCGGCCCGCAAACGAGGGCCCCGCCGCCGGCCCCGCCGGCGAACCGCGCCCCCGGTCGACAATCTCTGGATGTGTCAAGGCCGTCTATGAACATCAGGAGGTCTATGGATGCCCACCGCCCATCCATGGAATCCGGCTTCATCGCCAATGATATTGATCTCGCGACACAAAATGGGTGGTGGCGGCAGGCCAAGCAGGTTCCGCCTGTACTTCAGGGCCGACGCGACTTGTACTACGAGTCGGACGAGACCACTTCAACCCACCAAGGCGCGACGATCGTGACGCGCACCATTTACATACTCTTCCAGGACTACTCACAGACGATCATCACAGTCGCATTTGACCCTAGCGACCAGTCTGATGTGGAGGTAGACCAGCGACACGAGCCTCCCCCGCGAGCCCTGCGCCAGGATCAGCTTGAGCAGGCATACGAACGCTACGGCCGCGCAATCGCCAGCGCCGTCACGTCCAAGAAGGACTCGATCGTTGGCGATGGCACTCCCCAGGCTCTGGTTCACGAGCTCCTTCGGCCGTTTCAGGATGTTTTGGTGCCCGTGGGCACTCGTGGATATGGCGCCCTGGTGTACTCGAATTTGGCAAACGCCTCAACGCAGCAGTTCGACGAAATCAGGGCAGGCGACATTGTCTCGATCCGAAACGCTAAATTCCAGGGCAAGCACGGCCCGATGCACGCCAAGTATACAGCTGAGGTGGGCAAGCCGGATCACGTTGGCGTCGTAGCTGAGTGGGACGGGACGAAGAAGAAGGTACGAGCGTGGGAGCAGGGGCGGGAAAACAAGAAGGTCAAAATGGAGAGCTTCAAGCTCGATGACCTGCGCAGCGGCGAGGTCAAGGTGTGGCGCGTGATGCCGCGCAGCTGGGTTGGATGGACCTAGATCTGTCAGGCACTCGGCTCATGAGGAGGAGAACTTGCCTTCGGAGCGATAGTGGAGCGGAATGCTGTGTTGAGGATGAACTGCCTTTCGTTTCATTGAAATCTGGGCAATACTCGTTTACAGCCCAATTGACGTACGTAGTGGTTCATGAAATGTGATTACTTCCTGAAGCTCAAGACCTGTCTCCGCCCGCAAAGTCAAACGCCCCATGCCCGTTGTCTGCATTGCGTGTAGGAGACTTACTGACATCAGTGGCCGTCCTTGAACATGACGGAATCGCGTGCAACTCTATCATGCTACCGAAGGCACCTCACCACACCCGCAAGAGGCATCGATTACTACACCAGTCACCAGGCAAAACACCCGCGGGAGATCGACATCGTGCTGGCGAATTTCAGCGAAGAGTACACGACTCCACGATGATCGTCACATCGATCGACCTGGCCTGGACCGGGCCTGTGAAACGCAAGCCTGCGCGAGGCCGGCGATCTCTTGACCGATGCCCAGTCGCGAGTGAAGCATGACGGCGAAAATGTGTGAAACTATCGAATTACGATGACCCTGGGCTATGTGCGGTGATGATTGTTATCTGGGTGTTGCCAGCAGCGTCGCCCCGTATACCCAGTGTGTTGGTCGATAGGTAATGCGGTCTCTGACAGAAGCAACTTACCTGCGGGGATAACCATGGTCCTAGAGAGGAATACCAGGATTCATAGACAGGCACGATGATATCAGGGCGGGTCTTGAGAATTGCTGTGCAGCCGAGTTACTGCAGGATATCGCTGTACGCATATGCATGGAAGAAGGCTATCCTGCCGCGGACGGTAGACTGGGGACGGGGAGACCCTAGATTATGGAAACAGCCGGACAGCGGCAATGTTTCCATGAGCTATGGAGAGAAGAAGGGAAGGTCTTGAGCAAGGCACTGGGAATGAAGGCACAATGGATGACGCCGGTGGAGCTGAGGCGAGTGTTTAACCGAGCCGCCTTCATTGCGAGAGCGAGAAGTCATAATCGGTGAGGCAGCCCTCGGTTTTAATCCCAACGAGAAATCGTCTGGGTCACATTGATCACGAGAAAAACCGGATATCGCTGTAAAGACCGCTCAATATCGGGGACGACAGCTTTACGCATCTTCAACGATCGCATACACCCTGCACCCTTCGGATGACTTTCTTAGTGAGAACCATCGCTGCATAGGACTATAAATCACCTCTCCACATCACAGCATCAGGTATTATAATTGCCAAGTGCGACTCCCAGCCTGGTACAACAGAGCGTCTGTGGGCATGTTGTAGCACTGCCCACGACAGGCTCGTCTCCGCCGGCTGGCTGGCATCACCGTCGGCGTCTCCGAAGGGAACGTCAGAGGTGGATGAGACACACTCCCGCAAAATCATAGCAGGACAGACAATGCTGTGCACCGCCATCACGGTCTGAATAAGACCGTCAGTTTTCAGCACTTCTTTAAGTCCAGCAGAAGTTGGCGCAGTACAGCAGAGCCTTGTTGGGGGTTTGGAAAACCCCCTCATCGCGATCCACACGAGAGCTCGTCCCGGCGAATTGCCGGGTTGAAGGTTGTGTTCAGCATATGCCTGCCGCTTACGAGACGACAAACCGCCGGAAGCCTAGACCTTCAGCAGAGGATTTTGTCGTCCAGTGACTGATCGCCGATCGTGAGGGGGTGCAACCTTGAGCACCACACGCGGCAGGACACACTTCCTCGAAGTCAAATCACACACCACCATCCGGCAGACGTCGTTGATTCGTGACGGAGAACCATGCGGAAGCGGCATTGTATGGTTTCGGGGGCCATCCGTGAGCACAACACATTGCATGCAGACGGGAGTTTCTGGGGCGGTCTTTAAAGCCTCTTAGTCAGAGCAATGTGGTATAGGCCACAGTTCTGTCTCTTCAGCAAAGGAGAGGAAGGCAGCGGCAACGGGCTAGCTGTCGTTCAGGGTGGAAGGTTGCTCACGGGCAACCGCAGTGCAGAGCGCATTGAAATTTGCTGGAGTGACGGGTACAAAAAAAAGTCGTATTGGCTGCTTCGGGTATTCGACAGCGAGACAAGTACTCAAAAACAGGAACTTTTACCTCCTCTCTGCCGGCCGTCAAGATCATGTGACACGTGACATATGGTATCACACGGCTGGACGGCACAGCCGGACGCTGATGGACGCAATGGGCGTCGAAGAAACGAGTGCGAGTGCGGTAAGGGCAGTAGTACAAGATAGTCAGCGTCGAGGAGGGAGCAGCCACTAGTGTGGGTGGTCGGCACAGGATCATCGCCAATGGCACAGCAGGCAAAGGTTGGCCTGATTGACTGGGTGTTTGGCTCAGAGGGTTGAGGACCGGAGAAACTGCAGTCCTTGCGCGGTTCCCGCCTCAGCGGCATGGGTGGTCGAGAGTGACGATTGTTGCCTCAAATGTCTTGAAGCACATGTGACCCCCCTGAGAGGGAAACAGGGAGCTTCCTGGGGCGCAGTCTCGTCGCCATGGCAGAAAGGACATCCCAGGGACCCGGCATCGCAATGACATCTGGTTGCCTTTGCCGCCCCAGATATGCAGTTGCCCAACCGGTTCGCAATATTGGGCCGCCAGAGGGCTTACACAGAGGGAAGGTTGGACGTCTAATGACAACACGGCCGAGCCATGACGCGCTGTGGTCCAACGACGCACGACGGGAGTTTGAGAGCCCTGTCTACGAAGCAGCGAAGGCAGCAAGCCACCATGTATACGACGACGGCGAGAGCACGTGGTGTGTTAGAGGGCAAAGAGTCGTGCCCCATAGTTGTGGCTCGCTGGGGCGGTGGGGGGTGGCCGGCAGCGGCAGAAGGCCATCACAGGCCGGCGAATGAGGGGCTGACACGGCTGTAACCCAAGGCTCGATCGAGGGCGAACTGCAGAGGGCCTTGGGAGAGGGTGTATAGGCGAAGTGGTGTCGTCGCTGCGGGTTCCCGTCAGCTTCCCGTCAGCAGAGTATTTTGAAAACGACGGCGGTTTTGGGAAGGAAGGCCATCAGCCCCAAGGAACCCGAAATACTCCTGCTGAGGCGGAGGAAGGGCGGAACATTCGAAACCTATCAGAACCCCCCATCAGAACTGAGTGTACTCTAGGGCCGTTGGGCATCAGAAGCGCAGCATCGCCAAGGGTGGTAGAATGCTGCTGAAAGTACTGTGGCTGCCCTTCCCCATCCCTAATGTGGGACGTGATACAAGCGCCTGGGATGCCTGAGTACGGAGCATGTTGCAATGTATGAACGAGACATGAGGAACAGATTGCATGCCTTCGACGTCGTCATCTGGATATCGAAGCAACACCAACATCGTGAAGAGGGAAGAAAAAGCAAGCAGCGCATCGTCATGTTGGCGGTGTGATGAAAGTCTTGGTGTTTTGGCTCCCCATCCCGCCCCTTCTCAAGCGGCCCAACATGAGGTCATGCCGCGTGCCTGTATCGAAAGACATGTCAGCATGTCTGTGTGTCTCAAAAGAGCAGCTGCATCGTACGCAATGCTGCAGGTAGCGCTGGTGTGTTGGGCACCTGCTTGGAGACATCCAGCGGGGTATTTCGGTTCCCGTGTTTCCATGCGTGATGGATGGAGTCGATGGAGACATTGCTTGCTGAGGGGATGGAATGTGGCTGGACGGGGTGAAGGGTAAAGTCGCGTGAAGCATTCGCTGGCGGACGGGTTCAGGCTCGGGCTATGGCTCGGGTTCAGGCAGGCTTGAGTACAAGGTCGCTTCCCATTCAGAACGGGTTATCTGATGAAGTGGAAGATGTACCTCTCAATGTACCATCTCTAAAAAGGCCCAGGCGGCAAATGATGCGCTAGTTGTTGAATGGCCGCTGCCCTGGCTCCCGCGTCCCATGGGAGGCTCCCATTGGCAGACCTTCCCGGGGCTTCGGGATGGCAGGGGACGTATGTTCCCCAAGAGTACCTTGCTCTAGGCACCTAGGTACGCCCTGAACATGCCACCGCAACACACCACCACAGCACACCTAACGCCTGATTCTCGTCGGACCACCGGCCACTGCCAGGTCTGAACGAAATCGAAAGGTGAGGCCAGGTACCTGCCCACGAAGGTAAGACAGGGATGGTAGCCACAATCACCACAAGGTGGTGCCATCGAATCGACTCGTCCACACCCTTGGTCTTCGTCACCTTCTGGCGCCAGTATTCCATCCCACGTCTTCCCGTCCTGGGAACATTTTGGAGGCTCATGTGCGAATGAAATTCAATCACACCCGACGGCATCCCAAGCCCCTCGACCGATGGACGGGAGACGGTCTGGCTATGGATCCCCCTCGCGGCCCCTCACCAACAGTACAGATTCCGCCAGGCTGACGGATGGGATCGAAAGCCAGTGTCTCTGCGATTTGCCTTTCCCTCCCATTCCGTTCCTTTCTCATACTTCTACCTCTTTCTAATGGTAGTCAGGTGCCAGTTTTCTCAAAACACTTGACAGGCGAGATCGATCCTTGCCTAACCTCCAAGCCCCTTTGCTTTCACCCCTGTCCTTGCCAACCACCATCCATCCGCCTCGGCCTGGCCTGAAGCAAGAGATATATCTTGCGTTTGTCTGTCTGCCTCCATGGATGTACCTTTGTCTCCTCATCTTCATCAAACAAATATCAACAACTTTCCCACTACACCTGAAGACACCTACCTACCTTGCCTCTCTTCCTCATCAACACAATACATCAAGACACCTATTACATACTTCACTCTGACAGCCACTTGCCATTTCGTCTCCTCTTCTATATCTCACATCACACACCACAATCACCATGGCCCAGTCAAGTCGAAGACCAGAACCCAGAATTATCACGCACAATAGGCCATCTCGCGCCAGCTCCGAGTCGTGCGACTCCTTCGAGACCTACCACTCTGAAAGCACCGCACAGACGTCCATCTATGCCAGCACCCAAGCCTCGGTCAAGGAGGTTGGCCCCGTCGCCAAGTTCCAGCCAGTCTACGAAGAAGACCTCTCGCCCTCTACCGGCTGCTGTCCGAGGTCCTCTGCTGACACCTTCGACTCGAGCATTGTCTCTGACGAGGAGCTCTGCCGGGAGATCGACCTCGACAGCTACGATGACCATGAGATTCCCGCTCTGCCCGTCTACTACAGACAGCAAGTCGTCGATTCCAACGTCCAACCTTCCAACGCTCGGGATTTTGCCAAGCTCTTCCCTTCCTTGGATCGACTCTCAATACGACATGACGACTTGACACCAGATGGCAACCTCAACCTTCGTGTTGATACGGCTGTCCCCGGCCGTCGCCGCCTCACCATGCAGCTTTTCCATCTGCGCATGCACGATCTGGCCAGACGAGACTTCTCCCTACGAAGATATTGTCGCGACTCGGGCCGCGAGGTATGCAGTTCCAAGCGACAGTACGACGCTTCTTCTGTCGAAGACCGCCCTGCTCTGCAGCGATCCATGACCAATGCTCTCAAGTTGCTCGGTGGACGCAAGGCCCTCTCAAAGACCAACACAGGTGCTGCCTCCTCGGCCAGCAACGCAAGGACGCAGTCCACCGTCTCACATGACACCAACTCCGTCCTCCACTCTTTCAATCGCTCCTTGTCCTTCCAACAGATGCCAAAGCCTGGACCCGTGCCCACCAACACTATGAAGCTTGAGTTCTCCAACTACGCCCGCGTCGACATCTCCAGACGAGGCAACAGCAACTCCAAACGCTATGACTTCGAGTGGTGGGGTCACAGCTACCAGTGGCGTCGCGTTCTCGACAAGAACCTCAGCGTCGTCTCCTTCCACCTCGTCCAGGACGGTGCCTCCAACCGGCCCGTCGCCCACATCGTCCCTGAGACGCGAGCCCCTAACCAAGTCGAAAGCGACGAGCGCGCCGGTGGTTGGGTGCCTCCATGCCACATGTGGATCAGCGACCAGAGCATCGTTGACGCCACGACAGACGTCGCCGACGTCATCATCGCCACGGGTCTTGTGTCTCTTGTCGATGACTGCATTAAGGAACGTTGGCAGACGAAGAGGCATCACCACCACTTCAACTCGGGTTCGGCCTCCGGCGCCGAGCACGGCCCTAAAGCGTTCGTACAAAATCTCTTGCACCGCCGCGCATCTGAGCCGCACGCTCAGCCGAAGCGCCACCGAAAGACCGCGTCCATCTATTAAGCGGCTTACGACAGACCCCCTGATGGAGGAACAAAACCATCACCATTGGCAGGTCATTATTTAGCAGCTGGGATTTGATTTTGTTGGTTTTCATTTTCAGTCTCACCATATTGTGTTAACTTAATTCATGAGGCATGCAAGGCGCAAAAGGGAAGGGGTCTGGCAAACCACGTTCAGCGGCGAGGAATACGCCATGAGAGCACCAGTGGACGGCGTTCAGGCAAGAGCCCCCAAATATGTACGAAGCTGTAAAGATTTGAAACCGAATTACAAGCGATTCCGGAAAATTGCATCATTAATGATGATGATATGATGAATGGTGCCACAATGGAGTATCATCACAATTCTACCATCCTTCCAAGAATCGCTAAGATGTGTTGGGTAGAAAAGACCCCGCGATCACCAGACGCACCCCTGTCCCGAATCGAACCACTCCCAACGCCTCATCATGAGATTCTTAACAGTCCCGCGAACGCCAAGACGCGCGTGCGCCTACCGAAAATCTGCCAGCGGTCTACGGACCGATCTCGCCAAACAACGTGAGCACCTAAGGACAAGCCGCTAGAAGCCATCGCCGAACCCGCCCTTACGACCACCAAACCACCCCCCAAATTCAAGCTTCATCAGCAACCTCTCTACGCCCCCGACCCGACGGGGAGTATACTCACCTTCCTCAGCACCCCAAACCCCATCCATCTCATCCGCTCCAACAGCCCCATCCAGCCCCTCCGCAAAACCCGAGTCAGCCTCCAACGTCCTCAGCGCGGCGATGACGTCCTCGATGCCAACCTTGACGCGCCCCTCGACTTCGCGCAGAGCCGCGGCGACGCTCTTCTCTTCGGTCTCGAGATCGACGAAGGCGTCAATCACGCCGGCGTCGGCTTCGAGGTCCATGGATATCCAGATGCCGTGCAGGCGGTGGACGAGGGCAACGAGGTGGTCGGTGCTCACTAGGAGGGTGAGGAGGGCATCGGTGTAGGGTGATGATGTGAGGAGGAGGCGATGGCAGAGGGCGAGCAGGTAACGGGCGTGTGCGGCCGCGAGTGATTGGGGGTCGTGCTGCTGCTGCTGGGCGGGTGGAAGAATGGTTGCTGTGGAAGGCGCGAGCCAAATGTCGTCATCGGCGGAATCGGATTCCGTTGCCAGGCTGGTTGATGTAGCATGAGCAGATATGATATCACAGGGCTTCCCTTCGTTTGAAGTGAGCCATTGGTGGAAACCGTCCCAGAGGCCGGCGACGACCTCAATCTGAAGATAGGCCTCCGTCTCTGCGAGGAAGAAGATGGCCGCGCTCGCGGTAACCCAGGTGCTGCGCATGGCGTTTGATCGTGCCGTGTAACGCTCGCGAAGCAGTGTCACTTTCGATCGACCGCCGTGGGTACTGCCAGCCGGGGGTCCGAGCGGCGCGGGATGATGTCGTCGGAGGCTTGTAATCTTCCATAAGTCTGTGAGACGTATGTGCGCCCGGCGAATAGATAGCAGGTATGAATTAATGGTCGAGTAAACCTGCAGGTCGGATGGAGCCAGGAACATGTCCAGGGGCGAAGGTATTTGCATAGTCAGGACCACGGGTACCGAGAAAAGCAAGTTCCTGAAAGGAGTCGTTGCCAGGGATCGTAACCTCTGCTGTGAAGAACCCGTCCCGACTTTTACCGGGCTGGCTGGCTTGGACTTGGTGAGATGCAAGCGTAGCAGGTCACGTCCAAGTTCAAGGCCTTCATCCTCGTCCGCGTGCTGTCCCTGCATCAGGCCCATCGCCGCCCATGTCTTGGCCAGCACAGCTGTAACCTCGCCCTCTTTCAGAGCGAGGGTGCCAAAGCCATCTCGCTTCTCGTAAGCCAGGTTGTCCGCCTGTTTCCATCGACTCCGAAGCTTCTCATCTGCTTGTTGCGTCAGGGCCATGGCGAATTCGCCTCGACCCAGGAGAAAGAATTCGCGTAGTAGCTGGAGGATCTCGACCACTTTACTCAGCGGCAAGAGTTTCTGAAGAGTTGTCCTGGAGAGGCTCACGCGGATGGCGGTGATAGCTCTTGAGAAGCTTGCCGTGTTGAGCGGGTAGGTCAGGGTGGAGAGCTCCCTGAGTTGTGATGAGAGGTGATCGAGCCCCATCAGCCCCGAATCTACGCTCCTCTTCACGCGGACATGGTTGAGTGATTTTCCGATGAATAAAATGGATGACGCCGTCGCCGGTGTGACAAACTTTGGGAGCAGTGCCGAAGTGATGACGAAGTCCTGATCACCATCTTCCGCCAGTCGCACGAAGAAGTCGAGTTCGCCGTAGCTCGGCAGTCGGCCGTAGAGGATCCAGGCTGACACCTGCTTCAGCCATGCTGTTTCGGCGACCTTAACCAGCGTCAAGGCCGTCTGCTCGATGTCCACGTAGCCGCTCTGCAGCTCGGTGCGCAGCCGATCAATTAGCTGAGCGCCACAGCATTTTCCACCCTCGTGCTTGCCCAGAATGAACTGCACAATTTCTCTCAGCCACTCTAGGCGTCTCGTCCACCCTGAGAACTCACCAATGACAGCGGTCAAGGGTACGATATTGTAGGCGCCCACGAGGCTGGACTCGTTTCGCAAGACAGTCTCTTCCACATTCAGAACCTTACGTTGGAAAGCAGCCAGGTGGACCGACTCAATCGCCGTCGCAACGGCGCGACAAATTGTCGAAGGGTGTTCTGTTGAGATCTGAGCTGAGTGGCCCAAGAGCTTGATGTTTAAGTCACTGAGGTGGGCAGCGGTGGCAAGGAGTTCGCGTTCGGGAGGGGAGATGGCAGCGAGAGCATTGGACTGAGGATCTTCGGTTCGCAGGAGAGGGGAAGGGTGTCCGGACAAGGACAGGAGGATTTCGTGCAGCATAATCGGGCAGGTGAGCTACGATCGCGATCAGGACATTGTTGGTAACGGTAATCGGGGAGGCGTGAATACATACGACTTGCGTGGCTGCGTCGTCTCAGCTGGTTCCTTGGACCTGATTGAGGCCGCTAGGTCGTGTATGAGAAGAATAATACTGCCAAATATCTCGAAGCGGCACATCGAATTCGATTAGATTGTCGTGTCTGTCAGGCAGATGATCCCCAGGCTGGGTAGCTGCTTGTTCTTATTGGTCGCGACGTGGCTCTGCTCAGCTCTTCTGACCGCGAAGAAGAGTGGCGTGTGAATTTGAGCACCAAGAAAGTTTACGGACCGCTCGTGCCATGTGTTGCGCATGAACCTGTCTGCTGTGTTGGTGAAGAAGAAGGAAGTTGTTGGCCTGGATCGCAACAGACGCGACTCTGGCTGGCACTTCCTGTCCGATAAGCGCGTCAAGCGGGGGGCAGGGCTTATCAAAAATGACAACCCCGCCATGCCACTAGAATATATCTCCAGCGGCAATCACATAGCACCGCGTCGTTACGCTCGTTACAAAAAGCATCTATAAACACAAGAGGTTGTTGTGATGTTCAATCGTGCTCATTTATATTCGTAATCATATGGAACCTGGACAGCAAAGCAACCCAGGCAAAAGCATCTATCAACACGGCGACTATCAAGTCCCCGCTCTCGTCACTCCTTTACTTCAAAGAGGCTTCTTCCCCTTACTGTTGCCGCCATCGTAGGCAGTGTGCATGCTTGCAGTCTCGCTCATGTTCGTGCTGGTGTTGTTTCTCTCCAGTGTGCCCGGAGATACGGTCCCACCGTCGCCGCCTCCAACAATGATCTGACCGCCTCCATTGCTCACCTTGCCAACAACCATGCCCTTGGCCACGCTCTTGAGGATGGCTCGTCTGGAGACACCCGTGACGTCAATGTAGACGAGACCAACGTTCTTGAAGCCACCGCCGATGTTCCTAGAGGCCTGACCTGCCTCCGCACCCCATCGATGCTCAACCACTTGAGAGACACTCGAAGCAGTGCCACCCAGTAGGTTCTTGCCGGCTTGCTCAACTCCGTCGGCCACAGTGTTGAAGGCCATGAGGCTCCTGTTCAACAGGCCTGGCTTGTACGACTCGATGGGGTTGCCGTCCTTGTCGTACCCTCTCCCACTTCCGTCCTTCTTTCTACTCAGCGAGGCACCGAAATTCTGTGCGTACTTTCCAATATGAGTGACCGTCGTCGCTGACAGACCGGCAGCCTTGGAAGAGAAGGTGTTGATTCGCCTGATTCGATCATGGGCTGCGGGTGTGAAAGTGACGGGCTTTGCAACGGGTTTGGTCTTCTGCGAGAAGGTGTCGGCGCCACTCTGCAGGCCCTTGGCAATGAGATCGGACGATGTGACAATCAGCCTCGATGCCTTGGACGCATTGCCCACAAGGAAAGACTTCTTGTACGACGGGTGCATCACCATCTCCACATACTCTTGGGACGCAGGCTGGACTTTGACAGCTTGGGTGTTGTCGGCGGGCAGCGTGATTTCGACGGGATCTGCATGGTTCTCACGGTTAGCGATGCGTCTTAGCTTGGAGGGAGCAAGAAGGAATAATCCACCTTTGGATCCATGCTTGATGCCGCTGTCATCGAGCTGATATCCCTCGGTCAACTCGCCAATGACGCTACCGTCTTCTTCGTCGACCAAGACAATTCTGCCGCCAGGGTGCAAGCTGTGGCTCCCTTGCGCGTAGCCCTGGCCTGGCTCATACTCCGCAGGGTTGTATGCGGGCAGCGGCTCGGACGCAGTGGCTGCTGACAGGTCCTTCCCCCTGGTCTTCTCAGAGGAGGAAACAGTAGGAAGTCCAGCCTTGGCTGAAGCCTTCTTTGGGGGAGGGGAGCGCTCAAGGAACGCGGTGCACTGGGCCAGGATGGTCTCGAACGTGTCAACATCCTCCTGGAGCCCCTTGCGGCTGCCCGTATCGGGGAATTCGAGGCGGGTGAAGGCGCCACTGTCAGGACCAAGGTCCCATCGTGGGATCAGGTAGCTTTTCGGAGGTTGGTGATATATTTGGGTGGTGGCTGGCAAGGGGAGATCAAGCTCGGGTGGAAGATGTAGGTGCAGGTAAAAGTCCTCTGGTGGGGTGCTGGTGCCATTGGTGCCAGAGACGTCTGCAAATGGTGATGAGGTCGGCACCATCAAGAGTGAAAGTGTCTGAGGGCCGGCGGGCGTCAGCGACTCCTCCACGCCATTAGCTATGTGGTAAGCCTGGACGCCATTGATGGCGTATAGCAGCTTGGGGTCCTACAGGCAATCCAAGTAAGTACACGGATCGAGGTAATGGGCGATATCGGCGGTGGGCCGTAGGATACGAAGGAGGTCATACATTGTGTCCCGACGACATGATGAGATCCGTGTATGCAGGATGCGCCAACCCAACAAAGGTAAGTAATTAGGTATGTGGTGTGTATGTAGGTGTAAGATGAGTACTTCGATTGCTTTGTTGTGCCGATGGCAGGATTGCGGTGTGGAGCAGCGTGGTGTGGTGCAGGCTGCGGTGACAAAAGGATGAAAGTGGAAGGTCCAAATCCAAGCTCAGTCCCTGTCGGACGTCAGGATTGAAATCTGCAGCTGCGAGAAGAAATACCAGAACATCTCATCTGCCCCTCCCCTCCCTCGTCACAGAGGGAACCGGGAACTGACACGGGGTTGGTCGTTGAAACGGGTGCCATGTCAGAGGCGCTTAAGCATGGGCGCGAGAGGCCTCTCTGAAGCGACGTCATTGGTGCTGTCATTCAGGGATTTATGTCGTTGGCGACAGCACAGCCACTGACCCAGTCGAGCTTGGAGCTTGTTTGCCCCTCGTCCACTACTCGTGCCACGCCCCACTTTATTTGGATTTCGCTTGGGCTCACCCTCTAAAGAGGGTGCTCACTACCCATACGGGCGCACCACCCATACGGGCGTTAATCCCTTATTGCCCTCCTCTAGATAGTTCTATTAATTAAACAACAGCCAACGATGCCAATAATAGGCGAAGATATCGAGAAGAGAGTCCAGGAGGCCCTCTTAGCGATAGAGGCTTCCCCTAGTATACTAGTTACCCGGATCGCAGAGGAATTCGGTATTAACTGCAGGCGCCTCCAGCGTCGACGAAAAGGGATCCCCCCTAAAAATGCACGTCTACTATCCTATATAAAGCTTAATAAGGCCCAGGAAGCTGCTCTATATGCCTATATTAATAGGCTAGATAGAGTATAGCTCTCTGTACGTAAGGTATTCGTTTAAGAGGCTGCGAACTATATCCTTTAGCAGACCTGGGATCCTCTACCTAACTCCCCTACCTCTAGGCCCCCTTATATTAGGGTTAACTAGGTAGTACGATTTATTAAGCGTAAGGGATACTATACTATCCCCTAGAAGAGGCTTAAGAAGTAGTACTAGCTAAGTAAGGATATTAAGGCCTTTAACCTATAGTACTAGTCTCTTAAGGAGGTTATTAACTAAGAGGGTATCTATAACGACGATATCTAGAATATAGATAAGACTAGCTTTAGAATCGGTATTAGTAAAGACTAGCTTATTATTACGAAGTAGAAGATAGCCTAATACCTAGGCTCGGCCTCTAATAGAGAGTCTATAACGGCTATTAAGTATATCTCTACTAGAGGGGACTATACGCCTGTATTCCTTATCCTCTTAGGGGCTATATATATAAGCCGCTAGTATAATACTAAGGAGCTAGAGGGAGATACTATAATTATAGTTACCTAGACTAGCTATTCTAATAATAAACTAGCCCTCTAGTAGATTTAGTACTTCGAGAAATATACCTATAAGAAAGCTAAGGGGGCTAAGAGACTGCTTCTTATAGATAGATACGGCTTATACTATATAAGGGAGTTTATCTCCTATTACGACGACTATAATATTATCCCCTTCGGCCTCCCCCCCTATATAATATACCTACTATAGCTACTTAACGTCGTAGTCTTCTAGCCTCTTAAGTACTATTACGCCTAGGCCCTTAACTTAATTATAAGGGATAGGTATATAAATATTACTAAGCTGGAATTCCTATAGTATATCTAATAGGTATAGAGGCAGGCCTTTAAGGAGTTAATAATTAGGTCTATATTTAAGAAGATAGGAATTGTACCTTTTAACCTACTTATTATTCTATAGTAGGTAGAGTAACGTCGCCTACGGAGCCCTTATATACTACCTAGCTAGTAGGATAATTCCTCTCCCTTTAGAACCCTAACGACTATACGGAAACTCGCACGTATAGCTTATAGACTTATAAGCCTTACCTAAGATCTTAAGGAGTTAACGCAGGGCAATAGCCCTGGCCTTATAAGAGGACTTCTTCGGTTCTTTAAGGGAGCAGAATAGCAGGGCATAGAACTACTATAGATACGCCGTAACCTGGGAAGAACCCAGACTGCAGAGAGCGCACGAAAGGCACGAAGGGAAGAGAGGAACAGACAGATACAGGCAGGGGGTATTTTGACTGTATCCGAGGCGAGGGATATGGTCTAATAGAAGGAGAACGACGCAGAGGCACTGGCACGCAAGGTGCTATTGGCAGCCGAACAGAAGTAACAGAAGGTTATAAAGCGTATTGGAAAAGGAGCTGCTGCTAAGGCACGTAAATGGAGGCTTAAGAAGAGGCTGGAAAGCCTATATATCGTAGATATTAAGGGTAGGCGTTCTATACGGAGGGGATAGTTGTAGATAGCCTCAAAACGCCCGTATGGGTGGTGCGCCCGTATGGGTAGTGAGCACCCTCTTTAGAGGGTGAGCCCAAGCGAAATCCAAATAAAGTGGGGCGTGGCACGAGTAACGATGGTGCCCTCCCATCGAACCGCCTCTCGCTCCACTGCAACTTTAACCTCTCTTTGCTACATCGAACGGAATCAGGGTCCTTCTTCACAGCGGATCGCCGGGGACCATGAGTTGGGAGGAGCTGCATCGATGACTCCTGCCTTCATGATGAAGCAACCTGACCGACCACCTTGAACTCGAATAAGGAGACGCGTTTGTCATGAACATGTGCTGCACTTGACCCCGCACTTGGCCTTATCTGGTCTGGATATCTCTAGGCCAGTCACCTTAGGTAGGTACCTTGCCGAACGCCCCACCATTGCTTAGGTACATGAGTACATGCCTACTTACTTAGGTACCTCGACTGCTAGATACCCACCTTACATATTCAATTCAGACGAATTCAATACCAGTGTGCCCTCAGACAGTCATTCTGTTGAGCTCCTATGTTGTCACCAGCGCCAGACTGTGCCATATAAGAGCATCGAACCACAACCATGCGGGTCAATTTCTGCGTATCTTCGAAGATTCCGACCTAGGACGCCGCGGGCTACAGGACTAGACATAATGACACGAGCTGAAGTAGAAGGCCCTTCGCGTGTGCGGTCTAGCATAGCTTGCTTACGATGCAGGAGGTCTAAGATCAAATGTGACAACACTGGGCAGCTCGATTCTGCTTGCGAGAACTGCATCAAAGCAAGACAGCGGTGCGAATGGCCAGACCCGGCAGCGTTGCCACTAAAACGGACAGAAGCAACATCGAGCACGCGGCAAGTCAGGGAGCCAGGCCACGAGAGAAAACGTCCAAGAAGAATACCAGATCATGCTCAACTGGACGGCCAGCGATACGCAGAAGATGTTCTATCCGCACCCTTCCTCGACCGAGATGTGTGGGATCAGATCTTTGTCACCTACAAGCTCCATTTCGCAACGGAGCTTCCCTTCCTCCACATCCCGACCTTGAAAGACAAAATCTATCAATTCCGACAAGGTCCAACAACCGTCTCATCAGAGCTGAACCTGGTACTCCTAGGGATATTGGCGCTGACCGCGAGGTATCACCATGATCTCGTCAAATATGTCGACCACCTCTCTCAGGACAAACATGATAAACATGCCCGCACAACCACCGATGGAGCAGTCCGATATCCCGTCGCTTTGACTTCCTTGTCGCAGGAACCCCCATCAGAATCCCGTCCACACGGGGGCCGGTCTAGGCTAGGAGCTGCCGCTGCCTCGGACTTCTTTGCGGATGCTCTCGACAAAGCTCTGGGGTCTTGCAGGCTAGCCATGACTAAGGCTACGGTTGAACGCGTCCAGGCCTTTTTGATGCTTGGACTTTATCAGTGGATTTCCCGCGATCATCAGGGTCTAGGGTCCTGGATGTACATCGGCATGGTTATTCGCATGGCTCAAGCTCTGAAGCTTGGGGTCGGAGACATGCCTCATAACGTGCCTTCCCCCCCGATGACGGAGGAGATACTCATTGACCGAGAAGTCAGGCGGCGGACAATGTTTAGCTGCTTTATCCTCGACCGTATTCTATCATGTGGAAAAGATAGAGTTTCTTGCATACGCTCAGAAGACCTGCGTATCCAGCTGCCCTGCTCCGAAGAAGACTTTGATCTGACTCGCCAGGTGCACACTGGCTTCCTCCTGGGCTCGCATGTGCCCATCGAAACTAGCCGCTCTGGGAATGCGAACGTTCTGGGAAGCTTCGTACAACTAGTCGACATATGGGGAGATATATCGGACTACAGCAATTCAGGTGGTCGCTGCTTCGAGGAAACAAACGTTGCTCCTTGGGAAGAGAAAGCAATATTCTCGCGCCTGACCCGAAAGCTCAACGCGTTCAACAATAAGTTGCAGAAGACTAACAGCTTCCTCGGATTTACGCTCTCTCGAGCCAATTACTTCAAACATGAAAGTCGCCAGGCCTCAAGTGCCTTCATTTCTCTGCACATGCTCGTGCGTCTTTCGAAAATTATGCTTCATCGCGAGTACATCCCGTTCATCCCCATTGAGTGCGCAGGCCTAACGGGCCGCTGGATGAGCCAACGTTCTCTCCCAATATAACTCCGTCGGGGTTTTGGGAAACCAGTGCTAAAGAGCTCTTCAATGCTGCAGCGGAGATTTCCGACCTCATCGAGATATGTGGCGAGAAACTACCACATTCTTCACTTGTAGTGTTCGCGATATGACATGCCGCTTATGTCGGACTCTACGCGCGTCACTTTCCTCGGATGGATGTGGATCGATCCATTGTCAGCATAGAAACCAGCCAAGGAGATAGTTCCTTGACTGTTACTTCTGGCGAACCGGTTAGAGGTACAAAAACAGCCTTGACAGCTCTTCACCGGCTCGCGCGACACTCTAACCTGGCCGCTGAGTATGCTATGAGATTCACGGAAGCCGATGATTTCTACACCAGGATCATCGCCGACTATCATCGAAACAACCAATTGGGCCGACTTCCGGGAGTTCGTCAAATTGGCCGAAGGACACGCAGCATTCGAATGGGGGGCGATGGTGGCGGCGTCGAGGAATGGCACAAGAGGAAGGACTATCTGACCAACAACGGCTCCATCATTGAGGACGATCGCCGCCAAGATCACGACAGCTCAGTCCACGCAGAGGCGCCGGCACTGGGCCATAGATCCACCAGCTTTGAGGGCTTGCAAGGCCCCGAGTCGAACATGGTGACAGACGCGGCATCAAGAATGCAGCGATCTTCCCGGGCCACCGACTCGGCCATCAATGGACTGCTCAGTCAAACTCCTGGCTCATCGATCGCTGGTGCAAGAGGGGAATTCGATAAAGAGGGCGGCCAGCAAGCAACCGGCCAGCCCTTGCACCCTGGAAGCCCAGCGCACTATGGCTCGCTGCCAACGGAAGACCATCCGACATTGGATGCCGAGCTCATAGCTGATATGGAGGGGAAGCCTTTCGGCTTCGGTTACCTTGATCACGGAGTTTTCGTTGGAGAGTTTGCTGCCTTCTCTCCCAACGGATGGGAGATCTCGGCCGAGCCAGACGATGTGTCCAGGCTTTTGTTTCCTCTCACAGCTGACGACGCGCCAGATTCACGAGACTTGAACCTAGGATAGGCCGACAAGAGATTGCATGACAGCAAGTCCAAGGCAAGTAGATCGACCATGCGCTTTGGACTTGCGGAAATAAATAGCAGCACTTGCTCGCAAGTTCCGCTAGTTTCAGGGGCATGCCCGATGTTGTGCTCCATGAGAAAGGCAGCCAACTGGGATTGCAATGGAGCAAGCCCCATGAGATGCAGCTGGAACGGCCGGCGCATTAGAGAGGAGACTGGCCCACGAGTAGCCGTGATTGAGGGGCAGGGCGGGCCAATACCCCGCAGTTTACCGGTATGAGGGCGCCAGGCAGTGGAGGCGTGACGTTGCGAAAGCCTCATGCCATCCGTCATGACCACTACAATTAGGGACGGATTGGTCATGATTTCGTCGTTGCATGCACGATCGTAATAATTATAAGAGCCACATCTTGATCGTTGCAGAGGTGTACTCTCAGCAATCACCAAGTGGCGCCAGCCTTGGTTCTACAAGGACGGACTAATAGCTCGATCGCACAACACAGGTACCTGGTATTGCGAGCTCTGCAACGAATCTGACGCTCAAAGATGCGCACGCAAATCACCATTCAATAAAATCCCATAAAGATGGATCGTAAAAAAAGAAAAGAAAAAAGACGAGATTCTCAAGTCACAGACAACTCACCTTGGTCTCTTCTGAATCCGCTCAACCGGACTTCCCCTGCTGGCCTTGCGGAGATACTTTTGTCAGATGCTTCACGCCAAGTGTGTGGTACCTATGGGTGCCTTTACGACAGGGATCTACAGCACCTATGCAACCCCCTTAACTGATGGAATGACACGTCCAACTCCAGTCCCTGTACTTCCACGCCCTTCTGTCCAGCGCGAAAAGGGCATGGTGCATCGACGCGTGTGTGAGATCAATATGGAGAAGTACCATCGTCTCCCACGTCCACCCACGCCTCTCACGTCCTGACCTTACGAAACGGCCAATGCCTCCTCTGCATTCGGAGTTCATCAGCATGCAGCTCTTCGTAGCTTCCACCTTGCAGGTGGGGCGCGGGGGGGAACATTTGACGCTCAAGACCATCCTGATTAGCTCTCGCCTTGGGCCTCCCACCATGAAGTACCACCTTCTAATGCGAATCCGAAGGCATCTGGACGGCACGAGAACGAGAACGGTCGCGCGAGTTTCGCAGTTTACAAAGCCACGACCACGGCCACACCCTGCACGTTCTGGCACGGGTCTACCTCCTGGGTCAGCAAGCGGGCCATGCGAGGAGTGAATACCGAGGCGTCCGATGATTCCACGCCGCTCATGACCTCGTACCTACGTAACTGGGTCAGCCTTTCACCAAGCACAGGCTCCAGTCCGTCTCGGCCTAGACGTTGGCACCATTCCTTCTTGGCCACCATGTACCTGTACCTGCCCGTCGTGCCTTTCCCTAGCGGAATTGAACGATCACCCTGCTTTTCAAAGCCGATGCTGGCGGAGATACGTACATGCGGGTGCTCTTCACAACTCACGGCAACCGGCCAGGAGCATCAGCTCAACAAGTGTTCGATATAATATGTTCCTCTCCCCCCCCCCGCGCGCTCCTACCGTCCTTCTCCGATCGTTAAGGCGTCTAGTCTTCAAGTCTCTTTCTGATCTGCCCGCCTACTTTGCTCGTTCCCTCATCTCTCTCTCCAATATCGAACCAACCGTTTTGCCATCATGCCTGCCGCCACGTCCCTGCGACACGACCAACATTCGGGCTGCAAGGCAGCCCAGCAGTTACCAGCCCACCTTGACATTATCGATGTGCGGCGAGCTGCGGTCGAAGTCAACCTGAAGGATGACATTCTATCCATGTGGAGTCCCGAGGAAGGTCCCAGGAAACTGCCCACATTACTTCTTTACAACGAGAAGGGGCTGCAGTTGTTCGAGGATGTAGGCTGTCATATCCGCAGAACATTTGTAGTGACATTGACACTAACTCTAGAAAGATCACGTATCTTGAGGAATACTACCTGACCAACAATGAGATCGAGGCTCTCACGCGGTACTCAAAGCAGATCGCCGAGATGATCCCCTCTGACTCCATGGTCATAGAGCTGGGCAGTGGGTCCGTGTTCTCCCCACTTCTTGTCGCCATCGTAACTGTTCCTGACATTTGGGTGGAAGAAACTTGCGCAAGGTCTGCCTTTTATTGCAGGCATTTGAAGATGCCGGCAAGAATATTGACTACTATGCTCTCGATTTGTCTCGTGAGGAGTTAGAGCGGACACTGGCCCAAGTGCCTGCATTTAAGCATGTCAAGTGTCACGGGCTATGGGGAACCTATGACGATGGTCGCGAGTGGTTGAAGTCACCATCCATTGCCTTGAGGTCCAAGTGCATTCTCAGCTTGGGCTCAAGCATCGGTTTGTCTACTTGGAGCCATTGAACGCGCGGAGTTTTAACCCTTTCTGCTAGGCAATTTCGACCAGGCCGACGCAGCGGGATTTCTCAGGGGTTTTGGCGATGTCCTCCAACCGTCGGACACCATGCTCATCGGTTTGGATGGATGTGAAGATGCGGCCAAGGTCTAGTAGGTCGTCTTGCCCCCCGTAAGATTGAATCATGGTACTGACAGAGAATCCAAGTCATGGCTACAATGGTGAGCTGCTCTGTCACTGAATGATACCGTTGAGCTTGCGCACAAATACTGACCGAAACCATCACAGATAAGGAGGGTGTCACTCATCGGTAAAGCAAGACTTTGACCTGTGGCCAGCATAACGAGTTTTCTAATGCCGGATACAGATTCCTAATGAATGGCCTTACCAACGCGAATGAGATCCTTGGTGAGGAGGCATTCAAGCCGGACGACTGGCGCGCCGACGGAGAGTACATCTTTGATGACCAAGGGCGGCGACACCAAGCCTTCTACTATCCAGTTCGCGAGACAACCGCCTTGGGTGCAGTCGTCAAGCCTCACGAGCGCGTTCAGATCGAACAGAGCCTCAAGTACTCGCCGCATGAGGCTAAGAAGCTGTGGCACTCTGCTGGCATGGCTGGGATTTCTTTGTGGCAGGCCAAGGAACATGGTTAGTGGGCTTTACCTTTTGTTTGATCATACCCAGAGATCCTGGTGGGTGGTCAGATGGGGGGAACCTGTCATTCTCGACCCAGGCATTAACCCCCACGTCCTTTGGTCTGTACAACAGGCAGGCGGCCAGTCAATAACGTATGAGGTCAGTCGCTGACGGCCTGCCCACCTCTAGTGAGGAGGCATTGGGACAAGCCACGCGATCATCCCATAAATTGATGGATGCGATTGCGAGGAAGTGTTACTTGTCCTCGTCTTCCTTCTCATCTTTTGCAGCACTACATCTGGCTTTGTGCAGCTCGCGTGTATCGCAGGACTGACTCTTTCCTCATTCTAGGCCTACACATGCTCATGAAGCCTAGAATGCCCTTCAGCCTTACGGCCTCCACGTACGCCGCCACGCCGCTGCCAACGCTGGAGCAATGGAGCACCCTTTGGAGCGCCTGGGACATTGTCACTAGAGGCATGCTACCAAACGAAGAGCTGCACGATAAGCCCATCAAGCTCCGAAACGCCTGCATCTTCTAT
Organism: Verticillium nubilum; assembly: GCA_002851675.1. Classification (NCBI taxonomy): domain Eukaryota; kingdom Fungi; phylum Ascomycota; class Sordariomycetes; order Glomerellales; family Plectosphaerellaceae; genus Verticillium; species Verticillium nubilum. Next base: position 121,106 of record NMXI01000007.1, read on the forward strand.
CTTGGTCATATTCCTACGTTCCTCGACATCCAGCTGAACAAGACAACGAAACAACCAGCCACGGAGCCTGCCCACTACAGCTCCATCTTCGAGAGGGGTATCGACCCCGACGTCGACAACCCCGAACACTGCCATGACCATTCTGAAGTACCCGACGAGTGGCCGGCTGTTTCCGAGATTGCAGACTACCAGCAGCGAGTCCGCTCGCGGCTTCGGAGGCTGTATCAAGATGGCGAGGCACAGATCCCAAGGGATGTTGCGCGGGCCATCTGGGTAGGCTTCGAGCACGAAGTCATGCACATGGAGACACTTCTCTACATGATGCTGCAGAGCGACAAAACACAGGCGCCCCCTCATACCGAGAGGCCTGATTTTGAAAAGCTGGCCGAAGAGGCTCGACAGGCTCGGGTGACCAACGACTGGCATGGTGTCCCTGCGCAGTCCATTGTCGTGGGCATGGACGATGATGAGAAAGACCTCGAGAACAAGGGGTATTTTGGATGGTATGTGCCACGATGTGAACTTTCAGCACCTGTGAGATAGCTGACTGATTACAGGGACAATGAGAAACCGTCGAGACACGTCGATGTGCATTCCTTCGAGGCCAAGGGCCGTCCCATTACGAATGAGGAGGTGTGCAAGGTGTCCTTTCTTAAATGTGCTGTCCACTGATCAATTTCAGTATGCTAGATATCTTCATGAGAGCCACATCGACAAGCTCCCAGCTTCATGGATGTCAACCCAACCTGCCGACTCCATAACCAATGGCAATGGCCGCACCAATGGTCATACGGACGCCTACGTGATCGGCCACAGTAATGGGGACACCAATGGCCACGTCAACGGCTATGTCAACGGTGACTCCAACGGGAACACCAGTCTACCCAGCTCATACCTTGACGGTATCGCCATCCGCACAGTCTACGGACCAGTGTCTCTGAAGCATGCTCTCGACTGGCCAGTTTCTGCTTCTTACGACGAGATTGCTGGATTCGCTGCCTACATGGGAGGCCGGATTCCCACCTTCGAAGAAGCTAAGAGCATCTACGCCTATGTCAGCCGTCTCAAGCGAAGGGAAGCCGAGCATAAACTTGGAAAAACGGTCCCCGCCGTTAATGGGTAGGCCGGATTTTTCCTCCAGTATTCGAGAGCACTGTACTGAAATCTCATCTAGACACCTTTCAAACAACGGGGTCCAGGAAACACCCCCATCTGCCACCCCTTCAGCCGTTGGCGAGGAGTCCGCCTCGGATCTCTTCGTCGACCTCGAAGGTGCCAACGTGGGCTTTCAGCACTGGCATCCAACGCCCGTGACGGCTGGCGGCGGCCGCCTCGCGGGACAGGCCGAGTTTGGCGGCCTGTGGGAGTGGACGAGCTCGCCGCTGAGGAAGCATGACGGGTTCGAGCCCATGGAGTTGTACCCTGCCTACACGAGTAAGTTTTTCCCACCAATGATGGAAGGTGATCTTGGAGCTGATGGGGCGCAGCCGACTTCTTTGACGACAAGCACAATATCGTCGTCGGCGGATCTTGGGCTACGCACCCTCGTATTGCAGGACGGACATCCTTGTAGGTTATGATTCTTGGAGACTTGCCACGAAACTGACTTGGTTAGTGTCAATTGGTATCAGAGGAACTACCTCTATGTGTGGGCCGGTGCTCGCCTTGTCCGAGACGTCCAAATCAATGGCAGCGCTGCTTAGGAGACGTTTTTAATACTCATAAATTTGCTTACGAGTGGCTATGGAATCAGGGGTATTCGGGATGGAAGGATAATCCAGACTGAACGATCAAGAGTCATTGGAATCATCTGTCGGACTAAATTCAATATCAGAATATCACCAATGTGTTAGCTTGAGACTATTCGCTTAAGTGCCCTGACGCATCGCGGATCGCAAGTGGTAGTCGAGAGCCTCTGCTCTCGCATCATCGCCTGGATGGACACGTGACTGGACACCCTCGCCTTGCTAGCCTATTCAATGGGGCGAAAATATCTCGTATGTTCCACTGCAGAGTTGCATCCCGTCAAAGACCATGCCATGTTCTCGCGACCCAGTTAGGAACCCCCGTGCATGAAAAGCATCACGAGCCGTAAGCACGTCATACAACAGCACTCTGAGGGCGCATATTAAATCGTCATTTCATCAATAACACCCCATATACGGAAGGCCCTTGCAGCAGAGCATGCGATTAAGTGCAAGTTTCCAGGCGGTATCTGCTGCAGCTTGCCTCTTTTGTCCCGTCTCGGGTATCGTGTCAACGTCATGGGACATTATCCCACACCACCCTTCATCTGCGGCCTCCCGCAGAGCCAAAGCACCCGAAAACTCCTTTAACCCCCACGCGCTTTTTTCGCGCCATCTGATTCTCTGTCACTCGTTCCATCGACAATGCCGTTGCTGGCCGTTGACGGTTGATCACAACCCTGGTTGAATTCCTTGGGGCCATGATGACATGGTCTGCATGGCCTGTTTGGCCGCTCTGTCCGCGGCCGGCCTGCTTCGGCATACATCCTCGAGCTTCATCAATGCGTCTCAGGATGTGCCGCATTTCAAAGGACCAGGGTGCCGACGATAGAGTAAGCACCCGTCGCTTGATCGACAGACCACGGATCATCCGTTCAGGGCGCCATAGATCTCGAGCAGCTGCTCCAACACATAACCGGGCAGCTTGGGACCGTTCTCCGTAACGAGATTCGTGATATACTCGGGCGGTGTGTAGTCGACGGCATCAATGGGCACCTCGCTCTTGCGCTCAGTCTGGAAGTCGAGCAGCGTCTGGTCGTAACCAAGGTCTTTCTGGCCGAGGGGAAAGTTCCTCACAAACTTGTGCGTCTCGGCCGTAACGTAGAAGGGGATCTGGGGCCTGTTCTCCTTGGCGAGCTTGGCGATCTGGTAGGTGCCCAGACGGGAGATGATGCCACCGCTTTGTGTGACGGCCTCGGCGCCGACGAAGACCATGTGGACCGAGTTGCGCAGGGCCATGACGTGGGCGATGGCCAGCTCGGAGATCTCAGCGACGGGGATGCCCTTGCCGCGCAGGGAGGCGACGAAACGGTCGCTCTCCTCGGGGCGGCGGTCTTCGCGCACGTAGACGACCTTGAAGTTGACGGCGCCGGCGGGATATTTTTCTGCTGCACGGAAGAGGAGCTTCTCGACGGCGCGCGACTCGCCCATGGTCAGGACGATCTTACCCTCGCGTACGAAACGCCAGCCGGCATCTGCGATACCGTCACGTGCGGCGATGGCGCGGTCGGCGAAGAGCCGGCCATTGCGGACAAGGTGGCGAAGGACGTCCTCGAAGCTCTGGTGGTGGGTGGTGCCACCTCCGGGGGCAGCCGTCTGGCCCTCCTGCTGCTTAAGCGAGGAGACGAGGTACTGCAGAAAGAGGTCGGTGCCGGCCTGAAGAGGCACGGGATTCTTGACCGAGGCACGGAGGGTCTCTGAATGGCGCTTGACGGTCTCGAGTGTCTCGAACACGGTGGTGTAGCTACTGGCGGCGAGGAGGGCAACAAGGGCTTCGATGGCGGCGACAGGCTTGGTGAACTCGTGGTCGCGAAGGTGGGAGTGGTACTCGGCGACGATGTCGAAGTCGGCGGTGTTCTTTTCTTGAGTCCGTATGGGAAAGTTCTGCGCCTCGCCGGTGGGCTGTGAGGTCGTCGACTGCTGGCTGGCACCAGCTGCTATCTGAGGTTAGCAACATGGCATTGGGTTGATGCAGTGGCAGCAAAACACACGTGTTGATTCTTCGGTCGCCATTGGGCTTTGCCTATGTGAAGTGCTCACTTCGGAAAGGTGCTTAACGTATGGATGCTGCTGCGAAGGGCGAGCAACTGTATGCTATGGCAATGGTTCGACGTCGAGGGGCCTGTGATATCCAGTTGGTGGTGGGTGATCGGTGACTCAAAATCACAGAGGTTGAGGCTGTCGAAGCCTCGAGATTGACACAGGCGGTCGAAGGAGCTGTTCCCCAAGCATGTCTTTCACAGGGTGGCAGCGGCGAATTCCAACATGAACAGCTACTTCTTCCGGTAGTGAAACTGCCCCGCACTAGCCTGATTCAGAGGATTAGTGGGGGAGGCTTCTCCACCAAGAATTGCATAAGCCAAGTCTCCACTAGACCCTTAATGACCGCCCGCCGCGACAGTCCCCTCCCCCCCCTCCTTCGTATAGAGCTCCCCAAGCTAGGGCCCATTGCCCATGATGGAGCTCTTCTCCAAACGTCCGACTGAACCTCCGCCGACACACTGCTCACCATGGAACCTGTCGTTGACATAGCTACCGGCCAGCCCCTGCCGGCTGACGCTATCCAGCGCATCCTCTTCCTCGCTCCCGCCGTCCACGTCTACAACATCCCCCCCCTAACCAGCAACAAGGGACATACTGCCGCCCACTGGACCGCCGACGACAACAAGCGCCTCATATTCACCGCTCGCCTCCGCGTTCTCGAGACCGCTTGGGAAGACGAAGCATCTGCCGGCCGCGAGAAGATCAAGGTCGACCTTGTCCTCGAGGACCCCTCGACCGGCCAGCTCTTCGCTGCAGCGCCCTACACCGCTCCCGCCGTCGTCGAGCCCGTCCTTGACAGCTCTCGCTTCTTCGCGCTCCAGGTCCGCGACCCGTCCGGTCGCAAGGCCCTCCTCGGCATCGGATTTGAAGAACGCAGCGACGCGTTCGACTTTGGCGTCGCCACCCAGGAAGCCCAGAAGAGCCTCGGGCTCGACGGGGGCCCAGGCGCCGGGGGCCACAATAGCGCACAGGCTGCGCCCGTCAAGGAAGAACAGAAGAGGGACCTCAGCTTGAAAGAGGGCGAGACAATCACCGTCAACCTTGGCGGCAAGTTCGGTCGCAGGCGGCCCCAAGCCCAGCAGCAGGACGACTCAGCGCCTGCGGGTGGTCTGTCTTCCTTCTCCCTGCCCCCACCGCCACCGAGTGCGTCCCAACAAAGGGAGGAAAGGGAGAGGAAGCGACGGTCTGCGCAGGACCTGGGCTTCGATGACGGCCAATTTGGAGAGTTTGCATAGTACCGTTTCTTGCAAGAAAACACCTCAAGACGATAAGGCGCGCTGTGACAACCCTCGAACTGTACACTGAGAGGTCTGAGCCATGTCACGAGGAAGCCGGCTTCAAATGATGATCATGATGGTAATTGCGAAATGGAAACCCGACCCGACTCAACCAGAGTTCACTACCGTGCAAGACTCGTTCGCAACAATGTTTTGCCACTGAACCTGGAATGTCTTGCTAAGAGATGAAGAAAACCTCATAGTTGTCGTCTTGGTTTTCCTCCACCCGATGATTACCGTCCATTCTGCGATGTATGTTCCTGCCCGCCAGCCTCTCCTTTGGACGCCTCGACCACCTCAGTTCCGGGCCACACGCATTTCAAACAAGGCACACTCCGTCTTTTTCCTCGTCTGGTCCTGTAAATCTCTGGTTCCTGCGAAGTAAGGCTATCATCTTCGAGCGTTCTTGTGTCGTCGTACTCGAATAGCAAATTGCAATTTCCCAACATCTCCGCAAGAGCTGGATGGTCAGCCATTTCGTGTCCCAATCCGGAAACACTTCGTTCGATGAGATGGGAAGCATCAAATTTGCTCTGTCGTGGGTGGGTACAAGACCGTTGATGAGAATCGTTCGATGGAAGCTGGAAGTGGCGCATGGGGACAAACTCGGGCGATTCAGCGTCCAACTGTGTTCCCGGGAGAGGCCCCGAAAACAACAGAGGGGATACCCTCGGCGTCAACACCATGGGCGTCATCACGCTGCTGACCGGCGAGTCCGTCGACTTCCAGGCTGTCCAAGGCGGCAGTGTCAACCAGCTGGACACATGCCTCTCTTGCTGTGCCTGCATCCATCGCTGGCGGTTTTGCAGTTCGACGAAGACCTCGCCCAGCCTGCCCAGGATGGCTCTCTCCTGCTCGGCTGCCTCAGCAAGTTTGGCCTTCAGCAGGGATGCCTGCTTCTTCGACCTGCGGCGTTGGTGTTGAGGAGACTCTCCGTCCAGGATATCCTGTAAGGCCGCAAGCCGTCTCATCAGCTCGCGAGATCGCTGTTCTTGGGTCGCCTGGGAGGCTATGAGATATGCCTGCTCGTCGAAGAGCTGCTGGAATGACCGGGGTGCGTCAAGAGCCGGCCTGCCATTGGATCCTCGTGTGTCGACATGGTTCTTGTTCGAGATTGACTGCCTTTGCCTGATGCTTGTGGCACTTCTCTTCAGAGAGGGTCTCGACGGCGTTGTCAGGTTGAGGGGCTTGCCGTTGTTCTGGTTGCTTGTATGTAACGAGGAAGGGGAGCGGGCCAGTGTCCTTTCCGCGGGCGGCGTCAGGGGAGTATCTGCTGCGTCACAGAGTAGCGTAGCCTCTGTGCTCGAAGTGGCAGACATTGGGGCGAATTTATATGATCGATCCGTGGACTGAACCTGCAGCCGGAAACAAAAATGGTGTGATCCAGCTAAGAGCATATATGAACTGGACAACTTCGCTTCGTACGATTCTAGCCAACTGGGTGACAAAGGTGGAAACTTTCAGTCGCCCAAGTTTCCGGTCTCGAGCGACTACCGGCCAGCTTTGTCCGCGCACTATGTGACAAAGGCTGGAGGGATGGAATCTATGCCACAAGTACGAGTTAGACCAGGAGGCCAGCGATGGTGGCGTACAATCAAAGCAAATTTGCGGCGTAGGTGAGTGCTGTCAAAAAGGTTTCACAGCCCCATGGGTAACAATATAAAGCCTAAGACTGTCAATAGCCCATTGAGCCGGTTGGTGAGGGGCAGACTTTGACAAGGTTCATTCCAATCGGGCAGGGTCCGTGATGGTCTTGTGTTACAAGAACTGGCGCGGCCCTTTGTTGCGCCCATGACAATCGTGGCGAACCTGTGGCCGGTCATGATGAGGCAGACAGCTAGTCAAGAAAACCATGATAAGGAGAGTCCGGACCAGCCTGTCGCGACGTTGAGGGACGTACTTAGGCAATCAAATATTGAATCCATCGTGCTTAGGAGGGTCACAGAAGCGCCACAACCCCACAGCTTCAGCCGCTTCACGCACCGACGTGACCTCTTGGCTCGTCACGGCTCGATTGATGTCACTGTAGCGAAGTGATCCGGCCGAATCATCGAACCCACCTTTGCCTCCCTGTCGTCGCCTACGCTTTCCAACATGGGCGTCTGGGTGATATTGTTCCATGATATTCACAAAGCAGTCCCTCGACACCTCCTCGGCAAGAAACCGCATGATGCGTTTGCCCTCTGCTTCCTTGCCTGGCATGACCAAGTGGCGGACCAATACACCTTTCTTGGCAATGCCATCGGGTGTGAAGCAGAGGTCGCCGACCTGTGCCTGCATGGCTTTGATGCTTTCCCTTGCTGTTGAGGGGTAGTCATCGGCTTTGAGGAGTCGCTTGGACGTTGCTGGTTCCCAGACCTTGAAGTCCGGGAGATACATGTCCACCATTCCATCCATGAGTTGCAGCGACTCGAGAGAATCGAAGCTGGAGGTGTTATAAATGATGGGCAGCCGCAGGCCCATGTCGCGCGCGTGAAGTATGCTCAATGCTACCTGAGGCACCACATGTTCGGGTGTTATAAGGTTGATGTTATGGGCCTTTCCGACATCTTGCAGCTTCAGGTACCACTCACCCAGTTCCTCGGGTGTCAGGTCCTGCCCGTTCTGTTGGTGAGCGATGTCATGGTTCTGGCAGAAGACGCATCGCAGGTTACACCCAGAAAAGAAGACGGCGCCACTGCCATTGTGCCCCTGGATGCAGGGTTCTATATCACAGGTCAGTGTCTCTAACGGGAGCCCCCAGCGACAGTGATTGTGAACACCCACCTTCGCCAAAGTGCGGCGCAATGACGTTGACCTTGACCTGGTCGCCGATCAGACAGTGCCCGGTGGTCTCGTGACGATTGACCCCACAGAGCCTTGGACAGAGGTTGCAATTGCGGAGGTGGGCATATGCCTTAGAGCGCTTCATGGCTGCATCGACCGATGACAATGCCATGTATCGAGGCACATAATCGTCGAGAAGAAAGGGCGGTGCCAGATGAAGGGACCTTTGAGCCTTAAGGCTATTTCGTGGCCATAAGGACCGCCTAAGTACGGGCACCTTCAGAATAATCATGGCGAATCCTCACGACATCTGGTTCTGACATGATGGATTCTGTGGAAGGAGAATATGGTACGGCGATCGACCATTTGACAACATACTCTTGGAGAAGCATAGCCGCATTTATTGCAAACCTGTTTTGTTTCTTATTGCGCACTGCCGCGTTCGACTCAGATTGTTTAATAGGATATGCTCTGTAAGCAATTTACCTTACACAGGACATGGTCGTCTTTCTACTTCAATCATGCTTGACCGGCATTTCAAATACTCAATTCGCTGTAGGTGGCTATAGCCGATTTGATCTAGTATAAATTCAAAGAGATTTAGATATTCAGCATCCTCCTGGAAGACTACTTGAAAATGAATGCTCCCCGTGCGATAGCTGACCTCATCGAGGGGAACGCCCAGACAATGGTGGCCGTAACGCTTGCGAGATCTTCCGAGCTTAGGAAGCATTCTTCTTGCGTACGTGACCTAGCAACTCTGCAATCCAGAAAAGACATCAAACATCAAAATTATCCACCCCATAAACGCTTCACTTATTGTCCGGAACCGGCCTTCTGTCATCTTTAACTCAGGGTTGCCAGGCAGAGCCAAGAGTTGATCATAAGCCTCCAGGCGGAGCATCCACCCAGCAGTGTTCACTTGCCATCGAAAACCAAGCCCGCTTGTCTTCGACTTGTGGCTTCTGATTCCAGTTGCTATGCTATACATCTAGTTGTTGCTATCCTGAGACCGTCTTATCTCTGTCTGCGTCACTCGACCATGCGCGCCTCGCTTCTTTTCAGATTGCGTCTTTTCGAAGCCCTCTTTCTCCATTGTCGCCGGCGTAACTATCAAGAACTCAACCACCGAAACGTTGCTGGTCGCTCAGTATGATTACGCCATTGTGGGAGGAGGTAAGTCGGGGCTCGTTGGGGCTTACCGGCTATCAAAACCTGCAATGGTACGAATGCGACTTCATTTAACGGATAGTATTCCCAGTTGATGGCAGAACCAAGTGACTGTTCTGGTTGTTGAAGCTGGAAGGCAGTATGAATTTCCCGGCAAATGTATCAAAGATCATGCCGACCAACATTCAAGACACTCATGGGCGAGCAATGTCAGCACCCCCGGTTACATCGGCTGCCGCCATTGGCAGGCATACGATTGGAATCACCGTACAGTGCCACAAACCATACTCTATGGTCAGAAATGAGGCTTTTATTGCGTTCGGACACTTGATGGATGTTTGGTTAAACGGCATCTGCTGGACTTCGACTGCTGGGAGTAGCTTTCTAGCTAAGGCTGGGGGATGGAAGAGTATGCTGCAGTGCTTCAGAAAGGTGAAGCGCCATCTCAGATTCTTGGGAAATGACGCGGACTTTGACAGTATGGAAGACATACGGCTGACTTCAGTCGCACCCTTCGAGTTGTCGATGCAGGCGTTCTGCCCGTGGTGCCAGAGCACATGTACAGGCGGATGTGCATACCATTGCCGGAAAGACAAGGGATATCGTGATGTTGTCCAATGATGAGTCAAGGTAACGTCTCGATACGGTAGACAGCGGATTTCTTCCGAGCTGCGAATGTCGGCCCCTCAATGTATCTGTCTGGGCGACCTCGCTGGCCGATGACAACACCTCTGCATGAGTGACATTCCTGTCACACGGTGTATGATCGGTATAGAACCACCACAAGTGTAGCGGAGGGGAGAGAGACATGTGGGTAGACTCAATGCGTGATTTGGGACAGTGCTTACGAGAGACTGCATTTGCTTCATCTCCAGAGTGAACTCGCTCAATAGTGGTAACATTGATTCCAAACTCCGTGCCCACCCGTAAAACCCCACAGAGTATCGTGAACATCATGACTACCGGGACTAAGAAGTATCCTCGGCCCAATGCTCTAGTCTCTCAACCAGATCGGCCTTCTTGCCCGATATACTCAGTCCCTTCATCGTAAGCAAATCCTTCAAATCGGCAACGACCATCTTGCTCAGTGAGCCTGCATTAGCCGCTGACCTCAGTTGAGCGTCCGTCATCCCCGATGCCGAAGGCTTCGCCGAAGAAGCCTTGGCCCTCTTCGCAGGCTTGACGTCATTTTCATCAGCGTCATTGTCCGCCTCGCGCTTGGTTTTGGTACTCTTCATGGCCGTCTGTGTCTCCTCCTTGAGCGTCTCGGCCCAGTCCTGCAGGTATCCACCGGACCGCTTGTTAATAGCCTTGTGCTTAGGCAAAGTGAGGTCTTCAGGTACCTCTGGGACTTCCTCCTCGAGCGCGAGTGCTTGCAAGATCTTGTAGTGCCACTGTAGCCCGGGGTTTGGGTATCGCATCGGGTTGTACATGGCTTTGGGTAGTTGAAGTTGCTGGACGATGACGCGCATCTGGTCCACGAGCTCGTTCGAGGCGCGAGGGGGCTCAGTGCCATCTGTAGCTGGCCCGCCGCGCAGGTCATCAGCAAAGGGGAGTGGGTAGAGCCAGAGCCCTGCTGGGAGGAACGGCGTGGCGTTGCCCTCCTCCGTACTTTCTTGTGATGGTATGATAGCGCTCAAGACAGGTGTCGCATTGGCACGAATGATGCACCAGGCGATCGCAACCTTGTTAGACTTCAGAAGCTTCTGCCACAGGGCCGAGAAGACACGTGTGGAGCCAATAAAATCCTCTTCGCTGGGGAAGATGAACGTCGACTTCTTAACGCTGGCCCAGAATGGAATTTGAGCGCGCGATTTGAAGCCAATGATACGGATGATTGGTGACCCAAAGTCTTTCGCGCGTTTCTGATCCTCTGGCGAGAAGTAAATATACTCGCCGCCGTACTTGTACGCCTTCTTGGTCTCGGATTTCTCGACCGTCCGAGCCGTGTCTTCGGATATGCGCGTGGTCTCGCCGGCGACGATCTGAGGCTTCTCACCTTCGAGCCAGACATAACAACTGCGCGCTGGTTCTTGGCGGTGCAGGATATTGTACCCTTTGATTGAGATTCTGAGACCGGGGGCGATCTCTAACGGAACACTGGAGAACAGTGCCCGTTTCGCCACTTGTTTTGAGTTGATGTTGGAGATGAGAGAGTTAAGGAGGGTAAGTCCGTCGGCGGTCTTGGAGTACCGTACCTCGGAATGATTTGCCTCGAGATTTGCGTCGCGATATATGATGTCCTGCCTCTGTCAGTGATACTATATTGACGTTTCTGAAGCTGTAACTCACGTCGTAGAACTTGACTAAATCAAATCCGCTCTCCCCGCGAGTGATGGGGAAAAGCTCAATGTTGACCCCAAGATCGTACAGATCCTTTGCTCGCACAGCAGCCGCTGACTTGGCCGCCTTGTCTGAAGGATGTGGACTGTCATTGTCGGTGATTATGAATAGACGACGGCTGCTGTAGTTTGCCGCTTTGGTGGTGAAGATCTGATTGGCACAGAAGAAGACGTTGGCCATCTGCACTTTTTCTGCTGTTGAAGGAACCAGGATGCCATCCTCATCCTCGTCGTCTTCAACAAGAGCCTTGAGAGCTTTGACGTCTTCGGCGGCGGGGATGTCCAGGTCTGTGAAGAGGTAGCAGTGTGGGTAACCCAGACCACTCCGTCCGCCATGCTCCTTGAATTTTGACTTCTCGGTGCCGAAGAACAGGATTCCCATCATATCCTTTGGGCTCGCGATAATACGTTGCTGCATGAGCTGATATGCGCATTTCAGTGCCGCTTGGGCAGGGCTGTCTCTGTCGGCCTTTTTGGAAGTCGAAGCTGGTGGCTGCTCGAGCATTGAGTCGCTCACATCAATAGCCAGCAAGATCGCATCATTTTGACTCTTGTAATCCTTAAGAATGTGAGTATTTATGCAGGAGGAACTGCTGCCCCACAACCTACGTTCTCAACCTCTTCATCAGCCTCGTCATCTTCTTCTCTCTTGTAGTCTTCCCGGTCGGCCATAGTTAATGAATTCTGGCGATGAGGACAATAAGAGAAGATGGCGTGTGTGAGTGGTGAAAGAGGGGAGGATCAATCGCCCGAATTGATAGCTCGGGATCTCAGATCATTCTTGTTGTCAGACGAGCGAACTCCAGGCAGACGCGACCAGGGGTGAGGGACCGTGTCAAAGCTGGAAAACCAAACGCGCAGTCACGTGGTGATTGTTCTTGGATTACGTCGGCTGTGATTCGCTCGGCATTTGATGCAAGCAGTGGTACTTCCAACTGAGTGTAGGCCAATCCAAAATGCAAGTATCGAGCTAGTACCGCGGAGCTCCATGATTTCGGCTGCTAGCGTTCCGACACGCATCATGACGCTTGGTGGGATATGTAGTCTGGAAAGTCTGACCATTTCACATCGCCGTGGCAAGCTACAGAGGATACGTCTAGCGATCAGCAAAGTGTGTCACGCCAATCCCTTCGATTCCATAACTCGGCAAGCTTCGAGTTTTCTTTCCATTGATATAGTCCGACCAAGTAATTTGCTCTTAGCCAACAATGGCCATGCGACGCTCAGCGGCGCAGCTCTCTAAGAGCTTGTCGCAGACGACAGCAGCCACGCCTGCTCGAAACCTGATCCTCCCGAACCACCTCGGATTTCAATCACGAAAACTTGCGACGGTCCCGCCAGTCACACAAGATGCGACTGGGTCCAAGGGCCCCACGGCAATGGTTTTTCTCAACATGGGAGGCCCTCAGACGACCGACCAAGTGGGAGACTTCTTGAGCCGACTCTTCGTAAGTTTGACCCGGTTTGGCCTGTTTTTTGACCGCATTCTAACGGCTTCATTCAGGCGGACGGCGACTTGATCCCCTTAGGCCGATTTCAAAGCTACATCGGCCCTCTGCTTTCGCAAAGGCGGACGCCTAAAATCCAGAAGCAGTATGCTGAGATTGGAGGAGGCTCTCCCATTCGCAAGTGGTCCGAGTATCAAAGTGAGGAAATGTGCAAGATTCTCGACAAGATCTCCCCGGAGACGGCACCACACAAGCCTTACGTTGCCTTTCGATATGCCGATCCATTGACCGAGGAGATGTACAACCGACTGCTGGACGATGGTTTCGGCCGGGGCAAGGGAGGCCGAGCTGTTGCATTCACCCAATACCCTCAATATTCTTGCTCTACCACAGGAAGCAGCATCAACGAGCTCTGGAAGTGGAGGCAACGACTCGAAGGCAAGGACGCTGCTTCCGGAGTTCCCGGCGACGGCACCATCAATTGGAGCGTGATCGACCGCTGGCCCGTCCACTCGGGCCTCGTGGAGGCGTTCGCCCAGAACATCGAGAAGAAGCTGCTTGAGTATCCAGAGGAGCGCCGTAAGGATGCTGTGCTGCTGTTCTCCGCTCACAGCTTGCCCATGTCTGTAGTCAACCGAGGTGATCCTTATCCTCCCGAGGTTGCCGCCACAGTCTACGCCGTCATGCAGCGTCTCAAGTTCTCTAACCCTTACCGCCTTTGCTGGCAGTCTCAAGTTGGCCCTTCGGCGTGGCTTGGCCCCCAGACCTCCGACACTGTTGAGGGCTATGTTCATAAGGGTCAGAAGGACCTCGTCCTCATCCCCATCGCCTTCACCTCCGACCACATCGAGACACTTTACGAGATCGACAAGGAGGTTATTCCGGACTCTGGCAGCCCGGATACTGTCAAGCGTGTTGACAGTCTCAATGGCAGCCCGGTTTTCATCCGTGCGCTGGCCGACATTGCCAAGGCTCATCTTGAGAGCGGCGTCGCTTGCTCCCCCCAGATGGAGCTAAGGTGTCCTGGCTGCAAGAGCGAGCGCTGTGCTGAGTCGAAGAAGTTCTTCAGCTCCCAAGACCGCGTGCTTAGGGCGGGAGATGTGGCCATCTAATCGAAGGGAAAGAAAGGAAATTGTACAGATCTGTATCATTAGGTGGTGTCACAGCGAACTGGGTCTATAAGGGCTCCAGACACAGACGGCCGTATCTCAACCGAACCTCATCGTTTTACAATTATGTTCTACTTTTTCCAGCCGTTATTTTATGTGCTTTTACAAGAAAAATGGCTGGCATGCGAAACGTCTACGATCTACATATAGTTGCGTTACGGATGGATCTGGAGGCAAGCGCACAAACGGACCAACAACACCCATGTCCTCCAACCTGTGTGTTTGTTGTTCAAGCACTAGCGACTTCATTGAGCGCACAGATTTGACGATGTGCGGCATTCTTCTTGAGGAGCCTTTGAGCGATGGGCTGAGGATCAAGCTCGGCGCTAACCATAGTCTGTGATCTCTGCGAGGCCGATCTATCACAATTCGAACTCCTACCTAAGCCCTGGGATGTAACGACGAGAAAGACCACCGATGTCAAGCTGTATCAAGGCCGCCCCGCCCCGGACGATGTCTGGTCAGCCAACGCTGGTTGCCCAATACGCATGATATTCAGGGCGTCTTCAAGCCTCGAGCGGCAGAATGACACCGCTTTAGCATTGGTGGAGAAGTCGTAAAACTCTGGTGTAACTCGAAACGGGGTTGCTGGCGAAGACTTGAAGTGGGCATAGCTGAAATTCTGGATAGTGGCTTCGTCTCCGTGACCAACCACCCTTGAAAGCCAAGGGTTCAAGAGAGACTAGGTCTCGTCATGTTGGACGATATGCCTTCAGACAAGGTCTTAATTCCAGATTCGGAGTGGGATTATATGTCTAATGCATGCGAGACGCAGGGCAAGAGGGCCTCGTCCTACAGAAGCGTCCCGCAACTTCTGAGCACTAGGTTGTTCGTTGACATATTCTAGTTGAAAGCAGAACGCGCATCTCGAGTTCAGAAATGGCGGATCTTGCAAGACGGGGTTGATTAGGCCTGCGTAAGGAATTGTCTGACCTGAGGCTGCCATACGGAAGTCAACGACAGATGACTGACCATGACACGGGTGCCTCTCACACAGTGAACAATATCATAAAACACTGTGAATCGATCGCCCCGTTTGCCTCCACAAGCAAGCTTGACAGAATGGTGCTCCAACGGCTCAACGGACCTCCATCGCTGAATCGACAAGGCTGCGTTTAACCCGGACCCAGAGAACCCCGCCCTACTTCCCTTATTTGACGCAATCGCATAGACGTTTCTTGATGTTCGCTCCCGGATCTTTGAGAGTTCTGAGTACTCGTGCATTTGCTGGCGCCTCACGACGAAACATGAGCTCACAGGCACAGGATAAGATCTTCTTCGGGCCATTTGAGGTCACGGAACAGGCAAGTCGACCCCGAGAGGCGTCCAGCTCAAGCCCTTGACCAATTTCGAATTAATTGACAGTCGCAGGTCTTCCTACGAACGCCTCACTGCTTTGCGGTCGTCAATTTGAAGCCTCTGCTGCCCGGACATGTCCTCATATGCCCGCTGCAACCGCATAAGCGGCTCACGGACCTTTCAACCCCTGAGGTGACGGATCTCTTCACGACAACGCAAAGAGTGCAAAAGATGTTGGCGCGGCATTATTTCAAAACGAAATCAACAGACGCATCCCCTTCCGCCTCACAACATGCGGCACCTGAAGCAGGATCGTTCAACATTGCCCTCCAAGACGGTGCTGGCGCCGGCCAAACGGTGCCGCATGTTCACGTGCACATCCTGCCGCGGATTCCCGGTGAAACGAGCAAGGACCCAGGGCCTAAGGACGAGATTTACGAGCAGATGACCAGCGAGGAGGGAAATGTCGGCGGGGGGTTGTGGGATGCGGTGATCAGAGAGAAGGGTGCCAGGCCACGGCCAGGCGGCGCTTTCCCTCATATCGATGACAGCGCAAGGAAGGCAAGGAGTATGGAGGAGATGGTGGACGAGGCAGAGACATACAAGAAAGCGCTCCAGGAAGAGGCCTGATGGTTTGAAACGTTATCTTGCTTTGTTGTCATGGCATCAGGACCGTTCGCCTGATCGTAGAGTAGAACGATGGGTAGAGAGCCTTAAAGGACAAACACAGTGTGCAAACTTGAGAGTGGTAGAGAGCACCGTGTGGGGTGAAACCACTTACAGGGTTGCAACACGACGCGCCTAGTCGCGTCGCGCCGGGGACACACTCAAATTGTCTTTCCCTTACCCCAGTCAACCATCACTTCCCGCCCAATCCACCGCCAAACAACGCCGGACTGACTTGATAATTTGATATTCTGCACACCTCGAAACCTCGGAGGCCCAATGTGTCGATTGAAAAATTCTATCTTATCCTGAACCACAGTCGCCGCCATGCTCACCGCGTCCTCCCCTGTTCACTACCCAGCGACATCCTCACCTCCCAACTCGAAAAGGGCCCGGCCGGCACAAGATGCCCCCCATCGACCCAAGGTCAAAGTACAGAGCGGATTCCTGATAGACAACACCTCGGACAGCTCAGAAAACGAAGACGAGAATGGACCACCCTTGAAAAAGCTGCTAACAAGCGCTGCCCGCCCATTTGCAACCTTACAACAACGACTACCTGCCCTTCAAGAAAGCTCCAGGTCTCTCGACACGACAGCGATCGGTGATTCCGCATCGAGAACAATAGGTTTCACCGTACCACGCCTAGAAAGTTTCAACTCGTACCATGGATCCCAAACCCCCGACCTGTTGCCCTTCGACGGCCTGGAAAGCTCACAGAGCTCAAATCGTATATATACCATTCGCACATGCGCCGGCAAAGCTGTAACACTGAAGCAGCGCAAACCGACCGCGGTCGACTCATACGAGACCATAATCGCGGCGAGGACGAAGACAAAAGACGGCCGGGCAAAGCGAGGTTACTATGGCGTCGACATCAACGAGCTGAAGGACGCTGCCGCATTGGAGATTTCTGAAGCTCGATCCCGCCCCCATTCCGCCGAGCAGGCCGCCTCAGACCCACTTCCCTCTATCGAGACTGCTGGTTTCGGGGGCAAGCAGCCCAAAAAGTCCCTACTATGGACTGAGAAGTATCGAGCGCGGACGTTCATGGACCTCTGCGGCGACGACAGCACAAACCGAACAGTCTTGAGGTGGTTGAAGAAGTGGGATCCTGTCGTCTTTCCTGGCGCCACGAAGAAGGCCCCGATCGTGCGCAGGCCCGTCACAAAAGATCCCGCTGTCGAAGAGAAACCGCACCGCAAGATCCTCATGTTGACGGGACCCCCTGGACTCGGCAAGACGACGTTAGCGCACGTTTGCGCTAGGCAGGCTGGATACGATGTCATGGAGATCAACGCCAGTGACGACAGGAGTCGAGACGTGGTGAAGAATCGCATCAGGACCAGTTTAGGCACGGAGAGTGTCAGGACAGTAGCCAACAGGAAAAACGGTAGCGACGGGCAGCAAGCAAAAGTCGCCCGCCCAGCTTGCGTCATTGTCGACGAGGTGGACGGTGCAGTCAGCGGATCCGGAGCCTCAGGCGAGGGTGGCTTCGTCAAGGCTTTGATCGACCTCGTACTCCTCGACCAGAAAAACTCGGGGGCCGCAGGCAACACAAGCTACAAGAAGAAAAAGGGCGACGACTTCCGCTTGATGAGGCCGCTCATATTGATCTGCAACGACGTCTACCACCCCTCTCTTCGACCTCTTCGACAGTCTGGCCTCGCAGAGGTCATCCATGTTGGCAAGCCTACCATCGAATCTGTTGTCACGCGACTCAAGGCTGTGTTCGACAAGGAGGGTGTTCCTTGCGACAAGGATGCCGCGAGAAAGATCTGTGAGGCGGCTTGGGGCATGGCAACCGGCAACGACGCAAAACGAGGAGCACAGAGCGGTGCTGAGGGCGACCTACGAGGTGTCATGGTCGTAGGCGAGTGGGTCGCTGGGCGCTATAGGGCCGCCGTGACGGACGGCACCCCGCGGCTTACACGCCAATGGCTCGACAAGCATGTTGTCCAGGACCTCTCCAATGGAGCGGGCGGGGCTCGTGGCATGGGAAGAGGTAGCGCGAAAGACATCGTCACACGCATCTTCCAGGAAGGCGGTGGCTTTCCCAAGGCTGCTCTGGATACCTCGAAGGCGGCCAAGAATCAGCACGAACAGCCCAAGGCGCAGCTCGGATTTGCTGAGTATCAGAAGAAACATTCCATGGAGCGCCTCCAGCAGATGATCAACACTAGCGGAGAAATCGACAAGATCGTAACCGACATCATGCTGGAATACCCGAACCGGGAATTCAACGACGATTCCTTCCTCTCGAAACCTAACGAAGCCTACGACTGGTTGCAGTTTCACGACGCGTGCTCTTCGCGGCTCTTCTCAAGCCAGGACTGGGAGCTTGCGCCGTATCTTGGCATGCCAGTCCTCGCCTGCCACAGCCTGTTTGCGACGCCAAAACGACACATCGTCGCCGTGGGCTATGACAAGAAATGGGGCGCGGGAACCGACGATGACGCGGTGGCGGTACCCTTCTCCGGCCCGAGAGCAGACTTTGAAGCTCATCAAGCCGAGAAGGAGAACCGCTCCGTGCTCCAGGCGATCCAGGCACAGCTCAGCCCGTCATTGATGCGGTCCTTCCGCAGCCCTGAGGATGTCGCTCTTGAGTTTCTGCCGTATCTTGTCCGTCTTGTCTCACCGGATGTTAAGCCCGTCGTGGTGGGCGGCGGTGGAGATCAGAAGGGTATGGCCAGCGTGCGAAAGGATACCGAGAAGGCCATGGTCAGGCGTGCTGCTGAGATCATGGTAGATGTGGGTATCACTCTGCAGAGGGGTAAAATTGAGTCTGAGTCTGTTCTCAACCGGACGCCGCAATGGGTCTACCGACTTGAACCGTAAGTTCTCATCCCAACCGTCGCCATTTCCTGTGCTAACAATGAACAGGGACCTTGACGCTCTGTCCGTGTTCGAAACCGCCACCTCTCTCCTCTCCGTCCAGGCGCCTACAAGATACGCCGTGCGCCAAGTCCTTGACCAGGAACTCCAGGCCAGCACCGTCCGCCGTGAGAATGAAGCACGTCAAGCCCGGTTCCAAGGCGGCAACCCCCTCGGCAACGATGTTCCATCCACTCGCGTCGAGAAGGAGTCCGTGGAGCAAAAACGTCTCAAAGTCCTCGCGCTCGCAAATCGGGCCAAGAAGGACTTTTTTGGGCGGATTATTGAGGAGAAACCGTTGCAGGAAGTAGAAGGAGATGAGAATGGGGCTGCGAGGGCGGTGCGGGAGCAGCCGGTCAGGATTTGGGTGTCGTATCACGAGGGGTTGAATAATGCTGTGAGGAAGCCGATTTCTCTACAGGAGTTGATGAAAGGAATGTAGCGCTGCATTTGGAATCTGGGTCATCATGGCTTGCATAGGAACAATCCCACACGCAAGTATGTTCGTCTGACGGCTTTGGCTTGCATGATGCCTGCCACTCATGTCGTGCGTGAACCAAGGGGACTCTACCTCGGAATCCCCATTAATGTTGGCAGCTCACGTTCTAAATGCGGCTCTCAACCCGAGCTCTTCCCATTGACAGGCTCGCAAACACACAAGGACAACACTTTGTGTTACATTTTACAGCTAATGTCTGCCGTATTCTCAATTGCCAAGTCTGTCTAATGTGATCTGTGTACGTAGGAAGCGGTACTCTTGTCTCATTGATCCAACCACATACATAAGCGCCGCATAGAGCCCCTTCCCCTCGTGATATTCCGTCCATGTATGCTGTGACCGTAACGCCCCATGCTCGTAGCTGTAGTTGTACAAAATCAAGTCCCGGAAATGGTTATCTTTAAATCAGCCGCTCGCTGCAGTCTGTGGCTCGATTGCAGGACTTCGACCCTGCTCCCGCAGAAGGGGTTCCTCCTCGCCGACGGGCTCCTCATCATTCTTATGATAGACTGCAAAGATGATCAGCAAAATCCGGCATGTAGATTAACGAACCAAACTTACCATGCGGCCTAACAACCCAGGTAGCCAAAAAGGCCAGCACAAACAAGCTAGCCAGCAACACGAAGATGGCCTGATCAAACTTGCCAACTGTGATGGCGTAAAGGCTGTTGAATGCAATAGGCCCGACAATCCTCGAAAGCGCCTGCAGCAGACCAATGGCGCCCAGCAGCTGGCCGACCTGTTGAGCAGGCACGTGCTTCGTGAGGGAAGCCTGAACAGTCGCGCCGCCGAGCCCGCCCATGGCGGTAAGCATGCCTGAGAAGACAAAGACGCCCTCTGTGCGAGCGAGCATGTAGCCCGTCGAGCCGAGAATATCGGACACGAGGGCAAGGCGCAGGAGCCAGATGTCGAGGGGGTCAGCGCCGTGATTGGCGTCTACGACGGCCTTGCCGGACTCTCGCGCGCGCCTGGCGTTGGGGCGGACGCGGAAGAAGTGGTTGATGGCCGGGAGGATGGCGAGGAGAACGAAGACGCGAACCCAGGAGAGGAGCGAGATGTAGCGCGAGCTCTCGACGGTTCCCCAGCCCCAAGTGTCGTCGGACTCGCAGTAGAGCAGGATGACGGTGCCGGCGCTAATGGCAACACCCGCGATGATCATATCGATGGTCGCCAGAGCCGCGAGGTTCCTGCGCAGTGCGGGCGAGCTTCCGGCTTTGGTCGGCCAGAGGGCTTTGAGAGGAGCCAGGACGTTGGCCGTGTGCAGAGGGGCGAGCCAGGTGCCGCGGACACCAAGACTCGCCTGCTCGTCTGCGTGCTCCTTTTGCGCGCGGAGCTTGCGCTGCTTGGAAAGAGACTCCGGCACAACCAAGCCAACGAAAAGCAGGAAAAATACATGGCAGACCAAAAGAGCGTAGAAGACGGACAGAAGAGTGCCCGTCGAGGCGACGAGGAAACCCGCGAGAAGGGGGCCGACTGCCAGACCAGTGAAGAGGCAGGCGTGCAGCCGGCCGATGACGACGGCACGTTTCGACGGGGGTGTGCAGTCGCTTGCATATGAGTTACTGAGAATACCGCCGGCGGTGAAAGAACCAGTCAAGCCGTCGCAGACGGCGGCGACTATGAGCCAGTTGTAATGGACAACATCAGGGTACTTGGCGCAAAGGATTGTGATGAACTCAGCCACGATACCGCCGATGGAAGCAAGCGCCAAGAACTTAGTCCGACCAGAGCGGTCCGATAACTGACCGAATTTTGGGGCAGTAAGGGCAGACAAGATTCCGACGGTGAGGTTGATAGCCATGGTAAACATGGAGACGCTCCTCTTCACTTCGGGTATAAAGCATTGCGGGTTGTCGGCACCGAGAACGACGGGTATGAAAGTGAAATTCGGGTCTAGCAAGGTTTCGTCCGCGAAATGCTTTCGGCAAACCAAATCAACGATACTGGAGAGAGGACGGTCAGTACGAGAGTCAGGCAAAATGTTGTTTGGGTCCTGTGACTTACAGATTGAGTTTGGGAACGATCATACCGCCGAAGGCCATGGCGAAGATGAAGAAGGGACCTAGAAGCCAAGTGACCTAGGAAATATAGTCAGAGGCTGTATGTGTGGCGAGTTCAAGAGAGATTCCATACTGAAGGGACTTGCCACCAGGGCAAGCCTTCGAAATCGGCCGCTCCATCCCACCCGGTTGTTCTTGCGCCTTCATCAACGTCGTTGGTACCATCGCGAAGAAAAGGACTTGCTTCGTCCAAATTGTTTGCTGGGTTAAGAGGCGAGCCAAGCACCGGGTCTTGTTCGTCGGCCACGATGGCTGCGTAACTTTTGGGTGCCGACATGGTGGGAGTCGGAGGTACGAGTTGAGACGGCAAACAGCGCAAGTTGAGAGTACAGAGCGTCGCCGAGGTTGGATGGATGTACGGCGCGCGAAGCTTCAGCACGCGCTAGACGTCGCACTTGGCGCAAACGATGCTGTGCGGAGGCGGGGTGTTTCTTGCTGGTTTATTTGAGTCCATTCTTCGCGAACGGAATTGCGAATGGAGCACGACACAACTGGTAGCAAGCAAGGGGATGTTGAAGATGGAGAAGAACGAGACCATCGGGGCCTGGAGCAAGGAGCGGAGAGTGGGGACGACATAGCTGTTGATCCCAGCGATAAGGAACGAAGGACGGCAAACGATGACGATGCAGTGAAGGTCCAGGTGCTCCGGGGAGTGATCCGCATTACCAAGCAGGACTCTGGACTCCAGACCACGGGTGAAGGTGTGGATGGACAGGGATCACCTGCGGAGCTGCGGAGGGGGGGGGGGTCAACGCTTCTTCTCTCCATCATCGACATGTCGACTTTCTTGCATCATATTAACTGTTGTCATGTTAAAAAAGCTTACACGAGACACGG
Organism: Verticillium nubilum; assembly: GCA_002851675.1. Taxonomy (NCBI): domain Eukaryota; kingdom Fungi; phylum Ascomycota; class Sordariomycetes; order Glomerellales; family Plectosphaerellaceae; genus Verticillium; species Verticillium nubilum. The sequence goes on from NMXI01000007.1 coordinate 143,301, forward strand.
CATCGCAGAACCAGGTGTTCCTTCAATACCTATTAAAAAATTCATTACCCAGACCTAGGCCATATCGAAAAGACGTCCCGGCATCGGGGGGCACCTCATGTGATGAGAAGCTTGAGACGTCATGAAAGTCATGTCTGCAAATCCAATGTACCTTACCTTAGTTGGCTCGGTAAATCGGGTGGACGATACATCGCGCGGCATGCAGTGACTTGCCTTATCTATCTACCTTAAGCTGGCATGTCCTGTTAATTTCGCCTCACACGGCGAACTTGGGGGTGGTGATAGTGCTGTTGTTTTTTGCCAAGTCAGAAACCTCACTCCCCTGTGGGGAGGGGTCTGCTAAGTCATGCCAACTGATTACATAATGCCCTGCGGGGCTCTCAGTCCCTCCAAGATAAGGTACCTGTACGGCACCTACCTAGGTAGGTATCTTTGGGAGGCCGCTGTGCCACTGATAGACGTTGTTGGATGTGCCACTCACCGCCAAAGGACGATTTCAGCCACAACGGGTATAGGAGAAAAAACCGGAGCCCCTCCTCAACTTGGGCCACCAATTGTCTTGACTCATCCACCGATCTCGGGCGCTCTTGGGGTTGATTCTGAGCATCACCACAACATCCCTCTCTCACTACCACCCACCGATTGACCTTTCTTCTACTACCCATCGAGCCACCTCCCTTCACCAACAGGTCAATTGGGCTGAAAACCACCCGAACTCATGATTTCTGCTACTTCCAGGGCGACGCGCACCGGCGCTCGCCAAATTGTCCGACGTTCTACGTCAATTACTCCTGCTCCGAGCCCGAACCAAATTCTCCTCGGCCGAAACCAGAATCTCAACACCGCCCGACACCTCTCATCCACGAGGACCCTGGTGGTTTCGCCCGCTCGTGGTCGCACCCATTCTACGCCAGTGTACCAGCAACGACAGGGTTACGCCACTACAACAAACCCCAACCCCCCGCTCGATAAGAAGAATGCCTCGAATGACGCCCCGTCTCGCATTGCTCTGATTGGAGCCCGAGGATACACTGGTCAGGCCTTAATCGATCTGTTCGAAGCGCACCCTTTTATGGACCTTCGACATGTGTCTTCACGAGAGCTCGCTGGCCAACAGCTCGAGCGATACACCAAGCGCAAGGTCATCTATGAACACTTGACGCCCGAGGATGCTGCTCAGCTGGATCAGAATGGCGAGGTCGACTGCTGGGTTATGGCTCTCCCCAACGGCGTTTGCAAGCCGTACGTTGATGCCATCAACGAAGCTCAGAAGGGTAGCAACAGCAAGAGCGTTATCATTGATCTCTCCGCCGACTACCGTTTTGATAAGGACTGGGCCTACGGACTTCCCGAGCTCACCAAGCGCTCCGACATATTCCCCTCTACCCGAATCTCCAACCCTGGCTGCTATGCCACTGGTGCTCAGCTTGGCATTACACCCCTAGTTGAGCATCTTGGAGGCGACCCTGTTGTCTTTGGCGTATCAGGATACTCTGGCGCCGGCACCAAGCCCTCTCCCAAGAACGATGTCAACCTCCTGAAAGACAACATGATCCCGTACAGTCTGACAGGTCACGTTCATGAACGTGAGATCAGCCACCACCTCGGTACCTCCGTCTCCTTCATCCCCCATGTGGGCAGTTGGTTCCGCTCCATACACCTCACTATCAATATTCCTCTCAACAAGACCATGACTTCGCGCGATATTCGTCAAATTTACCAGGACCGATACGCTGGTGAGAAGCTCGTCAAGGTTGTGGGTGAGGCGCCATTGGTGCGTTCGGTGGCCTCGCAGCATCACTGCGAGATTGGAGGCTTTTCTGTTGACAGCACGGGCAAGCGTGTCGTCATGTAAGTTACTGCCGGTTTCCAAGAAAGAGAACCACTTATGCTAATAATCCAAAGCTGCGTATCTATCGACAATCTCAACAAGGGAGCTGCGACTCAGTGCTTGCGTAAGTATCATCCCCTGATTAAGGCCTCCATCTGGTGTCTGACGATTTGCAACAGAGAACATGAACCTCGCGCTTGGCTACGCCGAGTACCAGGGCATTCCCATTCCTTAAAAACGTCAGCTAGAGTAGACGGTCAATTCTCGACGGGATTTGGCTCTAATGTTCATTCAAAAGTTCTTTTTTGACGCTTGTGTGTGTGAGTTGTTGTAGAGGACATTTGTTGTATATACCTTGGCGGTCTATCGACTATCTTACTTTTCTCTATGCTAGTACGTTCTCAACAGGCAAAAGGGCTTAGACCTTCACATTCAAGCGGCTGCTCGGATCAAGTGACTCAGTCAATTCTACGAGGACCCAGTAACGGGATCGTCACTGGCAGCCAGCTGCAGTTGAACTCTTCAGCGTTGTCTTCCTGCTTGGGTACTTTCAAACTCTCCTCCAAACTTTAAGTCAGTACCAAGTACACTTGTCTTGAGCTTTACCAGGAGCTGCCAAACACTCCTATCGCGGGCCATGCTCTAAACCTTCCGTGGTAGTTTAACACTCGAGAACAAGGCTCGCACTCTTCGGTGAGCCCAGCCTGATGACGCCCAGCCGCCGAACGCCTCGCACCAACTGCAACTGACACGCTGCCTCATCTCATTGGCTTACGTTCAATCTTGGAGCTCGACATGCATTTCAATGCGGGGAACAGCTACAAGACATTCTATCCTTCCTGACGTCTCCTCGCGATGCTGATACCTGACACGTTTCTACTGGCACGCCATCTCAGCCAAGCAACTCCAATGACAAACACAACATCGTCGCGATAGCAAGCGAATTCACCCGCGGCAGTTTGCGCACGGAAGACATTAGCTGAGCCACATCGACAGGTTGTCACCATGCCGCCACCGGCTGCTTCAAGGCGAAAGTCCTACGAAGACTATCGTGTGCGCCATGAGCTTCGAAATGAGCGCCGTCCGCTACATGCTCGATAATGAACACCCTTCCCTACCGGCCAAGTCAGGAGATCCGAACATATACAAGCTCGGTGATCTGCATGGCCACAACCTCGTTCTCGCCTGCCTACCCGGCCAGCAGGGCAAAGGGGCTGCCATGGCTGTGGCCGTGAATATGTCCCGCACTTTCCCCTCTATTGAGTGGCGCTGTCTCGTTGGTATCGCTGGAGGCGTCCCTGATCAGCACGACATCCGCCTAGGCGACGTTGTAGTCAGTATGCCAGACGAGGAATACGGCGGCGTCGTTCAGTATGATCTGGGAAAGGCAACCGACGAGGGATTTCGACGTAAGGGCTTCCTCTGGCCTCCGCCGTCGCTATTGAGGAGCGCCGTGGAGATGATGCGGTCCGAACATCTCCTCGCGGACAACAACATTGACCAAAATGTGCGCTCAATGATCGAGAAAGGAACGGGCCTATCCATCTACGCAAGACCATCAGCGACGTCGGACGTACTATTCCCCGAAAGCTACCCACATCATCCCGACAGCGCCTCATGCCCGGAATGTGACCAGTCCAAGGCCGTGGTTAGACCACGACGCCAATACTCCAAGATTCACTTCGGGCTGATTGCGTCCGGTGACAGCGTGCTCAAGAGCGCTGAATTGAGGCGCGAAATGGCACGCAGCTTAGGCGATGTGCTCTGCTTCGAGATGGAAGCAGCTGGGCTCATGAGTGAGTATTCCTGTATCGTCATTCGCGGAATATCCGACTACGCCGATTCCCACAAGAATAATGAGTGGCACCATTTCGCCGCGGCAGCAGCAGCCGCGTTCACGAAGGAGCTGCTCTCTCACTTGGACCCCGCTTCCGCTCCATTTACAAACATTGACCGGCAGCGCGAGGCCGTATTGAACTGGGAAGCCTATAATCAACTCCTCGCCGACTTGCGCATAACTGAACCCCGTCACGATAAGCGGCGCATCGAAGAGACTAAGGGCGGCCTCCTCGAAGACTCTTACCGCTGGATCCTCGGCCACTGCGACTTTTTGCAATGGCGCAATGACCCAGAGAGCCATCTCCTCTGGATCAAAGGTGATCCGGGCAAGGGAAAAACCATGCTTCTTTGCGGCATCATCGACGAGCTGGAAAACGAAGGCCCATCGACCCCTCGCCCCGCATACTTCTTCTGCCAGGCTACCGACGACCGGCTCAGTAACGCAACGGCCGTGCTTCGCAGTCTCCTGTATATTTTGTGTGACCAACATCCCAACCTTGTTGAAAAGCATATCCAAAAGGAGTACAGCCGCTCAGGCAAGCGCCTCTTTGAGGATGCGAATTCCTGGGCCGCCATGTCGGAGGTCCTTATAAATATGCTCACCGATCCCGCTTTAGACGGGAAGATCTTGATTGTCGATGCCCTGGACGAGTGCCTTACGGATCGACCCCGTCTTCTTGATCTGATCATTCAGGTCTCACGAGCATCGCGCGCAAAATGGATTGTGTCCAGCCGTAATTGGCCGGAAGTTGAGGAGAAGCTGGAGCGTACCAAGGAGAAGATCACCCTTCGACTCGAGCTCAATGAAGAGTCTATATCTCGCGCCGTCGCCGCATACGTCCAATACAAGATCGGGCTATTGGCAGTAAAGAAGGGATACAGCGATAAGACCAAGGATGCTGTTCAGCAACACCTCATCGACAACTCCAATGACACCTTCCTCTGGGTGGCCCTGGTTTGCGACCAGCTCCAAGATGTTGGGATCTGGGATGTGGAGGATGTTGTCAAAGAAATTCCCGCCGGCTTGGAGGATCTGTATCATCGCATGATGCTACAGATTCTACAGCTCGGGCGGCGGGACCCCCAGTTATGTTGCACTATTTTGTCAACCGTCACCACGACATTCCGCCCACTCCATCTGGGGGAGCTTGGCCACCTTTCCAGCTGACCATCGCCCTTCTTCAGAACGAATGCCTCGGTCAGGAAGATCGTGAGCAAGTGTGGCTCCTTCCTCACGATTAAAGATGATATCGTGTACACCATCCACAAGTCTGCTCAAGACTTCCTGGTCTCTCAGAGACACCTTTTCCCTTCTGGAATCGAGGCTGAGCACCATGCCATCTTTAACAAGTCCCTGGAAATCCTGACAACCGGACTCAAACGTGACATATATTCACTGGGAGCCCCCGGGGTTCAGATCACAGACATCGTTCGGCCCAGCCCAGATCCCTTGGCTTCTCTGAAGTACTCCTGCATCCACTGGATCGATCATCTACGGGACTCGGATCCCAAAGAACATTCTGGACGTGGTGAGATACAGGACAATGGCATAGTCCATAACTTTTTCAGAAGCAAGTTCCTCAACTGGTTGGAAGCTCTGAGTCTTCTGCATAGCCTGTCGCAAGGAGTGTTGAATATTGCACGCCTTGAGGCGCTGATGGTACGTCCGAAGTGCACTCCCGTGAAAGGACAACTGGCGTGCATCACGAGAAGCTCAATTAACTGGTCCTTTAGGCGGGATCATCTCCTGATTTGCACGCATTCGTCTGTGACATGAAACGATTTGCGTCACACAGCTTGTTCGGAATGGAGCAAGCGCCTCTTCAAACATATTGCAGTGCGCTTGTTTTTGCACCAGCAACGAGCCTAGTGAGAAGGCAGTTTGAAGACCAGATGCCTTGCTGGATACAGAGGCTTGGTAAAGTCCAAAGAAATCGGGCGCCATTCTGCAAACACTTGAAGGCAATTCGGACATTGTTGAAGCTATTGTCTTCTCGCCAGGCGGCAAACTCCTGGCGTCGGCATCGCACAATACAATCAAGCTGTGGGATGCAGCCACCGGAGCAACGCTGCAGAGTCTCGGGGGCCTCAGAAGGAGTCGATACCCGGTGTTAGCCTTGGCCTTCTCACCGGACAGTAAAACGATAACGACTGCATCGCACAGCGCAACCGGCGGCACTGTTCAGCTCTGGAACGTAGAAACGGGGATGACCTTCAAGACACTCGAGCTCCCTCTGGCTCTGCCCAGAAAAAGATGGCTTTGTCGCCTGACGGCAAGGTAATAGCAATGGCGTCAGCTACTGAGCCACCCATTGTCCGGCTCTGGGATGTTGCAGCGGGCGTGGCCTCGCAGACCCAGGTCTATCTCGACCCTATTAAATAGGTTTCACAGCTCGCGTGAACCCAGTCCTCTACTAAGGGCTGCGCCTAGAGCTTTTAGATCGGTTAGTTCGGTATTATAAGTATCTTCTAAGTCCCTCTGCTCCTGAGAGCAGGAGACCGCCCTTTAACTGATCGGGGGATTACGGGGGCTTGCACCCCTGTGATCTCCCGCTCGGTCCAAGGTTACTATCTTATCTGATTGAACAACCCTCTTATTCGTATTATCATATCAGTAGCCCTCTCAAGGGATGGTAGACTTGCGGCGGTCGCATCGTCTCCGGGCCCGATTCGACTGTACGACAGGATCACTGGAGCGGTGGTACTGATGCTCGAAGGACTGACTATCGACGAACAGATGTTTGACGAGACTCGGGGGCATGCCTTAGCCTTTTCCCCAAACGGAGAAGTCCTGGCGTCGTGTTCATCCTACTGTTCCTCAATCATCCGGCTTTGGGACATGGCAACATGTACGGTCCAGAAAACGCTCGAGGGCCATAAAGGAACAGAAACGAAGTTGACCTTCTCGCCGGACGGTAACTTAGTAGCCTCAATATCAAGAGACAAGACAATCCGCCTCTGGGACACAATGACGGGAGTGGTCCAACAGAAACTCAAAGGCCACAGAGGCCTAGTCAATGCCATTGCTTTCTCCCCGGCGGGCAGGATAGTAGCATGGGCACCAGATGACGGAAATATCCGGCTTTGGGACGTGACAAAATCCGCTGGCTCGCAAGATCCAGTTAGAGATCGTGTCATTACCGCGTCTTTCTCGCCAGATGGTGAAACGGCAGTGTGCGTACTAGGCGATGGCAAGGCCCAGCTTTGGGATGTAGCGAGGCAAGCTATTGGGCAGACGTATCAGGAAAGTCTGAGCTCGATCAACGCGATTGCCTTCTCACCAACCGGCAAGATTGTGGCATCGGGGTCGAACGACGGCACGGTCTGGGTCTGGGATTCGACGACAGGCGTGACCTTACAAAAGCTGATTGGCCATACGCGCTGGGTCGGAACGGTCGTCTTCTCTCAGGATGGAAAGATGCTGGCTTCAGCAGACGACTACAGCATCTTGATTTGGGACACAGTGACGTGGACGATCTTGCGAACACTGGCCTGCACAGACGTCATCATGTCCGTGGCCGTCTCGTTCGACGGCACATGGGTAGCGGCAGGATCCACCAACAAGATCCTTCTCTGGGATGCAGCGGCTGAAAGGGCCCCAATGGGGCTTTATTCCTCAAAACCTAATAACTCGACCATCGCTATGGCCTTATCACCGGACAACCAAATATTGGCGTCAACATCAGGCGATGGCACCTGCCAACTCTGGAGTATAGCTTCGGGCACAGCTCTCCAGACACTTGGATTCGGCCGGAGAGGACGGTCGATTTTTTTTGAGGGCAAGCTGTTTTTTTCCAATGAAGGTTTATGTATCAATGGCCGTGAGGGCCCGACATATTTTCAAAAAGCCTCGACTGGTAAGTTCGTGCAAGTCCCACCAGCCTCACACAGTCCACATCGAATGGGGAATTGGATAATGCAAGGTGGTGAGAAGCTCATTTGGCTCCATCCCGATTGTAGGGATCTACTAGCTTGTCATGGGAACGCATTTGTATTCCGTGATGCGCATGGTCAGGCTACATTTATCGTCATGAATTCAATCGGCAGCACATCAGATGGCCTTGCAACCTCCACGAGGCCAAGCATCATTTACATCGGTTCAATCAATACTCATTTTCAGACGCCGCCCGCAGTGCATGATCTTTCGGTCACAGTAGTCGTGGCGGTCTTTGTGAGATGCCTCAAACCTGACGCGACGACGTAAATCTTGGACGAGCGCTAGCCGCAAGATCTTCCTCGGGCGAATGCAGAGAAAGACTATGGCTGAAGTCGATAGCGCTCAGGACCGGATAACGAAACGGCTCTCTTGAATTTATCTCAACATAATATGATGGAGAGTATAGTAGTGGAGCGTAGTTCGAGTCGATACACTATCTCGTGTCCTAATACGATCAGTGATGCACCCCGATTAAATCTAATAAGTTAAATCATTAAACAACTAAACAAATAACCCATTTTCCTATAGTCAAATAGCCAAATACATGGATTTACAATGTTTGGATGTTTGGCAAACGTTCAAACAGATATCGAGACTCGAGACCTATAAAAAAAGAGCAACTAAGCTAATTAAAACTTCATATTGCCTATTATAAACAGAAGTTTATAATAGGTAATATAAACGCTAATACTAGGAATCGAACCTAGACCCTCTATAATAAAGTAGAGACCCTAACTAATTAGGCTATTAACTACTATTACTAATAGGGGAAAAGACCTATATATATTAATCTACTAATTAGCTAGTTTCGTCTCCTACCCTAAAAATTACCGAGGCGTAAATTCCCTACTAAAGTAGTAATTCTACTAACGGAACTATCTATAACGTTACCTACCTATAACGTTACCGCGATACTACCTACGCTATTAAAGCTATCGCTACTACTACTACTATTATCGATATATCTATAACGGTCTTTAGGGCGCGTCTACTAGACTCAATTCGAACCTAACTTTCACGCCTAACGTAGTCTAATTCCGACCTCCCTACGGCGATTTACTACGGCCGGCGCTTTACTCTCGATGCGATTATTACGAGGAAGGGCTCTAGAGGCCGTATAAGCTAGATTAGGGATTATAGGATCTTTATAACTAAGCTACTTAATATAGTAAATACTACTAGCGATAGCTTCTAGGTCTATAGTCTCTATAATAAGAGACGAGATCTAATACTCTTTAAGGCCTCTACTACGACCTCTACGGGTCTTTATCTTAGGAAGAAGTATAGGATATTCGAGAATTCTTCTATTAAAGACTCCTCTCTAAGCTTATCTAATATACCTCTCCCTCTATAATAGCGTTCTATTACTATTCTAAGAGCTTAGTTAGAGGCACTTAAAGAGCTCGCTCTTAGCTTCGTTATTACTATAAACTAGGCATTTAACGTATTTAATAACCCATTTATACGTCGATTACTCTCGAAGCTAAATTCTTAAGTATCCGATAACCTACTCTAGAGTCGGAATAGTCTACGAAAGAGACTAAGTAGCGTCTTCGTTAGTAAGAAGAGATAGGTATAGGCTGAGCTACGAGTATTTCTTACGAAGATTTACCTCTCCTACGACTACTAGACCTCTCTAAATCGAATTACGATCCTCGTAGTATCTACGTACTATATTAACGAACGTAGATAACTATAATAACGCCTTCTTATACTCTGCGAGTAACCTAGTACCTATATAGGTAATATTACGGCTAATACTATTATAGAGGTTATAAGAGATTAGGATATCGTCGACCTCGTTAGCGTTATAGTATCCGATAACGCGTTAATAAACGACGTATATTCCTACGACCTCTTCTAACTTCTATAACCTAAGCTATACTACGAGGATATTACCGAGCGGCGGATACGCTACTATAGTTATATCTTAAACCTTATCGGTTACGCGTTCTTATATAGTAATAATAGCGAGACCTTTAAATAAGAGTCTTAGTCTCTCGATAATATAGATAATCTCGATAGCGTTCTTTAATTCTAGTAGAAGAAGGGACCTATTAGAAAGCTTTATAATATCGTTTAATAAGTAAGATCTTCTCTATAGCGAAGCTAGTACTTCTAATATATTATAGTAGAAGTAACTTAAGAAGGAGACTTTCTCCTTTATTAATAAATAGCGATAGAACTTAAGTTAATACTTAATAACGATACTCGATAGAATTCGACGTACCTTATACTTAATCGAGCTCTAAAGAAGAAGAGCGATATCTAAAGCTTTCTTATACGGAATATAGGCGAAGTCGATCTATATAAGCGAGTTCCTATCGAAGACTACCTCTAACCCGAAGATTAGCGCCTCCTGACGGAACTCTATATTACCCTTAAACCCCTCTATCGATAAATAATAAGGACGTAAGGATAGAGTAAGTAGGGGAGCTACGGCGCGCTCTAGGAAGTTCTCGTTAGGATAGAGTATATCCTCGAGAGAATAGAGGAGTAGAAGACGTTCTTCGACGATATAGATAATAGTAGTTAATAGTAGAGAAGCTAAGACTCTTCGAGGTCTCGCTAGTATATATAAAGGTAGTAGAATTAACGATATTTATTACTTCTATCTATTTAAGTACTTCTAGACTATATCTATAGCGAATATACTAATATCCTATAGCGTATTAACGCCCTTAGCAAAGACTTACGCTACTACTTCCGTCTCTCTATTACTAACGTATAGTAGAAGCTTAACTAATACTATATAAAGCTTAGAGAGTCTCCTCTCTATATAACTACCGTTATCCTCTACCCTAGCCTTAGTATCTAGTAGCTTAAGGCGTAGTAGTCGAGCCCTAAATAGCTTATCTAGGTTTATAACGTACGCGTAGGCTTATATTATTAGTAGGAATACTAGTATCGCTATTCTTCTACTTCCGCTTCGTTAGATTACCCCTAAGGTTAAGAATAAAACGGATTCAGCTAGCTCCGAATACTTTAACCTATAACGCCTTTATTAAATTTCGACGACTAGGTATAGAGTAGGCGTTAGAGAGCTATAATACCTAACTCTAAGCTCGATCGATACCTTCGACTCGATCTATTATAAGAGTCTAGTATTAAGGATCCTATTACTTAGTAGAACGGGCGCTAGGAGACGTATCCTACCGTTAGTAAGCTCGCTCTCGATATCTTAGCGATACCTGCAATATCGGCAGACTACGAGAGGGCGTTTAGTCTCGCGAAGTTAACGATAACGTTATAGAGGGCTAGAATAGCTCCAGAGACGTTAGAAGAGCTTCAGTACCTTAATAACTAGCTTCGTCGAGGGGCTGTTCAATTAGGAGGGCTGTATTAGGGTATTAACGGCGTTAATACTAACGATTCTGGGCAATAGGTGAGTCCCTGACTATCGTAAGGGCTTCATTATCTAACAAACAAGTCAAATATTTGCAAATAGAGTCAAACAAACAAACACGTCGATTTCAGCGAGCCAAATAGTCAAATACGAACGCTGTATTTGACTTATTTGATCGGGGTGCAATACTGAATACGATCGAACCTACCCCTGGATGTGAGCGAAGCTCGAGAGGTGGTCGGGATGGAAATCGAAGACATACCGCGAGGGATTGACGGCAACTGCCGATTTCTTGTCGATTGCTCCGCGAGACTGAATTTTCGAATTGATATCTTGCCTTCGTGATCTTTCCCACATGCGGGCAAGAGAGCACAATCTCCGAGGATGGTCAACTCAAGAACTCAAGAACTCAAGCGGTGGCCGGGATAGCGCGGCCAACCAAATAAGTCCGAACGAGGGTTTGCTTCATGGAAAGTTCCAAAACGTCGGTCGAGAGACAGTGGTTCTCGCGAGAGGTGGCTTTTTCGCCGTGGTGGCAGTTAGTTACGTTAAACAGTCCTGAAACGTCGCGGCTTTCATATACATGCCAGTGTGAGATCTAACAGACTGTAAGAGGCCTCAGGTACTGTCAGAGGAACCCAGCGTCAATGGGCAAGCTGCATGGAACAAAGTTCTCAGGCAGTTAGTTGGCTTGACAATCGCCAGGACGCCTCTCATGGTATCGTTCTATTTGCACCTCCTCATGCTCACACTGGCATGACACAGATAAGCATAAAACCCACTGGATACTCGGCGAGACCAATCTCAGGAGATCTGCCTGGCCAAGTAGGCGGTGCGATACTCGGCGAAACGGCCCGGCCGTTCAGCCTTGATGGTGAAGAGGTGAGCTTTTGGGACGGAATGGGGAACAATGAGGTCAATTTAGTAGCAAGCGCCCCGTTAAACCACTAGGGCTGGTAAGTGCAAGACATGGTCTCCAAAAATAATGCCCCCCACACGGCCAGTGGATATGGCAACTTGCCTTACGTAATGCACCTCCATCATCACGGCCATCTTCATTTTCTGTTTGGCACGAGCTTCAGCCTCGACAGCTCCCGTCTCAACCACCAATACCCTTCCCCACCGCCAAAATGCCCGTCGTCAAGGGAGGCGTCTGGACAAATATCGAGGACGAGATCCTCAAGGCCTCCGTTTCCAAATATGGCCTCAATCAATGGGCGCGCGTCTCGTCCCTGCTGGCGCGCAAGACGCCCAAGCAGTGCAAAGCGCGATGGAACGAATGGCTCGACCCGAGCATCAAAAAGATCGAATGGAGCAAGGAGGAAGACGAAAAACTCTTGCATCTCGCCAAGCTTATGCCCACTCAATGGCGCACCATTGCACCTGTCGTCGGTCGCACCGCCAACCAGTGTCTCGAGCGATACCAGAAGCTCCTCGACGAAGCCGAAGCCCGCGAATCCGGCAGCCTTGGTCTGACGGGACCCGATGGAGCAGAGACGCAAGCTCCCTCCGCCGACGACGTGCGACGCCTACGACCCGGCGAGCTCGATCCCGATCCCGAGAGCAAGCCCGCCAGGCCCGACACGATCGATCTCGACGAAGATGAAAAGGAGATGCTGAGTGAGGCGCGTGCGCGTCTGGCCAATACTCAGGGCAAGAAAGCGAAGCGAAAGGCTCGCGAGAGGCAGCAAGAAGAGTCTCGACGTTTAGCCTCCCTGCAGAAGCGTCGCGAGCTCAAGACGGCTGGCATCAACATCAAGGTCGTCACCCGGAAGAAAGGCCAGATGGACTACAATGCCGACATTCCTTTCGAGAAGAAGGCTGTGCCGGGATTTTACGATACTGCTGAGGAGATGGTGGAGAACGAACGTGCGCGTGAGGCTTTTGACCCTCGGAAACAACACCTTGCCAGCAAGCGCAAGGGTGATGGAGATGATGATGGCGACAGCAAGAGGAGGAAGAAGGACAAAGACGGCGCCTCGGCGTCGCACCAAGCTGCCATTAAGGCAGGTCAGCAGCAGAAGATCAGAGAGGCGGAGCAGAGCAGCAAGAGACGGGCACTCAACCTCCCTGCCCCGCAGGTCAGCGACGGCGAGCTGGAGGATATTGTCAAGATGGGTATGATGGGCGAGCGGGCGAGCAACATGGCCAGGCAGGCCGAAAACGACGCGACCCGCGGACTTGTCAGCGAGTATTCGACACTCAGCAACGGCACCCCAATTCGTACACCCCGCGCCCCCGCGCAAGAAGATCATATCGCCAACGAACTCCGGAACATTCGCGCCCTCACGAACACACAATCATCACTGCTGGGCGGTGAGAATACGCCTTTGCATGAAGGAACCGAGTCAACGGGTTTTGATGGCATCGCGCCCCGGAAGCATGTCGTGTCCACGCCCAACCCCATGGCCACGCCTATGCGGGCAGGTGCGAATGGTGTGGGAGCTACACCGGGCCGGCCAGGGCAGACCCCCATGCGAACACCGCGAGACAGCTTCGCCCTAAATGAGGACGGCACGTTGCAGGTCGGAGCTACGCCTCGCGATGTTAAAATGCGCGAGCTGGCCGTGCGCAACCAGCTGAAGCAAGGTCTTGCATCACTACCTAAGCCGAAGGATGTGGAGTGGGAGCTCGAGCTGCCCGAGGAACGGCAAGAGGTTGTCATGACTGAAGACGAGCTGCGGGAAGATGCTTCCCGTCGTGATCGCCGCGATCGAGAGACCCGGGAGGCACTTGAGGCCCTGGAGAGAAATCGACGGACCCAGGTTGTGCAGAAGAATCTGCCCCGGCCGGTCAATGTCAACATCTCTGCCATGATTTCAGTTGCGTCTAGGATGGAGGACGGTCCCGAAAGCCTGATTGCCCAGGAAGCTGCAATGCTCATCGCGAACGACGCGACAAAGTTCCCCCTCGCCGGAGGCAAGGTTAAGGGAGCCGCGCCACCCCTGGGTATCATCAGTGACGGTGATCTGGCCGCAGCTCGGCAGGTGATCGCGGCGGAGACAGCGGAGCTCCCAAGCCTAGAACAGATTCAGCAGCACTTCGAGACGCGCAGCAGCAGCTCTTTGCTTCTTGGCCTCGGCTGCTATGACGACGACGACGAGCGCCACCAGGAGACGGCCATGCGTGCTGCTTTTGACGTAGGTTTTTCAGTATTTTGAAGCGAGAGGAATCTTTGCTAATACACCCCAGACCGTCCAGGACTCCATCATCGCTTCAGCAGACAGGGGCACCAAGCTGGAGACGAAGCTCAAGCTGCACCTCGGCGGCTATCTGAAGCGCCAGGCACTGCTACGTGAGAAGATCAACGGCGCGCACGAGGCGCTTGAGAAGGCGAACAACGCACTCAGCGGCTTCAAGACGCTTGCCATTTCCGAAGAAGTGGCCATCTCGCGCCGTCTCGAGGCGCTGCGCGAGGAGGTCAGCTTCGTCAGCCGGAGGGAAAGGGAGGCGCAAGAAATGTACAGGCGAACGAGGGAAGAGCTGGACGCGCTCCGGGGGGACGGGGCTAATGGCGTTCACTGATGCCGTGTTGAACGATAAGAATGTACAGTATTTGGCGGGCGGCATGGACCAGAAATGGATAACGGGATTGGTGACTTATTCTGAGGGTCGTGGGCCGGCATGGCCTGGAGTCCCTTTGTCGACATGTGGTGCTCAGCAGTTATCCAAGTCAAGTTGACAAGAGAACGGCGTTCGAGGTAGCTCAAGCTATGATTTTCGCCATGTTCCCGAGAGATGAACTATCTTAGATATGTGACTAACGCGCATGTTACTTGGGAAATCTTATACAGTCATGCCTCTCTCACCCTTTTTCTTCAATCTTCGGCATCGTGCATGCTTCCCCTGTATGGCATCTGCAAACTCAAACCGCTTCAATGCTGAACATAAAACCAGTGTGACCAGCACGCAGACTAGTCACAGTCCTTTTGAATCCGCGACAGCTCCTTTCGAGCCACGTTTGACGTATTACTTCCTCTGCCCCAGCCTCGGCATCTTCACCGGCATGATCAAACACCACGACACAAACGCCACGCCCACACAGCACAGAAACGTCAACCTCAGCGCGGCTTCATAGCTCAGTACAACCTGCTCCCTCGCCGCCCCTTCCAGCTTCGCCACCGTCTCAACGCTCTCCCTGACGCGCGCGATGATATCCGCCTTACCAGGCCCCGTGACGTACCGATCAAGATACACAACGAGCGCATTCTGCATGACGAGGCTGCTCGTCGCAATGCCAAGAACCATGCCGAGGCTGCGCCACAGGATGAGGGTGCTCGTGACGACGGCCTGGTCGCGCTGCTCGGACACGGCGAGGACGGCCATGAATGTGCCGGGGAACTGGAAGCCCTGGCCCAAGGAGTGCGGGACCAGGACGAGGAGGTAACAGATGGACGGCCAGCCGCGTTGCAGGGCGGCGAGGGCGGCTGTGCCGAGGACGAAGAAGGTTGTGCCGGCGGCGAGGGGCCACTTCAACCTGCGGGTGCGCGTTATGAGGAGGCCGGTTATGGCGCCGGCGGTGGAGGCTACGACGGAGGGGATGACGAGGCGGAGGCCGGAGGCGGTTGCTGAGGTTAGCAGGACGGCCTGGAAGTAGAGGGGGATGTTGAAGAGGATCGCGTTTGTGAGGATGGAGGCGAGGGAGTTTGCGAAGATGAGGTTGGCGCGGGGGGAGTGGCGGACGAGGTAGAGGGGCATTATGGGACGGCTGGCTAGGGATTGGCTGTAGAGGAAGGCCGGGAAGGCGACGGAGAAGGTTATGAGAGCCGCGATGACGAAGGGGTGAGACCCTGGGTTGTCAGACGTGTTGCAGCAGGGGACTCAAGAGAACTTACACGGCAAGACATTTCCTCCCAGGTTCTGTCAGGCTGCGTCAGTCCATGTTGTCAAGAAAACCCCGAACAATGTTACTCACAAGACCAAGCACGAGAGACGTGATGGAGATCGTCAGTAACAGTGAGCCCCTGAAGTCGAACGCCCGAAGAGCCTCCAGGAACGTCTCTCGCTTGCCTACAACGCCGAGATGGTTGGGTACAGTCAAAAAGGCGACAGCAACGCAAACGAGCAGAGGAAAAACTTGAATGCCAAACTCCCACCTCCAACCGAGGTGGTCAGCCATGGCACCACCAAGGGCTGCGCCTAGTGCTGAACCGATGCCATAGGTAATGTTGAGGTACGACTGATATTCGCCTCGTGCCCTGTGAGCTGTCAGTTCTATCCTCTCAAGCCTTCGTCATGGCAGACTTGGAACCCACTCAATTGTCACCATGTCACTGATGATAATGCTACCCAGCGTCATCATGCCTCCCGCCCCCAGTCCACACGCAGCTCTCGCAAAGATGAAACTCGTCATGCTCGTCGCAGTGGCGCACCAGACGTTGGCCAGCGCAAAGATGAACATGGTGATGACATACGGCGGCTTTCTGCCGACAGAGTCTGAGATGCGGCCCAGCAGGGGCTGGAAGCTTGTTGAGGTGAGTAGGAAGGCGGTCGACAGCCAGGACGCGCTGTTGGACGCGTTGAAGTAGGAGGTAATGACGGGGTGACTCGAGGCCATGATGGTGCCGTCAAAGCAGGCTATGAAGTTTGTTGAAAGGATCATGCTGAAGATGCACCAGAAACGACGGGTGCTGATGCCGTTCAGGTAGGGAGACTCCTTGGCTTCATCGTCACTGGTGGGTAGTAGGAGGCCTTGTTCGCCGTGTTCCCTGTCGAGGTAGGGTGATGCCGGTCCATCTTGGCTGTCAATAGCATTTCCGACCGGATCGACGAATGATCTCGGGATGGAGGTACGAGGACGACTCTGGCTCCGTGTTGCGCTGGCACGCCGTCTGGAAACAGAACTGTAGCGGCGGGCACCCCGTAGTAAAGGATTTACGGTCGATTCGGGCTCGAGGAAGCCGCCTGAAGTCGGCACAGATCTTGCCAAGAGAAGGTCGAATTCATTTGGATCAATCTCATCTCCTTCATCGCTGCCTTCAGTTCCAGAATCACTGCGGCCACGTCCGGATCGGGGCACTGCTTGGTGGTTCGTCGCCGACGACGCGGCCGGGCCCAGAAGCAGCGGCGTATTCTCATTGACGACGGTTGGTCTTGAGCGCGGCGACAGATCATCGCTGTCTCTTCTTGGGGTCATGTTGTCTTGAAAGCACGAGGCTGTGGAAAAGGAGAGTGATCAGGGTGGACGTTGGTTGAGGCAGAGCCTGATAGTTCTTCTGGTGGGGCTGACCTGGACTGCTGCAAACGGAGGTGGGGAGAAGGTTGATTGCATATGAGGTATGCCGTGAGTCATCTATGTATGAAACTTCTGTGTGTTGGGCGTTGCCGATTCTTTCTGATTGACGGCGAGTCAAAAGGTGAATGATAATGACTGAAGGTTCAGAAGCAGGAGGTGCAGTGTAAGATTACGGGCAGCGAAAGTTGGGGCGTGAAGGATGATGTGATGCGGGGCGGGGCCGGCACCGGAGCCCGTAAGCGTCCGGCCGCCCTTGATGCCTCGGCGCCTACGCCGGTTGTGCCGAGCGACCAGCCTAAACCGGAAGCCATGAAATGATTCAACGGCTGTAGCAGACACGACAGTATGGTGGATTGACTGGGCCATTCTGGTAGTATTTACTTCGTTATTGAGCCTGTTGCTCAGTCTCGGCAATTGCTTGGTGTACCATAAGTTCTGGTTTCTTGGTAGACCGACGGCAACATGAGATGGAGCCAGGCAAGCATCGCGTTCACATTCAACACGTCTCTGACATTAGTAAGGCGACCTGTGCCCCATCATGGCAGAAAATAAAGTTTATTAACTTTGTTATCCCGAACGCATCTCTGAATGCTGCCAAGCGCCCTCTACTAAATGCATCAACATGTCTACACCTTTTCTAATCCCCGTCTCTGACAGAAGATGGGAGATCACTTCTTCCTCGACGGCCTCGCGTTCTTGGCCCTCTTCTTCTCCGCCTCCTTCCTCGCCTTGCGGATATCCTCGGCCCCCTTGATTTCGAACTTGCTGCCCGCTCCATCCTTGAAGCGGCCGACGCGGTTCTCCTTGGCCTCGGCCACCCTCTTCTTCCGCACGTGGTAGTCGTCGCGGTACTTGTCCGCCTCCTTGGGTGCCTTCTCCTGGTTGTGCTTGTACCGCACTCCGGTCGGGATCTGGGGCGCGTTGCTCTTCTCGAGCTCGCCCACACGCGGCTTGCCCATCCTGTTGGCCTTTCGCCACTTGTCGTAACGACCGCTCTGGAAGCTCGCCGCAATCTTGGTGCCGCTCTCGCCGCGAATGTACTTCTTGCCCTTTGAACCGTCCTCGTCGTTGGCGCGCGCCACGTACTTGTTCTGCTTCTTATCCCACCGCATCCCTGATCCCGGCTGATCGCTGAATTGCGCCTTGCCGCCATCGTCGTTGGTCAGGTTCATGGCCGCCTCGCGCGCCTGTTCCACGAAGCTGGACGTCTGCGTACCAGACGAAATGCCGTAGCCACGCTCCTCCGCCGTGTTGATCGTGCGCGGTGTGTAGCCCATGAAGATCTCGTCGTCACGGTACGAATTGGCTGCCTTCCTCTTTTTGTCGTCGGGGTTCGAGACCGTGACCTCAAGATCGTCGTCCGAGTCCTCCACATCGATTCCGGACATGCCTTCCATCTCACTGGCCTCCTCGCCCACTGCCGCCTCGTCGTCTTCAAAATCCTCCATCTCGTCGTCCGACCCAATCTCCTCTTCCACTGCTTTACCCCGTCTCGGCGTGATCCTCTTGCGCAACTCCTTCATCACCTCGGCCGCCTCGCTGTTGCCGGCCTTTCCGCCTCTGCTAATCTCAAAGATGGTCTCATGCGGCCTGTACCCGCTGACCTTGGCCATCAGCTCCGCCCGCGCCTGCGCGTCATCATCCTTGAGCTCCTCGAACAGTGGATGCAGCTGCGACCATGGCTTGCTGCCGACAACCTCGCGAGCACGCCTCGCGCTCTGGCTCGAAGCTGAGTTGCGCGTCTTGAGGTACAGCTTCTCAGCCTTGATAGACACTTTGCGTGTAGCCTCGATATCCTCGTGGTCGCCCAGGACCTTGGCCAGCCACTCCATGTGCACCTCGATCCTGTTGCGCGGGAGCGCGCCCACGACGACTTCTTCGTTGTACGAAGGGCTCTCGCTCTCGCGGCCGACCACCATTTTGCGTCCCAGGAACAGTTGCAGATCGAGCAGGTAGGGAGCGTCGAGCTCTCTGACGATACTGTACGCCCAACCACGCTGACCGGCACGAGCCGTTCGACCGACACGATGCACGAAAACCTTGGGCTGGGGTGGGAAGTCATAGTTGATGACATTCGCCAGCACAGGGATATCGATACCTCTGGCAGCGACGTCCGTGACGACCAAGATGTTAGATCTGCCGTTCCGGAAGTTCTCCGTGTGTATCCTACGCGCCTCCTGGTCGAGCGCACCGTAGACGTAGGACACGGCGAAGCCGGCCACACGCAGCAAGTTCGCAAGGTACTCGACGTGGTGCTTCGTCGCGGCGAAGACAATGGTCGAGTGCTCCGTCGGCTTTCCCTTGCCACCCGAACCGTCCTTTCCGCGCTTCCGCTTCTTGTTGGGCTTGCCATCAAGAGGCATGCCGTCGGGGCTACCCAGGGGCATCTTGATGATGTCGTGAAGAATGTGCAGGAGGGACGCCTCCTTCTCGGCTCCCTTGACGCCGAAAAATGCACTTTCGAGGTCCGGGGATACCTTGGTCTCAATATCGAGTCGCACAAGTGTGGGGTCCTGGAGGCCGGCGCGAGCGAATTCGACAAGCGAGGCCGGCAGCGTCGCAGAGAACAGCAGACTCTGCCTCGACGGAGGGAGGGCGTGCAGGATCTCTGTAAGCTGAGCCGCGAAACCCATCTCGAAGAGACGATCGGCTTCGTCGAAAACAACATATTGGATAGATGACAGATTCAAAGACATCTCGACCTTCAAATGCAAGAATCGACCAGGCGTAGCAATAATGATATCAGGGTTAGCCGACAGCAGACTGAACTGCTCGTCCATACTGTCACCACCAACAACCAGCGCCGCCTTAAGGTCCGTTCCCTTGTTGAAGTCCTTGACGACTCTCAGCGTCTGGATGGCCAGCTCGCGAGATGGGGACATGATGAGGGCTCGGGCGCCAAACTTTGCGCTGTGCGTCTTGAGGCGCTCGATCATGGGTATAACGAAAGCAGCCGTCTTTCCGGAACCAGTTCGGGCCATGCCCACGACGTCCTTGCGGTCCATGATCAGCGGTATTGTTTTACGTTGAATAGGTGTCGGCTGCGCGAAGCCCTTCTTGGAGATGGCTCGAAGGAGGTTCGAATTGAGTCCTTCACAGGATTAGCTGCTGCTTCGAACGTGGCCAAAGGATACCGTTCTTACCCATGACCTGGAAGCCACCGCCCTTCTTGTTGACCTTGCCCGTCATGTTGGTCGTTTTCCTGTTGGCGGCGGCCTGCTTGAGGGCAATGAATGCCTCATCTCCGTCATCACCATCGTCATCTCCGTGAAGAATGTCGTCGACATCGAAATCCAGCTCGGTGTTCTGGCGCTTGCCCTTCTTCACATCGTCGCTTGCCCCGTCGTCCACAGCAAAGAGAGAGTCGCCGATATCGTAGCCGCCATCGGACGGCGTAGGGGATGCTTCGCGGCGAGGCATCTTGACAGGACTCTGGAGTCGTATCAGAAGGCCGCAATTCTTGGAGTTTTGAGGTTCGAGGTTGGTGATCGAGGTGGTTCAGGCTGGAAGGAGGTCCCGCTATCGACATTCACTCGAAAATTTGGGCGGCAGGCGCAGGCGACGAGCAGAAAAATTCTTATCGCAGCGCCTTATCGCAGCTAGTGCGGGACAGCTCTCAGCAGGGGTCTCCCACGCCGCCTGCCTGCCACCTACCGCCGCCTATTGCCCGTTGGCTGTCACCCGCATGACTTCAGCGCGTTTCGTTCGTCGTTTCCTTTGTCGTCTGGACTTCAACTACATCTTTTCCACCACCCATCCACTCCTTTGACCTCATATAGTCGCTCGCCATTTCGACTCAATACCCCTGAAATCATGGCAAATGACTCAAAAGAAGAGGCTGATGCGCTCGATGCGCTCGAGCTCGAGGCCAAAGAGTTCGACAAGGTGAGCACGCGACATCCCCCAAATCCTCACCACCATCCTAAGCATCGCTAACTTTCGCAGGACGCCGAGATTGACAGGATCTTGAAAGCCTTCCGCCTCGATGCATATGCCGTTCTCGACCTGCAACCAGGCGTGCCGGACTCCGATATCAAGATGTGTTATCGCAAGAAGTCCCTCCTTATCCATCCTGACAAGACCAAGAACCCGCAAGCTCCTGATGCGTTCGACCGTCTCAAAAAAGCACAGACCGAACTCATGGATGAGAAGCACCGCGAACGCCTAGACGAAGCCATCGCCGACGCCCGCATGCTGCTGATTCGCGAGAACAAGTGGACCGTCGACAGCGAGGAGCTCAAGACGCCCGAGTTTGCCAAAATGTGGCGGGACAAATCGCGTATTGTCCTCATCGACAACGAACACCGGCGAAGAAGGCAGATGAAGGGCCAAATGCAGGAGGAAGGCCGCGAGCAGAAGAAGCAGGAGGAGGAGCTCGATCAGAGGAAGCGCAAAAGGCAGCACGATCAGGACTGGGAGGCCACGCGTGACCAGCGCATCGATAGCTGGCGGACCTTCCAGAAGGGAAAATCGGGCGAAGGCAAGAAGAAGAAGAAGATGAAGCCCATCGGCTGATCTGCCTCTAACGGGGAGGCCCGCTGCGAATAGGGTCGCTGAGGAAGCCCAGCATACAAGGTTCGACCACGGCGTATGGGCGTTTGGGAGAGATTGATCTGTGAGTCTGAAATTGGACCGTCGCCGTTACGTCCCTAACTTGTTGTTTGTCATGCTCAGTTTGCCTTTGTCGGCCCTTTTCTCAAAATGACCACCCGAGGTAAGTCATACCACCTGGTTGTGACGAGATACGTGACTCGCCTTGGGTCTATGATTGTGCAAGTGAGACAGGCTATGTGCATTTGCTTTTTTCTGCTACCAACACATTTCTCCAAGACCGTAGACCGGAACATGAACGGCGGGTATTCGCAATCCTGCTGTACCACCATTTAAACCTGAGACGACTTGCTTGTGCTCTGCTCACGCCTTGGGCTTGTTCTTCTTCTTGTACGAGATGAAGCGTGCAAGATTAAGCACGACTTCGTCGGCTCTTGTCCTCAGCTCCGTGCTCGTCCTCTTGTTAATCGCCTTGACCATGGTCTTGATCTTGTGCTGCACTCCTTCAAATTGCGCCAGGAAGTTGTCCTTCCAGAACACCTCCACATCGCATGCGGCGTCCTCGTCGCCATATATATCAAACAGCTGGTTAAGTGCCTCAATGACATCCGCCCCCGCCGCGTCAGGCAAGGATGAGACGACGGTGATCAGGAAGACACCGATTTCTCTGTTCAGCGCCACAGGCGCCGGGTCGAGCGCAAGCTGACCGAGGACACCGATGCACTTGACACCCAACCCCTGGAAGGGATCCATCTCCTCGTCCTGGTCAGCGGCCGCGTCCTCGCTACCATCGGCCTTCTTGTCGAACGTCTTGGCCGCCTGGTACAGCGCCATGAACTTCTTGTGCTCCTCGCCCTGGAAGGGGATCCTCCCCCCAGGCAGCGTGCGGGCGACGGCCCACGCGAGACTCGTGACCTGCGACGCGAGCTCGACGTCGGCCGTATTAGCGGCGAGGACTGCACAGATGGTGTTTTCCCAGATGGCCTTGCCAGCGGGCGCCCAGACTTTGAGGATGGAGGCGTTGTCGTCCTTGGTGAAGTCGAAACAGGCCACGGACCAGGCAATGTTGTTGAGAGCCGAAAGGGCGGGGGCCTGGAGATTGGCGTCGCTAGGGGTTGTGGAGGGGTTCGCGAGGCGCATGAGCTCAGGGATGGCCTTGTGGACTAGTTCGCTGAGGGTCGTGAGGTCGTCTGAGGAGTCTTCGTCGTCATCGTCTACACCCGTGACCATCTCCATGTCTGCTTGGATGTCGCCAATATCATCGTCGTCCTCCTCCTCCTCCTCATCTTCCATATCGTCGCCTTCCATCTTTGAGTCGTCGGCGTCCATCTTGGAATCATCCATGTCCTCGTCATCCTTGAACTCGACCACATCTTCCTCCATGGCCTCATCTCCGCCAACCTCGTCATCAGCCTTACCCTGACTATTCGCCATGGACTCCTGGAGACTCGTGCCAATAGAAGCCAAGATCTCCAGCGCCAGCTGCAGAACCTCAGCGGGCTTAGACCACTGACTGCTTGCCGGCAGCGCCTCATCCGCCGAAGCCCCCTTTCGTAGCGCCGACGAAAGCGTCCTCACAAGGCTCGCGTCGGAGAGATCCTTGTTGCCCGGCTCTCCCTCACACCATTTCAGCGCCGCAAAAATGTTGTGTAATACGCCGCATGCCAGGACCTGCCCGGCGCCCTTCGTCGCCTGCATGCCGAGCAGGGCGGAGAAGGGCTTGGGGTCCTCGTCGGCGACGATGAGCTCGGCGAGGCGGCTGTTGTCCTCGACGAGAGTCAAAAGGCATGACAGAGCGTCCAGTCGGACGTTAGCGGGGGAGTCAGGGCTTGCGAGGGCGATGAAGAGGAGAGTGACTGTGGCGGGAAGGGCGATGATGGCCTCCAGAATCTCGTCCTGGGCCTCGGAGAGGGCGGTCAGGAGGGCGAGGAGGGACTCGATGATGGACCAGAGGACCTTTTGCTCGGCCTTGCCGGTCTTGGCATCCTTGGACTTGACCGTTTCAACGATCTATCCATGTTAGTCTCGGCGCAGGTCAAGGTATTGTGAACAGGTACACTCACATTCTTGGAGGCGAATTCAACAGCCTCGAGCACACCCGAGCGGAACAAATGCACGCAGAAATCAGCTTCTTCCTCCTCGGCTAGCAGCCGCAGGATATCCCACCCCGCGGCGCGGCTCTCGAGACTCGCGTCGGTCAGCGTCTCGCTGAGGACGATATGGACAATCTGCTCGCGCAGGAAGAGCTTGCGGCAGCGCGTGTCGGCGGCGAGGTTGGCGACTGCGGCAGCGGCGGCGGTGCGGCGCCTAGGATCCGAGCTCTGAAGATCCTTGATGACGGGGAGGACGGACTTTTCGCGAAGGGCAGCGAGCTCAGGGTCGGAGGGTGCCTTGCGGGTTTTGGAGAGGGGGTCCTTGCGGCTGGGGCGCACCCGGTTGCGGCGGGATTTTCCCATGGCTATGATGCTCGCGATCGTATTTGGTGAGGTTTGTCTCTGAATGAAAGTGAGTCGAGCCTTTTTTTTTCAATGTTGTGATGAATATTGTTGTAAGTGGTGAGTGGCTGTCAGGCACCGCAACGCTGACTGAAATCTCATCGTGACCGACCATGTAAAAATGCATTTTGCAGTGCCGAGTATTGCCCCACACCCCACCAGTGTGCCGGATTTCGGCCCCATTGTAAGCCGCTAGTACTACCGGCGGGCCGGGCGACCTTGCCAGATCACGAGCCGGCGCCGGATCTTCCCTCCGGTCCCTATGTTGACTGTGCTCACGAGGTTCACTTATTAAAAAATGCCACAGGATCACCAATCTGAAAGCGTATCATCACTGAGTTTCTGCTCGCTCGATGGCTACGGAAGACCTATGTTAACCAGCATTGCATCACAAACCCCCCCAAGGAGCCCAAGTAGTAGCCTGAGTATCACTCGAAAAGATCATCGCCCGGCCGTCCTGATGTTTAGAAAGAACGTCTTTGGCGCAGCAGACAGGGTCCTGGTAGTCACAAAGAAGCTCGGTGTAAGTATGTGTTTTCACCAAATATTAGTCTTGTGCACCCCTGGCGACGTCGCCCTGAATAGAGGGTGCCAGCACACAACAGTGTCGAGACTCGGTCTGTGTCGGCGTCTGGGTGTCAGCGCCATGACCCGATGTTGGGGAAGATTCATGTGAAGCCGCAGAGCCACCAATCTCGGATTCGGAGACATGGGTTGCCCTCGATGTCAAGTACTTGTGACGGTGACCTCCCAAGTATCAGGAGACAGGGCGAAACCGGGAGAGCCTGGACGGGCTTGCATTTTCACCGTAGCTTCATCATGACATTGGACCCCCGATTGATTCCAGTGCACCCTGCCCTTCGCGAACCGTACGGAATCGGACAGCGTCGTGGGCCCGATATGCGGCATATTGTGACGAAGGTCATCTTGGTCAGCGAAGGCAAAGTCCACTGTGAGGATACTAATGTCGTCGCCGACGTTCATCCTCGGTATCATTTTGCCCCGTGATGATGACGGATCCGAAAACAGCACGAAGATACCGGCTGCTAGCGTCGCTTCAATCTGACCGACGTGCATACCGCACACGAGCAAATCTTCGCAAGCTGTGCGAGAGAATTCGCCTCTCCGGCAATCGCGACATCAAGGAACAGAGCCATTTGTTCATGGTTGCGTCGTTCCAGCGGTGCTAACTCGGGAAAGCGCCGGACAGAGGACCTTATAACTCTCGGTCTCCAGACCCCGCAGAGTATGATTTATAGCTTGAGTAGTTCATGGGCTCGCGGGAGATGCCTCATGGCTCAGCCATCGGGATGCTCGAATATACGCGGGCGGCACACCCAAAGGTTCAACCGACAAGATCGGATTGCTCCTCCATGAGCTTGGTAGATTCCTCCCCAAACGAATCGCACAAGCAAGTGTGCCAGGAGAGGCGACCCCCTGTGAAGAGCGGGTTTTTCTCTTGGATCGAGAGCAGTCTTGCGATGCCCAGACTTTCTCGCAGGTAATAAGTTCTACTACGCATCTCCAGGGCCTGGGAAGGA
This sequence comes from Verticillium nubilum, assembly GCA_002851675.1. Classification (NCBI taxonomy): domain Eukaryota; kingdom Fungi; phylum Ascomycota; class Sordariomycetes; order Glomerellales; family Plectosphaerellaceae; genus Verticillium; species Verticillium nubilum. The sequence goes on from NMXI01000007.1 coordinate 169,076, forward strand.
ACTTCACTGTGCCGCGGGTCGCCATCTGCTGGCTGGCTCAGGCAGATCGATAGGTGGGGGCGGATAATCTGGTCTGCTCTCGAAGACACGTACATGGCCTTGCCGTTGGAATCTGCAATGCCGGCACCTAGGTAGTTCGTATAACCACTCAGTGACGGCAGCCAGCTAGGCAGACGCGACTCCCCCTTCGATGGTGACGACTTCGTAAGTGAGGGAACGCAGCCTGAGGGTGGGGAAAATGCAGGGCCACCGAGGCAGCATATTCCACGTGAGAGCACTCTGAGAGTGCGGCGCACAAAGCCAAGAAGCTCTCCCCTTCCATTGTTGATCCAAGGGTGCGAGCGGATGGCGAGGGCCAAAGCCGAATCTCAAGGCGTTGCCGATCGACTGACAGCTCTCAGGCTTGCCGAGGGACGCTTGGAAGTTACGCTGCCCGGTCTCGGAAAGGGGGAATATTCGGTGGGACCGTCTGGCCGACTACGATGGTGAGGGGAGGGTTGAACGCCTGTGGCCATGAAGCGGCCGAGCATGTCCCAAGAGAACTAAAAGGTGCGGCTAGACAGCCCGACCCAGTCCAAGGGGCCTTGCTGGGCAAAGCTGTCGCCAGCTAGGACGATGTCTTGACCCAATGACATCGTGATGAATACTTGTGTAAGGCGATTGAAGTCACCACAGGCAGGGTAAGGAGGAGGGTGGTAGGTAGGTACCTTACTTTGGATACATGTTAAGATGAAATTCGCTTGGCTCGCCATGAACAGGTTGCGACGGCACTGTAAATTCACTACCTTGCCCGAGCCTGCTGATTCAAATCTACAGGCGCCAATATATCACATATCAGGGGGTTCCAAATCTGCCCGCCTTTTAGGGGCGAGGTAGGTAAGGTAGGTACTAAGGTAGGCTTGGACGAAGATACCTCTACTTGGGCGCCTGCCATTGCTCACCTTGTTTGGTCCTACGGCAATCGATCATGATTACTCAGCCAGATGCCATGTGGATCACGGCACGCAATTGCCCGATCCAAAGCACTAATTACTCCCTGCTCTTCGCTCCTTTTACTTGTAGCTGAATGGAGCTTGTCTCACAGAGAGCTCCAGGCAGCGTTCGAACTTCCCCTGGCTAAACACGAAAAGGCTCCCCTCCGAATGACACGAGCAGCTCCCGCTTGCCGACACCTCGATTCGAAAATGTGAGACTGCATCCCGCGTCTCCTCCCTTATTCAATACTCTCACGACTTCTCGAGCTGGAGAGGACGAATCGACGAGCATGCCGGGCATGTGGGCTCAGCTGCGCTCCTCCGTGTTCCTCAGCGATGAAGAGATGGGGAAAAAGGATGACGATCACCAGCTCGCGGGTACCACCATGCTGCGAAGCCCCCACTGGCAGCCTGCGACGACTACACCTTCTCGACGACTCTTGAAGCGCATCGCCGTGCTATTGCTCGCTACCATTGGCCTCTGGTTTGTGTCCCGCGACATCCTTCTCGACCTGGGCCAGGGCGATCACAGAAAGTCGCGATATAGCTATGCCGAGCTTTCTGGCGCAGGAGACCCGGTCTCATACACTCAGCATGGAACTCGCTTGGGAAACACCAAGACTGGCAATGCCGCGAACGCGAAATCGGGACCAAGGGCGCCAGATCACTCCTTCAATGGGCCCATCAAGTTTCACGACCTTGCAGTCTCCCTGCACGGCATTTCGAACACGAGAGGCTCTCTACCGATCAACAAGAATGTCTTGTTCATGGCAGCAAACCTCAAGACGGCGTCGACATTGTTGCCAATGGCCTGCGAGATGGGCACGGCCCAGCGTAATTACGTCCACTTTGCGTTGTTAAGCAGGGATATGATCGAGATGGACGACCTCAAGCAGATCAACGGCATCGACGACTCGTGCGAAATCTATTTCCACGACGCGCGACCGGATTTTGTCTCGACTTCAACCGACACTCGACTTCAGCACGCCACCGCCAGGGCTCTCTTCCATATCAACAACTACATGCACCCGCAGGCCATCATTATCGATGGCACCGAGCTGCAAGAGACCTGGTTCAAAAAGGGGGCGATGCTGCAGGGCGACTTTATGGGCACACCTGTCATCGAGCTCCCCGAGAATGCAGCCAAACGTCTGGGGTGGCTAAACAGGCTGGATAGCTCCTCTTTGGCTGCCTGGCACAAGGTCAGCATCGACATACTCATCCACGCGCCTCCTACAGGGTCAGGGAGCTTGGGGAGGCTTCTCAAGTCTCTCAACGAGGCAGACTTTGCCGCTGGCACAATGCCTCACTTGACCATTGAGCTGCCTCAAGTCGTCGAGGCTGCAACGCAGCGGACGCTACAGATGTTCAAATGGCCGCCGGCACGAATAGCGCAGACGTACGGCAACGCACAGATGCTTTCCCTGCGGCACCGCATCCCGCGAGAGCGTCTGACGGAAGAGGAGAGCTCAGTGCGGTTCCTGGAGTCGTTCTGGCCGCGATCCACCGAGCACTCGCATGTGCTGGTTCTCTCGCCCCAGGTCGAGCTGACGCCTCAATTCTTCCACTGTATGTGAAAGCCCCGCCACGCTTCTCCCAGGCAGTGCTAATATTAAGCTGTAGATCTCAAGTTCACGCTGCTCGAATACCGCTACTCCAGGACCGCACTCTCTCAGCAGTGGGATCGCCAGATTATGGGCCTCAGCATGATTCTGCCACAGACGTACATTAACGGAACCTTGGGCTTCGAGGAGCCAGATCCCCTCGATCCCGACCAGCAGGCAGGCGGCGGCTTCCTCTGGCAGGCCCCCCACAGCGACGCCGTCCTTTTCATGGGCGACAAGTGGGTCGAGCTCCACCGTTTCGTGTCCCAGACACTGGAGCGCCAGCATGATGCTTCGCCGCCTGCCGTTCTTTCTAAAAAGGAGGTCAGCAAGCAGTATCCGTCGTGGCTGGAGCATGTTTTGCGGCTGTCGCAGGCCCGGGGCTACCTGACCGCATACCCCGGTGCCGAGACGGCAAGCGTCATGGCGACGGTCCACAGGGATCTCTCGCAGCCACCGGAGGAGTACTGGAAGGAAGTTGCCGCTGAGGGGCCACCGAAGGAGGGTGTGGTCAGCATCGACAATGACTCTCCAGCTGGTCCGCTTGTTGGTATACTGGACACGCTGCCAGGCAAGGGCGTGTTTTTGGAGTATGTGGAGATGCCGATGCTCGCGTGGAGAGGAGCCGTCTCAGACCTGCAGGAAGTGGACCGCTCGGCGCGGGAGTACGCGGCCATCTGGCGGCAGAAGGTTGGCAGATGCGATCCCAAGTCGGAAGAGGCGGCGGAGCAGTTGATGGGCCGGGCCAAAGACCTCTTCTGCGAGGGCAAGGACAGAGTAGGGTGATGGCACATATGACAAGATAAGGATAGGATACGAGTTTCTGGGTCTGGATTTTTATGATATACCCCTGGGCTGAGGCAGACCACGAGAGGAGACGGCACGACGCGGCGCGGCATGGCACTTGCATAGCTTGCATGGAACGAAAGATACTTGTATTGAATCGCCGTCAACTCGTGCCGGTATCGGTGCTGACCTTGGCAATGACGAGCAGCACAACACAGGTTCCAATGATGCACATAGCGACGGTACTCAGTAGCACCTGCGTCTTCCACCCCGTCTGCACAATAGCCGCCTTCCGGCTGTACTTGTTCATCGTTGAGATGTAGTTTCCCAGCCCAAGAAAAAGACAACAAACGCTGAGAGCCCAGAACGTGGCACCGAGGGGTTTTGCCATGCGGAGCTCGAGCTCGCTGGGTTGTGTCTTGAGGTGGAAAGACAGGACGATGGCGACGGAGACGACGGCCATGTAGACGCTGAGGCGGAGGTAGGAGAGGAATGTGCGTTCGTTGGCGCAGTGGTCGCGGGCGTCGGAGGTTTCATTCTGGAAGAGGAGGGGGGCGAAGAGGGGCCACGTCCAGAAGGAGGAGTAGCGGTGTTCGGGCCGGAGGTGAGCGATATGGATTGGGGCAGGGAGGGGGAGGCAGGTTGCAGAGGTCGTGAGATCTTCGTCGTCAATGTTGAGATCCATGATCTTTGATGGGGTCTTGCGGAAGGGATGTGGAAGGTTGTCTCACGAAGAGATGTGAGAGCTTGTGTAGTTTCGCGGGCAATGAACGTCGAGTGATGATGATGGCTAAAGCGACGACTATTGATGTCCAATCTGACGATGTGAGCCCTTGGTGTTGAGTGGTGTCGAGGGATGTTGAGAGGCTGGTAATGTTGAAGGCGGCGGTGATTGCGCGATGGCACGGGACTATCTTACTGTGGTTGCGACGGCTAGATATCTCATTCCGGCGAGGTCGTCCTCTGAAGACGCCAGAACAGGTCCCGATGATGAGTTAGACTTAAACGCACTGTGTCACACATAACAACCTCCGCACAAATACAGTGCAAATATACCCGGCCCGCAACAAGCCCATTCGATAATCTCATTGACCGAATTGTCGCTGCATACCTTACCTAGGTATTCAAAGATGACAATTCCCACCGCTATTTTTCACGATAGCCGTATTGTGATCCTGAACTAAGGTAGCTATTGCAAACAAACAACAATAATATGTCATCCAAAAGCGGAGGTGCAGCGTCCAGGTTGAACCTCGGCAGTTCGCTAGCGTGGCCCCCCTGCTTGCCCCCCCCAATCCCCAGTTCCGGGCCGCTTCCACGGGGCCCACGACGTGCTGAGTCGCCCGACCTCGGGAGCTACCGAACAAGCCTTAGACATCTGACAACTGCATCATTCACCACGTCCTCCTCGTCACTTCCTTCTGATTCCATCTCTCCCCCCCCCATTCCGCCCGTTCCATCAATCACTGTAGATACAGCCCTCTCTTGAGATATCTTCCATTGCTTGACTCCTTCGACACCGACAACTGAGGGTATCCTCTACCTCCAACCACCGATACCCAGACGCCCCTACCTCACACCGAAAATCGAAAAACCCCCCGATGGCGCGAACCCCAGAGTCAACCATTCCCGTAATCCCCCTCGCCCGAGGCACCATTCTCCTCCCCGGCATCACCCACCGAGTCCCCGTCTCCGCCTCTCGTCCCGACATCCCCGCTCTTCTCGCCAACGTCTATACACGTGCTGCCGCATCGGGCCCCAACGCCCGCATCGACGCCGTCCCCATCGTCTGCGTCCCCGTCGCCTCCCCTTACGTCGGCCCCAACGGTCAGCTCCTCATCGAAAGCGCCGACGCCGTCGACGAGTCCCAGATCAAGCAGATCAACCCTGGCTCCGCCACAAAGGACGACCTCTTCAACTATGGCGTCGCCGCCCGCATCACCGGCATTGAAGGCCGCGGCACCGCCGAGTTCGCCCTGAGGGTCGAGGGTGTCGCGAGGGTCCGCGTCGAGAAGGTTACACAAGAGCGTCCCTACTTCGAAGCAACCGTCAAGCACTATCCCGACGTCGTCACTGCCGACGCCCAGCTTCAGGAGCTCTTTGGGCTGCTAAAGCTGCGCTCACGCGAGCTCGTCCTGACCCTCCGAATCTCGTCTCTTCTCCCCATGCCTCGCAATGCCGAGAACCCAGGGCTTTCCCCTATCATCATCCGACGCTTGGAGATGTTCATATTGAAAAAGGAGATCAAGGATGCCGGCTTGCTGGCCGACTTCATGACCAACATTGTCGAGGCATCCTACGAGCAGAAGCTCGAGGTGCTGGCGGCCCTCGACATCAAGGTCCGCTTGGCTAAGGTCATCGAGCTGCTTGACCACCAGGTTGGGAGTCTCAAGAACAACTTCAAGATCACCGCCTTTACAAACGTGCCTGTCCAGGTCCTCGACAAACTCCATGATAGGTCACCAAAGAGGAGAGGAACCGGACCAGGCGGCATGCCCGTACCGCCAAACGGCTTCTTCCCACCAGGCGCCAATGGCATGATGGGTGGAGATCAGGACGACGACCAAGAGCCTAACGAGCTTGATGAGCTGAGGAAGAAGCTCGATGCTGCTAGGCTACCCCCAGAAGCCACCAAGATCGCAGACAGGGAACTGAGGCGCCTAAAGAAGATGATGCCGGGAAACCAGGAGTTTCAGGTGAACAGGACATGGCTTGAGGTGCTGTCCGAGATTCCCTGGTCTGCAACGACCGAGGACCGACTGGGCCCGGAAACCTTGGTCCGGGCGCGGAAGCAGCTGGACGATGATCATTATGGCCTGGATATGGTCAAGAAGCGACTTGTCGAGTATCTCGCCGTTCTGCGACTGAAACAGTCCGTCAATGACGAAGTGGACGAACAGATCCGGAAGGCCGAGGAGGAATCCGTAGCTCTCAGCTCTGGCAAGGAGACTGAGGAGAGCAAGCCGGCGAACGATGCCGACCTTGAGGAGAAGGTCAGCAACGCGCACGCGAGGCTGGATGTCCTGCGGTCCCGTCGTATGACCGATAAATCACCCATCATGCTGCTCGTTGGACCTCCCGGAGTCGGCAAGACCAGCCTGGCCAAGTCGATTGCCACCGCCCTCGGCAGGAAATTCCACAGAATCTCGCTGGGTGGTGTCAGGGATGAAGCTGAGATTCGCGGGCATCGTAAGACTTACGTGGCGGCCATGCCTGGCCTGATTGTCCAAGGACTGAGGAAGGTCGGCGTCGCGAACCCCGTGTTCCTGTTGGACGAGATCGATAAGCTAGGCATGTCCAACATGCACGGTGACCCCTCCGCTGCCATGCTCGAGGTTCTCGACCCTGAGCAGAACATCAACTTCACTGACCATTACGTCGGTATGCCCATTGATCTCAGTAAGGTCGTGTTCATCGCGACTGCCAACAGCCTCGATTCTATCCCGGCCCCCTTGCTCGACCGCATGGAAACCATCTACCTACCTGGCTACACGACGCTTGAGAAACGTCATATCGCCATGCAACACCTTGTACCCAAGCAAATCCGCGTCAACGGCCTGGCCGAGGACCAAATCAACTTTAACAAGGAGGTCGTTTCCAAGATCATCGAGTCGTACACGCGCGAGGCAGGAGTCCGTAACCTGGAACGTGAAATCGGCTCCGTGTGTCGCGCAAAGGCAGTTGACTTCGCCGAGGCCAAGGACGGTGGCCAGCTTGAGACATACCGGCCCCAACTAACGGTCGACGACATCGAGACGATCCTGGGCATCGAGCGCTTTGAGGAGGAGATCGCCGAGACCACCAGCCGGCCCGGCATCGTCACTGGCCTCGTCGCGTACAGCTCAGGGGGCAACGGTAGCATCTTGTTCATCGAGGTTGCCGACATGCCGGGTGACGGCAGGCTGCAGCTTACCGGCAAGCTGGGCGATGTTCTCAAAGAGAGCGTTGAGGTGGCCCTGTCCTGGGTCAAGGCCCATGCTTTTGAGCTGGGTCTCACGTCTGACCCGACGACCAACATCATGAAGGAGCGTAGCATCCATGTGCATTGTCCTTCAGGCGCAATCCCTAAGGATGGGCCCAGCAGCGGAATCGGGCAAGCGATTGCGCTCATTTCGCTTTTCTCCGGCAAGAGTGTCCCACCAACTATGGCCATGACGGTAGGCCTGATGAAACCCCCCTCCCCGTTTGACTCCGGGTAACATGTGCTGACGTACTGCGTTCAGGGCGAAATCTCTCTGCGCGGCCGAGTAACCGCCGTCGGCGGCATCAAGGAGAAGCTCATCGGAGCCCTCCGTGCAGGTGTTAAGACGGTGCTACTCCCCGCACAGAACCGCAAGGATGTCAAGGATCTGCCGCAAGAGGTCAAGGATGGGCTTGAGATCATCCATGTCAGGTAAGCAAAAGCGCCACTTCACCTCCTGAGGAACGGCGACGACGCCCCCCTACCCCATGTTTCCGACGCTGCGTCACCGTCCCAGCTGTCTGGTGTTGCTTCGTGTTACTGACGTATTTTAACCATAGTCACATCTGGGAAGCCGTCCGACTTGTCTGGCCTGAGTCGCAGTGGCCTGGTCTGGAGCACTACGCCGCCATCGAGAGCCGTCTTTAGCGACCAAGAAAAAGGATATCCGCTCGGCACACATTCGAATGCATGCAGTGAAGGGTTTTATAGGAGTTGGATTGTCAGTTTCAGTGTTAGGATCGTTGTTGTGACAAGCTGGCCGGGCGTAAAGGTGTTTGCTGTCGCGCTGGCAGTTCTGAACAGGACTGTCTCACCCCTTCTGGATCTTACGTGTACCATATATCACGCATGTCGACGAGACTTGCAGAACAAATCCCGAAAATGTTACCTCGCCGCCATTCTCGAATGCGAACTTGCCAGCTATTAACCCCAGTGACATTCGCTCCTGTCGTGTCACATCCTTCATCCCAGGCCCTTTGCTACATCCTTTCCTAATGGCCCCATGTCTCGGTTCCCCCCTTCCCTCCGGGATTCCCGCCATCTCACGTTGCGTCCGCGGCAAGCTCAGAGCACTGGGAGCGCCCTCTTTTTCTTTTCCCTCCTTCCTGCGAAAGCTGCGCAACGGCATTGTCAGAGGTAAATTACCTTCCCGTGGTTCGCATATTGCTTCCCGTGAGTGGTGGGCTGGAAAAGGAGCAGGCCTGCTCCGCCAGCGAGATCTCGTGGAACGGTGGTACTGCATTTGCCGGGGGAAGCGAGGAGAATAGTCACATCGAGCCGCTGCCGGATGTGTGTGTGTGGTGTGTGTACATCCATTCGGGAACATGGGGGGGTGGGTGGAAAAGGTTGCGCCCGGTTAAGAGCGAGGGGGCGGGGGACATTCAGCTTGGACTACAACTAGAGTGTTGTACGGCGTCTGTCTTCTTGGGGTGGTCGAGCTGCAGCTTTATCCGGCAAGGTTGGTACAAGTGCGTCATGTGACGGGGCGATGCTCGATTGATGGAGAGAGGCTTGGAAACAGCGATCGTTGTCTGTCGGATAGGATTTCCAGCAGCCGGCTTGAATCAGAGGAAGCCTGGCCTCAGCTCTGGGGTTTCCGTTTGTGCGGGCCTTTGTTTTGGTTATTGGGATGAGCTTGTTTAGATGCGTGCGCCCCTCCCAAGGGCGAGCATCTGCTTTTCCATATTCGAAATAGAGAGGGTTCTGGTGCCCAGTAGCGATCGTCTATTTGCAGAAGCATACTTGAGGGAACGGATGTAATACGCTGATTGGGTTCGAAGGGTATTATTGGTGGGAACAGACACGATGTTCGCGATGAGCGTACGGCGAACTGATGCAAGCAAAGAGCTGAGTAAACATCATGCTGATGCTCATGGTTTTGAAAATGTTTCCAGTTTTCGATGATCGGAACCATAAAAGTGTATGGTTTGCCCAGTCAAGTGATGAGGGTGATCAACATGAGATATGGACGGGACTCATCACATTAAGGCTGCTTTTGACCACAGGTGGTATAGACCGGGCCAGCCGAATAATGAAGGTTCTGAAGCCCGCCGTGAGGACTCGCAAACGACGGTCTAGAGGGGTTCATATTTCTGTCCAGGGCTTCCATCATCCATCCCCGATCAACGAATGGTGCGCCGTAAACTTTCCTGGGTTACCTCCAACGAGCTCTCAGTGATGTTGACGAAATCTTCCGGTGGCCGTCACATACTAATTCTGCAGCACGCAAGTGCACCTCTTACGGCAAGTCTTAGCCATGTGTTCGTCTTCACGCCTATCCAGTCATCTTGGGATATTTCCCTTGCTAGGAACCCGTACAATTGAAGCTGAGGAGCATTTTCTGCTAAGCTGAAGCTGAAATCTTTGCAGCTGTTGAGAGGTTTTGTGCACTTGGTATTCTAGTTAATCGGCAAAGGACATGGGATTGTTTGCCTGCATAACGGAAAAAATTATCCCGGGGAGATGTCCTGCTCAAGATTCCGTGTTTGTAGACATGTCAGCCTGGATGTGACCAGAAATCACGAGAAAGTCAATCATTAGCTCAGTGACGCGAGGGATTTTGACCAATCAAGCATAACAAAGGCCATCCATGTGAAACGGAATAAAGCTGCCCTCCCGTTCCCTACCTTGCAAGTGACATACCAAGTCCATGGACCCTTCGAAAATCAGCAGCTGACGCAAGGCCACCCACCCCAAGACCCTCCAACGGCAAGTCACGGGTTTAGATTACGGCAAACCAGTACCAAATTCAGATGTCGCAGTCCGCATGTGGCCTTGAGTGGCAGCGCGACTCCTTCTGGCCATCACTTCATCATTCTCTTACACGGCATGACCAGGGATGGATGTACCCGATAAGCGAAAACCCTCCGCCGTGACTCGTTCTACGGAGTAAAGACATGTGCCCGGGGAATTTCTAGGCCCGCTATCTACAGCCCGGGCGCAGGGAGTACCATGAATAGCTGCGGTCAAATGAAGGGCGAAACCAGTGTGTTTGTGGGACGATGATGCCTTTACAGGTATGCTGTTCTGCGTGTCATGTCGTTTGAATCGGCCAAGCCAAAGTTGCGGTCAAAGGGCGGCCAGACCTGAAATGTCGACAACAAACTCTCGCCATTTAGCAAAAGTATGTCGGTTCGTGCCGTGTGCTTTGGCCGGTTCCTACCGCACAATTACATGGGAGGGCATTGAGGTAGCATGGAATTGCCCTCAAAGGTGTTCTACGGCTGGACACCAACGTTCTCTTGGCACATCACCGTGGCATCCGGCGCAGGCAAGCCTCGGTCAGAATTTTCCCGAGCGTAGAGCCCACTGAGTCGGTGTTATCCGAATCCGTGACCAAGCTACGAAGGTTTGGCAATTAACCTGCTTTGCGTGCGTCAAGCCTGACAGCAAGGCCTGAATACGTCGTCGTACTTGTTGTGCATCGTTTGCTAGACTGTCCGCTCATGCAATTCAACCATGGTTGAATTGTTCCGATTGGGATTGGCAGCCTGCAAGCTGGACCAGGGAAACCATGATTCGGGAGATGACACCAGCAGCTGGCTTGGGTCCTGCCCCGGTCATTCACGAATGTGAGGCCAGCACTCTTTTCGCATGGCAAAATCTTTCCGGCCTGAAGCTCGATTAAGGTTCCTCCGACGGACTGTAGAGCACTGGGCATGTGTAAACCTTGGAATGGCGTTGCACAATGAGCGTAGGAAATGCGCCCTGGGTGACGATGGTGACCCACGGGCTGGCAAGGTTAGCGGAAATGACAAGGACTCGGCCTAGTTCCTAGCGGGATGTCTCTTGTTTGATGGATATTGTCTGTACATGTCGGCCACCCACCAGAAGTCCTGCAAGCTCTTGAACTTCCTCTTCTGATTGCGACCTGCAGGTTGACAATTTCAGAAGCCAAGATTGTGGGCAGAATCATGTGTTTGAACAGCCTCGTTGACGAAGTCTGGCAGTAGACAGTGGTGGGCGGACCAGGTGCCGTGGCGCACTAGTCACCTTGCAAACCGTCTGCGACGTGGTATACGTATCATTTGATGTAATTTCTGTCGATGGAGCTGTTCTGAAATGAGGATGTTGTAGAAAGCGCTGACTATGAGTCCGGGCGATTGTACATCATACAAGCCCTTCACCGGTGCTTCATCATCCGGTTCCTTTAAGCCCCCCGTCATGCTGTAGGCGACGCTCAAGATCGCGCCAACGACCTTGTGACCGCTGTCATGTGGTGAATTTGAGGAGATACGGGGTACCAAGTTTTAGCGCTCCGGTAACTAGCGCCAAGTTGACACCAGTGAGGTGGAAGGAGGTGCTAAATTGGTGTGCCATTAGGATCAAAATCAGGCACTCCTGACGCGACCTCTACCGGGCCGGTCTTGAGATTGAGGCACGAGCCAAGTTGATTGACTGATCAAGCCCCTGGCCACCCTTGTCAGCATGGTATCGACAGGGGTCGATCAGATATTGCCTTGGATCGAGGGGTTCTGCAACAGAAGCAAGCATGAACGATCGGCTCATTGTCCCATCTTTTCATCCGAACTTCGTCGCATCCATTTTCGTCGCATCCAAAATGGGAGCGGTGGGCTTGGAGACCCTTGGCCCCTGCTCATCGCAACTTATGACGGGCCATTGGAACTGACTGGCATCAGACACCGAGGACCTAGCCCACTTACCCAGCGACCTGAAGAGGCCTGTGGCCCAGGGCTTAGCTGCTGAATGGTGTGATGTAACAGTGTCAGTGCTATCTGCAAGCGAGGTTCGATCGCATGCGATCTGGGGGCAGATGTATGGATCCGAAGGAAGATTGTTAGCAAAGACTGGACTTGATAATGACGCACGAACAGATGCTTCCCAGTGTGCTGGGACCGTTGACTCCTAGGTTGACGATCGCGTTCCGTGCGGGCCTGAGAGGAGCTCGGACCCTGAGAGTGAGATTCAAGGCGTCTGATCGTCCCAAAGTGTCCGTACCCGTGATGATCCAAGTCTCCAAAACGTCCCCTGCGTACGGACACGGAGGAGAAAAATTCTCCGGCGGGCTGTCCCAAAGCTGAATGACATGATTTTTGCAACGCGCATGAATTTTGGATAGACGATGCAGACTGTAAGACCGCATTGAGGCCCGTGAGCGCTCTGTGGCAGTAAGGAACCTTTACGAGGCCAGTGGCTGCGAACTCGGCTCCATGCCGCCAGTTGCCATCAACTGAACGGCGCGCCGTCAGTTCATCCCATCTCCCCGGTGTCGCCGCCTTTCCCCTCACAGATTCCATGCACGAAGGAGAAGGCAGGCTTTGTTGGTGCCACACATGAACTGTGTTGTGTCTCTGATCAAGGATCTCCTAGTGGGCAGGTAGTTCGTCTCCCGCCTCCCGTGTCGACGCCGTGTTGGTGCGTCGCTGCACGTGGTTTGTCACCTGGCATCGGTCAAGATGTGTGCGGAAAAAGCACTCAAAAGAAGCTGTCGAGTCAGCTGCCCATCCTTGGCTTTCCGGGGGTGCGCAGTTGATGCCCCTATACGATGTCGATGGCCGACGCTTGCCACAGGGGGCCACAGTGGCCCGAAAAGCCCCCATTCTGTCAGTAATTAGGTCTGTCGAGCTGTTCGAGATAATTCTAGAACCAGTCTGAAGGGTGTAACTCGTTGGGACGCCATATTATGGTCAACGTGGCATGGTGTGCACAGCGCAAAAGATAATACTGGTAGTAGTATTGATCAACGAATAAGTAATCCGGATCCTTGACAAGCGGGCAACGTAGCGCACGAGGCTGGAACTGTGAACCTAGCACGCCATCACGGCATTCCGGCTCAATGCCGACAAGCCAAGGGACCTGGCTGTGGACGGACCAAGCGGTCCCGATCATCTGCTAAGCTGGCGGTCGAGTTTTGAGGCGGTTGTCGCGCTCGTCGGTCGCTTCTGGTCGAGGTGGAACTAACTTGACGACAGGGTTAATAAGTACACGAAGGGCTACTCCAATGAGGCTCAGCTTGTGACAACTGGGAGGTCCTTTGGTGATTAAAGGTGCTGTGCAGCGAGGCTCAAATGAGAATAACGAGCTCCGTCGGTAAGTGCATGGCCGATGAGGACAGCCTGGATGGCCGGAGGATAGACTGTCAGCGTGGAGACGAAGGTTTGGCGCCGAGGCGAAGGGTGCGCCGGGCGGGCAGTGAGCGGAGAGCTGGAAACGGAACTCTCATGGAGTCGAAAAAAGCCCCGGCGGGAGCGAGCAACGGGCGAAATGGAGATGAAAAGATGACCTGTCAATTTGCAGGGAGCAGGGAGTGTCCCACCCAAGATGAGAGGGCTTCACGAACGCAAGTGTGCCTTCGGCCGAGTGATGAGGGTGTCACAAATTCAGGTGAAGTGGGGGAGGTAATGAGCCGATGATCAACTGGAGCATGGGCTTGCTGCCATCCCATCGTGCGTTCGTGGATTCACGGCAGGGCCTGCCCTGTTGCGGCTTTCTGTTGATATTGCTCGTTGCTGCCGCTTGTGATGTGGTTGCTACTTCTGGCAAAGCGTCATCATGGGAAGGCACCGCCAGGAGATGATGATCGATTGTTGAGATGTTGCCATTACCTGTGCGGTAGATGGATTGTGGTGGCGGGAACGAAGAAAGGCGTCATGGGTGTATCCTGCCTTCTCCAACTGCCCTGGAGCCGAAATACAAGCCCGGGGGCCTGTCACTTGTGCCGGGACCGCCCGACTACAACACAGTACGCCTGCCATCTGACCAAGTGTCGATGCCCTGTGCTTGCCAGTGCCCACTGCCACGAGTACTTCCCGCCCGTCCACTCGGAAGCCCCACCGAGCTCAAGACGATGCAGGTGCCAGCTAGCCAGGTCAGGTAAGACAACACCAGGGCAAGCGTACTCGGTGAGAAAAGGCCCCACCGATTTCAAGCAACGGGGAGCCTGGGCTAGGCCTTCCTTCATCGACAATTCGTTGTGCGGAGATACCTAAGAAGGGCGAGGCAGGCTAGGTCGGGTGCGACGGGCAGCACGGGTGGGCAAGACGGGATCCAAAATCTCCCTGCTTGAGCGCTAACGTTAATAAGAGTCCCGACTGTCTGGAGGCGTCACATCGCTCGCATCGTAACCCCAATGCGAGCTGACGCACTGAGCTTCACGCACACCCCTCAGGCTGGTTGGCTGTGCGCATGCCCTTGCCGTTCCCGTTCCACGATCGACCGGACGCCTCGAGAGCCGCAATGAGGTTAGCTACCGATGAGATGCCTCGCTTCCCCCCACACAGCAACCGCTTGTGTTGCCCACGATTTCATCTTTTGGCTTCGTGTAGGGTGGATTGAAAAGAGAGTGAAGCGAAGTCAGGTGTGAGGGTGGGAAGCAGGCCGGGAAAAGCTCACCTCCACGGATCCAGCTCATCTTATTTCTCAACACCCCTGACTGCACTCAAATCCCTCCCCTCTCCCTCGGAGTCTTTTAAGTGAGGGGAAGAGCAGATGCATCATCCGCACACCTACATCCCTTATGCCTCCGGCGGCTCCTGATACTGTTGCACTCTATAGCACTTCGCTTTCCCAGTATGACGGGAGCCCCGCCTGTCACTGTCTCACATCGCCGGGATAATTCTCAAATGCCTGCCCGGACGAGACTCACAGGACAAGAAGGGAAATCGGGGATTGCTGCTGACAATGACAGCGGGCATTTAGTCCAACACCATGTCGGTTGCCTCCTTGGCCTGGGCGAACATCCAGACCAGCCTCTAGTAGGGGCGCCTCGCTTGTCAGGCTTGAAATCGCACTCACCACCTCGCAATGAATGCCAGACGCATGGACGCTCAGCATGATGAGCTATCCTCAGGTCATACTAAACCAATTGATAATGACTTGGCCAGCCCTGTCGTCAGCCTAACGTACTACGATGAAAGCCGGGGCTGCCGTTGCGTCCGAACGCGAACAGGCGAAAGAATTGATCAATCTCATCCCACCGAAGAAGTTATCTCTCTGTCTCGCTTGTCACCCGCACGAGCTTGTTATGCACCACAGGCCCGGCGCTTGCAGTGCTTCCTATCAATATCACCTGACAGAGCTTAATCCAGCCCTCACGCCAGCAATACGATTCATCAGGCTACGAGGATGCCGGGCGCCATGACCTCTCATCCGTCAACCCACCCACACATACCGAGACATCCACTCCACCATCCCATCTCGTGCAGCTCGCTCATCTCATCAGATGGCGCACTTTGCCGAGCCGAGATATCCCTGTTACATCGGGCTGCCAACCCTTACCATTCGAGACCCCGGGTATGCTAGGCTTTCTGGGTGTGCCATTAGACAGCCTTATGCACGCACCACTATCATGCTGCCACGCTTGGTTTTTTCACACATCGAGAAAAGGAACAGCTGCGGGCAGGATGTAGTCGGTGAACAGTATATCTTGCTGCGTACGTTACTAAACCCTCTGTGGCGCCGAGAGCACGACTCCAATCAACAGAACTCAATATGGGTTGTGGTAAATTGCCAGGGTCAATCAGCTGCCGGTTCAAACCTCTTCTCCGTACCTGCTGCCACTGAGCAGCAATCCGATTCGGTTTCGCCTCGACTTTCCGGTATCATGTCCTGCCGAGCGGCTTCTTGCGGCGGCTCGACGCTTGCATCATAAATATCCTTACCAAGCCTCTGGCGCTGCCGTCTATCGTCTCAAGATCGACAACTTGACACCTGTCAAACAGGTGACCGCTGAGACATGCATTCTGGGACCTCCGCAATATGCCAGGGGAAAGCCGGAGCCTCGAAGATCCGACACGTGAAGGCCTTGCGAGTAGGGAATCGTAGCAGCGGCTGATCCACCAATCGTCTTGTTCTTCATGATGCAATGTCTCATGATACCATTTCGAGGACCTGTGCAGTTCCCATTGATGTGGAGCCAGCCCTCTTGTGAGGCACAGCAATTTGTACGACACACCAAAAGACACGGGATATTGGGGATCGCCAGCATTTTAAACAAGACCTTGTCGCCTCGGAAGCATTCAGGACAGAATTGGCAACAATCGACTATGTGTGAGCGGCCCAAACATCCATTCGCATGCCCCCAATGTATGTTTAGCAGCCACTGGGCTCAGCTCGAGCCTCGTCCTCATGCAGAAGATTACTTTCGTCGCTTGCACGATCGTCTCAGGTGGCGGCAAAGTGCTTGCGACAACAAGCGATCCATCCATCACACACCTTCTCGGGCCCAATGATGCTTCCGACGAACTTCCAGCTGCTGGAAAACTGACAACTACTCACTATCTGTGGCTCTGCTGGTCTAATTGCAACGCAGTCCTGTGTTACGTCATCCAGCCGCTATAGCTCAGTGGTTAGAGCATCGCACTCGTACCTTTAACCGACATGCGGGGGTCGACGGTTCAACTCCGTCTAGCGGCATTTCTCTTTTGTTTTGTACTCCTGTACAATGTTCAACTTCGAATCGCTTGTCGAGGCGGTACTCCGGGAACGGCGCCTTGCCCTGTCTCAGCCTCTCGGCAACATGTATCGCAAGTTCAGTTTCATGAGCAGCCTGGTCTCAGATGTTGTCCGGTCTTCAAGGGTCGATCACACGACAGAGCGAGTCAGCAATCGGAGTCACTGTAACGCTCTGAGGCAGACAAGGCAGACCAGCCCCAACATGTGGCTAAATTCTCTACGATGGACCCAAGTTGTAAGTGATGCATAGGTTTGATCCCAAATTGAGTGCTTGTTCAATCGCATCGAGCTGCGATTGAACCCATTCTTTGACTTGGGCACTTGCACCCTAGAGTGCACCTCCGCAATTGTTTTGATGACATCGCCTAGCCTTCCCTATGGAAGTTTGGTACCTGATAGATACCGAATCGTCTCCCGTTGACGAAGATCACAGGGAAGTGCAAGAACAGCCCGAAACACCGACGTTCGCGTGTGCTGCGCGATCAGATGAACACCGACAACGCAAGCAAGGGATATGGGTTGCGACGAAGGCACTTACATGGAGTCAGGACTCTTTATGGGCAGTCATCACCATGCAGGCCTTCGCGTCTCGTAGCAAGTCGTGCTTTGACGCAGTGGTCAGCGGGGCCACGGCAGGCCCAGCAATGCCCGCACCAACCACTCCGTTGAAGTGGGTATTCCTGCTGATGACCAGGTCAGCAGTGCCAACCCAGAGTTGAAGACCACGAGCAGGCGTGCCGCTTGCCACGCATGAAAAACTTTGGAGCGGGGGAGGTGAGTGGCTTTAGCCGTTGCCGCCGCAAGACTAGGTGTGGCGTTTTGGTCGAGATGAGGTGTCCACGCCCTCGCACGTGTATCTAGGTTGGTGACATCGAATCGCTGCCGAGTCTCGCCGGGTGGCGCGGAGTCGAATATGTCGACTTCAGGTGTGAATGGGGCCTCCGAAAGACATGACGATCTTGGCGGGAAGGGAATGTCGATGTGTGAGTCTGCTGATGCGTGCTTTCAACACTGCAGTCGGTTGCGGATACGGGCCCCTTGCCTCGCGTCCAGAGCTTGGGACCGATTGATTGATAGGTGGGACAGACGCTTGGGAGGCAGGGAGGCTACTTAGTACCTGGATGCTGGGGGGGGGGGGAGAGGGGTGGATGTGCGTGATGGGACCCTGGAGGAGTCACGTCGTACATGGTACGCATACATGACCAACATGGGTGAGGACTTGACATCTCCGCATCAACCTAGCATGGCCTGGCACGGCTTGGGCGAGCATGTAATGAGTTCACTGCTGTCGTGGCTCGTAAGCCCGAAACGAGGGTGACATGAACAAACCCGGCGAAGGGGAAATGATCACTGCTCGTTCGCCGAGATGCGCCTGGTTCAGGTACAGGAGCAAGCGATGTCTCAACTTGTCGGGCTCGAGAGGAGAAGTGCACGAGGCGATGAATACGGCAGGTTAGCTCAGTTGCGACTTGATATGATGATGACTCGACCGGCTAGAACCTGCGAGGTCTGATTGTCGTCCACCTCATGGCGTGAGGTGGGTGGTGACTGAGCCACACAAGCTGACTTGTGCTGCAGGGCTGCGGCACAGCGGTATCGAGGTGCCACCCAAGCATGGTGGCAGCAGATCCGGCCGCCCCATCCCCTCCCTGTAGCCGTTCCCCAACTCCTCGTCTAGCGTGCCCTGCGTCCATCCTCACTACGGCAGGCGGCAAGCGAGAGGCGAGGTGAGGCGAGGACAGGTGGGATGAATGAGCTTGAGTGGTAAGGTATGGCAGGCAATATCGAAATCCACGCGTACCTTACGTTAGCCTCTCGGGCAGCGAGGCGAAAAAAGCAACCGGATGGTTTATCATGTGTTAATCATTGCCGAGGCGAGCGCAGCGCAGGCAATGGAGCCACCGCGACAGTGTTTGAAGCAAATTCGAGACTCGGGACAGCGGGCCTGATACAGCGACGATCCCCACGCGGTGGACGGGTAAGTTGAGGGATGTGCGGGCGGTGAACGAATTACTGACGGAAGGAAACTGCAGAAGGGGAAAAGAGGACATTCGGATTTCGCCACTGAAAGAGGGTTTTCGGGATTCGAGACCAATACCTGGCCAGCCAGATGTGGCGATGCCCGCCTTTTCCCGGACGGTGGCTTGAAGGTCAATGGGGCTGGTATCGTGATGTCTCTGATGGCGGCGAGTCGAGATGGAGATCATTGCTGTTCCGTAGAAGAAATTAGTCGCAGATGGGATGGACGGATACCGTTGTTCACCACCACTTCACTGCGCCTTGGCTCAGGAGGAGGAGAGGGGCCTGCGGGGAACCCAGCCATGAGCGAATGGCTGGCGGTCGAGCTTGGCCACAACTGATCAATCATTGTGCACGTAAAGGGCGGGGGGCCTAAAAGCATGTTGAGCATCTGGGTGGTGTGCGTCGACCGTAGCAACTGCAGCTGTCTCCGTGCTCTGTCTAATCAGAAAAAGTGTCTCCCCTTTGCGCATCAGATAGGTCTGTCCAAGATCCTGAATTGCATGGCACGCCAGCCACGCCAGTTTGCCAGACTCCCTCCCTCTCTCTGTCTCCCCTTCCCTCTCTCCCTACTTACCCTGCCAGGGCCTTGGGTCCAGGCTGGGCTGGGTACGTACCTAGTCGAATAGAGCCTGCATGGGCAGGGATGATGGAAGCCGGAAGCTTCCTACAATGCTGACGACACTGACTAGTGTGCCTGCCTGCCTGACTTCCTACCTACCTACTCAAGCTACCTTACCTGTCGAGCAACGGGAGGAGTCCCTTTGAGGATGCCTCCTTCTCGTGACCGACCTGCGTAGTTGCCCAGGAAAGCAAGAAGCCAAGTAAACCCACGGTCTTCAGGACCCAAGTTCTGGCAAGGCGGCAAGCTTTAGGTGCACGCAGTGTGTCTGCAAGCCACAGCAAGGTTTGGAGCAGCTTGTTGGACGAATTTAGGCGTGCCTCCGTGAAGCCTGGAATCAGGCAGGTGCTGTTTTGGTGATTCATCCGGTCGTGGTCGGCGACAGCCAAGAGCAGCTTGTCGCCTGACCAGCGATTGTGATGTAATCGGTATGGCCGTGTGGACGCGCATGTGAAGCGCAAGCAGGAACACCGGCAGGTGCAGGAGCAGTGATACCTGATGTGACAAGTGGCAGGCGCAGCCTGCAAAGCACATCGTCGCTGCTAATAAATCCATCCTGCAACGTGTCTGCCACCTGCCATTTCTTCGCTCTTCCTCGTTCCCGCCTGAGGTACCTACCTACCCACAGGTACCTACCTACCTAGGTAGGTACCTTATAAGAGTAAAGTGTACACGTTAGACCCTGTGGATGAATCGCTTCTCCTTCCATTCTATCAATATTCATGCAAAATGACGGAATTTGACACTCACATGCGGCAGTTCCTGCCTCTGGGCCTAAGAAAGGCAGATCTTGAAGTGAGGTACATTGGGTCCCCCTGTATCTTTCATCTTTAAAAATAAAAATAAAATACAGATAAAAACAATCCTCTTCTTCTGTCCGCCGTTTATCTGTCTAGTTGCAGAGACATGAATTCCTGTGTGGGCGAGTGTAGTCGGCTGCTTGGTAAGGCAGAAAACTGGGCGTCGCCCGTCGGTAGTGCCCCGGGCCAGTGCAGCCAGGTGCAGCCAGGTGAGCTGGTGCGTGCAGGCGCAGCTCGCTTTACAAGGGGCGCGACTGGCCTCGTCCATCCCATCTCTCGATCCATGGATTGGAAGGTGTGGAGGAAGGGATGGATGGATGAATGGGCATCTTTCCTTCGTCCCATCTTCGAGCTTCTTCATTCTTCCAGTCCCGAATGAAGCTTCCAAGCCTCCGAGATTTCAAGCTCCCACCCAGCCAGCCAGATGCGAGATCCTTCCCCGCCACGAGCCAGGCACCCTCACTAAAGCCTGGGGCATCTCGGTTCGGTACAGTACGGTGCTTTGCCCTTGCATCTTTGACTCTGCTACGCACACCACCACACCAGTTCTGCACCAATTCATGGTGTTGGCTTGGGGCACTCTTGTGTGCGCGCTTATTACCTTGCCCTGGCTACATTTGGATCCCACTTGTTGGTACCTTCTCTGCAAACCGTTTACCATTCCTCCTGGCACCTGCGCTTCTCGCTCGAAGTCCATCATCGAGGGGCAAGCGCTCTTCGGGCCAGGAAAGGCGGTCGAAGAGGACTTCGGAAACGTTTCTATGTCAAGTTACAGTCCCCTCTCATTTCCCTCGAGCTTCTCCCCCGATCCATTCTTTCCCTATCAGTACAGATCGCCAGATATCTCCTGCAATGAGCAGCGCTTCTGTCGCATCATCTCTAGTCGAGCACCTGCAGAGTAAGGTACTGCAGTGGGTTCGCCCCGCCGCCGCTGCGCTGCTGGCGGCTGCTGCATCACTGATGGATGATGGATGGGTTTGCCAACACGGGCCAGACCAACTACGATTTACACACCACCACCCTCCTGTCGCCATAATCTCCACCAATGTGTACCGTACCTTACCTTGCTTACCTACAACTCTCTACAGCATCTCACACAGTTCTGCTGCACCGTGGCCACGCATATCGGGTCTTCGATCCTCGCCGCATCAGATCAGCGTGCCATCCGTCCGCCACTCGTTCGACCAAACAAGGTTCATGGTTGGGTATCGAAGAAAGGGTCAGCGGGCCGCTGTGATCACGACCGCGATGCGACCGCAGCAGCCACCGAATACATCCACGACGATGATGATGAAGAGAGCGAGCAAGTGACATTGCCCTCTCGGCCGGTTGCACGACGCGGCACCATAAGCGACAGCTTCAATGATCATCTAAGGTATCGACAAATCCACCCACCCACCTTTATTCGTCCCATCTTTTTTTTCCTCAACCGAGGACGATCGGTTCACACCTCACACACCCTCCCTGAACACCCCTACCATCTTCTTGTCAACCCCTAACCCCCGTCTCCCCGTGCCCGTCCCCCGTCCCTGGTTCCGCACGAGCTCTTGGACGCCCCGATGCACTTGTCATTTCCCTGGCTCCCCACTCCCGCCCACTGTCCGTGCAGTGTCGTCCTGGCAAGCTTGACAAGCCTGGCCCTGGCCCGGGTGTTCTTCTCCTCCTCCACCCTTTTTTTCTTCTGTAGCCCGCCGAGCAAACCAGCGGGTAGTGGACAGAGGGCAGCAAACATGGGTGGACGTGCTGGATGTATCCAGGCATCTCCAGGCGTCTGCCTCCTGCTATCTGCCATCTGCTACCGGTTCCGGCCACTCGAGACATGGGCCGCACCCCTCCCCGCCTGCCCGCTTGCCCGCCCGTCCCCTTCCCTTTCCCCTCCATCCTACCTATCCCGTTCCTGATCCCTATCCTGGAACTGGAACTGGAACTGGTCCTGGGTCCTGCGCTGAAATCCCTCCCACTCTCCCACTCCCACCTGAACCACCCCCTCCTTCGCCTCTGCAGTCCAATTTGACCTGGGCAGCCTGGGCCCGAACGCGCAGAATACTTCGTAACAGTACCACTCATCGATCACTGCATCGAACCAGTACAGGCCTCTCACACGTAGTCCAAAGCCGGCTCGCCCTGACCCGTCTGTCTGATCGCGCCTTGTCTCCGCCAATCTCCCGCAGCGATGGCCATAGGCACGGCTGCGGCCGCGGCCGCGGTCTCGGACTTGCTGTTGTCTTGACATGCGCTCGCGCGGGACGGAAAATTGTCGTCGTTATGGAAGCATGCCCCATGCCCAGGGCATCATGATGGCATAGCCCTCCACCCTTGATTAGCAGCCACCCCAAAGTCCTGACCAGGGTCTTCCCTGGCTTCCCTGTGCCTCTCGACCAGATCAACCCTGAAAGCGCCCTAGCTTCATCTCAATTGGTCCCCCCCGTTGCTCTGTAGCCCAGCACCGAGTCGCACAAAAACCGAACGGGAGCCACCGATCGACTGTCCTTAAACCCGCCTTGCCGTCTCGACAAAGTAGACGTTCATTCCGAACTTTGACCCAGCCAGAGGATAGCATACAAGAACCGGGCAAGGGCGAGACATCACATCAGCCCCTCCAAACCCCCGACAAGCCCCCTCCCCTCCATCGCCAGAGACGAACAGGTCTGCTTGCGAACACTTGCGCCTCCGCCCCCCGCCTTGGTTCCTTGACCTGCAGCAGCCCGCAACACATCGACGACGAAGTCACCACAAACACCGCCGCATGCCGTACAACTGGGAATCCGACAGGAAATCTTTGTGCGAGTATTACCCTGCAGCATCTCGTGCTTCCACACGATTCGCCTATCGCTTCGACTTGTCCGAAACCCGCCCGCCTCCGGCTTGCCCGCCTATCGGCGTCTGAGCCAATACCCATCTGTGTCTCAAGACAACTTGAGCTTCGACGACCAAACGACTTCGAGCACCCCCGCCGCCCTCAATAGCATCCTCCTTTCTAAGCGCAACTGCTAGCGCATACGCAAACCTTGCCTCGCTCCTGCTTGCACTCCAACGCCTTTGGTCTCTGAGGAGCCTCAGCACTTGAGCTGCCTGTCGGAAGATCTGGGAGCTGTCAGCTCACCCATTTTGGTGGACAGCTTTACGTTTTCCATGCAAGACGAAAGGAGATACCACGAATCGTTCTCCCTCCCGCTCGGCCAACGCCGGGGTGTATCCGATCTGGCGCCTTTCGCTTTAGACCTGACTTGGGCCAAGCAACGAGCAGAGCCTGGCACTGCTGCTCGCTCAAGGGCATATCCCTCTCCGCCCATGTCAGGGTCTCCTTCTCTCCCGCCCAACACAACTCACGAGGCTGGGGACCGGAGCCAACTGCATGTGAGCTTTTTGAACGCCAACGCGCAAGATGCTTATCGTCCAGGCTCGGCGTTAGGACCTCACACCGGCACCCAGGGGCCCCCGCCATCGATACCCCCCCCTCGAATTCGATCATATCAATGTGATCCGCCCGAAAGGATGACCCTCTCTTCCTATCATCGAACGGACGAGCCAGCCCCAATGCGGGCGCCTTACCCACCGATGGCAGGTCAGCACATGCAGCAAAGACCGCCCCCGTACATGACAATGCCAGGGCCATTGCCGCCACCGCCCCCTCCACCATCCGCACAAGGCTACGGTGGCCCAGCTTCACAGACGACGGAGGATAGTCAACCATTCGCCTCTCCCAAGTCTCAACGCAAGACGAAAGGTCATGTTGCCTCGGCGTGTGTGCCATGCAAAAAAGCTCATCTCCGGTACGTTGGCCCTCACATGCTCCTCGAAGATTCATGACGCTGACACAGCACTTCCAGATGTGACGGTACGTACTGATAAGCGATTTTCCTATTTGTTTTAATCCAGCACTTGCCCCCTTCTTCCTTTGCACACACAAGTCGCAATCGAGCTGCAGAGGCACGGCACTGTGACCTTGATGCATGTGGCGGTGGCAGTTGGCTCGATTGACATCATCTTGATGGCCAGCCGGAACCGTGTCCGACAAACGTGGGCCTCGAACAGCGACTAGGCGGGGAATGCACCTCCAAAGTCAAGCAGGGACGCGGCGGAAGTATAACGGTAGGGGACAACCCTCGAGCTCAATCCCTTTGGGGATGACGACAAAGAAGGAGTTGCACCTGCAGGACTCCAATAGTCCGATCGCAACGCTATGATCCCCTCGGCAACTTGGCCAGTCAGCGAGTTTGATTGAGGGAAAGATCGACTAGCGAAGGCCGGCTCCAGGACTGACCACGCGGCACTTCGGCCCGGGGGTCTGGGACGGGGTGTCAGGGCACTTGCGCCTGTCACCGTTGGATTCCGACCCCAGATTCGGGACGAGTCGCCAATCGTGAGCTAGCGCTGAAGGAACTGACTGCCGGAACTTCTTCGTTGGGACACGGAATAGCCTCCGGCCTGCAGCTGAGGGCGACTTGCGGAGCTCCGCAAGGCGATTCGAGCCTCACAATTTCGAGTTTTGAGTTCAAGTGAACAACATCAAGGTTGCGCGTCGAGGCTGGAAGCGTCGCGGCGGAAGCAGCCTCGCCGGCCACTAGGCCAGCCAACGCTTGTCTTTTTGGCTTACAGCTCGCAACTTCCACTCTCGCTTCCCCCTGATGAACCAGTCTGCTAACACCGGCTTGTTTTCTCTCTAGCCCGACGACCGTGCTCGAGATGCCTCAGCAATGGCAAAGAGGACGCGTGTATCGATGTACAGCACAAGAAACGAGGTCGGCCACGCCTCCGGGACGACAGAGAAGGTCGTTACGCCCCATCAACCTATCCGCATCCGCAGGAGGCTGCGATTAGGAGGCCGTTGAGTCTGTACTCATCTGGCGGACCGGTTTCAGGGTACGATGATCCACTCCGGCGTGTCAACTCGTACCGCATTCTAAAATCTCAACAAAGCGAGCCCGTCGCACCCAGATACCTTGACCGAGCTTCTGCAAGCGAAGCCAACATGTACCCGCCGCCGCTGGCCATTCCCTCCTCGGCCCCAGAACCTGTAGCCTTTCTCAACCTCGACATGGAAGTTGTGAGAGCATCGCCAACCTTCATTGATGCCATCGGCATGGCCAACATCAGGGGGAGGGGCCTGTTCGACCTTGTGACGCCTTCGGAGCGAACTAAAGTGCAGGGGCACCAACTTGCCTTGCAGGAGGAGCGCAGCCGAAAGGACCCCATGTATCTGCCGCCGATTTTCGGGAAGCAAGAGGAGGAGCGCGTATTCGAAACTCTTCGTTTTGACGCGGATGAGTTGTTGCGCATCCAGATGGATCGGAGGGACATGCTGGCATTTGCCGCGCCAGGCGGCCAGCTGAGATCTTTCCTCGTCCGTTTCGGCTCGGCCAAGCGCGATTCCACCTATTTCATCGCATTGATGCTGGTGCTTCCGCCTGGTGACCCCTATGCGACGACTTCGCCTCATGCAAGGGAGGTGCACTACGGGTATCCACCTCATCAACCATATCACCATCCGCAGCAACCACAGCGCCCGCATGCCTACGGCCAGCACACACCCGTGCCGGCCACGTTTGATCCAAGCAGGCCGAGGTTTGGAGAAGGCTCTCTGGTTTCGCGTCCCGCTACGGGACACCCGCCTCAACTGATGCCAGGTCTCAGCCCCGGACTGAGCCCCGGGTTCAGTCCTGGCATCGGCTCCGGGATGCCGTCGTATGCGGCGTCACCGACCCGACCCGACTATGCTGTTGGCCCTTCATCGAGCCAGATTCCTCGTAGCGAACTACCCCCCAACAGGCTGCCACCACAGCAACCATCGTATCAGCTGCCGCCGATCCGCTCATCGCCGCAGCAGGGTCCACCGCAGCCTGAACCGAGCGGCAAAAGAGAGGACCGTTCGGGTCGTGTCGACATTGGAGGCCTGATCGACAAGCCGGAGCAGCCACGACACCCTCAGTGATGTTCCTCTGGGCGGCCATCGAGGGCTGTTTCGACGGGCCTCACGGTCGAGCGACGCACAACCTTGTGAACCCACGACTCGTGTACTTGTAACGAACCTTGCTTGACCTTCGAACCCCTTTTTTTGCCGCGACCAAGTGTCGCCACGAGATACCACTTGTACAAAACTTCGCCTTCTTCACATACCTTCCTATGCTTTTTAACTCTGCTGCCGCCGTCGGCAGCGCGCCTTCCAGGCTTCTGCGGCATCTTCTCTGGCGTTTCCTCCCCATCGTTCATCGTTCATCTTTCTTTCGTTCTCTCGTTCTTCTCTCCCGGCTGCTGGTGACATGGAGGCGGAGCATATGGCGGGGCTGGTGTAGGTGTAGGATACTGTTATGGCTGAGAATAGAGCTGGGTTGGTTGCTTGCTCATTTTCCTTTCTGGATTCGTTACGCGCTCAATGGAGACTGCAATGCCCCACGTGGCCAGATTTCTGACTAAAAGATTGAAAGGTGCCCGAGATGTATGGCGAATATACTGATGCGTGGCTTGCTGAATGTGTCGTCCCAAGGTTGTCTCTTTTGATGAGGTCGGGTGTGTGAGACGAGAGCTGGGATACAGAGACGTGAGGTTGGTTGGTGTGTAGGAGTGTAAACACATGCTCAAGAGTGATCAGAAGGAAAAAAGGAGGTAGGCAGGGACTGAGAACAGACACAAATAAGAGAAAGGGCGGTTGTATATGTCAAGTAGGTACATCCGCGAAGAGGGGAAGGGGGGTGGAGGGGAGGTTCCCATAATAAGGCCTTCTAAGCGCCCCGCCGCGCCGCCGCGCCCCTTCCGGCACACGACATATGAGCAAGGAAACAACTGCTTCCGAACGCATTCAGCGAATTAAGGCGATTTAATTTGCGGTCCCATCGGGGGAGGTGTGTGTGTGTGTGTGTGTGTCTGCAGGTGGATTATGACAGATGGCGAACTAAGGAATGGTCCACCGTCACCGTCACCGTCACCGTCGCGCCGCGTTGGGGGCTGGCGCGGACTGGTCTCTCGCGCCTTTGCTCATCTCGCGTGGACGCTTTTGGTGCGTATAGTCCGGGCGAGCTATCGAGTGATGTTTCCCGGGGGTCCTGGTGGGCTCGGGGCGCTGTCATTGGCCGACGGGGCGTTTTCCTGTGGGCGATATTTGTTTCCGAAACGGAGGACCCATGGGACTATCGATGTGGGTTCTCCTCTCTTGTTCTGTTTGTTTGAGCTGGGCTTACCTAACGTCGGACGCAAGGGAGGGGAGGCGGGTTTGGATGGCACTGCTGCTGAGCAAGATGAAGGGGGACATGGGATGTGAGGGTAGACCTGCTGTCGAGGGGAATGAAGGGGGGCGGGCAAAAGGGAGGAACCAAAGCGAGGAGGCGAGCAATGAGCGAGAAGAAGGGAAAGAAGGATTGTACAGCTTTGGCGCCTACGGGACGGCCCTTCTGCTCCCTTTAAGAGCCCACGCGAGCCGGAGTGGGCTTTTAGCACCCGACGGGTGATGGTCATTATGTCTCACACGCACACATCCACACCAGCCAGCGAGCGAGCTGCGAGCCGAACCACGGGAAGCGCGTGTTTGCTGCCCTAAACAGCGGGGGGAAGGGGCGGTGCGGGCAGCAGAGACAAAGGGAGGAGGTAGGGGGCGCGAGGGAGGGGAGGGGCGGTGCCAGTGACAGCCGGCGGAGGAGAAGAGAGGCAGAATGGGAAGGGGGGGCAGTAGTGGAAAGTCTGGGGGCGGCAGACGTACAGGGGGGCGCGGGGGGTTTAAATCTCCGAAAGTGGAATGCTGGACAAGGGGTTTCTCTGGTTGTCAACCTACCTAGTTATCTGGTTTCTGGTTTCTGGTCCTCGCGTGCGTCTGTCTCTGTTCGGAGAGAAGGCGACCAATGGGCGGTGGACGGGAGGAGGTTTTTCTAGTGGATGCTGGTGGCTGGTGGCTAGTGGGGGTGTGTTTCTGTTTTTGGAGGTGGCCGTGTCTTGGGAAGGGGCCGTGCTGGGTCTTGCATTTGGAGTCTTCGGCATGGACCCACGGAATTGGAGTCGTTCTGGGTGGTCTACAAGTACTTCTCAGTGATGCAGCTTGAGACTTTATGTTGAGTTCAGCTTTTCGGTAGGTGCTTTAATTTGGAAGGCTGGAGCATGCAAATGAGCCTCACGAAACGACTTCTCCATCATCTCGCCCGTGATCTACACGGGTGGCCATATTCCCCGTTCAGGCGGCTATGCACGGCTCTCATATCCCTTGGCTGAGACACGAGAGGCTTACTTCACTTGGTCAGGGCTGTCCTAAAAGGCTTGATGGCATAATACCTAAGATAAACAGATGAAAATACATATAAAAATGCAGGGTCGTGTATGGGAGCCCAGGACGCAATGTGTTGTACAACAATGGGAAAGGAAAGGAGCCGTGAAAAGAAACCTGGAAGCGAACGCTGATCACACGACGACTTTGCGAGACATTCGTATGGGTTGAGCGCTGGGGTACTGGCTGTGCCTTGTCGGTTGTAGGCTTCACGGTAGGGGACGATCCGTGGCGGAATAGTGTACATGAAGAAGACAGCTTACAGCTGTCCGTGGAGTTGGAGCAGACGATTCTCAGGGGACTTTACTTGAGGAGCTTGATGCCAGCTCTGACTTTGGCGTCGGCCCTTGCTGCTTCGTCTGAGGGGTAAATTTGTAGGGCAACCGCATAGGTTTTGATGAAGTGGTGCTGGGAAGGCGTGTGCGCAAGGAACGGAATGAAGATCAAACGAGAGCAAGATCAAGTCGCGGCGACAAAACGTCGTTCGTTATTCGGCGAATTTGAGCGTGGAACCAAAGGAAAAAAAAGGTCGGCAAGGATCGAAAATAACAAGCTGGACCGGTCCTTCTACTTCCGTGTTGCCAGGCAGGAGCCTGACCCCCCTCGACTACAGTGCGGTAGCAGGGGTAGTCAAGCATCTAGCGTCTGCCTCCATTGCTGTCGCGGCGGCTCGACTTGCGACGCCCTTCTTCGGCGCGGCGGCGGCGAGTCTGGCCATTGCTGTCGTTGCCATCGGTCCCCGTGCCCGGCGACGACGGATCCTCAAGACCCACCGAATCGAAAACAGATCTCTCCGAGTCACGCCTCACGCGCTTGGAAGGACCCTCGCCCCTCGCTTGCTCTAGTTGGTGGTCGAGCTCGCGCTCCAGCTTGTCAGGGGAACGCTTGCCGCCGGTGTGCTGAGGGGTGGCAGGGTACGGTCCGAGATCCATGTCGGGGAGCCAGATACCTGTTGTCTCGAGGGGTGTTGAGTGGCGCGAGCCGTTGGATGGGCTGCTGTCCGTGTCCACGCGGGGGGTTCTTCCCTTATCGTGGCGGTCTGCGTTGTAGTGATCGTCATGGTAGACAAAGTGGGGTTGGCGGTCAGGGTTGGAGTAACGGGATCTGGGACAAGGTCAGGGGCTGGGAGAGATTGGAGAGAGAAAGACGCCGAGGCTTACTCGGGGCTGCCGTTCCGAGCTCGAGTGGATGCAGCATCGGTATTGCTGTTCCGAACACTTTCAGTTCTTTCCTGATACATCGTGGTAAGGTCTGGTGAGTGAAAATGGTTCTTTGGTAGGTCTGCTGGTGATGGTGGTTGCTTGAGCTTCAACGTTCTTCTGCTGAGTGGCGAGATCGACGAGTTAAGTACCGTAGAAGACAATGAAGAATACTCGGGCAACAGATCATACATCTTGTACCCCTGGTAACAGCACTTGGCGGTCCAGACGCAACAGGCATCTGGTGGACGACGGCAAGCCCTTGCTTTTTCTCTGGGCACTTGGGGGGCTGTGTTTTGTCAGCGACATCTGGGGGCGTGAAAGCCATATTTGGACGAGGCTTTGGGTCCAATCATTGGGAGCCAAAGTTCAATGAGTGGCTTTCCAAATTACCGGCACTTTCGTAATTTTGCGTAATGCAGTGAAGCTGACGCGGAGAATATGAGTGACGCATAAGTCGAGAAGCGTCTGACCGGTAGATCTCGACTGCATGAAGCCAAACAGCTGGCTGGGTGCGCCAATGTCACGCTAGGGTCACAGCCGGACATGGCCGTGACCGGTCTGGAGTCTTCTCGAAGAGCGTTCCTGTCGTTCTGCCACGACATATCACCTTAATAAGGCTGGAATGGGGAAGTGTTCGTGCTCGTATGTTGGGGGCCGAACGGCCCCCACAGCATGGCTTGACGCAAGGGATCTCATCTCACAAGGCTGAGGACCGTCAGCTCGGGGCCGTTTCTATTCGCATGTTTCAGCTCAAGGGACGAACGCTTCGTCATGATCAACAGTTTTCGCGATGAACCGGCATTCCGGCGATTGTTTCATGACTGCTCTCGAAGGGCTGCCTCGTAGCCTTGCGAGGCCAGCCAACCAGCCATTCGTGGTGTCGTGTGGGTATCCAACAGGAGGGAGATCAGCCAATTCAGGCCCGACGAAAAGCCACAGAGTCCAACACCTGGATGACTACGTGTCAGTGCTTGGAGTGATATGACAGAATTGACAACTTTACGAGCCAGACAGATCTTGACCACGGTCGAGATACACGCCATCGTCACCAAACTTGGCATTGCATCCACGCTCCACAGGCCGCCGCGGCGAGTGGGAATGCAGGAATGCTCGGGTGTTCGAGAGGGTGGTCCGAAGAGGCCCGGAGAAACAACCAATCCCGTAGCATCATTTGTTCTGCCGGGGTCGCTGCGGTCAGCATGGCAGACAGATATTTGTGACAGCGCCCGATGTCAACGTTGTTGAAGCTGGTGGGGTCGCCTATTGGTTTCCCTTCACCGGAGCGGGTACCTTCCGGCCGGTGAGCATGTGAGCGGGTCATACCTAGGCACGTGAGGACGCGAGACGTGTCGAGGCCAGGTCGCGGCCCATCTTCGAGAATCGACAATTGAGAATCCGCACTGTGCGTTGACACCATCTGCCTCGCCTCATCGCGTTGAAGAACCAGATCATCTCCCATATTTTGTGAGAATCGACATAAAACATCAATACAACGCCATTGTCTTCGTCGGGGAGCGCTTCACGACGTTTGAGTCGTCGATTTGCGACCACTTGCCCGCACCCCGCTCTGGTCTCGCTTTTGAACAAAGCCCCTAATAAGCCGGGCGAGGTCTGCTTCTGGAGGTCGTGTGCAATCGTGGTTGCCTCACTCCAATTTATCACTTCCGGAATCTTCCGTAGGCCTCAAAATGACCGAATCAATGGATGTCGACGTGGCCAGCGGCACCAAAAGGAAAGCCCAGGACGAACTCGACGAACCGCGTGCCCCTCAGAGGATCAGAGCGAGTCTACGTTGCCCGCCTCATTTGACTCATCATCTCTAACTTGAATACCCACAGGCTCTCTCCCCCAACGTGGTCAACAAGATTGCTGCCGGAGAGATCATTGTCGCCCCGGTTCACGCCCTCAAGGAGCTTATCGAAAACGCCGTCGATGCGGGGTCCACGTCACTCGAGGTCCTTGTGAAGGAGGGGGGCCTCAAACTTTTGCAGATCACTGACAATGGCTGCGGCATTCAGGTACGATGCAGAAATATCCCCTCAAGTCCGCCTTACTGACATGGCCCAGAAAGATGACCTGCCAATCTTGTGCGAACGTCACACGACGTCGAAGATTACGTCCTTCGAGGACCTGACGTCGATCGCGACCTACGGTTTTCGAGGCGAAGCACTCGCCAGTATCAGCCACATTGCACATCTGTCCGTAACCACCAAGACAAAAGACTCGGCCGTCGCTTGGCGGGCTCACTTTCTCGATGGCAACCTGGCGCCGGCGAAACCGGGCCAGTCGGCGGAGCCCAAGAAGGTAGCCGGCCGCGACGGGACACAGATCAGCGTGGAGGACCTATTCTTCAACATCCCGACGCGGCGACGGGCTTTCCGCTCCCCGTCTGAAGAATACAACAAGATCATCGACATGGTCGGCCGGTACGCCATCCACTGTCAAGGGGTTGCCTTTTCCTGCAAGAAGCAGGGTGAGTCGGGCACGAGCGTTTCCGTCCAGGCTAGTGCCTCAACGATCGATCGAGTCCGGCAGATTTATGGCTCCAGCGTGGGCAACGAGCTGATCGAATTCGCAACATCAGACGACCGTTGGGCGTTCAAGGCGGACGGTCTCGTGACGAACGCCAACTACCACATCAAGAAGACGACCTTTTTACTCTTCATCAATCATCGTTGCGTTGAGTCGACTACCATCAGAAAGGCTATCGAGCAGGTGTATGCCACTTTTCTTCCCAAAAATGGCCGTCCTTTTATCTATCTGAACTTGGAGATCGATCCGGCACGCGTAGACGTCAATATCCATCCCACGAAGCGCGAGGTACACTTTCTGAATGAGGATGAAATCATACAAGCAATCTGCGAGCATATCCGCACCAAGCTGGCAGAAGTGGACACGAGCCGAACCTTTATGACCCAGACGCTGCTGCCAGGCGCGCAGTGGATCGACACTCCGTCCAAATCAGCCGTCGAGGATGGCGATGCGGCCCCTGGGCTTGTGACACCGGGTTCGAATCGGCCACGGAGGAACTCTAGGAACCTCGTCCGAACTGATACATCTCTCCGAAAGATCACGAGCATGTTCTCCACAGCGCACACAGCTGACGGGGATGATAACAATCCTGGAGGTGGCGACGACGAAGTTTTGTCTGCACCTGAAAATATTGAGTACGAGACAGTGGACAAGGAGTCCACGGTCTGTCGTCTGAGCAGTATCAAGGAACTTCGAGCTAACGTCAGGGACGAGATGCACCACGACATGACAGAGGTGTTTGCCAGTCATACGTACGTGGGAATTGTCGACGAGCAGCGGAGGCTGGCAGCTATCCAGGGTGGAGTGAAGCTATATATGATCGACTATGGTTTCGCCTGTTTTGAGTACTGCTACCAGATTGCGCTGACGGACTTTGGCAACTTCGGCGCTATACGTTTCAGTCCGTCGCTGGATCTCAAGGATTTGTTACGAATAGCAGCACGCCAGGAGAAGGCCGACATAGAATCACCCGAAGAGGACTTTGACGTGGAACTCGTCGTGGACCGCGTGGCAGCTCAGCTGATTGAGCGCAGGGAGATGCTGCTTGAATACTTTTCCCTCGAGGTCACGCCGACGGGAGAGCTCAGAACCATCCCGTTGCTCATCAAGGGGTACACACCACCGCTCGTCAAGCTGCCGCGGTTTCTGCTGCGGCTTGGACCCTACGTCAACTGGACAGACGAGACTGCGTGTTTCGAGACGTTTCTCAAGGAGCTGGCGTCGTTCTACGTGCCGGAAAAGCTGCCGCCACGGAGGGGGCGTGCGGACGGCGGCGAGGATGACGAGATGGCAACAAGGCGCAAGAACATACGGTGGGCGATTGAGCATATCTTCTTCCCTGCTTTCAAGGCGCGCATGGTGGCTACGAAATCGCTGATGAAGGGGGGCGTTTTGGAGGTGGCGGATCTGAAGGGACTGTATCGGGTGTTCGAGCGGTGCTGATGCGCGGCAATCTTGGTGCTTGCTGGTGGGAATTGTTGCGCAAATGTTCAAGGATTGACCATACTGGAGTCTAGCGAACTACGATTATATAAAACGGGGTTCCGCATTTAATGAACCATGTTGGAGCAAAACCGAATGGCTCGAGGCAGGATCATCGTCACCCACCTCACCACCCGCAGTGAGGCGATGCACCAAAATAGTAAGACATCAAAACAAAACATACAACACCAGGTATTCGCCGGTGGTCACCCACCCGACTACTGATCCGGCCCTTACTGGTTTATCGATGGGAGAGCGGACGGGATCCCGAGCTTTCCAGTAGGTATGGTCGTATGTGCTTGTGAGGCTTCTGTCAGCGGATCATGACTTCATTGAGACGGCTCTGTCCTGTTTAAACACTCCCATCCGCGTCATGGCTGCGAGTTCAGCCGACTAACACACAGGTTAGGCACCTCTACGACAACAGTAGCGTTCATGTTCCCCCCGCGATAGGCATATGTGAAAGTGCCCCCCCAGCCAGATGCCGCAGCGCCGTGGTTTCCATCCTTATCCACGACGACAATCCCGCTGGCGACGGCAGGATACTTGCGCACCATCCTCCGCACGGCATCCCTCGCCGCTTCCTCAGGCCCCATGCCGTTCCGCATGCTCTCGACAGCCTGGTAGCACGGCAAAAATCGCATCATAATGTCGCCGTCGCCCGTGGCGCCGCAAGCGCCAACGTCGTTGTCAACGTACGACCCTGACCCGACGATGGGTCCGTCGCCCACGCGCCCGGGGACCTTGAAGGAGGCGCCGTTTGTGGATGTGCCGGCTGCCATGACGCCCGAAGCCGCGATGGCCGTCAGGGAGATCGTGTCGTGGCTGCTCTGGCGGGCGTTGGGCGCGATGAGGGCCTGGTAACCAGGGGACGAGGCGTCGAGCTCAATGCCCGTGTAGGGCCCGCAGCTCTCCTTTGGGTCGGGAAGGACGTTCTGGCGATAGTTGGACTGGCAGTTTCCCTGGCGCCAGGCCTCGCAGCGGGCAGTCATGGCGTCGGTGCCGAGGCTCTCCTCCCTGAAGCCGTTCTCGACGGCAAACGCCGTGGCGAGGTCGCCGGAGAGCATGGTGTGGGCTGTGCGCTCCATGACGGCGCGGGCGACGCCGATTGCGTTCTTGATGCGGCGGAGACCGGCTACGGCGCCGGCTTTCATGGTGGGACCGTCCATGATCATGGCGTCGAGGGTCGTTTCGCACGACTCGTCGGGGGAGCCGCCGTAGCCTACGGACCCGTCGCATTGGTTGGCTTCGCAGACGGAACAGCCGATCTCAACGGCGTCCATGGCTGGGCCGCCGCGGAGGAGAGACTCGTAGGCTGCGTCTGTGGCGGCGACGAAGGGGCCGCCCCAGGTGTTGATTGCCATGGGGAGGCCGGGGGAGGGGGCCGCTGAGGCGAGGGCCGCGAGGGACACGGGAAGGATGACTCGCTTCATGATTATTTGGCCTGAGGTGTGGGAGGTGAGATCTCACAACGAATGGGAGTTGTGTGCCTGATGTGGCTGCAGGAATCGGAGACCGAGGGCAGCGGGAGTGGGTGGCTTCTTATCGATCGTCGCATTCGGCGCCAGCGAGACATGCTGGCTGGAGATTCATTCGATTTACCTAAGGTGAGGTACCCTAAGGTACCCCGCGCGCCCGAAATGTCGACCACAACGACCAAGCGACCGTCAACCGTTGGTCGGCAGGGATGGTTCCAAGGAAAAATAAACGTTACACTGAGCTAGCCAAGACGTGTCGATCCTTCGCCTATCGACCTTCCTGTCTGAGGTGTTGTA
Source organism: Verticillium nubilum (assembly GCA_002851675.1). NCBI lineage: Eukaryota > Fungi > Ascomycota > Sordariomycetes > Glomerellales > Plectosphaerellaceae > Verticillium > Verticillium nubilum. The sequence continues at coordinate 204,492 of NMXI01000007.1, forward strand.
TCGCTGATAAGTGGTTTGACCAAGACAGGTCGGCTCGGTGGTCGCAACAAACGCAATCACTTCTCGGAATACCATCGTCATGGGCATTGGCCCTCGGATGTTTTGACCCGAGTATGCCTCTCCTTGTTCTTGTTTCTGAACCCGACTCCTGGGTCCTGGGTCCTGGGTCCGGGTGAATGGTCTGAAGGATCGAGCTGGCCTCATCGAGGGAGATTGTAATGCAGATAAAGAGGAGAATCCTGCATGGTGCCTGTCTGTGTATTCGCTCAAAAATGCCATCCTGAGAGTGAGAATGATGCTATGCTGTCCATCTCGCCAAGTTGCCCAACCATCTATCCGGTTATACAATCCGTACGCCAAACTCCTCTGCTTGCCAGGTCATGCTTCCACTTGTCTCCAAATCTCGACCTCTACTCTTCCACCATCTAGTCGAAAACGCTAGTTCAACTGAATATCGTAACCATCCTTGTTGATGCGCACTTCGTCGCTGCGCAGCCCGTACTTCCTCCGCACGAGCTCGAAAATAATGAGTCCAGCACTCGTGCTCGGCACCTGACGGATCGTGCTCCACCAGAAACCCCGGTACAGCCAGCTCCGCAAGCTCTTCCCCTGCGCCGACGCCGCCGCCTCGCACTGCGCCATTGTCTCCTGATAAGCGTGGTAGTACACCCGGAAGATCGACCCCCTGGCCGGCGCTCGACCTTTTGCCGCAGCGTCCACCCGCATCTGCGCAGTCTTCTGGTCAATGTCCTCGAGGTGGTCCCAGTGCTCGAGCTGGAAGTGCGTCAGCGGGTGCATGACAGCCTGCTGGGCGAACGACGCGCCGACACCGGCCAGCAGCAGGAACATGGGCTCAATGGCATAATGCGGCTTGATGATGAGCGGCGTGATCCCGTCATTGTCGTCCCTGCTCCGCGTCGGCCGCCTCGTGGCCAAAAGATTGGCCATGTCCTCGTTGAGATCGCCGTAGTACCACGTCACGAACCGGTAGTAGCTCTGCGCCTTGATGTACTCGAACGTGCTGAAGAAGACGGCGCTGCCGAACCCGTCCTTGACGAGGGAGAGGCCGTATCCGGCAAAGATGCCGCGGACGCCGATCTCGCGCAGCTTCTCGGAACTGAACGCCCACATGCTCTTGGGCGTTCCGCCTCGGCCGTCGGCAGGCATCAGATCGCGGTGGTCATAGCGCGCCTGGATGGCGTCCAGCGGCGCGGCGACGAGGCTCTGCAGCGAGCCCGCGAGGAGGCCGGCCGTGAACGTGTGGATAGGTTCCGGCGGGGGGTAGACTGTGCGGCGTGCCCTGGAGCTCTCCTCGTGCAGCTGGCCGAGGATTTGGAGGTAGCTCGTGTAGAGAACTGCACCAACTGTGACGTTTGCGAGCAGAGGTGGTAGGATCTGGTTCGGGATGACGCCCCAGCCATGGTGGCGGATAGCTGTGGTCAGGACGCCGGGTGTTGTGCCGCGCATCCAGTCCCATGTGTGCCGCAGGCCATTCTGGAAGCTCGAGGTTGCGGCGGCGGAGGCTGGGTCGCGTAGTTGCAGCTGCTTCTGGATCTGGGCAAGGTGTACGCTGCGAGCCCAGGCGAGGTAGTCGACACGAGTGCGGAAGAAGGCCTTCACGGGGGCACGGAAGTAAAAGGCGATGGCCTGGGCACTGAGGGCTCGGACGCCCGCTGCTGATGCTGCTGTCGCTGCATTGCTGCGCGGGTTCTTGTCCGGGAGGTGGTCTGGCGGGAGGACTGGCAGGACGCCCATCGAGGGAAAGTCTGTCGTCGGGTCATAGGGGATGCCCGGTGCCGATGATGAGCCGTCGGCGGGACGGGGTGTCATGGTGAGCGCATGCTAGGTGCGAGGGATATCGGAGTTGAGATGAGGTCGGCCTTCGAGTTGATGAGACGTTCATCTGAGATCGTGATGATCGCCGCTGACTAAAGGCGATGACGTGTCACGTGCCTCGTATGGGGCGACGACCTTCGATAGCCCCTTTCTGAGAATCTGCCTCATTACATCTCTCACGATATCAACCCCACTCAGTTAGGACTGGTGACACCTGCCAGTATATGGAACTGCGCTTGGTGCTGGCGGTCGTTCACTTCTTTCGTGCAAAATGCGTTCTGAAGTATAGATTCCACCTTCGGGGCCATGGCCCATCCCGACTGAGAACATCGCTCGCTTCGAGGTCAACAACACTCGTCAAGGCCGCCATCTGGGACACCTTTGTGCAAAAGGCAAAAGTGGAGATGCCCGGGATTGAACCGGGGACCTTTCGCATGCGAAGCGAACAGTCTACCACTGACCTACATCCCCAATTGATGAGCGATTATAGTAGCAGTTTGTGAATACAGACCAGCGAGACCACGGCTGCCGACTTCGAAAGTGCTTTCTCTTGTCCGCGGAAGTGGCGTATCTGCTCAAATACATCTCCAGTGGTCAAGGTACCTTTGTTCCACCAAGGCCAAGGAAACCAAGTGGTTCAATAGTGCCGGGGTGCATTCGTTCCCTCCATTCCATCGGATGGCTCATGGTTCGACCGTGACAGAGCAGGAAGATTCGATCTTCTCACTCTCTTCATGTCTCTGCTACGACGAGGCCGTCTATCTAGAAATAGCCCGGTTTAGCTATTGCTCTGCTATACTGAAATGAATCGGTGCTTCCAGGTCAAGGAATAAACGCCGCAACAGCTGTGAAGAGAGGGCGGAGTACAACGGCCGCGTGAGCATAATGACGAGTCTGCTGTTTTTTTGATACACACTATTGGAACGTGATAGACATTCACTGAAACGGACGGAGCTGAAAGGACAGCCGGGGATTCGGTTTATCAACACGCTGATAACCACCCAACAGGCGAGAGCATGGCCAAGATTTGCTCAGGACATCAGAGGCCAAGTACGTCACTGGCGAATGACGGAAATTCCGCAATTCCGAGGAGCCAAAGATGAACGGGAGTGAGCATGATCAACTTAAGATTCGTTGCGCCATTGATAGACAACAAGCCTCACGTCAACGTGAATCAATTCCTCGCACCACTGTTCCCGGATGCCTTGCTGTGTCCAGCCAACTCGAGTTTTTGCAAGCGTCCTCGAGAAAATCCGGCAAACACCTGCTTGATAGAAACAGACAGCGCGAGAGGGAGGAGAAATGGAAATCGTCCACATCACATGTGTCCCTTGCACCAGACTAAGGTAAGCGCCCATGAACCTGGAGCGGACAATTCTCGTGAATGACCGAGTGGGTACTCGACTTCGACTGTATGATTAGGTTGCTGTTCGATGAAGGTCTCGATGCACACAAGAAGTGAATAGAGACAAATGAAAAAAAACCGCTTCGGTTCACCCGACGGATGTCTCACATCGGCTTCTCAAACTTGACCTCATGATAAAATAGTGAGCGGCCAGCGAATATCAGACCCGGGATTGAACGCCACATGGCCCATTCAGTCTAGGCCTCTCAAACCCGACTCAGTTGGTCGGCTGAAGCGCGCAGTAGCTCGCTGACACGGCGCCAAAAGTCCGGGACGACGACCTTTTTGGGTGTGAAGCCCCGTCGATAGGCGAGCGCGCCATGAGGAAGAACCGCAGTTCGCTTGTTGACAAGATGAGGAAGACGGGCGTCTGGCGGCCTGTTATCAGCATCAGTGGCTTGCAGGATCAAGATGTGACATGTGGGATGATTTGCTGCGTGCAAGGTGGGCAGGGACCAAGATGGGAGGGAGGGAGGAGAGGGAGGTTATCCCATAAGATCGTCAATATGCATCGCGGAACAATGAATGGATGGACGGGAGCAGCCGCATCCTCACCATAAGCGGCGAGATGCAAAATGGGCAAAAAATGCAGTGTGCTTCTGGCTCGCCTAGGGCATTAACCACAAGGTTTAGATGGACGATCTCCGAGGACTGAACGGATACCCGCGCGCGACACCAGTCGAAACCCGGAAACTCGGCCCTTGGGAAAACCAGTCTGACTCGGAATTGGCAGAGTCCTTTGTAAGGTGGAATGTCCTCCCCGGAACCCCTGGCCGTAGTGCTCATGAGGCCTAATGGGGCCCTAAAGGTGCCCTAAGAGGCACCTAGCACGACCGACGGCCCAGGGCAGTTCAGCTCCGTGGCTGCGCCCCGTTTGAGCGTCTCCCTTGATCGGGTTTAGCGAACACCTCCCCCCCCCCTCCCCCTGTTGCCCCCCGGCACGCTAGCACCACGTGGGAAAGCTTGTCACTGCCTGCCCAGACCTTGCCCCTCCCCTCCCCCCCCCCCCGGGGTTCAAAGCTTGCAACGACATCTGCCCGACCCATCTCAGGCCTTGCATGATGCCCGCTCCCACATCCCGACCGCCTCTTATCAACTGCCGCTCATCCTCTTCCAACGACTCCATCGCCAGCACACATGCCATGGAGTCTCCACCCTTCGCTTCATCGTGCTCGACTGGGACAATGGCATGTTGAGGCTATCGATTTGTTAGCGCCAGGGCTCGATCACACCGACCCCCCCCCCGATATCGCGTCTGCCCCATGGGTCCTGGGCTCCTGGCAGGCTTAGCTCAGATCCAACATCAGACCAGGCCAGGAACTGAGGCTCCTTGACTTCTGGATTGGTCGACATGATGAGAGGGAACCAAAAGAAGCGTCCCAGCGGTGCGGTCTGAGACTAGGCATAGGAGTCCCCGTCTGCTTCCCTACGTCTAGGCCAAGCTTTCTGACAGTGACCACAGGGGTCAGGGGCTTCACGATGATGATGATGCAGGACCGAGTTCAGCTCAACAACGGCATCGAGCTAGACCGCCTGTTAGTCGGTCGCAAGCAATGGCTTGTTGTCCTGGTCGCTATTCTGAAGTACTCGATTGAGCGAGGAGGGCTACCTGGAAATCATACAAGATGGAGTCAGTTCCCCACGGTCGACATCGACGATGCGACCCTCTCTTTGATGCTTGTTCCACGACCGTTGCCTTCGCCAACAGCCTTCACACGTGTTTCGACCGCCTCATCCGGCATTCGCTGCTGCTACTGCCGCTGCCGATCAGTCATCCGCGAGCATGAAGGCCACCGTCCTGTCCCTGCTGCTGCTGGGCCTCTGCCGGCCGAGTGCTGCCGCCGAAGGTGCGAACACTGTTGCCTCTCCTTCTGGTGTTTTGGCTTGCAGGGCCCGCGCCCCTACTTCTGCTCCCGCTTCTGCTTCTGCCCTTGATCCTGCTGCTGCTTTGGTTCTTGCTGCTGCTTTGCCCCCTGCTTCTTCCACGGTCTCTTCCTCTGCATCAGTCTCCTCTTCTGTCGCCACTGAAGCCTCCACTTCCTTGAGTGATACCTCGAGCAGCAGCAGCATCACCACCAGCTCCAGCGCCATCGCCACCAGCACTGCTAATGCTTCTCCAGCCGTCACCGTCGCCTCAGATGGATCTGGCCAGTTCACCAACATCAACTCGGCCATCTCGTACGCCCAGGCTAATGCCGTCCCCACCGTGACCGTCCTGGCCGGTACCTATACCGAGACCATCGCCATCCAGGCCACCGCCGCCGTCACCATTGTCGGCCAGACGTCGTCCACCGGTAACACCTACTCTGACAACCTCGTCACCATCACCAACGGTGCCGCTGGCACGTCTCCCCCTGTGAACTTCGTGACGAGTGCCTCCAAGGGTGTCACCTGGAAGAATGTCAACATTGCCAACGCCAATGCCGCATCCACTGGCGGCATCGCCTTCCTGCGCGGCCCCAGGCATGCCTTTTACTCCTGTCAGCTCACGGCCGCTGGTGCCGTCGGATTCACTGGCAGCCATGCCTCTGGCCTCATCGCCAACTCATACATCCAGGCCACCGATAAGGTCTTCTCGTCCTTCGGCAGCTTCTATGTTTACGGCTCAACCATCACGGCTACCAACAACAATGCCCTGCTTGTCTACAACAAGGGCTTCACCGACACCACCTCTGGCAAGCTGTACAACTCGAACATTGTCTTCGACACTTGCCAAATCATCCAGAAGGCCGGCACCACCAACAAAAACGTCTTCATGGCCGCCGCCAACGGCGTGGGCGTTTCTGTCGTCTGGCGCGACACATCTATTGCCGGCTTTGTCGCCAACTCGGGTGTCTATGTCGACACCACCACCCAGGACGCTCGTAACACATACATCGAGTACGGCACAACCGGCGCCGGCAGCTACGCCAACAAGGCCGCTGCGCGCGCTGCCTACGTCACGCTCGCCACCGACGTCAGCAAGATCGCGCCGTATGACATATCCGCCATCTTTACTTCGTTGTATCCCGCTGCTGCGGTCAGCACCATCGACTGGGTGGACTCTGCCGTGTTGAGTTCTATCCAGAGGAGCGTGTCTGGTTCTACGGGCACGACGTCGACTACCACTACCTCTCAGGAGACTAGCACGTCCACCACCGCTGCTGCGACGACCAGCACGACTTCTGCTGCCACAACGTCGACTACTGCTTCTACTGATACCACGTCTGCAACCACTTCGTCGGCTGCCACAACCACGTCGTCTGACTCCACCACATCATCTGCTGTTTCGACTGACACCACCTCTGCGACTACCAGTTCCACCGCGTCCGCCGACTCTACCAATACTACTTCCCAGAGCGAACAAGTGACTACAAGTGCCGCCACCATCGACACAACGGCAGCCGCCGCTACCACTGTTGACACGTCTGCTGCCTCGACCACGGCTGCTTCTTGCCTGCCCTCGTCTGTCCCCTTGACCGCTTTGATCGTCGGCCCCGCTGGTTCGGCATGCGCCACGTACAACAGCATTGCTGCCGCCGTTGCCGCGCTGCCCGCCGACACCACCACGCAGTACATCTACATTTTAGCTGGCACTTACAATGAGAAGGTCACGTTGACTCGCACCGGCGCCACCGTCCTTCGCGGTGAGATGGACAACACACTATCTTCTTCGTCCAACAGGGTCACGATCCAAAACGCATCTGGCGTGCTCTCCAGTGCAGGCGGCTCTGCTGGTACAGCCACATTCTCAGCCAACAAGTACGAGGCCAAGTTTGTCTCCTTCTACAACATTAACTTCGAGAACACGTATGCTCAACAGACCAATTACATTGCTGTCGCTGCCTACTCCAAGGGTACCAAGGTGGCGTTCTATGGCTGCAACGTCAAGTCGACCCAAGGCTCTCTGTACCTCGACTACGGTAACGTCTTCTTCAGCGGTGGTCGCATCGAGGGTACCACAGACTTCATCTGGGGTATCGGCGCCGGCTACTTCTACAACTCGGTCATCGTATCCCGAGATTCTACGAATACTGGCCAGACGATCGCGGCGAACAGGTACCAGAACGCCTTTGGCGGCTCTCAGATTGTCTTTGACGGCTGTGTTATCGTCCCCAAGGACAAGACCGTGCCTCAGCAGGGCACCTATCTCGGTAGGGACTACAGCACCAACGCGCGGGTAGCAGTCATCAACTCGTACCTCGATGGCCACATCTATGCTGCTGGTTGGAGAATTGGAGCCCCTACTACGTTCACCGGAACCTTCGCCGAGGCCAACAACACGGGCCCTGGATCTAGTGTCTCTGGTCGCGCTTCGGTTGTGAAGATGCTCACTGATACCTCGTCGTACACCGTTAAGCAAGTTCTTGGTGATGACGCCTGGCTCGATGCCCCTGCCGTCGCTCCTCAGCAAGCTTGGCCGGACTCCGTTTACGCCGTAACTGTCGTGACAACCTCTACGTCTGCGACCACGACAACGACGAGCTCTGCGACTCCGACGGACTCCACTCTTGCTTCGACGACGACGCCGACCTCCCCTGCCTCCAACACCCTGACTGTTGCCCCCACCCCAGCCTCCGGCGAGTACGGCACTGTCTCGTCTGCCGTTGCGGCCCTTCCTGCCGATGGCAAGGAATACACTATCTTCATCAAGGCTGGTTCATACGAGGAGCAGGTCAGCATTACCCGCCGTGGCAAGGTCACCCTCCGTGGCGAGACGACCTTTGAGAACGACTTTACCCAGAATGCCGTTCACATCAAGTTCAGCCGCGGTGTCTCTACCAGCTTGGGTCGCAACGAGGAGACGCCCGTCCTGAACTGGAAGAACACCAACGGCGACGGCCTCGCCCTCTACAATATCAACTTCACCAACACGTACCCCCAGCAGTCGAGCACGGCGGCGCTAGCGGCCGACTTCTTCGGTACCAACATGGCGGCGTACGGCTGTGCGTTTGACGGCTTCCAGGACACGCTTCTCGTCAACCAGGGTGTTCAGGTGTTTAGCAACTGTTACGTTGAGGGTAGTGTGGACTTCATCTGGGGTTACAGCAAGGCGTACTTCCACCGGTGCTACGTCGCATCCAACACGCCGAGGACTTACATCACGGCCCAGAACAGGCCCAATGCTGCCTGGGCTGGTGGCTTTGTCTTCGACAAGTCTGTTGTCACATACACCTCCAGCTTCGGTTCCAACTTTGGCACTGTCGCTCTAGGTCGGCCTTGGTCGCAGTACGCCGTCACCGTGTACATGAACTCCTTCCTCGACAAGCACATTTCCCCTGCTGGTTGGAGCGTCTGGCAGACGAGCAACCCCCAGACGGGCAACGTCCTTTTCGGCGAGTTCAACAACGTTGGACCCGGTAACTGGACCGACTCACGTGCTACGTTTGCCACCAAGCTCACTGAGGCCCAGGCTTCCCAGTATAAAATTGAGACCTTCATTGGCAGTACGAGCTGGCTAGATGCCAAGGCATTCGCCTATACTCCCAGCTACAGCCTGACCTCGGTTGGCACCGCGGAGGTGCCAGTGCCCACCGTTCCCGTCGTGACTCGCCCTACGAGCGGCACCGAGCCCCCCGCCGGCGCTGTCCTTGTGGCCCCTGGCGGCATCATCTCGCGCCGCGCTGACGGTAGCACCTCGGCAGTCTTCAGCAGCTTGACTGCCGCGCTGGCAAGCTTGCCCGCAGACTGGTCCAGTCAGATCATCTTCATCTACCCCGGTACTTACACCGAGCAGGTGCCGACCATCAACCGCCCAGGCTCCGTCATGGTCATCGGCTATACGAGCGACGCTCCTGGCAAGGGCTACAAGAACAATCAAGTCACCATCACCCAGGCCCGCGGTCTGTCCGTGTCCCCACCTCCTGCTGGCCACAGCAACTCCGAGACCGCAACCATCGCTACCGCCAGCTCCAAGATTTCCTGGTACAACATCAACCTCGTCAACACGGAGAACCTGGATGGCGCGACTGCAAGCTACGTTGCTCTAGCCGCCAGCGTGTACGGAGACAAGATTGGATTCTACGGTTGCTCTTTTGTAGGCTGGCAAGATACTCTCCTTACTGGCGCCACTGCTGGCAACCAGTACTACGAGAGCTGCTACATCGATGGTGCCATCGACTTCATTTGGGGTTACTCCAAGGCGTACTTCAAGGGCTGCACCATTGCCGCCAAGCGAGCCAAGTCGGCCATCACTGCCCACAGCCGCTCCAGTCTATCTGCCGTTGGCGGTTACATCTTTGACCAGTGTCTTTTCACCGAGGCTGCGACTGCCACTGTCGACCTCAAGGGCCAGGTCTACCTCGGCCGGCCTTACTCGAAGTATGCGCTCGTCGTGATCAAGAACAGTTATCTTTCCGATGTCATTCAGCCGGCCGGATGGAAGATCTGGTCCACGACGGATCCTCGCACCGATTTCATCACGTTTGCCGAGTTCAACAACGCCGGCCCGGGTAACTGGGAGAACAACGCTGCTGCCCGTTCAACTTTCCAGGGCGCCTCTCTGCTCACTAGCGACGACTACCCCCTGAGCAAGGTCATGTCCAGCACCGACTGGATCGATCAAACTTACTGGGACCAGATCCAGACACCGCAACCTGAGGTGGCCCCTGTCACGCCTGTCACCCCCACCGTTTATGATGGCACCAAACCCCCTGCTGGTGCTTTCATTGTCTGTAAGACGCCCATTGATGGCCAAACGACGTATGACACCATCCAGTCTGCCCTCAACGCCCTGCCGACCTCCAACAAGGTCACGCCCACCGTCTTTATTTACCCTGGTACCTACAATGAGCAGCTGATTCTCGCTAAATCCGGCACCACCATCCTCATCGGCTACAGCTCCAACTCTGGTGACTACACCCAGAACCAGGTCACCATCAGCTTCAACAAAGGCATCGACACGCAGGCCGACGCCTCCAACTCGGACTCTGCCACTGTTTACGCTACGGGCAACTACCTGCAGGCTGTCAACATTAACTTTGCCAACACTTTTGGCACCGCGTCTAAGTAAGTCGATCCTCCAATAGCCTTTCATCTTGGCCCACGCTGACATATTTCTCCCAGCTATGCCTCGCTCGGCTTCGGTGTCAAGAGCAGCAAGTATGCGTCGCTCTACGGCTGCCAGGTCTACGGCAACCAGGACGCTCTCCTCATCAACGGTTTCCTCTTCGCCTCTCACTCGTACGTGGAGGGCAACATCGATATGATTTGGGGTGGTGGCGCCGCCTACTTCCTCAACAGCACCATTGCGCCGAACCGCGACGGTATCGCCGTGACGGCCAGCAAGCGCGCTACCAACACGACCGCAGCCGGCTTCGTGTTCGACCAGTGCACCGTTACGCCTGCCAAGGGGGCCAAGTACACCTCCGTCTCACTCGGAAGGCCGTGGAACGCCAACGCTCGCGTGGCCTACATCGACAGCTACCTCGACTCATGTATCGAGGCTACCGGCTGGGATCAGTGGACTAAGACGGATCCTCGCACGGCTGGCGCCATATTTGGCGAGTTCGCGAACGATGGTCCTGGCTCCGGCTTGGGCTCTCGCGCTGCTTTCGCAAGCAAGCTTACGGCTGCTGATGCTGCCCAGTTCGAGCTGGCGACTTTCTTTTCCGGTGTCACCTCGTGGATCAACATGACCTTGGTCTCTGCCACGCCTTTCACAGCCGGTGCCGTCGTGCTGCCCGCTACCACGACCACCGCAACTACGTCGACTAGTTCAACGGCGTTGACGACCACGACGTCGAGCTCTACCCCCATCACGACCACGACTGTTTACACCACGAAGGTTTCAACCCTTAAGGAGACCCTGGTCACCTCCGTCCAGGGTCTTGACACGACTCTTACTCTGAAGACCACCTTGACGATTGATGCCGTGACCACCGTGACGCCTGCCCCCGAGACCAAGACCACCCTTGTTCGTTCCACCGAGATTGATGTGGCAACTGTTCAGGAGCCGGACACCACGATTGTCCGCAGGGTCACCACCACGGTCAATGTTGGCACCACGATCACGCCCAACCCTGTTCTGGAGACGTCCACTTCGCTCGCGACATCGACCAGCACCATCGTCGTCACCAAGGCTGCTGAGGCCAGGACCAGCACCTCAACCTCTTTGACGACCAGCACCACCACCAGCACCCCCAAGGGTGTCACGACCACCGCGGTCATCCGTTCAACCGCTTTCTTCACTAAGACAACGACGCCCAAGCCTGTCACCGTGAAGAAGACGTCGACCGTAGTCATCGGTGACGGCAGCGTCACTACCGTAACTGCCAAGGCCCTGACGGTTACCTCGACTGTGTTCGCGACTGCCACCACTGTAGCCAAGAAGACGACGACACTGAAGTGCATCCCGACCAAGGCTACCTCTAAGCGTGACTTGTTCGAGGACTATGAAAGCGCTCCCGAGGTCGCCTACGTTGAAGCTCGTGCTGTTGGCGATGTCACGGTGACCGTCACTGTGCTTTCTACGCTCAGCACCTTTGTCAAGACGTCGACTGTCACGCTGGCTGGAAGCACTTCCACTATGGAGCTCATCGCCACCAAGACGATCGGCAAGGCCGTAATACTGAAGGCTGTCACCGCCACCGAGACGGTTGTGACAGTCCAGACGCGTGCGACGACCACAACGCTTGCTGGAAGAACCGAGACGACTACGACGACGGCCGTTGTCTCGGCCGGCAAGACGTCCACTCTGAAGCCCTCCACCGTGTCCGTCGTGGTCCAGTCGACTCGCACAGTCACCGTGCAGTCCACAACGACGCTGCCTGCCGAGATTCATAATATTGTCCAGACCCAGACCCGCCTCGCCACTGTTGTACTGCCGCGCCAGACTCAGACGGTGACGGTCCGCGAGAACTCGGCCCAGACGAGCACAGTTGTCCTGCCCGCTTCCACAGCTACGAGCTGGGCCACCGTCCGCTCAACTGTCAAGCGATCGGGAACTATCACGAACCGAGCGACGGTCACGAAGACGAAGACGTCGCAGGTCAAGTCTACTGTTACCAGCTGGGTGACCAAAACCAGAAAGGGCGCCAAGACCTGCACGGCTTAGACGGGGTTGGTAATGTGAGGAGGGTGAATCCCTCCAATTTCTCTACTTTTACGACTATACATATTCAGCAATCTATCCAATATAGAGGAGTTACGAAGATATACTAATATAATATGAGTTCAACGCTGCCTCACCGTTCTCAATGTCTCCGTGAGAGCATCATTCAGATAACGATATCCTGACAGCAGGATGAGGCAATTTGTTAAAAAGTTGATATCCTACGACCAGTCTGTAGCTCCACGTAGCAGGCCATTAGGGAGAATCTTTCTGCCTCGCGATCCAAAGCTGATCCATCTCTTCCATTGTTGTCTCAGGCACAGAATCAAACTTAACAACTCCATCGCGTAGCTTCACCCACATTAAGAAAAGGCAGGCGTACAGCTCGATGCGTAACAGAACGAGTTATTCCTCACATCACCATAGGGGCTCGCCCTTGAATCTTTTGGATCAAATGCCTCCCAGAACGTATCGGCTCCAGCATCCAACATGCCGCCCCAGTATCGCTTCACCAGCGCCAGGCACTCATCGCGACATCCCACCGTGGCCAACGCATCGCAGACGTAGTGCCACAGGTACGGCGTCAGCGGACGCACGGCTTCCCCATCAGCCAGTGTTCTCAGGAGCGCCGCGCGGGCCGTCTCGACGGGAAAGGCCCCAGGCAGTGTAAGCCACGCCGCGGACGCGAAGCTCTTCTGTCGACGATGTAGTCCGTTAACGGCACAGAGTCGTCATCGTCGTGTCCGTCGGTGAAGATGCAAGCCGGCACGGACCCATCGGCGCGCGGGAAGGCGGCGGAGAGGAAGATGCAGCGTTTGACGAGTGCGAAGTTACGGACCGTGGCGTAGTTGGCCAGGGCTTGCAAGCGGAGATCGCCTAGCCAGAGACGACGGTCGCGGTGGGGGCCGTCCTCGAAGACGGAGTGCATGCAGTCGCAGAGGGTTGACATGCTGGCGTGGTCGATGAGGCGGAGACTGGGATCTTCGAAGAGTGGTGCTTCGGGGGTCTGGGAGGGAGACACGGCGCTGATGGAGGTGCAGGTTACGTCTGAGAGGGTGATTTTGTACTTGGGAGAAGTGGCGAGGACTTCAACTCGGAGGTATCGAAAGGCGTGGCGGCGCGGCATTTTAATGGTGGTAGGGGACCTGTTGATGTTTACGACTTCGTCGGGCAGTCAGGAGGTGCTGATCCAAGTCTTGACGCCGGACATGGGCATCGTCACGTCAAGGGGCGCCTCGCCGAAGGTCAGTAGGCGGTTGGGTCCGGCTCGAAGCGGATGGTACCGAGAGCTTTACGGTCCCAGCGGTGCAGCGTTGGCTGCAAGTCTTTCGTATGTTGGACGAACTTTTGATTGCATGACGTGGCAAGTTCTGGGGATTTGTCTGTCATGATGGAGGTGGAGTGTTGATGATATGACGAGGAGGTTGAGATGTTGCCTGTTTGAGGAATAAGTTGCGGTGTACCTTTGGCAGTGCAATAACCTCACTTATAAAAAGAAGGGGACTGAGACAAGTGGCAGTGTCAGGGGAGTGGTTTGGTAATGAGTGAAGGACGAGCAATGAGTCTGTTGGTAGGTAGCTGTAGAGACGTAGAATAATCGATGGCCTCCTTCTCCTTGTCTAGGCCTCCGGCCGCATCTATATATATATGATTCTGCTAACGCTCGGCCCCTTAGTCTGCCGGTGACCCCTAGGGTCCCGGCCCCCCCTGGCCCGTAGTCGCCCGTACTTATAATATAACGGCCCTCCTCTCTTATTACTTCGTCTCGAAGTAATAGCCTTTAGTAGTTTCCTCTCTTTATAGCCTACTACGTAGTGCCTGTAGCCCTAACTAGCTACTACTATTCCGTTATTTTATTATTCTATTATTCTACTATTCTATTATTCTATTAGTCTTATTATCTATTATCTTTATTATCTATTCTAGTCTTTCTTCTTTTCTTAGTCTACTAGGTGCGCCTTAGTACTCGGTAGCCCCTAGGGGTTCTACTATCGGTCTACTACGGATGTCTACTATTCTATTATTCTATTAGTCTTATTATCTATTATCTTTATTATCTATTCTAGTCTTCTTTCTTAGTCTATTAGGTACGCCTTAGTCCTCGGCTACTCCTAGGGGTTCTGCTATTAGTCTACTATAGGTATCTTTACTCTTTCTATTTCTAATTCTGCGTTCTTTCTTTATTCTAGGTTATTATTTAGTAGTTATATCTTCTAGTAGTCTACTAGGGGGGTTCTTATAGTTACTATTAGGGTTCTCTATAGTTATTACGTAAGTCGCTACTCCTATTTATCTTAAAATTATAATAAGGAATAGCGTATTATTCTATTTCGTATAGTTATAGCCCTCCCGTATATCTAACGGCCTCTTCTAGTCTCCGAGTCTCCTATTCTCTTCTTCTTTAATAATAATAACGATAACGATAGTAAGTAGCTCTTCCCTAGGCTTATCTCGGCCTTAGTCTAGGAGTCCTAGGTCCTAGTAGTTAGTTGCCTAGGGTTCTTTTACTAACTTCGTATAGATTTTCGTTTCTTTTAAATTTCTAATTACTTACCTATACGTCTACTATAGTCTAGTAGTAGTCTAGGTACTAATATTACTAATATTACTATAGTTCGTTAAACTTAATTATATACCCTCTCTCTCGTAAGTAGTCCGCTAGTAATCCCCTAGTAGCTCGCTACTAATCCGCTATAGAACTATAGCTCCCTTTATCCGGAACCCTACCCGTAACGCTACTAATACGCCCTATACTACTAGAGGTATGCCGTACCTCTACTATACGGACTATATAGCTAAGTAGTAGGTCCCGGCTAGCGCCCCGGACTACCCCTACTACGAGAACGACGGATATAAGTCTCTAAGCGGTCTACTAGTACCCCCCCCCCCTATACCCTACTAACTATAGGTAGCCGCCTCTACTAAATACTCGTACTATAATATTTCCTAGAAAGGGAAAGCGTATATCCCTATAAGTACCTCTAGTACCCCCTTAGTAGTCTATAGCTAACCCGCCGTAGCCCCCTGTTAAGGACTAGCCCGTCTTTCGGGCTCTTTAACTAGCCGTAGAGGCTATAGCCGCTAACGGCTATACTAGTACCTTTAAAGTATATCTTCTTTTATTATCTCCTAGTAGTCTACTACTAATCCCTTATAGGCTAACCTTAATAAGGCTAGGGCCGATACCGCTAAGGCCCTCTAGCGGGGCAAGAACGATAAGGCCGCTAGTACTAAGAAACGGGCCGCCTCGGAGAAGGAACCTCTACTATACGGACTATATAGCTAAGTAGTAGGTCCCGGCTAGCGCCCCGGACTACCCCTACTACGAGAACGACGGATATAAGTCTCTAAGCGGTCTACTAGTACCCCCCCCCCCTATACCCTACTAACTATAGGTAGCCGCCTCTACTAAATACTCGTACTATAATATTTCCTAGAAAGGGAAAGCGTATATCCCTATAGGTACTTCTAGTACCCCCTTAGTAGTCTATAGCTAACCCGCCGTAGCCCCCCGTTAAGGACTAGCCCGTCTTTCGGGCTCTTTAACTAGCCGTAGAGGCCGTAGCCGCTAACGGCTATACTAGTAACTTTAAGGTATATCTTCCTTTATTATCTCCTAGTAGTCTACTACTAATCCCTTATAGGCTAACCTTAATAAGGCTAGGGCCGACGCTACTAAGGCCCTCTAGTAGGGTAAGAACGATAAGGCCGCTAGTACCGAGAAACGGGCCGCCTCGGAGAAGGAGGACGCCGAGTAGTACTAGGCTCGCCGCCTAGCTACTATAGAGCGCCTCGCCTAGGCCGCCGAGCGCTCCGCCTAGGCCGCTAAGGCCTCCGCTGCTGCCCTATAGTAGATTACTAGTAGGGTCGGTAATATTTTTACTGTACTCTCCGAAGTCCGTGAGAGCTATAACCTTATCGTAAGTCTTTTCTTAGTAGTCCGCTAGTAATTAGCTACTAACCCGCTATAGAACTATAATACCCTTACTAACGAGGAGGAGGTAGAGGATAATACTATTAGTAGTAATAGCCTTAGGGGTAAGGATAGCCTAGATAGCTAGGATAGCTAGGATAAGTAAATTATATTATATACTCCCGCCGCCGCCGCCGCTAGCCTACTAGTAGTCTACTATCTATTTTCTTTTTCTTATTACTTTACTTTTACTTAGCTTCTAGTAGGGCGGGGGCTAGTCCCCCGTTAATACCCTATAACTATCCGCTGCTACTCTCCTAGTAACCCGCTATTATAATCCTTCTATCTATTCTACTCCTCGTAGTAGCTATTAATTACGTCGTCCGCGATATTTCTAGCTAGCTCCTACGAATTTTCGCTCTCGGGGTAACTAGCCTACCTAATAAGGTACTATCTATTACGTAGCGGCCCCTTATAAGCTACGATCTCCTATACTAAGTATATATCTTCTATCCCCGCGATTAGGTTAACTTCTATCGTCTATAGGTTTAGTATCGGCTCTTATAGCCGCGGCTTCTAGTCTTCTAGGTAGGATACGTAGAAGACGTCGTAGATTCTATAGCTAATAGGTAGCTATAGCCTATATACGAGGCTATAGTCCCCGACTTTCCTAACGATCTTAAATAGTCCTAGGTACTTATCCGATAGCTTCCTACTTAGTCGCTACTATTTAACCGTTTTTACTAATAGTAAGACTATATCGCCTTTTTCGTACTATTTTAGTTTACGGTTCTTATCGTAGTATCTAGCTTATTATCTACTATATTCCTATAGTAGATTTCGTATCCTTCTCCTATTCCCCTCCTATTCTATACTACGTTCTTCTACTACGACTACGTTTCCCCGGCGTTACTAATATCGTAATAAGTTACTAGGACTAGTTAGGGTATACCCTATTAGGGCTTCCGCTAGGGGCTATTAGATAGTCGAATAGAACGATATATTATATACGAATTCTGCTAATAGGAGTAGCTAGGCCTAGTTCGACTATTCTATATTATAGAACGTTCTAAGGTAGTATTCGAGGTTTTAGTTCTATCGTTCCGTCTAACCGTCTATCTGCGGGTAAAACGCTATAGATAGGCGTCTCTCTATCCCTATCCGTCTATAAAGTATTATCTAGAACTTACTTATAAAGAGGGATCCTCTATCCGATACTATTCCTCTAGGGAGCCCGTATATCTTAAAGACGTTATCCTATAAGGTTATCGCGAGACCCTCTACTATAAGTCTACTACTTACAGGGAGGTACCGTATATACTTCGTAAATCGGTCTACTACGATAAGTATAGAGTCTTACTTTACTATTAGTAGGAGGCCCGTTATAAAGTCTATAGAGAGCTCTTAGAATAGCCCGCCTAGTAGTAGTAGACTAGCGAGGGTACTATAGGGCTTATATTATCGTAGTTTCGTAATTTAGTAAGTCGGGTAGGTCGGGATATAAGTCCTAACGTCTTTTAATAAGTTATTCTAGAAGTAAGTATTTCGTAGTCGTATAATCGTCTTTCTATATCCCTAATACCCTACTATTAGGCTATCGTATACTCGTTATAAGATTTCCTTCCTTAGGTTATTATTCTATAGTATAAATACCTTCCCTCGGTACCGTAGTAGCCTATCCGTATCCTCTTAGTCCTTCTTCCCCCTCTATTTCCCTAATAAATAGAATTTATCTCTTCGTTATTCGTCCTAGATAACCTTTTATAGTAGCCGGTTGTCTCCCTGCTAGCGATACTCCGTAACTACGCTAATAAGGTTACCGAACCGTCGTAACTACGATAGTAGATATCTAGCTCGAGCCTCGTCTTACTCTCCTTTTTACGGCTTATAGTCGGGTCGCCGTAATAGGCCGTCTACTAGGTTCCTGCTACTAGCTCTAAAGTCGATTCTAAAGTTAAACTCTACTAGGGCTTATAGCTATCTAGCTTATCTTCCTAATATCTTTAGTTTATCTAGGAGGTACTTATAGTTCAGGTAATTAGTTAGTACTTCTATAGTATCTCTACTATACGCTAGGTACTACCTCTACGTTCTAAATAATTCTATAATTGCTATTATTTCTACTTCTAGGGTATTATATCTTAGTTCTGCCCCCTAGAGCTTCCTCGAGAAGAAGGTAACTAGTCTCTAGCTATCCCCTTCTAGCTAGGAGATAATAGATCTAATCGCGAAGCTCGAAGCGTCTAGCTCGACTCGGGTTCTAAGTAATAGATCGAAGTAGCGTAGTACTAGTACTCTTATAAAGATAATTTTTAGTTTCTTAAATACTATAATCTCCTTCGTCGTTAGTAGTAGGGGTACTATAGGGTTATAGTTACCTCTACTAGTAAGGGGTACTACGATCTTTAAGTAGTTCTTTACGAAGCGCCTATAGAACCCCGTAAATCTAAGGAAACCCTATAGTTCCTTAAGTATCTTAGGCATCGGCTAGTCTCGTACTATAGTAATTCTTTCGTCCGCGATCGAGAGTCCTACTAGGGATATTATAAACCCTAGGAACTCTACTATAGTTATATTAAAGGCGTACTTATCTAGGTTTACGTATAACCCCTATTCTCTAAGTCTCTATAGTACGGCTCTAGTACTCTTCTAGTATTCTATTATTATTTTCGAGTATATTAGGATATCGTCTATATAGATTACATAAATTATATTTATAAGGCCCGCTAGTACCTTATTAATATACGCCTAGAAGGTAGCTAGTACGTTTACGAGTCTAAATAGTATAACTAAGTACTCGAAGTATCCGTACTTCGTCCTAAAGGCGGTCTTCTATTCGTCTCTAGCCCTAATCCTAAGGTAGTAGTATACGTCTTTAAGGTCGAGCTTCGTAAAGAGCCTAGCTATAGACAGCCTATCGAGTATCTCGTAGATAAGTAGGAGTACCGTACGATCCTTTTTTATAACTTTATTTAATACTCTATAGTCTATATATATCCTAAGTTTACTGCCTTTCTTTAGGACGAATAGTACTAGGGCTCTAGCTAGGCTAGTAGAGGGCCTAATCTATCCCTTCTTTAGTAAGTCGTCGATATATTCCCGGAGCACTTTAAGTTCCTTTTCTACGAGTGCGTAGATAGGCCTAAATAGAACTCTCTTCCCTCCTTCTACGTCGATAGCGTAGTCCTACTTATAGTACTATAGTAGGGTAGCGGCTCTCTCTATATCGAATACGTCTCCGAATTCTTAGAACTATTATAGGATTTATAAGGTTATAGCTTTATTTCTATAGTAGTTATCCTACTATACCCCCTATAGTAGTATCTAGACGTTTCCCGGGATAATTATCGCGATTATATCCGTCTCCTCTACTACTTTCCTAATTTCCTTCCTTAATACTACGATCTTAATATCTTCTCTCCGTAGTAGGTACTTCTAGTACCTCGACTACTAGTCTTTTATAGGGTTCGTTTAGGTTAGCTAAGGATTACTTAGTATAATATTATAGCCGTTCCGGATCTCGTCTACTACTTTATACTTAGAGGACTAGATCCTCGTAATCCTAGGGTTATTAGTAACCCTATAGATAAGCTTCCTTATACTAAAGGTTAGGATCCGCTCGTTACTTAGGGGGGTAGCTAAAGATTCCTTATCTAGTACGAGCTATATTCCTAACCTCCTTAGTAAGTCGCCGCTTATAACGTTTACGTCTACTCCGTTATCTAGTATTACTTCTACTATAACCTATTAGTTATTTAGCTATATCTTAATCTTTACTTCGAATCTTCTTCGTAATAGTCGCGACTACTTATCCTATTCCTAGTTATTATCTACTAGTAGCCTACTACCGATTAGCTCCTAGTTCGTCCTCGAGTTTTTCTAGTAGCCCTTAAACGTATATCCCTATTCGCCGTATAAAGTATAGGCCGCTTCCGGGTAGTTACTTATATAGTAGCTAAACCTATTATAAGCGTAGTATCGGACGTTTTCTAGGCTTCCTAACCTCCTAGTAGTTTACTATTAATCCGCTATTAGGGACCTTAGCTATATCTTTAGGGACTATAGCCGTATCTTAAGTACTTTCTATTCCGCGCTTTATCCCCTACTTCCTCGCTAGTAGGTGTCTATATGCGCGTCGGGGGTACGTTCCTAGCGCGTTACTAGGTACTCGGACTATCTCCTTATCTATTCCTAATTATTCGCGTACTAGGGTTATTTTAGGGTCCGTTTCGTCTATAGTAGGGTCTTAGCTCGTTTCGCAGCGCTATTTAGTTCCGTTCTTATACGGGGAATACCTTAAGCTATAATCTATTAAACGAGGTCCGGGTCTAACTTAGCGAGGAGTAGGGTAACCTTATAGATCTATAGTAGGGGCTCCGGTAGCTCTGCCTCTAGACTATCGTATGCGTCCGCGAAGTCCTAATACTTCTACCTAGGGTTTTAGAAACGTTAGTTACGGCCGTATAGTTTAATAATAGTTTAGAGTACTCGGGTATTATCGTCGTCCGCGTTTTCCTATAGCTAGGTCTCTATTACCTTCTAGGTAACGTTATAAATTAAGTCGTAGCTTATCTATACGTTTACCGTCTATCTCCGCTATAGGTTATCTATAAAGTAGCTACTTACGTATACTATTTTATCGATATCTCTCTAAAAGCTCTTATTATTAATTTAGAACTTTATATCTAGACTAAATAAGAATAAGTTAAGCTTTACTTAGCTAGCTCCCTTATAACGGATAGGTAGTAGCTAGATCTTAGTAAAGGATATACCCTTATAGTTTTCTTCGTCGTAGGCTATCCTTAGGGCAGGGGCCGTTCTTCTACTACTAGTCGGCCGTTAGGCCGAGGGGTCCTCCCCCCTTCTTAGTAAAGTTAGTTCCTCGATCTTCCTCTTACGTGCGAATTTCCGTCTTTCCTCTTCTAGTTACCTATCTAGTTCCTCGTCGGTTATTATTAGGGTATCTACTATAGCCTCCTAGTCGGTTACTTAGCTATACTCTATTAGTAGCGTATTACCCCTAGTATCGACGTCCTCTTAGTACTCTACTATAGTCTAGCTTCTAGTATTTCGCGTCTCTCTAGTTACTATTATATCTAATAGTCGTTACCTCCTAAAGGATAGATCGATTATTATATTAGGGGAGTAGTTTAGTAATAAGTAAAGGACGAGTAATAAGTCTATTAGTAGGTAGCTATAGAGACGTAGAATAATCGATGGCCTCCTTCTCCTTGTCTAGGCCTCCGGCCGCATCTATATATACATGATTCTGCTAACGCTCGGCCCCTTAGTCTGCCGGTGACCCCCAGGGTCCCGGCCCCCCCTGGCCCGTGGTCGCCCGTGCTCATGACAGGCAGCAACCCCGGGCCGCGGGAGAAAACTCAACCGATTCTGGAGCTTCATTACACGAACGATGAGTGCTATGCGGGGTCGCAGTCTTAGTGTTACTCCAATTAAGGCCAGTCAGTGTATTAGTCGAGGCGTCGGTCATAGATTGAGCGACGTTCACATTAATACATGGACCGGATAGTGTTAGCCAAGTGGACGGCTCTGTCAGAAGTCACGTAAATATTTCTGAACTTGAACGTGTAGCCGGGGACAGCAAAATCCAGGGGGTTGAGGTCATGATAAGTCGAAATCATAGAAAAGTCCTTCCGGACCCTTAACAAGCGAGAGTCCCAGGTCATCTATATCATGACCATGCAGTGATGATGCCTCATCTTCGAACATCCTTACAGACCAGACCACGTACTGGTCTCTTTCGCCTCAACACTCGCCCTCAGAACAATATCCGCACTACTTCTTCCCACTTGCACCGAGTGCACCCCCTTCTCGACGACCCATTCTCAAAGTACCTCATCCCAAAATGAAGTTGCGAACCGGTCAAGAGGGATATGAACCGTGCTAGTTTCGCCCACTGCGAGGAACACCTCGGTAAACCCTTTGAGCTCCTTCTTGGGCCTGGCAATGGACGAAGTCTTTGGGTCTGTAGCAACATATATTTGCACCACCTCGGCTCCAGGTAGTGGTCCGATGCTCTTGATCTGGACAATCACCTCTTCTTGTGAAACTTTGAGGCCTGAGAACTCAAAGTCCGTGTAAGAGAGGCCATGCCTGTCACAGAGTATTAGCAAAGCCACGACAGACGGACATACATAGCCTCACCCAAACGGGAATAGGATACCACGGTTGACTTTCTTGTAGAACCGGTAGCCAACATAAACCCTCTCTCCGTATTTGACCCGGCCCCGCTTGCTTCCAAAATTGAGGAACGATGGCACATCCTCGATCAGCCTGGTGAATGACAGCGGAAGTCGGCCCGCGGGGTTCACGTTACCAAACACCACATCGGCGACCCCGTTGCCCGTCTCGTTGCCTCCGTACCAGGAGTACACGAGAGTGGATATATGATCCGCCCACGGCAGCATGTTGATTAGGGTCCCGCTCTGCGTGACCACGACCGTGTTCGGGTTCGTCGCCACCACGGCCGAGATCAACACGCTGACGGCGCCAGGGAGATCCACGTCAGCACGGTCACAACCCTCGCTCTCCCAGTCCCTCTGGTCGTGTGTCAGTCAGCATAGATCAAGCCCAACTGACGTCAAACATACCAAAAGTCCCGCGCAAAGTATTGTAGTAGGATTCTGGCGGTTTAGCCTCACAGCATCCGCAATGGCGGCGTCTTTGTCGATCTGCAAGACCATACCAAGCCTGCAGACGCCTCCTCCAAAGTTGACAACCCCGGGTTTGTAGATCTTGGAAGCCGGTGCGCTAGCATGTTCCACACGGAGTTTGTAAGAGTGACCTTGGATAAGATGTACTATAGCCTTCCTCTCCTGCATCCCCTTGCCGAAGAAGAAGCTACCACCTACTTGTGTCGTGGTGTTGTCGATTACGAGTTTATCGTCCACATACAGATTTGCCGTGCCGTAAACGGCCATGCCAAACTCGTAAGTCCCCGTGACGGGCGGTGGCAATTCTGCTTCCATGGTAGCAAAGAACAGGTCGTCCAGTAAGGAGTTCTTGTAGCCCATCAGGTGCCAGAAACTCTCGTTTATCGTCACTTCGCTCGCGACATCTCTGGGGGACTCAGTTGGAGGATCTCGATAGAACCTCGTGCGAGCACCCGGCTGCCCCTCCGGCGTCTGCCAGTCACCCAAGCCCAGCGTGGGGACAAAAGCGTGCGCATGAGAGCGATGCGGTCTAGATCTTTGAGAAGCGGCAGCACTTTCTTGTCGTTCTTGAGGAGTACAACCGAATCAGCGGCCAACTGGCGGTTGAGGAGGCGGTCTTCGGGAAAGTCACGGCCGCTCTCCTCCGCCGACACCGACACGGCGCTCACACTCTGCACAAACTTGAGCATATTGCGGGCACGATCGTTAATCGTCCGAGGCGTGACCATTCTGCTTGACACCGCTGTGTCAGCGAGGATACCTCGCCATCTCGTTGGGCCTGGCATTTCGAGGTCTAGGCCAGCGTTCAACGCTCCGGTGGTAGAATACGTGCCGAACCTTGATGCCAAAACGTTAGTTGAGGCACAGTAAGAGCAAAATCGTTCAAAATTGCACATACCAGTCGCTCATCACGAGTCCATCCCACCACCATTCTTCCCTTAAGATGGTTTCCAACACGTCTTTGGACTCGGAAACATGCACTCCATTCACCTTGTTATAGGCCGTCATCACTGCCCCAGGTCTACCATCTGCGATTGCAATCTGGAACGGCAGCAGGTTTCAGATATTATTCTACCCTATACCTACCTGCCCATTGACTGCGGAAGCGAACTGCGGAAGACCTCTTTACTCTACTCATCTACGCGTTCTGACAAGAGCAATCTGAAGACTCACTTACTAGAACCGCTTCGTATAATTCATAACTCCTATGATAACCCATTTTGAACCATGTCGCTGAGACATCACATTGAAAGAGTACCGGTCTTCTGGGTCGGGGCTAGGGCCATTGCACTCAAGAGCTAACAGGTCGGATATCGCAATGGGACACGGGGACGAGACGGGGTGGGTGAGAGTTAGGCAGCTGGTGACAGGGGCCGCCAGCTGCGTCGCATCCCTTGAGTCTCCCAGCTCATCCGTCATGTCGATGGCAGCAGCGACTTTGATCCCGCTGACTTCACTGCTCTTCATCACCAACATCGATGTGTATTCCTGTGCACGGAGGATCATTCTCATTTCAGGCTTATTTTCCTCTCATAAAACCTCTCAGGACCCATGAACATGCTTTCGTCGCGCGTACAAACACGCGTGCTCTTGGGGCGCGCCAGCCTGGTCCGTACACCTGCCTCACGAATGTCTGTGAACCCCAGACTCTCGCACTCATCAAGCCGGTCATCTACCTCGTCGGCGAACGGAAATGTCGCGAAATATCTTGCAGTTGGTGGTCTAGCGGGTGCTTCAGGCCTCTGGTGGTCCTTAACCGCTGAAGACGACGTACCGCGTCTCGGGAGGCCGCCAGCCGAGCACCTCGTCAGCGAGCCTGGTCCCTCAAAAGACGACGTGAACCGAATAGTAGCCCAGGGCGCCTACTCCATCAGATCAGGGAAAATCCCTGGTGTCAACAGATATGACGGTACACAATTGGCCTCCAATGGCCCCTGCGAAGATGGCTTCATCCACGGAACGTTTCCCTCGCCCTGGGCTGACAACCACCTGATGGCCTGGGCTGTATTCGACGGCCATGCGGGCTGGCAAACGGCAGACATTCTCGAGGAGCAGCTTGTGCCTTTCGTCCGCCATGGTCTGAGCGAGATCAAACCTTCCCAAGACCAGGCAGGCGTCTCTGAGAAGGAAGTCCAGCGCGCCATAACGGACAGCTTCCTTCGCCTCGATGACTCCATCATGAGGTCTGCCACAGACGCCATCGACGGCACTGGCTCGCTGCAGGACAAGATGAAGAAGTTGGCACCCGCATACGCCGGATCCTGCGCGCTGCTGTCCCTCTTCGACCCCGCCACGCGACAACTCCACGTAGCGTGCACGGGCGACTCGCGCGCAGTCCTGGGGCGGCAGAAGGAAGACGGCACATGGGAGGCGATTCCTCTATCGGTCGACCAAACGGGCAGCAATGAGGCGGAAATTGCGAGACTCAACGCTGAGCATCCTGGAGAGGGGGGCATTGCAAAGGGTGGGCGTGTGCTGGGCATCATGGTATCGAGGGCGTTTGGCGATGGCAGGTGGAAGTGGCCGCTCGAGGTGCAGAAGGCCCTCCGTGAGAGGTTCAGCGGCCCCGGCTCGCTGGCGCCCAGGTATGATGTCAAGACGCCGCCTTACCTGACGGCCGAGCCGGTCGTGACGACGACCAAGATCGAGGCTGGCAGGCCGTCGTTCCTCATCATGGCGACGGATGGGTTGTGGGATACTCTTTCGAACCAGCAGGCTGTTGATCTTGTTGGCAAGTGGCTAGAACCCGGAGTCAAGGGGAAGGCGGGTGACAAGCCAGAGATTTCCTACCCGCCTTTTGACTTTGGGGAATTCGAGAAGGAGACCGACTGGAGGTTTGTCGAAGAGAGGACGACGGTTCAGGATGATAATGCCGCTGTGCATCTAGTGCGCAACTCACTTGGGGGCAATCATCACGAGTTGGTTGCAGGTCGACTGGCGGTGGGGACACCATTCTCTCGGCGTCTTCGGGATGATATCACGGTGCAGGTGGCTTTCTTCGGGTAGCAGTGATCGTTCATGAAGCGTCGACTGTATCGATCAGAAACGTGTGGCAGAGCTTTGGGGGTTGATGCTGGCAACTGACCCCTCGCGGTCTCGTTCGCAACTTGTGGTAAACGACTGGCATGGAGCCTGGTGCTTTTGGTAAAAGTAATGAACGGTTCTTTCTTCTCTTCTTCGACGCATGGTTTGTGAATTTGACGATGATTTTGCATTAGTCGAGAAAGAGATCATATTCGTGGATTAGTCTGGCCCAAGGTTAGCCTTGGTACTTGACTGTGCCTGATGAACCGAAGTCGAAGTCCATGTCCATGGATGTTAGTTTGCAACCCCCCCCCTTTCCCAAGATAAGTCCCCGCACCCCAGTTCCGCCCACCCCCAGTTCCGCCCACCTAACTTCCCCACTTCCACCACCCATTTTGTCGCCATTCCATAACAGGTTTCTCGCGATATCTCCCCTATTTCTTATCGTATAGATTAGCTAATACTATTAATAGATTCGCTATAAAGAGATATACTAAAGAAGACGTATTAAACGCGCTTGCTTCGATTTAGCGAGGTATAGCTATGCGTAAAGCTGCGCGTGACTGGAATATACCTGTTTCTATACTTCGTAGGAGGAAGAACGGTACTATTATCGTTAACGCTGCTATAGAGCCTTATCAGAGGCTCTCGAAGGTATAGGAGGAGCATCTCGCCTATTGGATCGTGAACTAGGGAGCTCTAGGGTTCGCTCCTACGTATAATCTAGTACGAGATTTCGCTTAACGGATCCTCCGCGCCTAGGGTAATATTGCACCCCTCGGCACGTATTAGCTAGATAGCTTTAAGTAGCGAAATCCCTCTATTAAGACCCTATAAGGTAAGAGGATCGAAAGCAGCCGCCTTAAGGGAGTTACGGCTTAAGTACTTAAGGACTTCTTCGCTCTTCTCGAATACCTAACTATTAAGGCAATCCTACTAGCCTTACGGTTTAATATAGACGAAACTAGTATTATAGAGGGTATAGGCCTTAATAGCCTTATTCTTAGTAGCGCTAAGAAGCGTAGAATCTATATTAAAATAGTAGATTTACGCTCCTAGACTACTATTACTAAATACGTATTAGCTCTTAGCGAAGCCCTCTATCCGCTTATTATCTTTAAAGGTAAAATAGTCTAATAGTAGTAGTTTCTAGTAGATATCTATAGCTTTAATAGGTAGAAATTCACTTTAATAGCGAACGGATAGACGAATAATACTATTAGCCTTAAGTAGCTTCGTAATATCTTTATTCCCTAAACGTAGGCTAAGGCCCTAGAGCTGAATTCTGCTCGCCTCTTAGTAATAGATAACTATAGGAGTTACGTCTCTAACGATTTTATATAGGAATACTATTAGGCTAATATCTTCTTACT
Source organism: Verticillium nubilum (assembly GCA_002851675.1). Taxonomy (NCBI): domain Eukaryota; kingdom Fungi; phylum Ascomycota; class Sordariomycetes; order Glomerellales; family Plectosphaerellaceae; genus Verticillium; species Verticillium nubilum. The sequence continues at coordinate 231,748 of NMXI01000007.1, forward strand.
TCTTTTACCCGCTTATTTAAGCTACGTTATATAGCTACTTAACCTCTTAATATTTAGCCCGCTTAAGACTATATATTATAGGTATCTTAATAGCGTTATTTACCTCCTCGATACCTTACCTATTAGTAAACGTAACTTCCTCCTCTACTATTAGAAGGCTCGAGTTAATACTATTATATATAGTAATATCCTTAGTAGATAGTAAGGAACTAGCCTATAGCCTATAAGCTTACTACGGCCGCTTCGGAGCTTATAATTAATAGATAATATCTATTAGGAGTACCTAAAAACATCTCAGAAAGCTCGCAGTTATACTAATTTTACTACTATAACGCCGAGAGGTTCGAAGGATCTTTAGGTCAGCTATTTATAGCTATCTTAAGGCGTTACGACTCTAAGATCCTTAGTATAAGCAACTCGGCAGCTATTTCGGAAGGTTAAGAAGACCCTTAATATAAAGGATCTTCAGATAGTAAAATCAGGCCTCAGAATTACCTAATTAAACGCTTAACTAGAGGTCTATAAGCCCTATAGAAAGCTAAGAGTGGCCCTAGACCTAAACGCGAGATTTACTAATATCGTGGCTATTAAAGCAGCTCAATTAAGGGTGCAACAGATTATTACACCTTCTATAACGGCCTTAAAGGATTAGGAAGCCGAATTTGAATTATGGTGCTCGGAATTTCCCTTGGTTTAAGCCTGTTACGGCGAGTAATTGATATTATCTACTGTTTTGCGTTTCTTTGAATCTATTGTGTCAGGTGGGCGGAACTGGGGGTGGGCGGAACTGGGGTGCGGGGACTTACCAGCCTGCCAGGTGGGGGCAGCCCCAGCCATCTGACAAGCGCTTCTGTTCCCGTTGACCGCCCCGGTCGGCGGGACCGAGACCCCCAAGCAGCCCCTGCAAACGCCCAAGTGAGAAGAAGTGAGGGGCAAAATTCAATTAAGGCGCCGTCGCGTCTTGCCAGCTCGAGACGCGTCTCTCTATCCCTCCTCCAACAACGAACGCATCACACTACACAAACGCAGCCATGAGTATGCAATTCCATCCCGACCAAAACTTTTCCCCCTTCTGACCATTCGCAGCATCATACGGAGGTTACCAAAAACCCGCATACGGTGCCCAGGGTGGCGAGGACTCGGGCGGCTTCATGTATGGCGGTTCCCAGCAAGGCAGCCAAGGCGGCGGCGGCAAGGTGCGGCCCTCTTCAACACGCTCTTGCTCTCCTCCTCCGCATGCTTACAAGCTTTCTTAGGGCTACCAAGATGAGTCCCTCCGACCCGTCACAATCAAGCAGATCCTCGACGCCGATGAGGCCTACCCAGGCGCCGACTTCAAAATCGACGGCGCTACCGTCACCCAGGTCACCTTTGTCGGCCAAGTGCGCGCCATCAACCCCCAGTCCACCAACATCACTTACAAGCTCGACGACGGCACCGCCATCCTCGAGGTCAAGAAGTGGGTCGACACGGACAAGAAGGATGACGACCTCATGGACGGCGTCGCAGGTGCCCCCGGTTCCGGCGTCGAGCTCGACGCCTACGTGCGCGTCTGGGGACGTATCAAGTCCTTCAACGGCAAGAGGCACGTCGGAGCCCACTTTCTGCGCGCCGTCACCGATTTCAACGAGGTCAACTACCACCTCCTCGAGAGCACCTACGTGCACCTGTTCTTCACCAAGGGGCCCCTCGGCGGCACCAAGACCGAGGATAACGGGGATGGCATGTTCGTCGACGGTGGGAACAACAACTACAACAACAACAACAGCAACAACGCGGCACAGGCGACGGGACAGTCGGCCAAGGTCTCGCAGTGCACGCCCATGGGTCAGAAGATGTACAACTTCCTCGTCAACGCGCCGGGCGGAAACGAGGGCGTGCATCTGAATGTCATTGCCAGCGGGGCGGGTATGAGTGTGCGGGACGTCCTCGGCGCGGCGGATGACCTGTTGGGGCAGGGACTGGTGTATACCACGATCGACGACGAGACGTGGGCCATTCTCGAGTACTAGGCGCGTGCCCTGGAAGGCGGGAGCGGCGGGGGTTTATGAACCATGTCAAGTTTGACCATGTTTGGCGAGCAGTGGGCGATAGCATCAGATATGACCTGAATGAATGAAGGCCTTAGATTGGCCAACCCTAACGAATGACTAAACCGACTTTGCTCCCAGTAATAATGCTATCGCGATAGTGACAGTGAGTAAATCAAACTGAACAAAGCACAGCAACGGCCAGCACGGCATACGAGATCGCAGCAAACCGTCATCGGACGTTCAAACGAGTGACAGAAGCAGAGGAGAACGTCTCCACAACACCAAATACGGGCACATCACAGCCAAGCAGTGAACATCACCCCTTGCGCAGGCAGTTGACCTGGACCTTGACGGCAGCATACACAGGCTTCTGCTTCAGCAGCTGCGGCTCGCGGACCATGATCGAAAGCGGCACAGGGGCGCCATTCCCATGGAGGAAGATATCCTTCTTGAACTCGAAGCCGAACTTCGCGTAGTAAGCGTTGTTGTCTGGCGAACTCGACTCGAGGTACATGGGACGACCCTCCGCATCTGCCTGTCGGGCGTTAGTTGGTGATCTTACTTGATTTCTCAGGGGAGCAAGGAATCTCGGTGAAGAGGGACTCAGGGGCAGCTTACCCGCTCGACCATGTCTTCCATCAGCTTCGACGCATACCCCTTTCTGCGAGCATTCGGCTTCGTGCCAATATACACAAGGTAATAGCACTCGGCGTCTCGCGCGCCCATGACCTCTTCCTTGGTGTGGTGCAGCAGCGGGATGAAGTCGTTGTAGTACCTCTTCCGGGCTTCATGGGATAACTGGAAGTAGGAGCGCCAGAGGCCGGAACGGAAGAGGTTCAGCCAGGTGTCAGTGTCTTTGCCCGGCGGTACCCTGTCTGTGTCAGTCTTCTTCTCTGCCTCTACTCATGTCAGAGCACAACCCACCACAGAGCTACGGCGTCATGGTCCGGCCCAATGGTCGTGACGATTCCGTCGAGGGCGTGCGAGGTGGTGATGTATATCATCATGTCAACATGGAGCTTCCATTTGTGCTCAGCGGAGCAGTAGGCCATGTCATCCACATCAAGCAGGTAACGACTCGTCTCGTCCGAGGCAAACGAGTGCGCCAGTGAGAGGCCGGCTTGCTTGCTCTCCGCAACACCGACGACACGCACGGTATCTTCCCACGTGGGAGGCACGAGGGAGGCACGCGACTTGACATCCAGAGTTGCGACGCTGGATTTGCTCACGGGAGTCTCCATGACGGGTGACTTTAAGCTGTCAGAAGACGGAAATCTTGGGAACTTTTAGTCAGTATTGATGGCATGATCACGGGTCAGGCAACGGAGTCTGACTGGGTAAATTCTGTATACTATCGCCTGTATGGACGTTCGAGAGTTGCGTTCTCGAGACAGGCATGAACCTGGATGGGTGACGCAGACAGTTCAGGCTTGTGCGGAGTTCAACCGACATCAAGGCTTTGAGACCCTTGGCAGCGGATTAGAGGGTGGGCTTGGGTGGTGGTCGAATGGAAAATGGCTCGTCAAGTCGGGTTTGACGATAGAGCAGAGATCGATCGAATGAATGGGTGGAATGATCAAATAGGTGTCGTAAGGACAACCGAAGAAGATTGACTGAGATCGTTTGTCCTCGATAGCAGGTCCGAAGAGTCAAGATTTGGAGACGCTCGCAAGGAGTTCCCGACGGTTTTTGGTCTCTTTGATTGAAAAGTATGACATCCAAAGGTAAAGAGAAGTAAAGAAAGACGGAAGTGGCCGAGGCCAGCCGGTGCATTATGTACTTGGGGTCGGGTCACGAGGCGGCGCGGAGAGGGGAACAAGGACGGGTGAAACATGACCACTGATGGCTCACAACCGGGGTACCCCTCCACGGCATGATTTGCTCTGGAGATGTATAGATCGTGTGAGTTGACAGGGTGAAAGACAACGTGGACATGTATGGCGAGGATGGTACTGCAACTGTCGCGGAAGATGCGTGTGATGTAGCGGTCCATTCCCGGGGGAACGTGCAGAGTGAGGCGCGGAGCCGGACGAGGGCGCGTCCCGACCAACGGGGCGAGGCCGCGGATGTACCGTCCCGCAGCCTCGCTGGCAGAGCACATGGTATTGGCTCGGGAGGATGCATTTCAGCTTATGCTCAGGAGGAATCAGCTTGCTGGGTTGTCTGATGGCATACTAGTAGTTTGCTCGTGGTCATTGGGCGAAACAAGAATCCATGTTGTAACGGCTCTTGCATCTTTCGGCCGTCGTAATCGAACACTTTCTCACTGTTTTCCTTGTTGAACCGGTCTCCTATGGTACGAGGCGTCAATGTCGATGCAGTCGACGAGTCGTAGTTGGGGGTCCGCATGCGCCAATGTGCGAGGCGCATCGCCAGCGGCATTGGAGAAGGCTACGGACGAACCACTGTCGTTGGTGGCAGCGTATCGCATGCATGAAGTCAGGCGATGCCGTCACGCCTGCATCCGCAATTGTTGGGCCGGGCAACTGGTCCCCGGGGGCTGCATATGCAGATGCAACAGGGACGGAGAAGGATGAGGCGGACGACTGATGAGTGGCGATACGAGTTGTCTTACTCATTACCTAGGTCAGGGTTGTTCACCGAGGGAACAGGGGGTTGATGAGTGGAACTCGAAACTTTTGCTTTTCATTTGGCGCCCGACGTGATCTACGTACCGTCTGCGATCGCCAATTTGGATAACCTCTGGGTATCGACCTCCTCGCTCTCTGGTTTCCGCTCCTGCTCGGACGCGAGATCGGCCGGGCTGTCCGCTGAGCCTCCTTGCGTCGTCGAGTTGATCGCGGGACTTTCCGTGACCTCGCCAGCAGAACCCTCCTCCTCCTCCTCTTCTTCGCCGTCCTCGTACTCATCATCATCATCATCGTCATCGTCTTGCTGACCCCCGTTGTGCTCTTTAAGAGTCTCCTGCTCACGAATCGCCTTCTCGAGATCCTTGGCCATCTTCTTGGTGAAGCCAGATGCTTCGGCAGCGGCGTCCAATCGCCGGACCCCATCTCTGCCCATTGTTTTCTTCGCATCCTTGAAGAAGGGACCTGGTGTTGTGCTGACAAAGTCGAACTTGCGCTCAAAGAAACGCTTGATGCAGTTGACATCGCGGTCAAAGTACATCTCTGCGTTGGCGTGGTCCATGGAAACCATTTGCGGGAAATCGATTACGATCGGAACCAGGGTTATTGTCTCCTTTTCCTCGCCAGACTCGGTGAACTCGGTGGATGTCACTTCCTTGATGAGGAGGTTGAACTCATTGAAATCGCCATGAATCAGGCCGTGCTTGGCAAGTCGGAGGATGAGGTCGATCAAGTCGCCGTACAAGGTGGCGGGGTCGGGAACGTCGGAGATCTGGCGCATCAGTGTCGAGTCGACAAACTCCATAAGGACCGTGTGCCTCGACTGCGCGATCGGCTGGGGAATCGGGAATCCCTCCTCCTGAAGAACCTTCATGAACGCATATTCCTTCATGGCGGCCAGACGCGAGAGATACTGCCAAGATCCGGACTGACGATTCTTCAAATAGTCTCGGTTCGTCTTGACGGACCTGAACGAAATGCGACCAAGACGGTGGATTTTGAGAATCTTTTGAACACCTTTGTGGTCTGCCACCATCGTGATGTCACTTTCCTTTCCTACACCGACACGACTTCCCACACTGTAGATCTCCTTGCGCTTGGAGAGATCATGAAGGGCGAGGTAATCGAAGCCACCGTATGTGAAGCGGTATCCGTCGTACTTGGCCTCCTTGACACGCGCAATGAGACCGACCTTGGCAAGCGCCGAGATGGATCTGTGAACGCCATTGACACCGCCCTTGACGCGAGCATACTTCTCAATCAGAGATGTGGGCACTAGTTCGTGATCTCTGCTTCCCCGCTCAACCTGGTGGTATGTCAGTCCGACTGGACCAAGAAGGAAGGAGGGGTACTAAGGGTGGAACGAACAGCAGCGAGAACGTTCCAGTCTTCCGATGCGAGGTAGCGCAAGGCCTTGGTATCGAGCTTCATGTTGCGCCAGCTTTATCAAGTGAAATGCGGTGAAATTTGCTTGACTTATGCCCTCGTAGGTTGATAGTCCACGATCTGCAATCTCATCAACGAGATCTCAAGAGGCGTTACAAAAAAGTTGGTGGGGGTTCAGGCTGCTATCGATAAGCGCACCCATCCAGGTCCTAAGTACAGAGCGCAGGTGGATCATTATACGGCTTAGTCATGCGCACGTGACATCAGGCTCTCAGCTCCCTGCCAAAGCACGGTCCAGCGATTGTAGGCGGCAAAGGCTCGCGTACGCAGTAGCTGTTGTTACTGACTGAGCTTGAGAAAGCTCCATTGCCTTCCATCATCACATCCTCCACCACCACCAACCATCCTCACCATAACGAACTCTCACCTCACCACCATCGCATACCCTCGAACCAGCAATTTCTTTCTCGGAGCGACTCGGCGCTCGGAAAGTTTCCATCCATAGCATCATTCCGCAACTGCGCCCCCTCGGTCCCGACCCGCCCTTCCAACCACCACGAGACTAGAACACTATGGCCCCGGATCCCGAGAAGCCCACGGCTGCCGACAAGGGCAAGGGCAAGGCAGTTGACGAGCCCAAGGGCGACAAGTCGGTTGCGAACGGCAAGAAGGAGGATGGCAAGATCATCGACTGTAAGAGCTGATGACAGTCGGTGACCAGCGCGCTCGGGCTTAGCTGACCTATTTGTAGCGGCGGAGGAGCTCAACGAGGAGGATCAGCAACTCAAAAACGAGCTCGACATGCTGGTTGAGCGCTTGACTGTATGTCAATTGCGATTGCCGAAACGGGCTGAATATACTGACAAGATATTTAGGAATCCGATGCGTCCCTCTACAAACCGGCCCTTGAGGCCATGAAGACATCTATCAAGACCTCGACGTCCTCGATGACCGCCGTACCGAAACCTCTGAAGTTCTTGAGACCGCACTACGAGACGATGACGAAGCTCCAAGAAGACTGGCCCGAAGGCGACGACAAGACCTCTCTCGCCGACGTCCTGTCTGTGATCGGCATGACTTTCTCAGACGAGGAGAGGCAGGACACCCTGAAGTACCGACTTCTCGCACCGTCTTCGGACATCATTTCCTGGGGACACGAGTACTCGCGACACTTGGCTCTGGAGATCGGTGAGGTGTACGGCAAGCGGATAGTCGCAGACGAGGACACTAAGGATCTGGTTGATCTGGCCCTTGTTCTCGTCCCTACGTTCTTGCGGAGCAACGGAGAGGCTGATGCGGTCGACCTTATGAGCGAGCTCGAGATTATCGAGCAGCTGCCTAATTATGTCGACGAGAACACATACGCCCGCGTGTGCCTGTATATGGTCAGCATGGTCAACCTCCTCACTTACCCCGACAACGAGCTCTTTTTGAAGACGGCCCACGACATCTACATCACGTACAAGCAGTACACGCAGGCCATGGTCCTGGCCATTCGACTGAACGACATTGACCTCATCAAGGCCGATTTCGACCAGGCGCAGGATCCCGCACTGAAGAAGCAGCTTGGTTTCTTGGTCGCGCGCCAGCGCATCATCCTAGAGCTTCCCGAAGAGGTGATTGGTGACGACCAGGAGCTTCAGGATTCGCTCACCAACATTAAGTTGTCGGAACACTTCAAGTCCCTGGGCAAGGAGCTCAACATCCTCGAGCCCAAGACGACGGAAGACATCTACAAGAGCCACCTCGAGAGCAGTCGCGTTGCCGGTATGACAAACCTCGACTCGGCGCGGCACAACCTTGCGGCTGCCTTTGTCAACGGCTTCGTCAATGCTGGCTTTGGAAACGACAAGATGATGCTCGTGGAGGCAGATAAGGAGAGCTGGGTCTGGAAGACCAAGGGCGATGGGATGATGTCGACTGTTGCGTCGTTGGGTACTCTCCTTCAGTGGGACGTCGAGAACGCGCTCGACAAGATTGACAAGTACACCTATGCGCAAGAGCCCGAGATTATGGCCGGAGCCATGCTGGCAATCGGCATTACGAACACTGGCGTGCGGTTGGACAGCGAGCCGGCTCTGGCCCTGCTTGGCGACAATGACAAGCTGAGGAACCCGGACACGAACCCCCTGGTTACCACCGCATGCCTCATGGGTCTTGGCTTGTCTTATGCCGGTTCTAATAAGGAGGAACTGTTGGAGATTCTGCTTCCCATCATCACGGACTCCTCCGTGGAGATGCGCATCTCTGCCATGGCCGCCCTGTCCTGCGGCCTGATCTTCGTCGGCTCTTCTAACCCCGAGGTCAGCGAGGCGATCGTCACCACTCTATTGGACGACGAGCGTAAGGAGCAGCTCACGTCCAAGTGGACCAGGTTCCTAGCCCTCGGCCTCGGCCTGCTCTTTTTCGGCCGGCAGGAGGAGGTGGACGTCATCCTGGAGACTCTGAAGGCTGTCGACCACCCCATGTCTAAACCCACCGCTGTGTTGGCTGAGATTTGCGCCTGGGCCGGAACAGGTGCCGTCCTCAAGATCCAGGAGCTGCTGCACATCTGCAACGAGCACATGGAGGAGGCTGAGGAGAAGAAGGGTGACGAACTCACGCAAGCCTATGCCGTTCTGGGCATCGCGCTCGTGGCCATGGGCGAGGATGTAGGCCAAGAGATGGTTCTCCGCCACTTCGGCCACCTGATGCACTACGGCGAGCCCAACATCAGGCGCGCCGTGCCTCTGGCGTTGGGTCTCATCAGCCCCAGCAACCCGCAGATGAAGATTTACGACACCCTCTCACGATACAGTCACGACAACGACAGCGACGTTGCGATCAACGCCATCTTCGCCATGGGTCTCCTGGGTGCGGGTACAAACAACGCGAGACTGGCGCAGCTCCTGCGCCAGCTGGCCAGCTTCTACCACCGCGACCAGGAGTCCCTCTTCATGGTGCGCATCGCTCAGGGCCTCCTGCACATGGGCAAGGGCACCATGTCAGTCAACCCCTTCCACACGGACAGGCAGGTGCTTTCGCGGGTGTCTGCCGGTGGCATCCTGGCAGTGCTCGTGGCCATGATCGACGCGAAGTCGTTTATCACGTCAGACTCTCACTACCTGCTCTACTTCCTCGTCACTGCCATGCACCCCAGGTTCCTTGTCACGCTGGGTGAGGATCTCAAGCCCCTCAAGGTCAACGTGCGCGTCGGTCAGGCCGTGGATGTCGTCGGCCAGGCGGGTCGTCCCAAGACGATCACGGGCTGGCAGACGCAGAGCACTCCCGTTGTATTGGCGTACGGTGAGCGTGCGGAGCTTGAAGACGAGGAGTACATCAGCTTGAACAGCACGCTGGAGGGTCTTGTCATTCTCAAGAAGGTGAGCACACACAAGTCCCTGGGCCTCAGACCCAACGGTGGAAAAGGAAATGCTAATCAGTTCGACAGAACCCTGAATGGGAGGGCGCCAAATAGTTGCTGGCTTAGGCAAGGGGGCGACAGAGGAGGGGAATGATTCGGTTATGGTTCTGGGACAAACGGGCCCGGGCAAATCTTGGGAGGCTGGGCGCGATACACTGTATAATACATGTAGTTGTGACAGGCTGCGCCTCATGCTGAGAGCCGCGCCGAGTGCAATTGACCATGATAGACGTTTATATGGGTGTTCGACCGTGATGATGAAATGTTGTCCCCCGACTTGCACTGCAACCCAGCCTTGTCGCACGACACCAAACATTCACCTCGGTCCAGTTACTCGTGCAACGGTGTGAACAGCTCTATCTCTTCGAGCACAATTTACAAACTTAGGAGTGTCTGTACAGAGGTAGCCTGGCAGATTTTGAGCCCTGTGACACACGTCCCGAGGGGGTATGCAAAAGACTCCATCTTCCGATTCACAGCCCCGGCGAGAGTTGGCAGACCCCTGAGCATCGACGGCCGCGGTCTCAGGTCAGCTGGTCCGCGATGAAGTGGCACTCCCCGTGCCGAGCCGAGCCGCTACGCGTGGTCGGTACTTGGCATGGATCTCCAGGATTATCAGGCAGATCGCAGCCATGTCAGCTTGGAGATGTCATCGAACCTGGGTGGAGGTTGAATGCTCCATCATCAGAACCGTATGGGGAGCCTCACCTGCTCTCAGGCCATCGGCCCGATCAAAGAAGTCATCCAACGTAAAAGAAAGTTGAGGCATTGCATGTCTCAGACTGACGATCGGCTCATAGGAATTTGATCGACAGCTTCCATGGCAGGTGCGTCTTTGGTCGAAGGGAGCGTAGTTGTTCCTCATCAATCGGTCTGGGCAGCATTGAGTGATTTTGCCAGCATGGTGCAGAACATGACTTCAGTCTACCTTACTCGGTGCTGATCATCATGCTTTTATCAACATATCAAGAGGTCATACTCTTCGCTCGACCATTAGACACCTACCTTTTCACAGCACAACCTTTCCACCGCACAACCCTTAAGTCAAGATGAAGACCGCCACCGCTATCATGATGCTCTGCGTCGCCATGACAATGGCAAAGCCTCAACCAGTCGCGCTGGAAGAACGGCAAACGTTCCTCGAAGGCCTTGGCGGAGAAGAATGCCGAAACGGTGATTTCACCTGCGAAGAACTAGGGCAGGTTCGGGCCCTCATCCGGAAGGTTGGCTCTCTCGAAAACCGAGTCAGAGAGCTGCAGAACAGGCAGTAAAAAACCCACAGCCCACACGTTTGACGGGTTCGCACCATTTGCCCGAACATACACTTCATGTAGGTCATTCTACCCAGGTAGCATTGAATCGAACTTGATTGCTAAGCCCTTACAGTGTCCTCGATATGCGCTGGACTTGAAGAGGGGGACCACTGTCTTTAGCCACATGGATCTGAGAGTGGCCGTAGCATGGATAGTGAGTGCTGCTTCTTAACACGTGCAGTGAGATATCGAGGGTGACTTGGAATGCCACGAGTCTGTTGTAGAACCAGAAGATAACTTCCACAGTGCAATATGTGTTTGCTGCAATCACCCACCTTGTCGGCAGACACCTGCTGTACTGCCAGGGCCTCATCAATTGACCTTGAATGTTTCGGTGCGTGATGAATCCATTTTCAAACCAACGTCGGTCTGAACGACAGTGCCAGTGATGCCCGGTGTCCTTCTCTCATGACAATTGACTTTGAAGAAATAGTGCACCATGGTGAGGCAACCACTTCACTGCAATCACTTTGCGCACTCAGTTTGAGGTGGCAGCGGAAGTGTGGAGGCTGGAGATGGAGGATGGAGGATGGCCGCCAGAGGCCAGACGTCGAAAACCGTTGGCTGGAAATTAGTCACGGCCCACTATGAAACGATCTCGAGGTCCAAAGCTAACCCAAGATCGACATCGTTGCTCCATATCGGACTCCTCTAGTCGTATTGCCTTGTGGACCATCGTGGGGGGTTGCCCCAGATGCATTGACTCAAAGCACCTCACCTCCCCTTGACTAGATCATTTCACAGTGTTACCTCGGAGCTTCGTCATCGTTTTCGATATTGCATCGCGTTGCATGGTGTCGCCAGATACCTGGCAGCTTTCAAATCCTTCTCAGATGATGGTCTCTTGATCCCCAATCATCTCACACTGCCTCTTATCTCGCAATCGACCTCGGCCATATCGCTCCGACACGCCATTGATCTCACCATCTGACATACCAGATCTACCACCGCCCTCATCATGGCAGACGGGCGGCCCATCCCACCCAAGGCCTCCTCGAGTCGCGAGCATCCCTTTTCCTCATCATGGACCGGGGGAGGATCCTGGATCGGCACCCCGCGCGCCGAGGACATTGTGGCACGCGACCTAGCCGAGATGTCTGACGAGGGAGACGCCATAGACAATGCCATTGATTCCGGCGGCGAGTCCTCCGGCGACGAAGGGCCAATGCTCTATCGACGACCAAGTGGTGTTGCCTACGGCACTTCGAGGCCCGTCATGAACCCGCAGACCAACCCCGAGACCACGCCGTTTCTCACTCGTGTCGAGAAGAAGCAGAGCCGGGACGCCGAGAGGAGTCTGCTGAGGGACAACCACGTCCTTCCGCCCAAGAGGCCGAGGGAGGCAGACGAGCCTTTCTACCGCAGGGCCTACCGCTGGTTGTTCAGCACAAAGGTGCCCCGCCAGACGCAGGACGACGAGGAGTCGCCGCAGATCAGGGTACAGAGGCCGAATGAGACGACGCCCCTGCTTGTCGGCGACGACACGCCGTCCGCCAGCAACGGCCAAGCGGCAGCAGACAGCCATGAGAACCTGAACGAGCAGTGGGAGGCGGCCGTCGCCTCGGGCACCCTCCGAACAACATGGCAGCGCGAGGCCAAGACCATCATCTCCTATGCCCTGCCCCTCATCGGCACCTTCATGCTGCAGTACTCCATCAACGTCGTCGCCATCTTCACCGTCGGTCGCATCGGTCGCCTCGAGCTCGGCGCCGTCAGTCTCGCCACCATGACAGCCACCATCACCTGCTACGCGCCCTTCCAGGGCCTTGCCACCTCCCTCGACACTCTCTGCGCCCAGGCCTACGGCTCCGGTCACAGGCATCTCGTCGGCCTGCAGCTGCAGCGCATGACATTTTTCCTCCTGCTCTGCTTCATCCCCGTTGCCGTGCTGTGGTTCTACTCCGACGCAGTCCTGGCTCTCATGATCCCCGAGCCCGAGTCCGCGCGCCTCGTGGGACAGTACCTCCGCGTCCTCATCTTTGGCGGGCCGGCCTTTGCCTGCTTCGAGGGCGGCAAGCGCTTCGTGCAGGCGCAGGGCCTCTTCCAGGCGACGACCTGGGTCCTCCTCACCGTGGCCCCCATCAACGTCTTCATCAACTGGTTCCTCGTCTGGCACATGGGCTTCGGCTTCATCGGCGCCCCCATCGCCTCGACCATCACCCAGAACCTCCTCCCGCTCTTCCTGTTCCTGTACGTCCGCTTCGTCGACGGCAGCCAGTGCTGGGGCGGCTTCAGCCGCCGTGCCTTCAGCAACTGGGGCGCCATGATCTGGCTCGCCCTCCCCGGCATGGTCATGATCCAGGCCGAGTACATGGCGTTCGAGGTGCTGACGCTCTTCTCGAGCCGCTTCGGCGCGAGCCACCTCGCGGCGCAGAGCGTGCTTGTGACCCTGACTGCCATCAGCTACCAGATTCCCTTCCCCATCTCCATCGCCGCGTCGACGCGGATAGCGAACCTCATCGGTGCGGGTCTCGTCGACGCGGCCAAGACGACGGGCCGCGTGGCCACGGTCGCAGCGCTCATCTCGGGCGTCTTCAATCTCGTCCTCTTCAGCTCGCTGAGGTATCACCTGCCGCTGCTGTTCACGGACGACCAGGAGGTCATCGATATCGTGGCGTCTGTGCTGCCTGTCTGCGCTGTCATGCTGGTGTTTGACGGCCTCAGCACGGGCGCGCACGGTCTGCTTCGGGGTATCGGACGTCCGTCGATCGGGGGGTACGCGGGCATCTCCGTTTATTACCTCATTGCGCTGCCCGTGTCGCTGGGTACGGCGTTTGGGCTGGGCTGGAAGCTGTCTGGATTGTGGTTTGGTGTGACCATTGGCCTGCTGCTGTGAGTTGATCTCCCTTTTGACTATGTATGAGCCAAGACTAATCTTGATACCAGTGTTTCGATTATTGAGTACACGTTTGTATATCTCACCGACTGGCACAAGGCTGCCAGGGAGGCGGAAAGGCGGAATGCCGCCGGATGATTGCCATGTTTGTAAGGCAAGGTACCTTGAAGTTGGTAATCCGGGATGACATAGGATGCCATGCCTGTTTCAAGACATTTGTTTCATGCCTTCCCGTATTATCATGATTTTAGAACCATTTGATGTAGCCGTAGCAGCAGTCAAAGTAAACTTTTGGGATGTTCAACGTTTCACGGACATCCGCCACTCAACAGCCGTTTCCCGTGCGAAAGACAAGCCTGACCTGACCTATCAGACCATCACCGAGCCTACACCGACATTTCCCACCTCACCGATACCGGCCGGGGGTTGCGTTCTTATCGGGTCAACTTCCAGAGGGGCCGTTTAGCGCGATAAGGCCCCTTCAGGGGTCCGAGGTCCTGAAAAACGGAAATTGAGGGGCGCCCATTGAACGCGGGGGGCAACATTTGGCGCTTGACCCCTCGTTAGACCGATTCGATTGATCCTCCCATTTTGACGAAACCACCCCACGGAGTTCCTCAGCTCAGGCGCATAAATAGGTCACCTCTTGTTCGCTGATCGCGTGTTCTCTTCGCCAAGTCTGTATTTGTATTTGAAGCAAGGCAAGCACCGCCCACCATGTCTACCACTACAACCACCACCACCACATCGGCGGACCCCATCACCGTCGAGTCCATCCTACGCCTGTTCCCCGACATCGACACCAGCACCGAGGCCCTCTCCGGCCACGATGAGGAGCAGATCCGTCTCATGGACGAGGTCTGTATCGTCCTCGACGAGAACGACAAGCCCATCGGCAACGCCAGCAAGAAAGCCTGTTCGTCTTTGCCCCCTCTCCCCCTGACCATCCGACAACCCGAACTAACGAACCCCTGAACCCAGGCCACCTCATGACCAACATCGACAAGGGCCTCCTTCACCGCGCCTTCTCCGTCTTCCTCTTCGACGACCAGAACCGCCTCCTCCTCCAGCAGCGCGCCTCCGAGAAGATTACATTCCCCGACATGTGGACAAACACCTGCTGCTCCCACCCGCTGGGCATCCCCGGCGAGGGCGGCGTCGCCCTCGCCGACGCCGTCGCGGGAGTCAAGCGCGCCGCCCAGCGCAAGCTCGAGCACGAGCTCGGCATTCCCATCGAGCAGGTCCCCACCGAGCTGTTCCGCTTCCTGACCCGCATCCACTACAAGGCGCCCAGCGATGGCAAGTGGGGGGAGCACGAGAGTACGTCCATTTCCTCATGACTGTTGCTGGTCGACGAGGACCCTCGCTAATGAAGACACAGTCGACTACATCCTCTTCATTAAGGCAAACGTCACCCTCGACGTCAACAAGAACGAGGTCCAGGCTACGCAGTACGTCTCGCCCGACGAGCTGAAGGCGCTCTTCAAGGACCCCAAGCTCGTCTTCACCCCCTGGTTCAAACTCATCTGCGAGACCATGCTGTTCGAGTGGTGGTCTAACCTCGACTCGGGCCTCGAGCCTTACATGAACGAGCAGGAGATCCGCCGCATGTAGATGGTTGGTCACGGGGAAGGGGAGCTCACCCGGAAGAGAGAAAGAGAGCAGAGAGGGAACGAGAAAATCGCAGGGGAGGGGGAGGCAGAGGGGAAAATGATACACGGAGTCAGGGGATCCTGCATGACCATGCCAGGAGGTGGTATTTGCTTGTGTCTTTGTTTTTGCTATCTTATTCTTCTGGTTGATTGATATCCCCCCAATTCTTACACTTACGACACATAGCATCTCCCTCGGCACGCTTGTTGCCTGGGGGAGCAAGCCCGCCATATTGACGCATTGAAACCACGACGCTGATGATGCTTCGTCAGCCCTCCTGCGCCCCTTGTCTTCAGTGTGATTTCTGTGACCCCATTGACGATTATGTGAGCTTGTCATGAGAATAGTCTGATTCCGAAGACATGACATCTGCTCGTGCAATCCATGATAGCAGAGCTGCTTCCGGAGCGTGGCCTCCCGACGAAGTGTCCGGCAAAAGAGCCTATGCTTTACAAGAAGCTATCTCGCGAAAACGAATCGTAATAGCTATTCCAAAGCAGCGGGGGAAACAACGTTGAGCTATGATCCTGCGTTCGTCACGTCTGTTCGTCAGATCAAAGCTTGATGAGGGCGCGAATGGTGTTATTCTTCGCGTGAGTTTGGACCAACAACCTACGGGCGCGTCCTCACTGTCACACAGCGCCATTCACCGTGTCATGAAAACGCTGTGACGATATTTGTGTCTCTTCTGCCTAGGCTCGTCCTGCTAAGGTACAAGCGGGATTGAATGTGCCCGAAGTAAGCACAATGCATCAAGACTACTATCAACTATCTCAGAACAAAAACATGTTCCGTGATCAAAACCGATGCTGCCAATTATTTGCGACGCCAAGCTGTAGTCGAGGCCTTGCCCTCCAACAGAGCAAATGCTGTTACGCTCTAGTTCATGTCCACACAAAACCATGCATCTCGCCGCTCATAATACTTCATAACCCCCACAAACGACTCAGTGATGCTTCTCGCTCACGATCTCTTCACTGCTGGAGAGGACTGTGTGCTCTTGACAATTTTCTTCAACTTGTCGGGTGTCGCGGCGAGCTCGTCGCCGGCATCGGAGGAGGCGATGGCAGTCAGGGTGGCCTCGGTAGCCGAGCTATACCACATTAGTATTCAAAGTATTCCCACATGAAGCCTCAGGTTCTGTACTGGGCCTGTCCATGTCCCTGAACACTGCCAACATCATGGCTCTTAGAGCCGGATGATGAGACGTCGCGATCGGTGCTGTGGTCCATGCCGTGGAGGCTGCGGTGGACAGACGTACTGTATTCGGGAGATTAGCACTGTTGCGATATGCAAGGATGTGAAAAGTAAACTCACGTGGCAGACGAGGTAGGAATAGAGCGCTTCCAGGCAGGCTGGTTGTACATGTTGGGCTGCATACCAACGAGGGGAGTGCCGTAGGCACCAATGTTGTACTCGTTGGTACGGAACTGGCGGCGCTCGGCGGTCACGCGCTTCAACTCCTTCTGCGAGGGAGTGTCAGCGTAGCGAATGTTCATCAATAGACCCTCGTCGCCGACACCGATGCCGTTGTACTCCTTGATGACTTCGTCGCAGACGTCGCGTGACTCGAAGCTGTGAAAAATGTTAGATGTTTTGCGTGGGTGGGAGATCGCAGTTGCCATACCGAGCAAAACCAACACCACGGCTGTTGCCCATACTGTCACGGAGAATTTTGCTCGACAGAATGGTGTAGCCCATGAAAATGGCACCCAGCTCCTAAAATGATGTCAGCGGACAAAGGGCATGCCACGGCGGCTCAGTACTCATAGACGTACAACCTCGGTCAAACTCTTGGGAAGGTTCGAAATGTAAAGGTTGGTAGATCCCTCATCGCCTTCGGCCTTGAGACGAGAGTTGAAAGACTCCTATACTGGTTTGTCAGAGATGGAAAGCTCCAGGGTCAAAAGTCGTGGGTGACTGACACGTGCGAAGCCAACCTCGTATCCGAGGCGGTGGAAGCCACGAATGCACATCTCGGAATCGCGAGCATCGCAGAATTTGGCGAAGCCAAAGCTGCATTGGAGTCAGATGGATCTGATGTTCAGCAAACGATTTACTCACCCCTTGCAAGCACCAGTTGATGTGTCAATGATGGCCTTGGAAGTCTCAACGTCTCCAAAGCGAGCCGCGTAGTGGAAGAGCAGTTCGTCGTCAGTGGTGGGGTGAAGGCCACGGATGTAGACGTTGCGGTTTCCGGGGATGCGGTTCTCCAGACTCTGGTCAAGGGACTTCATCTGAGCAGCTGGAGTGAAGACTGCTGGCACGGCCTTTGGGACAGGAGGGTCCTGGCGGAGAAGCTCATCGAGGTTGCGGTCAACAGGGATGGTGATGACATTATGTTTGACGGCTGGATCGGGGAATACGTTGATAGGTCCAAGCTGCTGGGGCGATGGGGTGGTGTAAGTTGACCGATCGTGAACGGCAACGCGGGGACCATGATCGTGCTTAGCCATGGTCTGGTAGAAGGGTGTAGCAGGAGTGGACTCGTTGGTGGAATATGAACCACGTCGGTTCTCAAGTCCAGGAGCCTCGCTCTGGCCAGCACGGTTGGTGCGGTCCTGGAGAGCACTGGCACGACCAGGGGTAAAGGGCATCATGGGATAAGGGGCATAAGAGCCGACCTGCCCGCCAACAGGGGCAAGGTGGTAACCACCAGCATGTCCATAGGGGTTGGGATGTCCAAGATGGTCCATGCCCATGTGTCCGGCAGCAATGGGAGCCAACATGTAAGGACCCTCCTGGGTCTGGGGTACCATGAAAGGTAGTCCGGTGTTCATCTGGCCCATGGCAGGGTGACCGAGAGTCATGCCCTGGAACTGACTGATGGCACTGTTGACGTGGTCGTTGGCCATGTTCTCACCGTACTGGTGGTTATTATGGCCGCCGTGGTAAGTGGTCGGTTGCTTGGCGTCCATGGCAGATGCCTGGTAAGACATGGTGAGTCGGCCTGTCAAAGATTGTGTTAGCACTGATGTCACAAACAGGCGGGCCACAGATGTTGTGTGGGATCTAAGCCGCAAGCGAGTGCCAGTGATGTCAAGACAGGAGGGCAGGCTCACTGCTTTTTTTTTCAAACAACGAAACGGAGTCGTGTAGGGTACGACGGTGTCGATCCGGCGAGTCTGCCGCGTGAATCAGCTATCAGTCCACCTTTCGTAGTGCTCTCGGCTTGGAAATATGATTCTGCTGGGTAGTAAGGGGAGTTGGAGATAGCGGCAGCATTTGTGATGATGAATTGGAGGAGAAGGGCCATGTGGCAGGCAAAAGTCTCAACCTGTCCAGGAAGTATACTACAAGTGACTAAGTTGGGACCCGTGAAGCAAATGAACAGAGGAAACCGGCAAGCAGTCGAGGGTAGCAATGCGAGATGCGAAGTTTACCTTCCAGGGCCGAAGAGATGACGAGACTGGTTTGTTGAGCGGGCGACCGAGGATTGGAGAGGGCGTATTTTGCTACCAAAGACTCTGTGATGAAGCGAGTGATCAGTAAAAAGATGGGACGAGCTATCGGAGGAGCAATTGAGCTGAAGAGAATGGTTGGGAGAGCGAGAGAAGATCGTGGGTTGGGGTGAGGAGGAGAGGGGGAAAAGCAGACATATGATGGGAGCCTGAGAAGAAAAGGAAGACAGGAGCACCGTGTCGAGGGGTAGGTTTGGGAAAGATTTACCCAAAGAGATGCTATCGAAATGTGACTGGTTAAAATGAGGTAGAGCTTGGCAATGGCGATGGGTTTGCAAGTGAGATCGTGGTAGGCGAGACGTAAGAATGTCGGCCAGAGAAGCCTGGACCTTGCAAGTCGAGAGTGTATCTCCTGCTTCCCACCTCTTGAACGGAAGAAAGAAGTGAACACGGCTCTCGCTAGGGCAGGTAATGATGTCCACGATGGAGGCGAGGAGAGGCAATGACCCAGGAGGAAGAGCAGAACAGGGCTTGCGGAGTGACGTTGGTAGTCAGAGTCAAGAAACGTCGGCCGTGTCTCTCTTTCCCTCGAG
This sequence comes from Verticillium nubilum, assembly GCA_002851675.1. Lineage (NCBI taxonomy): Eukaryota > Fungi > Ascomycota > Sordariomycetes > Glomerellales > Plectosphaerellaceae > Verticillium > Verticillium nubilum. Next base: position 250,954 of record NMXI01000007.1, read on the forward strand.
CAGCTGTCTGTGCAACAAGACTTCAGCAGCGATAGGTTTGCCTTCCTGGCACACACTCTAGACTCTTGGATTTGTCCGATGATGTTTGCCAATCAAACAAGTCGGCAAAGACTACCTCCACAGGAACCGGAATAGCGGTGGTAGGAACGACAGAGAGCCTTTGACTCCTTGCAGCTCCTGACGATGATTCTTTCCCTGAGAATACAAGACTGCTACTGCCACTGCTCTGCAGAATCACAGCGACGGGCGTCGAATAGCAACAGGCGAAATGCCAGGAACGGCAACGGAGCAGGCTCGATGGTGCCTTCCTTGTGCGTGAACTTTTGGATCGTCTGCTTTCACGTGAGTACTTGCGCCAGGAAGGCATGGTGGGAAGGGGTGGAAGTCAGCTCGAGCTACCTACTCGCAGATATTTTGGATGACAACCAATTTGCTAGCAGAGATATGCGACGAGATCGAGATTCGAATTCCTTGGTAACAGCATCGACCGTGGAAACACTTTTCTGGGTCTCTGACAGGAATGTCCTCGATATACGAAACGGCGCAGTCGACCCTTTTCAAGAACCCCGATCCGTGTTGAGATTTCGACCTTCGAGCAACCGACGCAGACCCAAATGCGAGAACCTTTTTCTCTGGACCAGTTTGCCCTGGCTCAGAAGGGAGTCTTTGTCAGATCGATGCGCAGAACTTTATCTTTCACCCGAGGATGCAAGTTCCCCGTTGTCAGATGACGGAGCAATGCAACTCCCCCACGAAGAAACTGCTCCTAAGAATACTTGTCAGCAACTCAAAGCAAAACGCCGGGAAAATTAGTGATATGTCACAAGAGGTCGTCTCGTGGGATCAGTGCAGCAAGCCGGTCAAGGGGACGTTGGATGAGAGGGGGGAGGGCACATGTGGTGTCTTTAAGGGGTACGACACGAGCATGGCATGCATTTTTGCCATGCTATGCTATGCTTCGTCCAGTCGATAGCCCTCATTGACGCTACCGCCGAGGGGTAGCTTCCTTTTCTTCTTCGCTTTCTTCTGTGGCCTGAGACAGGGGATACCGACTCGAGAAACGGCACTGCGGCTGGCTGATGGGAGACAGCCACATAATAAGCCCCGGTCCCTGCAATGTGCAATACCCAGGATATCGACAGGCCTTGCCGGCGACCCGTTTGAGATAGCACTTCGCGCGGAGCAGCATCTGTCATCCCCGTCTTCAAGAGGCGCCGCCCCAGGGTCCTTTGGGCCGACATATTCTGAGCGGGGTTGACCATGATCGATATTTCAGCATCCTAGCAATCCTTCTCCTACAGTGCGTGGATGCAAATCGACCGCATTCGATTGTTTCAAAATTGGAATAGTGAGATATTCGTGGCTGGATCAATAAGCAGGCCGCTCGGTGAAGGTTGCCTACTGCTCGGCGTTGACTGGCTAGGACAGAGATTGAGCTGCACCTCGCTCGTGTAGGGTTGCCGAGTCTCTCTGCCACGATGGAGAGCGTGCCGCTTCACCCAAGCAGGATACGGACGCGTTGTCAATTCGCTGGCCCCCATCTCAATCTCAGCTGGGACGCTGGTCGCAGCAGCGCCTCAAGTACCCTGCCGGTTATTTTCTTGGGGTCTCAACCAACCGTCGGAGAGTAAATATCAAAGTTCACAGTATCCGCAAGTGGTGTGCAGAAGGAAGTAGGATTGGCCCAAGCTCGTTTTGAGGGGCGGCGGAAAAAGCAACGACTGTTCTGAGATGGAGGGTCAGATCACTGGCCGACTGTTGGAGCAATGGCAGTCACCTGCACTGCGTCACCAAGCCCATCAGTTGAGTGTATCGACACATCCTGCTACAGAGTCTTCGCTCTCTTGCATGGCTGACTGACACAGAAGAGTCGGCCTGGGTCATCCTTCGATGGCACAGTGAGGTTACAAAAGGCTTTTTGAGGCTGAACAGATCTGATCGAGCATCGGATTCGGGACCCCGGCCGACACTCCACCTCCACATTTCTTCTCAATACAACCTCTCCCGCACACGAGCATGGGTCAGGCAATGGCCTGGGCACGAGACAATAAACGATGGACCAACGGATCGCCCTGCCACTCACCATCAAATTTCGATAACGGCGGATTCTCTGAATTGTTTCTGCCTCGTGTCTCGAGGGCTGAGGTCGCACGAAAAGCCTGGATGATTACCTTTGATCAAGTGGAGGGCAAATGACGCAAAATACGACCTGTCATCTTTGCCAAACTAACAGCCAGCATACCCTGTGGCGCATTGTAAAGCGCCTGCGCTGCTTCGATAGTACTGAACAGGCGGTAAAGCTGAACAGCAAGTGCATGACCCCTCATTGACGAGACCTTCTGATCTCACATTGGCGGCATATTCGGGTGCCTGCACACCCACACGAGAGATCTAGATGACAGTAGGCCACAAGCCGGAGACGATCGTGTATTCTCCGACCACCGAGCAGTGCTAGTTTGCTTGCAGGGGAAAATACGTCCTGATCCGCAGAAGCCACTGCCCGGGTTCCAACTTCGTTTGCTATGTCCCAGAAACGTGGCTTTCGGTTGTATGGTGTACACTAATCATTCGCCAATCTGCGCAGACAAGTAGCGATACCTGTCTTTCACTTGGTCATAAACGATGAAAACGAAAGAAGCGTGCGTCACCGTTGATATCAACCGTGCGCAGGCGTACAAGCGAGCCTGGGAGCAAGGAACTCGTTCGAGGCTTGTACTTTGGGGGCTGGCTCTGGCCCAACACTTTCTTCACCGGTCGACGAGGGTGAGACACTGCTGCACCTCACACTGACCAGAGTCCTATTGGGCTGCTGGTCCGCCAAGTATTCTCATCGAGAGGCTTGCTCACAGGACTGCGAGAGATGTTTGACGGTGAGATGTTCTCACTCCGCAGGCGTCATGATTCTGCAGAAAAGTGTGCGGAGTAGGAACCATCTGGCGGTGTTCAAGGCAATGTGCTTCACTACGAGCTGACATGAGACGGGCTTCGCCATTCTGGTAATCTCGTTTGCGGTGACCGACAAAGATCAGCGGTCCTACACATGTGTGTTAGAACCACACTGGCTCTGGTCGAGGCCGGAGGACAACAAAGGACCTGACCTGCCAAACGGAGAACAGACGTGTCGTCACCGCGACACCACCCACACACACACTGCATGCCTGTCCTCAAAACACTTCCGCATCTTCCACCGCTCATCGGCCTTGTGACTCGTCATATTTGGAAGTTTAGCCCCTCACCTCTGCTCCGCACCAGCCTTGTCCACGCCGCGCGAGATCCTGTGTCCGATCACATCGGATCCAGATGGATTTGGATGGCTGTGAAAGCTCGCTGTATGCCTAGTGCATCGATGTCAAGGGTAAGCGCCGGGGACAATGTGACGAGATCGATTCACAAGCTTGAAGGATGCAGAAGAGGGATGGAATCCAAGTTCGGGTCACACTTTCCAATCGTGAATCACATCAGCTCGATGGCAAACAAACGTCAGCAGCTTGCCAACGAATGGCTGCACATTACTCCGACGAAACCCCCCAAAAAAAATGATTCAAGTCTATCATTGTATGAACGGTTCGCACCCTTGCTACATTTCAACGAGATAAGCCGAAGGTTTGCATGCCACGGAGCAAGACCGAGTCGCAACACTGAAGAGCTCCCATGCCTTCCTCCTCGTTCCCTTCTTCAAGACTCGAGAAAAAACAACCGCCCATCCGTCTGACCATTTCCCGCGCACCCCGCCATAGGTCTAGATATGCGATAGATGGACACCCGCACCGGCCATGCTGAAACAAACTCGCTCCACGCGAGAGATGCCACAATCGCTCCATCCTTCGCAATACAATCTAAGACCAGACGTCCTCCTGCGCATCGTTAGTAAACACGTGCCACCTTGTGCGAGCAAATGGGAAAACTGAAAACAGCAGGGAAGACAAGAAAGAGGAAGGGCTTCATACCTGGTACTGATTCGCCGCGCGCATGTTCTTGACAATCTCCTCAGCTTTGGCCTCGGACACGCCGCGCTGTTCGGCGATGATCTGGCCGAGGAACATGTTGACCTCGCGCGCCATGTTGGCGGCGTCGCCGCAGACGTAAAAGTAGGCCTTTTGCTGGAGGAGCTCGTTGACCTGCTTCGCTCGCTCGCGGAGGCGGTGCTGGACATAGACTTTCTTGGGGCCCTCGCGGGAGAAGGCCGTGATGAGCTCGAAGCTGTCGCCGAGGGACTTTTTGTATGACTGCTTTTATGGTTAGTCTATCACATGAAGAGTGCCTCCTCTGAGAGGGGAAAGTCGGGCGAAGGGGACGTACCTCGAATTCCTCCTTGTAGACAAAGTCCTCGGTAGACTTGCGGCAGCCGAAGAAGAGTAATGTTGGGCCAACGGTCGCGCCGTCCTCAGCCTGCTTGGCACGCTCCTGAACAAACGCACGGAAGGGCGCGACACCAGTACCGGGGCCGACCATGATGACGGGACGAGACGGATCAGAGGGCAGCTTGAAATTGGAGTGGCGTACGTGAACAGGCACGTGGATACCGTCGTACTTGTTCCTGGGACCCGTGATCTCGTACGTCTGACCAAAAGCCTCGGGGTTCGGGTCGCCGTTTTGCTTCTGCTTGAGGGCGTAAAGGTAGTTGGTGGCAACGCCGCGGAATGGATCCTCCTCGCGGCCGGGGATGGCCTGGCGCTCTACGACGGCAGTGATGGAGATCTTCTTAGGCTGGACGAGGGAGGACGAGGAGATGGAGTAGTAGCGAGGCTGAAGCTTGGTGATGCCCTCGATCCAGGCGGAGAAGGGGATGTTGGGCCAGGGGGCGCCGGCGCTAACAGAGGAGAGGAATCGGGAGATGTTGTAATAGTGGGCGCCTGTCTTCTCGTGGAAGTAGTCCTTGTCGCCGCCGAGCTTGGTCATCTCGGCGCGCGTGGCGTCGTTGGGCGCGAAGGCAGCGAGCGTGGAAACGAACTGGCGGGACACGGGAGCACCGATCTCGAGGTGATAGCGGACAATAGCGTCGTAAGTAGTCGGGGTCGGGAAGGGGACCTTGGCGGTGGGCTCGAGGGCCTTGACGCTGATGACGGTGTTACGCTTGTCCTTGAGGCCGACGACATCGAGGAAGAGGTCGACCTCGTGGCCGGGGTTCGTGGGCCAGATGGCGATGTGGTCACCGGTCTGGTAGGAGAGATTCGAGCCGCTGACGTCGACCTCGACATGCAAGCAGTTACGGTCCTTGACGGAGAAGAGCTCCTTGGACTCGGCGATAGGGGCGATGTACGGGTTGTGCGAGTTGAAGGGACCCTTGGCGGTGCCCTCGAGATGCATCTTGTTAGGTTCGCCGAGGTAGACCTCGGGTGACTCAGGGGTCAAGCCCTCACGCTCGGTGATGTCGAAGATGGGTTCGTAGACGGCTTCACGTTCCTCGAGTCCCATCTTCTCAGCCAGGGCAGCCCACATGGGGTCCTTCCAGGCGAGGAAGTCCTCCTCCATAGTACCAGCGCCGTCGTCACCCTCACCGGCCTCGCCGATGCGGTGGGCACCGAGCTTCTCGAGAGCCTTTGTGACGTTGCGAACCATGGAGTTGTAGTGCTCGTACGTGTTGTTACCGAGGCCGAAAGCGACAAAGTTGAGGTTCTCCAGGGCAGGGTCGTTGGCTTCGTTGAAAGAAACATCCTCGCCGGTAATAAACTCGTAAAACTCTACGGCGTTATCGGTGGGCTCACCCTCGCCATATGTGGCCAGGACGAACATGATTATCTTGTCGGTGGGCACGGCGTCAAGATTGTCAAAGTCATAGTCCTCGAGGTCGGCGACCATGGTCTCGAGGCCGAAGCGAGACTTGCCCTCCTTGGCGAGGCGGGAGGCGTAGTCCTCAGCGGTACCGGTCTGGGAGCCATAAAAGATGACACAGTTCTTGCCGGACTCATCCATCTTCTCAACGATGTTGCGTGTCTTGCCGGCCTTGGGGCCGCTGCCACTGGCGAAGCCATTCGCGTACGGGTCCTTCTCGACGCCCCAGTACTTGCCCTTTGTGAGATAGGCGACGGTACCGAGGAGGATAACGGACAGGACGATGACGTCCAGAGTGTCAAGTTCGGCCATGGCTGGATAGAGGGATGCTTTCGGCGCCGAGGGTATCTCGGTAGTGGTGTCGAGGGGCAACTCGGCTGCAGGCGGCTGAGAGGCACTCGCTTCACTGCTTCGGAGTGTCGAGGTTAATGTCGAAAGAGTTCGGTCGGTCCGCCAAAGGTGTTCAGACAGACTTGACAAACAAGATGAATCGACAGGAGGAATCGCAGTTGTCGAGGGGGGGCGATCACTTGGGAGATCTATTCGACCTGCGAAAGAGGTTCACGTGTCGTCAGCGAAAAGAAGTCCAAATGTACTGTGGTAATACCGAAATCTGGCACGAGCCCCGTCAGGCCAGTGGCCAAGGTTTTGCCCCACTGACCCCCCCAAGTCAGGAATGGGAATGGTCAGGCGTTCCGCTCGGAACCGGAAACCGGCGTGCAGGGTCTCCCCGAGGGTTCTCTCGTCGGGGTCGGCTCTTTCTGTCGGCTCTTTTCTCTGGGGACCTTGATCTTCGGATTTCCGATCTTTTGGAGACTTGATGACGATGGGGACAGAGAGGGGGGGGGGGGGGGGGGGGGGGGGGGGGGGGGAGGGATGTCTTACCCAGATTCAGATGCCCTCACGTTGGGGATGTCAACCAAAGAAAAAATAAATTGAACTCCCAGACAATTGCCAGAGATGCCACGGGCGGCGCAATGATGAAATTGGGTGATTTGCACGCGGGAACAGATTTAAAGGAGATTTGGTGCTGTGCCTTTGAAGGGCAGTTGGCCAAGGCTGTCAGATCAGATCGAAACCTGACAAGCAAGGTCAAGCAAATCAAGGTCAGATCCAACCCAACGTGAGCCCACTCTAGAATGCCGTCCTTCAGAATGGTTACGTGTACCCCCCGGACAATCGCAACATTTCGAGACGAGGAGGAAGATTAGGTTGGCTGACGTGCAGAAAAAGACTGGTTACGTGGTGCACCAGGGTGATTCAGGCAATGTTAGCTGGTACTTGTAAAACCCGAATACGAAGGCAGTGATGGCCAGAAGGCCAGTGTGGCTGCAAGTACCTTAGTATCTCGTTCACCCGTCGTGTCAGTACTTCTCACGTCAGACACAACACCACGTGCTTAGCAAACCCTCAGCTGTCGCTCAAATCTATTGCATCTTCACCTTCAAAAGGCTTACTTCTCACACCCGAGGTGCCTTGAGATAGTCCGTGAATCTGGCGGCTTCCCACCCGATCGACTAGAGTATAGGCGTCCAGAGCTTGAAGACTGCAATCGAGCGTCCAGCATGCCGTTGCGCCATCCACTTCCGCCTGAGCCACACGGACTATCGCAACTCGGTGGTTCTAAGATCTCGGTCATTGCTGGAAACCTTTCATGTGCATCGCCATGTCTGAACAATGTCGATTCATGTGCCAGATAAGGCATTTCCAAGTTCCCAATCGCCATCCGAAAGCCTCCCTACGCCAGCTCGTCTGACAAGCCGTGAATTGTCCATGCACCTCGAGCTCAGCGGTTCGGGCCCCTATCAGAACCAGATAAGCCCGCCCTCATCCGTAATTTGCAAGCCACGAGACAACCGTTGGGCACACCGATGAGACCCTCCACCAGTACAACAGCAGCAAAGCGGCAGCGGCGGACCCCCGGGCCCTCGGAAAATTGTCTACGACGATCTCGGAGGTAATATTGAGTGCCCCCAGACAAAGAATCACCCGACCGAACACCATTCTCTGCAAATCTCCTGACATTTGCATTTGCTTCGGGCCTCCATAGTTCCGACCATGGCCAAGATATGACAAGGCAAGACAAGACATAAAAAAGAGACTGGACCAACGATTTTCGGCAGCTGCGTAGCTTGGCAGGATTGCTCGAGGCCCCCATCTCGTCGAGTAACCATCGCCATCAAACGGGTGCCCTTCTGTACTAGTGCCGTACTTGTACTTGTAGATAGCGTGTGCATCGTGACCAGGCAGAGCCTGTTGTTTCTATTCTTCGTCAGAGGAGAAGCATCCTAGTATGTGGTCAACCATGAATAAGCCTTGGACACCGAAATGGAACATCGTCATCGTGTGCGTAGCCATGACTGATTTGAACTTCTCATAGGTCGTCATCACAGCTCTCGTGACGCCGGAAGCTCAGGATGGCTGAGCTGGCTGCATAATACGCTTTGCAATATCAAGCGAATACAAGCACAAGGCGGGCGGGCACAAGACCAGAGAGCAATGCAATCCCAGCATCTCATGGACGAGGATCCAGGCGAGGTGTGGCCCCCCCGCCCATTCATCGGCACCAATGACGACGGCCCGCTCGCTGGCAGGTGTCGTGCGCAAGGGATAGGAAGGCCAGGGACCCGACCAATAAAGCCCGTGCATGCCGAGTAGACCCCTGAACGGGCACTGGAAATGGCCCCTCAGGTCCCAAAGACTCCCAAAGACCCCCCCCCAGCCCCCCTCCAGGGACTTCCCCTCCGCTAGGTAGAGGCCACAGCGCAGGAAGCTCCACGACCACGCTGCTAGGCTTTCTTAGGGCATTTGGCCTGCCCAAGTCATCCGTGCCGATGGCCCTTGCAGGTGTCCCAAGCTCGCAAAGGCAACCCTTACAGCAAACAGAAAATCCAATTGGATGTGAGTGATCGACGTCGCAGGCACCGGAGGCTGGGCCCGACCTGGACTGGACTTCCATCATTTCATCCATTGACATCCATCAATCCATCCATCCATTGATTGATCTGGCGTCTCCTCCTCCGCAAGATCTCCTTCGTCCCATCGAACCTTACTTCATTTGCCCAACTCAACTCAGTCCAACCCACCAACCCAACCCACCACATCATTGCTGCCGTTCGGGGGCCGTAATGATACACCAACTTCACATGTCGTAAGACGGACCATGGCCTTTGGTCCAACCCAACAATGGGTTAGTCTGTCTTTCTTCATCCTCCAGTTCTCCCCACGTCCCAGATCCTAGATCCACTGCATCTGCTCGCCTCCGACGGCTTCCTGCTGGCTCGTCCAGCGACCATCTGTGCACCGCAAAACGTCTTGCGCTTCCACACCCATCCTCACGAGGCCCCTCCCCTTCTCCTCCTTCTGGCACCCCCCGGCTGCTACCCGCCCGTTGCGTTTCGCGTTTCACGAAGAAGACGAGCAAGAGGGGAGAGCATAACACACTGAGGCAGAGGGGAACCCAGACATCTAGCCTACCTGATGTTGACGTTGAGCTTTCTTGACTAACGACTTCTTGTGCTGCGCAGTAGCTTCGTCCCAGACGCTGCCCGACCATCTTCAGGATCCGCTCAAGTTCTCGCCTCGCTCCGTAACGACCCTCAACGAGGAAGACGAAGAACGCGAAGACTCCGTCATCGACTGGCAGCGCACCGTGAGGCCCGCCGCCTTCCCACTCGAACTACCTGCCAGCGTCGCTCGCTCCGTCGCCCATTCGCGTGAATCCTCCCTCGAGAAGCTTACCGGCCCACTGCCTTCCCTATCTTCCCCACGCCTGCCTCACTCCCACCATCACTCCCACTCCCATACTGCGCACCGCGCCGGCGACCCCAAGAGCGCCACGTATGGCCATCACCGTCAAACCTCCATCGTACACGGCATACAACACTCTCGAAATGGAAGTCTTGCCAGCTCATCTTCCAGTCCCCTCAGTCCGCAGATAATCGCTGCAGCCGGCGCTAGCCTCTCCGCCACCGATCGTCCAGACATGTATGCTGTGGCACGGCAAGATCCAGACGGCCCTGCGTCCGCCATAGGGCCAGGACCTGCGTCTGCCTCTTCTCGTCCGCCCACGGCCCTTTCTGGCAGCACCACTCAAGGCTCCGGCAGGGCATCCCCGGCCGCCGCCACCACCAACACCGACAACTCCACCCAAAGGAAGCTCGAACGCATGCACAGCAAGACCAGGCGCGATGGCGCACACCACCATACACACTCGTCGAGGCACAACAAGGAAGACCAGCAGAAAACCGTAGGCGAGTACGCCTTGCATGTGCTTTTCACACAGGTGTGCTTCCTCTCCACCTCCGCCCCTGCAGTCATTCGCATGTGGTGCTGACATGTCAATAGTTCATCGCGCAAGCCGAGGAGAAGCTCAATGACTGCATCACAGTGCCATTTGATCCCGAGCCCCAGGTAGAGCTGGTCTGCGGCCCCGGTGTAGACACTACGTTCGACCAGATTATCGCCGCGCTAGGCCATATTGCGCGTCCTCGCCCCAAGCCCCTGATTGATTCCATTATGCTGTGGCGGAAAAGCAAGAGCGATGCCGCTAATGACGCCCGAAGTCAGTTGCAGCAGTCCAAGACGCCGACATCCTTGCAACGCAGGAACACAGAGCCACTGCAGCCACTGTCCGCTGGGAGCGGACCCTCCACCGACAACCCATTGACGAGCCCCGGAGCTTCCATGGTTGCCAAGCAGGAGTTTGTGGCCCACGCCGAGCGTCGGTCCACGGTGTCGATATACATTCTCTGCCGCGTGCTGTTACAGGTCATAAGTCAAACGAGTTTGCCGCTATTGACACCCGAGATGGAAGAGAAGCTGGAGGGCATCATCTTTGGCCAGTTGAAGATCGCGGACACCGACCAACTCGTCATGAGCCCTCTCAAACTCGCTAATTGGAACCTCTTTTCCCAATTACTTGGTGGCATGAGCGATATCAACTTCAAAGGCGTGGCGGACAGGTTCCTTGGTGACATAGAGCGCTCTTTGCAGGAACTCGCCGCCAAGAGCGCCATGACGCAGGCTGGTCGCGACGCCGAGGGCAAGATTGAGCTGGTCTTGGGCGGCATGAAGCATCTTAAGATAAAAATTGCTCCGACCGAGGCATGGGAGCACTCGTGCGACTTCCTGATCAAACTTGGGCGACTATTCAACCGGTCTCACGGACAAAAGGTGAAGACTGCTTTCTGCCAAGTTCTTGAGGTACTCCTGCTGCCCATCGCAGCCAAGGCTACTTCCAACGAGCTCTCCCATCCGAAATGGGCAGAGGTTCTGGCCGCAATCGGTCCGCGGCCTGCTCAGATGTCTCTGAAGCCTCGACACTGGAACTTCGCTTTCCCCCTAACTGCGACTATGCTTTGCGTCTCGACCCCTGAAACATTGGCCGCTCAGTGGATGCAGCTGGTTTTGTCTCTGCAAACCAAGATCAAAGATCGACTTGCTCGTCCCCTTTGTCTGCAGGTCGTCTCGAGGTTGGCGTGGGCCTACTTGTACCGGACGAACGACACACCCGCCAACGCCACTCGCAAACTTGATGAGATGATGAAGCTTGTTCTGCCAGCTGCTAGGCGAACTCTGATCGCGTCCGACGCTTCAGTCGTTGACCCATTGCTACAGATCATTCGCATTATCGGTTTCAGATATCCCGAATATTGCTTCAAGCATATCATCTTCCCATTGGTCAATGCCGAGCTGTTTCTTTCGGGCCGTGAGGCCAGGGTTGAGCAGCTGGATCCTGACCGTATCGTCATCGGCATTCGGGCTTTCATGGTTATCATGTCAGATCTTGAAAAGGGGTCACAGGGGCGCCCCCCATTCCCCGTATCCTACGTACCGACACCAACACCCGAGCGCATGCCACTGTCGCCATCTGTCCCTTCACCGCAACAAGGACCTGCGACCAACCCTGCACTTTCTTCGGCGGAAAGCCAGGAACTCCTGCACCCCGTGGACGCGAGTGTCCTGAGTGACGGAGCCCGGGAGTACTACCACCGTTTCTCCGAGGTTCTAGGCAAGATCACGATACATTGTGACAACACCTTCGGAGGCCAGGCCACCTTGGACGAGAAGTTCAGCAGTCCGGGCCCCAAGACCCCTATAGCCGAGACATTCACGTTCTCCAGACGGGATGATCATCAGACAGCTTCGGACTCGAAGCAACCATTCTATGAACTTTTACACGTTGCTGTCCAAGCCTTACCGCGCTGTCTTTCTACCGATATACCCTTCAACTCCTTGATCAACCTACTCTGCACTGGCACCGCGCACGTCCAATACAACATTGCGCAGTCTTCGGCACGGTCACTGAAGGCTATCGCTCGGCAGTTGCATGCCCAGCAGGTCATCATGGGCTTTGCACGTTTCATCTTCAACTTTGACGATCGTTACTCTACCATGTCAGATGGCGGCATGCTCGGCCCTGGCCACATTGAGAGCACCCTTCGGCTGTATATCGAACTACTGCAAATCTGGATTGAAGAGATCAGGCAGAAGACGCGGGACGCATCCATCGATCAGCCTGATGCAAACGACATGCGCGGGGCCAAACTTGACATATCCAGCATCTGGGCCGAAGTTGATCAGGCCGAGGCACATGGGCTCTTCTTCCTCTGTTCTCAATCTCGAAGAGTTCGGTATTTTGCGATTACGGTTTTGCGACTGATCAACGACTTTGACGAAGCGCTTGGCAAAAGCAAGAGTGAAGATACTGACACCTTGAGAGTGATCGACATTTTGGAAAATGATTCGATGCAAGTAATGAACTTCAAAGACGAACACCTTTCTGTTGCAGAACGCAGCCGGTTGCAAAGAGGAATTCAGAACAGTAATAGCCGCGGAGCCTTGGTTGAACTTTGCACCAGCGACGTGTCGTACGATACAACCCTGTGGTTCAAGCTCTTCCCCAACCTCATCCGTATCGCCTATGAGAAGTGCCCCTTTACCGTCACCATCGGCCGTGACCTGATATGCAACCGGATCTTGCAGATGTACAAGGGTATCACCGTGCTCTCTGAGCCCTCCAGGGGCCTATACTACGGAAATGATACAGGGAGCGGCCGGCTAACGAGCCGGACACCGACCACGCAGCCTGAAGTTTTGATTGAGCAATGGAAGCTGTACCTGATCTTCGCCTGTACCACGTTGGCCGACACGGGTAGCCAAATGACAAGTCCCGCGCAGGCTACACAGCATAATCGGAAAACATCTAAGCCAAACACGGCGGACAAGATCGTTTCAGCCCGACTACTTTTCAAGTACCTCATACCGCTTCTATCGGCATCTTCCGCTTCGGTTCGCGATGCTGTTGTCCTCGCCATGGGCTCCATCAATGTACACATATACCGAGCGCTCCTCGAGGAGCTTGCAGGCCAGGCCTCGCGGTGCAACGACGAGGCGCGCGCTAGGATTCACCAGCGCACCAACAGCAGCCCTCGACGGAATAGGAAAATGGATCTCCTGCGGACCGAGATCACGCACATCTACAAACTCACCTCCCATTTCCTCAAGGAGCCCGATGTTTACCAAGATGAGTGGGTTTTAAATAATCTGGTCAATTACACAAGAGACCTCAAGCTTTTTCTGATGGATGGCGAAGTCCAAATGGACTGGGAATTCCAAAAGCTACGCCGCCATTACTGTGGCCTCGTGGAAGAGCTTTTTGAGGGTATCAACAGGACGTCAGACCCCTCCAGATGGATGACATTCGAGTCCAGGAAATCCGCATTCTCTCTCATGGAAGATTGGTGTGGCTTCTCGCCAAATCAGAACCAGATCCGGGCCAGGGAAGACACGATGAGACAGTCTCTGATCGAACAGCAATCGCATGGCGAGCGAGGTACTGTTACCGCGGCCATGGAAATCGAGAAGCGCAATCTCCGTACTGCGGCCCTTAGCGCCATGGCTGCCCTTTGTGGCGGGCCCATGAGTATTACGACCGAGAGCGGTGCGACACTGCAGTTCGATCTGCGTCGAATGCTAGCATGGATCGAGGCCATCTTCAACTCCGGCAGTGATCGCATGAATGTCATCGGCCGTCAGGCGTTGCAGAATCTCATCACCCACAACCAAGAATATCCCTACCTTCTAGAGCAGGGATGCATTGCTAGGTGCTACTTGTCGGACGTGCCAAAGGTTCTTGAGAGCTACTTTGCAGTAGTGACCCAGGTTCTCTTAGAGTACCCCGACTATCCTTCTCCCTTCTGGAAGTTGCTTAGCCTCTGCCTCTTCACGCTCGGTAACGATGAGAGCGAGATCAGATCCAAGTCTGCCCGCGTACTCCGAGCCTTAGAAGAACGCCAGCAGCCCGCTCGGACTTCCAGGATCCAGGACTACGACATTAGCATTTCGGATAAGACAAAGGCGGTGTACAAGAACGCCCAGTTCGAAATTTCCAAGCGGCTATCGAAGCAACACACGGAATTGGCCTTCCACATTTTCTCGGAATTTACCCTCTACTTCAAGGATCTGCAGCCTGCTTCCCAGCGCAATGTCGTGGCAGTCCTTCTTCCTTGGATCCAATCAATAGAGCTGAAGGTGGATCCTAATGGGGGCCCCATCGCCGAGTCGTATGTCCTTTTGGCCAACTTGCTCGAAATCACCATCAAGTCAAGCGGGGCCTTGCATAACGAGGTGCAAGCACTTTGGCAAGCACTCGCCACAGGCCCGTATCCAGGCAATGTCAGGTTGATCCTCGACTTCATCATCTCTTTGTGCCTTGAACGACGGGAACAGAACTTCGTCGAGTACGCAAAGCAGATTGTTGTTTTTCTGGCAAGCACCACGAGCACTCCCGGAATCAAGGTTGTCGAGTTTCTTCTTATACAAATCACCCCAAAGGCCATGGTGCCCAACGAGAAGAAGGAGGTTGCGTCACCGCCGCCCGATATTGTCCAACTTCCATACTGTGCAGATTTGGAAGAGGCCTTGCCGATTGGTACAAAGCAGGCCGGCTTCTCTCTGGGCCAGCTCTCCATGATACTACTGGTCGACTTGATGGTCTCACCGATACAGCTGACACCCGAGAACGTGCCGGTTCTTCTGCAAGTGGTCACCGTTCTCTGGGACCATTACACGCCTTTGGTCCAAGAGCAGGCTCGGGAGATGCTCATTCATTTGATCCATGAACTCGTCATCTCACAACTTGATGAGCAAACGCCAGCCAGCGCCAAACAGTTCATTGAGAACATGATCGATCTCATCCGCCAGCACGATCGATCTGTCGTGTGGGGTTATGAGGACAGCAATGGTAAAGCCGAAACCCACGACAACAAGGTTCCGGCAAGCATGGAGTACTTGACAACTGAAGTTGTAAAAACGTTCGAGATGACGTATCCCGGTATCAAGGAGCAGTGGGGTAGGCTGTCATTGACTTGGGCTACCTCGTGCCCGGTTCGACATCTCGCCTGCCGGTCCTTCCAAATCTTCCGCTGTGTTCTCACATCTCTGGACCAGTTCATGTTGGGCGATATGCTTGCACGCCTGTCTAACACTATTGCGGACGAAGATTCTGAGATTCAAACTTTTTCCATGGAGATCCTAACGACTCTCAAGACACTCATTGTCAAGCTCGACGCCGACAAGCTTTTGACGTTTCCGCAGCTCTTTTGGACAACGTGCGCGTGCCTCGAGTCAATCAATGAGCGTGAGTTCCTGGAAGCAGTAGAGATGTTGGACGAACTCCTTGCCAAGGTCGACTTTCAGTCGCCAAACGTACGCAGGATGCTGTCTGACGGACAGCCCTCGCGATGGGATGGCACTTTCGAAGGTCTGCAGGCCCTCCTCTATAAGGGCCTCAGGTCATCGCTATGTATGGATTCGACACTGAACATCATGACCAAGCTGGTTCAGCTGCCCAGTGACAATCTGATAGGTGACGATAGTCGCTTATTCTACGTCATCCTGGCATACTTCCCGATGTTGCTGCATGAGATGGAGCAGGAGACACCAAGCGAGCAGATTCTCCAGGCCGCCGAGGTGCTTTGCACTGTGGCAGAAAATCAGGGGTACGGTAACATTGCGGAGGTCCTCGAGGATTACATCGCTTTCAAGCACCACATGGATACTCGTGAGCTCCAGGTCCAACTCTTCGGCGCGCTGAGAGATCACTTCCTACCCAAGCTGGAGTTCAACATGGTTGTCTTCCTGATGGGGCTGCTCACCAACTCTATCCCATGGGTCAAGATCAAGACGATGAGCATCCTGAGCACCGTCATCCCGGAGATCGATATGCGGAGACCCGAGCTGGCCGGCCACGGCTCCGACTTGATCTCTCCTCTGCTGCGTCTGTTGCAAACGGAATACTGCATGGAGGCGCTCGAGGTCCTGGACAACATCATGACCATGTCGGGCAGTGCTATGGACAACCAGCATCTCCGGATGAGCATGACGCGGTCAACGTCCAAGACGATTCGCAAAGAGTACGGTCGGATGCAAAGCCTCTTCGGCATTCCTGAGGTGTCTGGCTGGGCGATCCCTGTCCCTGCTAAGAAAACAGACTCGACGAGGGCCAACATCCACGCTGCCTTCTACATGTGCCAGAATGCGGAGGGCATGATGGCAGATGCAACACCCACGCCTGATGTCGAATTCCATGCCGATGACTTCCCATACGGCTATTTCCACATGCCTGACCGGACGGAGACAATGATGTCGGACGAGGCTCAAGGTAACGGCAACATGGGCGACATTGTAAATAAGCTTGACAGTCTGGATGACTTCTTTGACGACCTCGGAGCTAGCCCGCCGCCTAGCGAGGGCCGATCCTCCCGTACGGTCACGGAGTTTTCGCCAGACACGTACGAATCTGGTGCCCAGCTTTACGACGAGAAGATTCTGCCCATCCTGCACCAAGCATCCGACAACTCGACTTTCCAGAATGGGTTCACAGATCGGCCGCCGCCGCCCTTGTCCACACAGGGCTCGGCGAATACAATGAACCCAGGAGCCTTCAGCGCCAGCGCCGCGCCACGTCCCGGGCTTCACTCGCGGTCCATCACCTCTCCGTCGGCGCCGGCTTCCTACTATCCGCACATCAGTGAGTTCGCATCAGATGACGAGTACACGGAGGATGTCTTCTCAGACGCGGATGACGAGCGGCCCAACACTGGGAACGGCGAGAGCTCGTTCTCGCTCGAGAGCATGATCAGGCCCCTCGCGCAGAGCACTCGTACGGGCATGCGGCGGCTGACGGGTGGTCGTTCACGCGAGGGGGACAGGGCTCGTGAGCTGTTCCGGGAGCGGACAGCGCCGTCGGCGCCGATGCCAAAGCTTCCGGCTGGGCTTTTCTCTCCAAAGTCCATGCAGCAGCCAGGCAGCGATAAGATTTAAGGGCGACTTTTCTGAGGGAGTTGCGGAAGTGTGATCTACAGAAGAAAAGAAAGAGGGGAGTATGTCACGGTGGTAGGTTTATAAAAGTGATTGTGTTCAAGTAGTGGAGAAAAACATCGAAGACATGTGGTCCTGGGGAGAGAGGGGTCGGGGCAAAGACAAACAGGGTCTGCCTGTATGTGTACCTTTTTACGATTGATGGCCTATTAGGAAGGGGAGTTGCCGAGGCATACCTTTTAGTCAGGGTGTCTAATATGAATTAACCAAACGTCTTCAGACGGTATTAGATACTTTTTGAGTTCATATAATTTGATTTGAATTGCAAAGCTAACGCTGAAGTTGGGTCCATCGCCTTGGCCAGGACGAGCCATGAAAGAACGCCGGAAGAATGACCTTGTAACCAAAGAAGAAGAAAAGAAGAGCAAGCACAGAACAACTAGTAGCGGTGCCTCGTGGAGTAGTCCTTGGGACTAACAACAAGACCCCGGCCCTTCTTGGCGCCCCGGTACACCGTCTCTATAATGTCGATGAGCTCCTGCTTGTCTTCCAGGACCCAGTTGAGCTTATTATTGTCGCCAGTGCCAAAGTCGACCATCATGTGCTTGTTACGGAAGAAGAACATGACGGTGCAGGGGTCGTAGAGCTCGTAGAGCTGATTGAAGTCTGGGACCTGGTCGATATCGCAGACATAGCAGACTGCGAAATTCTTGACGCGGTCTTGGATGCGGTAAAGGACTTCGTCTTGGCGCATGCACGCTGGGTCCCAGTCGCGGCCGAAGCGGATTACTACGAGGCGTTCTTCTTCGGAGAGGATTGCTTGGTCCTGGGGCTATAAGCGTTCTGCAGGAAGGGGGGGGGAGTGGAGGATGTAAGGAAAGAGAAGACGTACGACGTGCCAGCCGCTGTTCAGGTGGGTGAGGACGACGGAGCCCATGGTTCTTGTTGAAATTTTGAAGGGCTATAGTGGATGCTATACAAGGTCGTGTAAGAAGTGTCGAGAACCGTGTGGTGATGGTGATTGTCGCGTCACGTCAAGTGTAAGAAAGTCGGACAATACAGGCAGAGAACAGGGCCCGACAGAGAAAGGCGAGTGACGTTGGAGGGGCCGAAATCTCCCCACCAGCCCCAGCCTTGCTGCCCCTCTGTTACCCGCACCGCTAGGCCCAACTCGGCTTATCGCAAGCGGTCTCCCAAGGCAGAACTTTTTATTTTCTGGACATGCATTCTACCAAGCTTGATCGCAGTACTTAAGTAGGTACGTCGGTAGTACGTCTGAACCGAGTCTCGATCAACCGCCAACAATGGTCAAACGACAGCTCCGCGACGCCGACGCCGCCGTTGCTGCGCGCAAGAGGCAGAGGATCGTCATTGAGGCGCCGACCCATGAGGATGTCAACAATGCGAGGCAGCTGAGGCAGCTGCTTGCCTTTGATCAAGATATAAAGCGTGCGAGGCATGGTGAGAAGCATGATACCCAATGCAACTTTTAATCGGCCGACTGACAGTATTCAGGCATCCAATCTTTCAAGGTCTTTCTCGACGGCTTCAATGCCAACCCCAGCGAGAACCATGACCGCTTCGCCATCCTGTCCGAATACCTCGAATCGACGAAACCGCGAATCTTCACCGAAGCTACTGGCTACCAGACCGACCTGATGGAGATGTGGAGTTATTCTTCCGGGATTCACAACGAGAGCATAATATCTGCCGTCCCTGCCGTGCTGGCGTTACTACTGCAGGTCATCTCAAGCTCTCTCGAGCTTCTCCCCCACGCGACGGGTATCGGCCAGACCCTGCTCCAGGACCGCCACTTGAAGCTCATCTCAAGGAACCTCTCGGCATCGAAGAGCAGTGGATACATCATCTCGCCCACTCTGCGATTGATACGTGAGGTTGCCACCATCGACGGAGGTGCTCTCGCCAAGAAGGTGTTTCGCGCCCGGGACCATACCTTTGCTTCCTTCGCGCGCAACCTTGAGGTCAGGAACTCCCTTGACGCCGGCCCTGAGGACCCGACAAAACCTTCAGTCCGCACGAACGCGATTAAGCTCTTCTTAACCAGCTTGAAGTTCCTCCAGTCCGATGCGAAGAAGGAGCTGCTGCAGCAGAAGGAGGTCATGTCACA
The DNA here is from genome assembly GCA_002851675.1 of Verticillium nubilum. NCBI lineage: Eukaryota > Fungi > Ascomycota > Sordariomycetes > Glomerellales > Plectosphaerellaceae > Verticillium > Verticillium nubilum. Next base: position 270,179 of record NMXI01000007.1, read on the forward strand.
TTTGACCTTTCTGCTAAAAGACGACCCGGCGTATCTCCTCGTGGAGATGCTCGAAGCCCTGAGGAAATACGTCCTCGTGGACGACAAAATCCCGAGAGAGGCCAAGTTCAAAGCCTTCAACACCAAGACCCTCGACCGCTTGGCAGGCCTTTACTACTACAAACACGACGAGGAGGTTGAGGGCCGACTGACGGTCAAGGAAGCCGCACACAGATTTCTGACCTATGTCTGTACGACCCCCGGCGCCGGAATTCTCTACACTGGCACAGGCATGTACCCCAAGGACCTCGACGACGAGGCCACTAAGGATGTTAAGGACACGGACGAATTTGCGTTCGAGCGCGCGGGCTGGATGGACAAGTACACCGAGGAGGTGCCCGTGGCTAATTTTGTACTGGACGACTTCATCCAGAAGATGCGTCCCTGGTCGAGCTTGAAACACAGCGAGCTGCTGGTTTCCGTGTTCGAGGCGGCGCCTGAGCTCGTGGCGAGCTATTTCCTTGCGAACAAGTCTTTCACGTTTGAGCCGAAGCTTTCAATGACCTGGATCGGTTATGCGGCATTCCTTTTCAACACGGTGCAGCTGCCGATACCAAAGTATTTCGGTAACAGGTCCGGGTACCGCCGGGTACCGCCGCCGACGATGGTGCTGCTTGACAACATCATGCCGCTGCCCTTGAAGCAGAAGGACCTGATCAGGAGTCTTTCGCACGACTCAAATCTCATCTCGTTCTTCACAGTACGGATTCTGGTATTGGCGTTGCAAAAATTGGACAAAGCTCTGCAAATGCACCGCGAGGCGGCGGGCACGAACAAGACAATTTGGGACACGGCGGCCCGCAAGCTCATCGACGAGTTCTGCCAGAGGATACCTGATATGAAGGAAGTCACAAAGTGTTACAAGGCCATCCCGGAAGGAAACGTCTTGCAGAGGGAGGCAACGAGCCGGCTGCTGTTGTTGTACTACGAGGTCATCCCTCAGATGGCGCTCATGGCCAACTATGACGTCTCGCCCTTCCTTCTGAGCGCCCTTCGCCGCCTGGATGAACAGAAGGAGAATCAGCAGGAGAAGACCCTCGGTCTCATGGAGCTGGAGAACCTCCTCGCCATCGCAGGCTACTCCCCAGGCATGAGGTGGTTCGCCAAGGCGGAAGCGCTCTCGGCCTCGCCCTTTGTCGCGCTTCTCCGAGTCTACGTCACGTCCAGCCAGGGTCACTCTTTGACGAGGCTCAAGGATGTACTCGAGTTCGTCGCCACGCAGAACCAGCTTGTTCAGGAGCAGACCGGGCTGGGACTCTTGCTCCGCACTCCACAGGAGCTCCGCAAGAAGGATCTTACCCCAGTGTGGGCGTTCCTTGATAATTGTGTCAATAGGTGTGCCGGTTCGCCTCTCAAGTACTTGGACTTGATGGAGGAGATTGCTGGCGAGGGCAAAAACTCTGAAAGGAGCCCAGTCAGTTTGATACTGGTGACGATGGCGGAGCAGATCTCGTTCGCTGTGAAGGATGCCAGCGTCGACGTGCTTGAGCTATTCGTCAAGGCGTTATCTTCATTCCTCGGGTACGCCAAAGCAGCAAAGGAGGATGCGGCCATTATCGACTTGCTTGCGGAAAGACTGAACAAGGCGCTCGCCGATTCGAAGTCGCAAGTTAAGCCCAAATTCAAGGGCGCCTTGCTCGAGGACGGTGTAGCAGCAGCCAACGATGTCAGCGACATTTTGACCTCCAAACCCACCACGCTAGGTAGCTTGGCCGTCAAAGAGCTCGACAGTGCAGCGCTCGAAGCCGCCCTTCACATTCCCTTCGATCCTGAAGAAGACAACTCAGCCCTCCTCAAGTGGGCCTCAAAATCAGTAGACGACCTTATTGACGGCGACTACATCCCTGCCCTTATCCGCCTACTCTGGTCTCCCCACAGCAGCATCCGCCAAGAAGCCCTCACCAACATCCTCAAGCTCGCTGCCAAGCTCAAGGAGTCCTCCTACGAGGAGAAGGACCAGCTGTGGCTCCTTCTCTCCGAGCTAGCAGAGTCCTCCCGGCCTCTCGTCAGCGCCGGACCCGTTCCCTCTCCTCTCGTCGCATTCGTCGTGCACAGCATCGACATCTTGAAGAGCCCCCTGCATTGCCTGTACACAAAAGTCAACACGTACCTCACGCGCGCTCCCCTGTGGTCCCCCGACAAGATCCCGCTAGCCCACGACATCCTGCACGGCGAACCCTCCGAGGACGACAGGTACTACACCGAGCTGACCTGGCTCCTGCAGTACCTCCTCGACGGGCTCCGCACGCCGGGTGACCTGGCGGTACTGCACCACAGGAAGTGGTTCGAGAAGATCCTCGCGCTGGCGGGGAACCCGTACCTCCGGACAAACCTCACGACAAGGGTGCTGAGGATCGTGTATCGGGCTACTTGCGTCGAGGGTGGCAGCACGACACTCGCGACGAGATTTGGGATCATCAGCTGGTTGGAGGCGCAGGAGGCGAGCTGGGGGGGCGATGAGGCTGCTTTATGTAGGGCGTTGAGGAGGAGGGTTTGGGAGACTTGCGATCTGGAGCGGGTTGGGACATGGAGTCGGGGAGGGATTGGGAGGGAGTAGATTAGTGCATGGCCTTTGTTCATTTTTGGGTTGAGGGTGACTTTCCCATGATTCACTCCAGATCATCTTGTGGAGCATAAGACTTGTGACCGATGCCAGGCAGATATACCTGCGCGAAACAAGGGGGTAAATTTTGAACTACCTTCATTGAATTACATGCTAAGCTACATCTTCGAGACACGGCAATAAGGTAACAAGGAGAGGGTCTCCCTTTCCACAGCAAGGTAATAATCAACGTACAGTATAGTACCTTTCGTATCAGGCTTGTAAGAATCGATAGGGATACAACCCTTTCATGAATACAGAGCGATTTCTAAGGGGACTGAAAGGGGTCACGATTGAGAGGGTCTTGAACTCTTGATATTGATGACAGGGGCCAAATAGGAGGGTGCTTGAGTGCCATACACAACTTGTTCCACTGGTCTTAGTAATATATTCCTTGAGCAGATGAATCATCTTCAGAATACGATCATTGAGTCACACATGCTACGTGCTTCAACAGTGGCATGAATCTGTGATTGTCTATTTGAAGCATGACCGGATGTGGTGTTACGATCTGACGACCCGCAGACCTGCATATCGATCAGATCGGACTGCTCGCTTAAACGCCTAAAGGGTCCTGCCCCGACCATGTGCGGCCAAGACGATAGCGTGCGTTGGCAGAGCCACTCCACTGTGACACGACGCAGGTGGGCAGTTGGGCAGGTGGCACAGAACAAGTAAGGTGTAGTCACGGCACGTTTCCAGGCATTACCAGGCAGTACCAGGCAGGCGAGAAGCAGGGAGCAGGGAGCAGGTACTGACGGTCGGCCTTGCCTTAGCTCAATGCCCGACCTCCTCCAACAACCTTGAACCACCCACCACCAGCCTTCATCCCATCTTCAAAACCCAGACACCTCACAATCGCGACCGTTGAACAACCTCTACAGCTGCTCGATTGCGTGTCGCTTCATCAAATCATTGACCTGCACCACCTCTCTCCGCATCCTACAAGCTCAACTTCGTCTCCCAGACCACACCCTACATCAAATACACCGTTTCTCCTCCACTCACATCCTTACTCTGTCTGGCCCAACGACGTCGATCCCGCCCGCTCGACTTGACTCGACTGGAGCTCGCCGCTCTGCGACTCGGTGTCGCAAACAGCCACTCCTGACGACGACGCACCTTTCTCCTCCTCCTCTCCTCCATACTCAACCGACAATCCTCCTTTAAATCCTTCCGACCCCAATCGACACGACCAGTACCCAGTGCCTCTCGACCTGATTGACCGACCCCCTTGGGCTCCCACCGCCCGCCAATACAACGCCACTGCTCTCCGTGCGAAACACTTTTAAAACTGCGCGCTCATATGAGCCTTGCGCTTTCTCTCCAAAATGGCACTCCGTTACACAACCGAGCTACTCTTTCACCTTCGAGAATCTCCACTATGTACCAAGCCAGCCAGCCTTCCTCCTGCCGAGGACTGGATGGGGTGAGTGGCAATGCACCATCACCTTTTTTTATCGACGCCCAAGCTAACCATCTCACCAGTCCTCCTCCAGATAACACCCGCACACAGACCAAGACCACTGCTGACAGACGTTCCCACGATAACTCAGTCCTCGACCAAACAAACAGGCGCCCAGGCGTTGAGCGCCATGTGTCCCGGAACAGCGCAAGTACGTTGCGCCATCTACGCTCACAATCGTTCGTTTCCCCCCTCTAACCCATGACCACAGACCCAGAAGACATCATCCTCGGACCCCCTCGAACCTCTTTCGCTTCTGCCGGCGGTATTCGCAATAGCAGTGCTGCCACTGGCACGCGACCATTTGACACCGACAAGGATTCCAAAGAGCCCGACTCTCGCGATCGTTTCAGCTTCCGCAACAGTCGCAATGGTGACTCCGAGCTCGGCGACAGGTTCCGCGACTCCAGGAACAGCAACTTTCGCCGCCGCGGGGACGGCGATCAAGACACCGAGGGCTGGAGCACGGTCAAGCCTCGCAAGAGCTTTGGTACCGAAGGAGCTGAGCGCTTTCATGGTCGCATGGGTGGTGGCGATCGCTTCACGAGCGATCGCAAGCCTCGCGATCGGGATGATCACGACGCCACGAGGGATAGACCGCGCCGAACCTTTGACAACTACGGCAAGGATGCCGAAGCCGACGACTCTCTCGAACCTCGTCCCCGAAACGGTCTTAGCAGGGGTAAGTCGGAGCCTTGGTTCAAGAATGAGCCTGTCGAGAAGCCTCAGATGACGGCACGTGAGCGTATCGACCGCGCCAAGAGCTGGAGAGACAAGAACCAGGACGCCGAGCCTGCCCCCGAACCCCGATCCACCGGTCGCAACTACGACCGCCGCTGGGACCGCGACCAACGCAACGAACGTGACCCCGAATGGATGGATGAACCCGCAGCCGACAAGAATGAGCGTCACACCGAGGAGGATTTCAAGAAGTTCATGGAGAGCATGAAGGGCCAGAAGGCCGCGGCCGCGGCTGCGGCTGCTGATCAGAAGCCTGTTGCTTTGAATGCCCTCGAGTCCGCGATCAAGGCCGAGCAACCTGCCGTTGCGTCCGCGCCGGTAGAGGCGGGCCCGGACAAGTTCTTCATGGCTTTCGCTTCTACTGGAGGTCTTGATTCGCCAGGCGATGTGACGCAGAAGGAGGCCACTCCCAAGCCCAGCCGGGCTGGTGGCGGTAAATCTTCTCGCTTCACTTCCTTTTTCAATGCGCCGCACGAGGATACCAGCGTACGCCATCAGTCGGAACCCCCTGCGCCACCCCCAGGCCTGCCCATCATGGGAGGCAACGCGATCATGAGCGCCGGGACCCCTAATGCGGAGAAGGAGGCTTTTGCCGTGCTGCTTCAGAAGCTTCAGCGCTCTAACGTGAACGAGGGCTCAACACCACCCGCTGCTCAACTCTTCCAGAAGCCTCCGCACGAGCCGTCGTCTGGAGGCCCGATCCAGTCTCCCGGCCCCTTCCAGCAGTACGGACCTCCTGAACATCGCGAAGACCCACGTATCCGTCAACAGCAGCCCATGCCACCGCAGGATATCCCCGCTCCTCGCCCCATGTTGGCCACGCAGCAATCGACGAGTCATCAGGACAAGATGCTGCAGGATCTTCTTGCTCAGCGTCAGCACGCCTCCAGCCAGGGATCTGGTAGGGCTGAGGGTGGCCCTCACCCGCAGATGCGCAACAACAGCAACGCTGAATTCCTGATGAACCTTATGAGAGCACAGCCCGAGCCTGTCCGCACCGAACAGATGCTCATGCGCATGCACCAGCAGCCGCAGCCCCAAGGCCAGCGGAACGCTTCGATCTCGCACCTCCAGGACCGGGAGCCCAGCTTCTCTCCCAGCGGCCGCGAATCGCGCTCCATGCGGGGACCTCCTCCCGGTTTCATGGAAGAGGGTTTTCATCACGAGCCCGAGGGTCGTCCGCAGCCGACGCAGATCTTGCAGCGTCCTCCGCCGCCTCCTGGTCTCGACCAGATGAACCCCAACTGGATGCAGCAAGGTGGCCCGATGCCCCCTCAACAACGTAACATGGGCCCTCCTCCCGGGCTTGCAGGCGGTCTTGGTGGTCCTGGCGGGCCTGGTGGTCCTGTCGGCCCTGGCCGTAACCATCCCATGGGAGGCATGTTCCCCCCTGGACCCAACTTCCCCCCCGGCGGTTTTCCTCCCCCCGAGAGCATGGCTGGTCCGCCTCCGCGCGGCATGCAGCCTCCTCCCGGATTCTTCGGAGGCCCCCCGCCGCCTGGCTTCATGCCGCCACCCGGTATGGGTGGGCCCGGCTTCCAGGGACTTGGACCTGAGGGTCACGGGTACCCTTTTGACGGACGTGGCTTGCCTCCTCCTGGCGCTGCCCAGGCCTTCCGCAGGCAGTAATCGCCTTTTCGGAGGTCGGAGAGACTACAAGACACACCTGACACACAATCATGTCACATTATGCTATGCAATCCTCACACCTTCCTTCTCACACTCTCAGACGGTGTCAAAGCGAAACGTGGCTAGCGTTCACAACCAACTGCCTTTGCATCGAGGACCCCACTAATGTTTTCTGGGATCCGACTGTCACGTTTGCCGTGTTCATGCCCAATACGCTGAACCGACGAACGTCTGCGCCAGTCAGTCTGTATAACGAAATCAACGGGCGGTTTGACGCCGATGAATAACTTTGTTTGGGACATGTCAGGGATAATGACGAGGTCAGCTATGGGAGGGGTCACGGGGGCTCTCGATCTTGCCCGTAGACATAATGAATGAATGGATGTCTGTACTCCGAAATGGTGCCCGATGTGCTTGATTTCGTGCAATGTCGTGAGTGTGACCAATGTACTGTCGGCTGACGTTGCTGGCAGTGCTGTCCCCAATAACAACCTCGTCGCGATCTTGCAATGCTTCATGGAGTGGTCCCAGACTTTTTCCAACACCTGAGATGTCAATATCCGAGGTCCCTTTCCTTCAATTCAACACTTTGGCCAAACTCAGTGAGCAGTATTATGCATAAAGAGACGTCAACGCGCCTCACTCATGCTGGCATTCGCCTGTCACCTAGCAACAACATCTTCATCCCGTCGCCCACAACTCAAGGCGCAACAACAACACGCGCCTCCACGACCCCCTCAGGCATCCAACATAATAGACACCTCGTTGCCTTCACAAACAGATCCACAAGGTTCTGCCTGGCGGTGGGAAGCTGTAGGCGCAGTGGTAGTGCAACAGCTTTCCGTACAGCCTAGAGTGACAGACACCAGGGGCAGCCCGGCTTCCTCACTTTTGCTCCTGGGTTCGAAACCCGGGACCTAATGTGCCTTTGCATTGTTTTTCTATGCTGCTTGGATGGCCCCGGTACTTTCTTCGTGCACTCTTGCTGTCTGCATGGCCTGCGGATGGGGTTAGGCGCGCGTCAGGCGAAGAGAAGACATGCGAATCACGACAGGAGATGATATGTAGTTCCATTCAACCCAGCTGAAGGTAGCTACCCAACGCCAGGACGCCACGCTAAACGGAGCAAAGCCATCTAACCAAGAAACCAACCGCCTGCAACCCACATCCCCTCCTCGGATAGTCTAGTCCTTGGACGACTTCTTCATCCCCAAAAAGTTGCGCTTCTTCTTCTCCTTCTCAGGCTTGCCAGCTGGCGCCGGCGAAGGGGACGGCGAGGGCGAAGGACGACCGCCGTTGCTCGGACTGGCCATTTGCTGTGGCTGACGCGGGGGGCCGCCGAGAGACATGTTGTTCATCTGGGTCGTGGGAGGCGCCTGCGGTCGGCCCGGCAGGCCGCCAGGCGGAGGGGGTCTGCGCCCTTGCTGGCCAGCACCTGGCTGCATGGGAGGAGCGCCAGTTCCGCCTGGGGCCCGGGGGCCGGGAGCCATACCCATCTGCTGCGGCGGCGGCGCAGGACGCTCGTGGATCCAGTCGGGAGCGCGAGGTTTAGGTCGGTCGGCGGGGAGATCGAGGCGGCCGCGGCCCTTATCGAGGTCACGGACCTGGCGGACGAACAAGTTGGGGCTGAGCATGTGCGATGTGGCGAGGAAGATATCCTTTTGCCGCGCGGCGCCAACGTCGTAGCATACGCGGCTCTCGCTGAAGGTGGCGCCGCCTGCCACGAAAACGATCAGACGCTGGCGGTTTTCGGGAGCCTTTCGGCCAGAAGCAGCCCAGTTGGGACGGCCGGCGCGGAGGGAGCCTTGCTGGGCGGCGATGAGATCTTCGTTGGGGTCCATGGGTGGCTTCATGTAGGGAAACAAGTCGGCGCTGAGAGTGCCGCGGACGACATCTTCCAAAAGGGACTGCAATGCGGGCTCGAACCGAGACAGAGCGTATTCCTCATTGACCTCGGGGGCCTTTGTGTTCTTGGGAAATACGGGGGGTTGCGCATGGCGAGCCTCCTTCAAGTTGTGCAGAACACGGCCACCCAGATGGGCAAGATTCTTGACAACAACAGCATCGTCCCTAGGCAGTTTCGCATGCTCCAAGAGCATGACTATGTCGTTCTCAATGACACCCTCCCGAAAGAGAATGTACAGAACAATGAGGCGCAGTCGATCGCTCGGTGTAATGGCTTCGTCATCCAACAATCGAACGACTTGCTCGAGGATGTTCTTGGGCCGCCGATTGTCCTCGTCCATTCCCGTCGCCAGACTCTGCTCCACAGAAGCCACGTCTGGAAGCTTGTACTGTTGGAAAAGGTTCATAGCATCCTGCGCCATGCTCATATGCAGCGAGAAGGATTCTTTCTGCGCAGCAAACTCCTTCATGCCGCCCAGCATGTCTCTCAAGTTATTGACGCTGCCGGGTCCCGCTTGCTCATTAACAAAAGCTGGGTTCGCCTCGAGGAACTTCTTGAAATCGACCATCATTCGTCCGATAGTGTCCTTCATGTGCTGGTGTCGGTAGTCTGTCCAGACCTTGTCCTTGTCTGTTATTTCATAGTCGATCTCGGCTTCGTCGGGGGTGCCTTTATCGGTGACGGTGTGGTACATGATCTTCTCGCCCTCGCGAATGGGGAGCAAATCATGCGCCATGGCTTGGTAGGTGAATTCGTGAACGAACGGGGCTATGATGTCCATGGACCTGTCAGTGATGATGAGAGTGCTGGCTGGTCTATTCGTCTGTGGTGGGTAGTCTTGGTTCCAGTTGGCGTAGGTGTCGAGCTCCTCCTGAACCATGCGCGCAAGGTGCTCACACAGAACACTGGCCTCATGTGTGGCATTCAGGGGTTTGTAGTATCGAACTCTGGGGTATTCTCCGAGCGTAACACAGACTCCAAGGATCTGATCCGACAGTCAGTCACGGCACCACCATCTCATTGGTCTCTTGCAGGACCTACCTTTTGGGCCAATCCCTGTAAATGTTCCCGTATAAGGTCGTTGCATTCTGGGTTGTAAAGGATCGGGAAGCTCCAAGGGTCCCTGAAAGTGACGAGGTTCGACTCGCGCGGGAAGAAGTCGATTGCGAGCGTCTCAAAACAGCGGATCATGCGCTTTCCGGGGGACTCGTCGATGCGACGCCGCAGACGGGGATCAACCACCCCTGTCCAGACGAGGAAGGCATTCTGGTACCTCCGTCGGTCGAAGTCGGCGAGCAGGCATTCGATGATATGGGGTTTGGGCGAAAGAAGGTAGATGGCGTCCATGGTGGGGTTCATCTCCCTCTTCTTCTCAATGTGCTCGATGTCTGTTTAGACCGTTAGGACAGCTGTCGCTGACTGGAGGCGGGCAAAGTCGGGTCGCATACTGGCAACATTGAGGTTGAGGACGTCATCGTCGGTTGCGACATTCTCAATGAGTTTGTATGCGCTTTCGTCAACTACCAAGACTTTCCACTGAATGTAAGAGCCCGGGTCAGTATTCAAGCTTCGTGGTTCGATCGGGACAGGTGCGGAAGCTCACGTCGCCGCGGGTGATGCCCTTGATCGTGCTGAGCAAGACTAGACAAAGATTAGGCATTTGCATTCAAGCTTGGTGTGAGGTTCTGGACTCACTGTCACGCTGCTCCTGGATGATGGAGGGGCCGCCCATGGTAGCTCGTTGTGAGCCTCGTGCGCGACGAGAGCTTGGTGATAGAGACGGTGGGTTGGATAGCTCGAGAGCTGTTGCTGGGGTGGGTTCCAGGTAGAGGGGTGTCGGAGGGAGAATGGTCGAAGGTAGTGAGTGGGTGGGTGAGAGTCGTAGAATTGAGGATCCCTTTTCCTCCAGAGGGCGTCACCAATGTGAATGCTCCAGTTGGAGTTCCAGTTCCAGGTCTTGGTCCAGTTCTGGCACCAGTTCCACGTTGGGTCGGGTTTGGCTGGCGGGGTTTCAACTCTGGACAGGCGGGAGCAGTGAGAGAGCTGTGCGGGTCACAGATGTGGTGGGGCAATCCATGCGCCCCGCTGACCCCTCGATATTATGGTAGGAAAGCAGTTTATTGAATATGGCATCACTGTGACTTCAAAGACCCGGCAGTCGCATACCAATTCCTTCATCTCACGAAACTTGGAGAGTAAGACGATGAATCATGGCTCTAGTTTCGCAAGGTACCTTAGGTACCTTAGCTGATATCCTTTGTGGCTCTATCTGGGGTATCTCGATTAATTCAACAGTGCCTTCAACCTGATCCTAGATATCTCTGCACGTCCTCGCTTCCGTAAAACATTTCTCTCAGCTTCTCCCCCTTCTTCTTGTCTGCCTCGGCCTTTCGCCTGCTCTTCTTCGCGTCAAGAGTCACGGGCTTCTTCTTCTCCACCCTGCCTTTGAAGTCTTTCGGTACGACCAGTCCCAGGCCGAGCTTGTCATCTTTGGGTTTTGTTTTCAGGGGATATTGGATACCCTGGCCCTTGTTACCCAAGCCTTTCCGGGAGTCTGGATCCCAGCCGTGCGACGACAGATAAGTGAGGCCCATCCTTGACCTGTCCAGAGCCGATGGCGGATGTGAGTGTGTCACGCAGACTTGATGGGCGATGGAAGCTTCATGCCTTTGTTTTGTGGTGGCTGCCTTTCCGTCTACGCCTGCGCTTAGTGCTTCGATCGCTTCGTCTGCAGCCAGTGGCAAGTTACAAACGGCGCATGTTGATGACTCTGTGCCGGATATCGTGGATGAGGATTTCGATGTTTCCTTCTCGTCAGGTAGCACGAGGCTCAGATACATATCACTGATTGAGCTGCCCGAATTTGCCGGCCTTGTGTCTTGTATTGTCGACAAATCCGTGTCGGATGCCTTGACGAACTTGACACGCTGCCGCCTGATGCCAGAGCCGAATGGCCTCTTGTGGTGTAGAGGTATCTCATAATCGTCGTCATACCGTTGCTCTTCTTCAGGATCCTGGACGAAAGAGCTCATGTTGAGACCGTTGCGAGGCAAGGAGTATGGCCCGTCAAAGAAATCCCCAGGAGTGGCGGATGGAACGTTTGAAGCGAAAAAAAGTAATGTATTGTCAAGGTTATAATATAAAGCTGGCTGACCAGGCCAAGTACCTTAGCGCTTGATGTCAGCACCCCTGCCCCTGTATTCGACCTCAGCCCTCAGCAGCCTGGGCCCCGCCACGCCGCAGCCTTCCGCGCCCCCCGGCCCCTGAATTCGACTGCCGACTTCAAGCTTCCATTTGCCTTTCGCAGGGCATCCACATCCATATGTCGACCACATCGAGAAAAGGACTGCGTTTCCCACCATCGGCGCCTCCCCTCCGGCCATGATACCGTAAAGCCGGCGCATCCAGTCCCTACCGATCCGACAATGGCGATCGACCTCGTCTTCCACTTCCTCCGAGAAGGCCCTCCCACCTGGGTCCGCGACAACTTCTGGCTCATTGCCAAAACTGCCGCCACCCTCTTCGCCCTCTTCCTCGTGAAGCTGTGGAGCAATGGCACCTCCAACACCTCCGAGCTCAAGATGCATGGCCGCGTCGTCATGGTCACAGGCGGAACATCAGGCATAGGCGCCAGCACCGTCCTCGACCTGGCCAAGCGCGGCGCCCAGGTCGTCCTCCTCACACACGCCCCCGTATCCGACCCCTTTCTCGTCGAGTACATCAACGACGTGCGCGAGCAGGCGAAGAACCACATGGTGTATGCCGAGCAGGTCGACCTATCTTCTCTTCACAGCATCCGTCAATTCGCGACAAAGTGGATCGACAACGCGCCGCCACGCCGGCTGGACATGATCATCCTGTGCGCCGCAACCTTCACGCCTGCAGGAAAGCCGAGACAAGAGACAGAGGAAGGGATCGAACAGACATGGATGGTCAACTACCTCGCCAACTTCCACCTTCTGGGCATTCTCAGCCCTGCCCTCCGAGCGCAGCCCTTCGACCGAGATGTCCGCGTCGTCTTCGTGACGTGTCCCTCCTACATTGGCTCCCCTCCGCTATCCGACCCCATGGACGGCAAGAGCTGGAGTACAGGCAAGGCGTACAAGAGGAGCAAGCTGGCACTGACGACGTTTGGCCTGGCGTTCCAGAAGCATTTGGATGCGTACAAGCGGCCTGACGGACTCCCCATGACCTCGCGCGTCATCTTTGTCGATCCAGGTCTGACGCGCACACCAGGCATGCGGCGCTGGCTGACGCGCGGCACCATATGGGGCCTTTTCGTCTATCTCGGCGCATACTTCTTCCCCTGGCTGCTGCTCAAGAGCCCTGACCAAGGCGCGCAGTCCATTTTGCACGCTGTCATGGACTCGGGTCTTCGTCGCGGCCCTGGTGGCAAGCTGATCAAGGAGTGCCGGGAGGTGGACTTTGCTCGGAAAGACGTGCATGATGAGGCAGCGGCTAAGCGGCTCTGGGAGGACAGCGACAAGCTGATCGAGAAGACAGAGAAGGAAGCTGCCCTTGTGAGGGCGAGGAACAAGAAGCAGACTGAAGAAAAGGGTAAGAGGGATGAGGAGGCGGAGAAGGAGCAGGAGAAGGAGGAGCTGGTCAACAGTATCAAGAAGGGGAAGGAGGTCCAAAAAGCCAAGGAGAAGAGTGTTGCGGAGGAAAAGCCCAAGGGCAAGAAGAAGTCGAAAAAGGCCGCGAGCTGAGCGTCTAACAGGGTGCAGCTGCATTACAGTTCACTCAGAAATCCATCATTGTATGTCAATCGTACAGCTCGATCTTTGCAGACTATGGAGCTGAGCCTAATGCCGGTAAATGACTGATGAAGCTATCTTCCCGATTACCCCACGTCCTCGAACACCGTGCCTTCATTCCACCAAAGTCAACATTCCCGTGCTCTCGTGGCAATCGATATACTCAAAATGTTACTGCTCCGGCTCGAGCACCAGCACTTCATGAAATAGTCGCAGACTCATGTGGTCCCCAAGCCTCTTAGCATACCTTACTTGGCAAATCCAGCGCAAATCGCCAGATGTGTCCTGTGCTCTTTGCTCCAGCGCTCCAACGATGCCAAACTGTCAAAGTACGCCAGGCCAAATGTCTGTTCTGTTCCGGTCTTTTGCGAGACAGGGTCGAGTATCACTTGTCCTAAGCTCAGGACTCACGGCGACGAAGAGTACACACCATGGGTGCCTCCAACCGACTTATCCAGCGGTCTATCATCAATGGGCGTACACTCTCGCATCTCATCCAATGCCTCCCATCTCTCGGACACCATGAAGATTGCCTCCGAGGCGATGGACGTGATGTACGAGCTATTACTTGAATTGGAGTCTTGGCTGACTTCTCCCAGTGACGCTCCGAACAGCAATATCGCCCCAAGAAATGGAGGAAATCGTCACCAAGGCAGGTGTGGAGTTACGGTCACATTACGCAGCATTGCCCAGCTACCTTAGGCTGCCTGCCGCAATGCAAGGTCCCATGTTACCTCATGTTTGTTTATATCAGTAAGTGTGCCATATTCAGAACAGTGTTGCACCCCGATTAAATAAGTCAAATACAGCGTTCGTATTTGACTATTTAGCTCGCTGAAATCGACGTATTTGTTTGTTTAACTCTATTTGCAAATATTTAACTTATTTATTAGATAATAAAGCCCTTACAATAGTTAGGGACTTACCTATTACCTAGAATCGTTAGTATTAATGCTATTAATACCCTAATATAGCCCTCCTAATTAAATAGCCCCTCAACGAAGCTAGTTATTAAGGTACTAAAGCTCTTCTAACGTCTCTAGAGCTATTCTAGCCCTCTATAATATTATCGTTAACTTCGCGAGACTAAACGCCCTCTCGCAGTCTACTAATATTATAGGTATCGCTAAGATATCGAGAGCGAGCTTACTAATAGTAGGATACGTCTCCTAGCGCCCGTTCTACTAAGTAATAGGATCCTTAATACTAGATTCTTATAATAGATTAAATCGAAGGTATCGATCGAGCTTAGAGTTAGGTATTATAGCTCTCTAACGCCTACTCTATACCTAGTTATCGAAATTTAATAAAGGCGTTATAGGTTAAAGTATTTAGAGCTAGCTAAATCCGTTTTATTCTTAACCTTAGGGGTAATCTAACGAAGCGGAAGTAGAAGAATAGTAATACTAGTATTCCTACTAATAATATAAGCCTATACGTACGTCCTAAACCTAGATAAGCTATTTAGGGCTCGACTACTATACCTTAAGCTACTAGATACCGAGGCTAGGGTAGAGGATAATAGTAGCTATATAGAGAGGAGACTCTCTAAGCTTTATATAGTATTAGTTAAGCTTCTACTATACGTTAGTAATAGAGAGACGGAAGTAGTAGCGTAAGTCTTCGCTAAGAGCGTTAATACGCTATAGGATATTAGTATATTCGCTATAGATATAGTCTAGAAGTACTTAAATAGATAGAGGTAATAAATATTATTAATTCCGCTACCTTTATATATACTAGTAAGACCTCGAAGAGTCTTAGCTTTTCTACTATTAATTACTATTATCTATATTATTAAAGAACGTCTTCTACTCCTCTATTCTCTCGAGGATATACTCTATCCTAACGAGAACTTCCTAGAGCGCGCTATAGCTCCCCTACTTACTCTATCCTTACGCCCTTATTATTTATTAATAGAGGGGTTTAAGGGTAATATAGAGTTCCGTTAGGAGGCGCTAATCTTCGGATTAGAGGTAGTCTTCGATAGGAACTCGCTTATATAGATCGACTTCGCCTATATTCCGTATAAGAAAGCTTTAGATATCGCCCTTCTTCTTTAGAGCTCGATTAAGTATAAAGTATATCGAATTCTATCGAGTATCGTTATTAAGTACTAACTTAAGTTCTATTACTATTTATTAATAAAGGAGAAAGTCTCCTTCTTAAGCTACCTCTACTATAATACGTTAGAAGTACTAGCTTTACTATAGAGAAGATCTTACCTATTAAACGATATTATAAAGCTTTCTAATAGGTCCCTTCTTCTACTAGAGTTAAAGAATACTATCGAGATTATCTATATTATTAAGAGACTAAGACTCTTATTTAAAGGTCTCGCTATTATTACTATATAAGAACGCGCGACCGATAAGGTTTAAGATATAACTATAATAGCGTATCCGCCGCTTAGTAATATCCTCGTAGCGTAGCTTAGGTTATAGAAGTTAGAAGAGGTTATAGGAATATACGTCGTTTATTAATACGTTATCGGATACTATAATACTAACGAGGTCGACGATATCCTAATCTCTTATAACTTCTATAATAGTATTAGCTATAATATTACCTATATAAGTACTAGGTTACTTATAGAGTATAAGAAGGCATTATTATAGTTATCTACGTTCGTTAATATAGTACGTAGATACTACGAGGATCGCAATTCGATTCCGAGAAGTCTAGTAGTCGTAGGAGAGGTGAATCTTCGTAAGAGATACTCGTAGCTTAGCCTATACCTATCTCTTCTTACTAACGAAGACGCTACTTAGTCTCTTTCGTAGACTATTCCGACTCTAGAGTAGGTTATCGGATACTTAAGGATTTAGCTTCGAGAGTAATCGACGTATAAACGGGTTATTAAATATATTAAACGCCTAGTTTATAGTAATAACGAAGCTAAGAGCGAGCTCTTCGAGTACCTCTAACTAAGCTCTTAGAATAGTAATAGAACGCTATTATAAAGGGAGAGGTATATTAGATAAGCTTAGAGAGGAGTCTTTAATAGAAGAATTCTCGAATATCCTATATTTCTTTATAAGATAAAGACCCGCAAAGGTCGTAGTAGAGGCCTTAAAGACTATTAAATCTCGTCTCTTATTATAGAGACTATAGACCTAGAAGCTATCGCTAGTAGTATTTACTATATTAAGTAGCTTAGTTATAAAGATCCTATAATCCCTGATCTAGCTTATACGGCCTCTAGAGCCCTTCCTCGTAATAATCGCGTCGAGAGTAAAGCGCCGGCCGTAGTAAATCGCTATAGGGAGGTCGGAATTAGACTGCGTTAGGCGTAAAAGTTAGGTTCGAATTAAGTCTAGTAGACGCGCCCTAAAGACCGTTATAGATATATCGATAATAGTAGTAGTAGTAGTAATAGCTTTAATAGTATAGGTAGTATCGCAGTAACGTTATAGGTAGGTAACGTTATAGATAGTTCCGTTAGTAGAATTACTACTTTAGTAGGGGATTTACGCCTCGGTAATTTTTAGGGTAGGAGACGAAACTAGCTAATCGGTAGATTAATATATATAGGTCTTTTCCCCTATTAGTAATAGTAGTTAATAGCCTAATTAGTTAGGGTCTCTACTTTATTATAGAGGGTCTAGGTTCGATTCCTAGTATTAGCGTTTATATTGCCTATTATAAACTTCTATTTATAATAGGTAATATAAAGTTTTAATTAGCTTAGTTGCTCTTTTTTTATAGGTCTCGAGTCTCGATATCTGTTTAAACGTTTGCTAAATATCTAAATATTGTAAATCCATGTATTTAGCTATTTAACTATAGGAAAATAGGTTATTTATTTAGTTGTTTAATGATTTAACTTATTAGATTTGATCGGGGTGCATCACTGATTCAGAATGTGTCCTCTACAATGGCTGAGCGCTTTCATCGACGGCAAGGTGAGAAACTGACACGCGAACATCACAGCGTGCAGTATCATGCACACCTGATTTTGATTCACAGACCGCTCTTGCAACGAAAGAGAAAGAGGCAGAGCACAGATAACAGCACTGCCACTTATCATTCCCCCAGCAACGTGAAGACGACATGATGAGCATTCAGTAGCATGCAGGCATTCAGCATCAGAGATTGCGAGAATGCTGTGGCTCTACAAGCAACAGTATACCTTGGTAAGCTTTTTATTGCCATTTTGACGCTAGACATTCTTCCTGTGTCATGTTCTGAAGCTGATACAATGTTTAGTGGCGCATTCCTATTGCCGCGGTTCACCTGTGCTTCTCTGCGCCGTGATCCACCTCATTGACGCTCGATCATCGAGTCTTGTGAGACAAAATGCGATTCGAAATTTGAGGATTTGTATCGACGTACTCGAAGACCTGCGGGTTGCGTGGTGTAGATGGAGTGACCGGGCGATCCGAGCCGTGCAGCTCCTGGCTCACGAATGGTACCACTGTTAAGACCTGTCGCAACTTCAGTTCTGCGTTCCTTTCCTAGGGCATGTAGAGTCTGGTGGGCAAGTCCTGCCTAAAATATAATAACTGCCGGAAGCGTACCCGAAATATACGCTACGCAGTCTAATATGGATTTCGAGGGAAAGTCGGCGGGTCTTGCGATTGGCGCCGAGGCTGATGATGAATATTCGTTGATGTTCCGCGGCTCTCCGCCTGATTCATTCACCGATGGTCTCGTTAGGGAGTGACTGGTTGAGATCGGCTATGACTGCGATGGCTAGTAATGCTTAGGATACAGCACCGAAAAATAAAGGCATGCTTAGGTCGAAATTCAGGCCTGGTTCCGAAGCCCTGACATCAGGCGCCGCATGCGGATAACTACGAAGAACGCCGCAGAGCTGGGTGCCAAGGCGCAGAGAATCTCCCTCATAAGGTAGTCATAAGAGGCCAAAACTAGCTGTTATATCTAGGAGACCCATTGATTGACCTATGGCAATGCCTTCTGTCGACTTCTAGACTCTGTCATGACGTGAGCCTGGAACCTCGCACGATTTTCAACACGAAGTCTTTCTGGGATCCTTTACTGTGAAAGGATATTTATTGGGACATATTTTGGGGCGAGAGATCACGTTGAACTCTTGATTGCTGCTGCTCTCTTCGCTCGAAGTCTAGAAAATCTCTTTTGTTCCTCTGACTACAGCTATATGCATCACCACTTGGGGGCCCTGCTTCACCCTACCCGGTTACAATAGTCACTTCCTTCTCCCATACCTGTGATGATCTTCGCCGTCGCTCCGCGGGCCAGTACAGGGTGTTGTAAAGCTTTAGGTAACGAAACAAATATATTGCTAGTGTATATGCGGTTTTTATAAACTCGGATAACAAGAAGTCGCACCCTGGATCCAAGTCGGCACGATACAATCTTTTGGAGTAATGGATCCAAAGTAAACTCGTCATCCCGGCCGAAACTTTCTCTCCTCAGATCGATCGGAAGTCCTAGGCCGTATAGCTCGGAATAAAGGAATGCCCAATCCCGCGTATGAAGGGTACTGTTGGCTAAGTCCTTGCAAAACAGCATTTGCTTCCTCGAATCGACCCATCACCCCTAAACACCTCGCATATGCATTGCTAGCATTAAATGCAGTCAGGAC
Source organism: Verticillium nubilum (assembly GCA_002851675.1). Lineage (NCBI taxonomy): Eukaryota > Fungi > Ascomycota > Sordariomycetes > Glomerellales > Plectosphaerellaceae > Verticillium > Verticillium nubilum. The sequence continues at coordinate 288,887 of NMXI01000007.1, forward strand.
GTGTTTGCCCAAGAGTTTTGAAAGTACAAACGCTTCCTCTGACAGCTTGATACCTTCTTCCGGCTCTCTGATAAAACACATGATTTTGCTCAGGAGGACCAGTACATTTATCAGGACAATTCGAGAGGAAATTGACTCGGCGTTGTCCAATTCTCTTCGCATGGATTCCAGCACGTCTTGCAAAAGATCCCTAGCGTCCATGACTTGTTGTTGGTTCCAAAGACAAAAGGCCTTGGCATACTTCGCTGCCGCTTTGAAGACGATAGGTTCGCTGTCACAATAGTAGTTACACACTCGGTCTACGAGCTGCGAATTTGTTGCTCCAATCTCTTCGGACACATATGCGATGGTTTCCAGTGAGCGCAAGACTGCAAGATAAATGGTGGTAGCTTGGGCAGCGAAGTCATTCTCTCCCAAATTTGACAAGCACCAGCGGTACGTTGTCCTGACGATCTCTGAAAGCCCGTTAACTTGTTCAAGAAAAATGGCATAATCCAGCACGGTCCAAAGTATGGAAAATTCGCTTTCGCAATTGTCGCCATATTCCCACATAACCCGGTTTACTGCAAGGGATATCGCGTGGGTCAAGTACTTCTGGGGCTGAGGCAAGTCCCCCAGCTCGTGACTCAAGGGACACACTCTTAGAAATGCTTCCAATGCGACGGTTCGGAGGTATGACTGGTTTTCATCTGGCATTCCTCTCAATTGTTGAAAGACAACTTGATGAAACAGGCTGAGCGTTGTGAAACTGGATTTGGGTGCAGCCGTGCAGCTCGTCGCACACGAGGTGTTGTGAAGCCAGTTGGTGACATCTGCTGCTTTGCCGTTCTCGTTGTTGACTTGACACATCTCAAACGAGCAGATGGCCTCCAAAAGTTCGTAAGGTATATCTCGATTGTCGAAAAAGGCCAAGACGTTGATTACGTTGTACGAAGTGATGTCGTCTCTGTGCAACAGCGCAAGAGAGGTATTCCAAGCGTCCAGGAGGTTGCTTGCGTCTCCAGGTCGCCGATGACAGCTGGCCTCGGGAGTTCCCAAAACTTTAATGATCCCCAAGGACTCGGAGACCGTGGCGAGGTATTCTTGTATGGAAGTTGAGGTTCTTCGCATGTACGCCCCTGCTTGCCAAACGGCTTGGGGGAAGAAATCGAGTTTCTGTATCAAGCTGTCTGCTGCAGCTACTTCGGCTGCCGATATTGTATGGTCCGAAGTTCGCTCTAGTAGGGAGGTTGCCTCATCGGGGGTCATTCTTGAAACTTTGAGTATTTGTCGATGGTCAACGAACGATTCGATGAAGCTTCTGTCCTGGCAGATCCACAGAACGGAACCTCCTGGTCCGCGTGGAATGACATCGCTAAGCTCGATCGAACCCCATGTTTGAATGTTTGATGTCAGGAATAGATCCATATGTTCCTGCAAAGTGCTGGCGAAAGCTTTGTTCAACACTCTTACGAAAGTTCTCCTCAGTGACCTTGGCTTGCTTGTCTCGTCCGAGGATGGTTCACCCGCATTGTCCACGATTAGCAGCCACCGCCGTTCATTCTCGATGCCATGGCAGACTTTCTTTAGAAATTCGGGGATACTGTCGCCTTGATAAGTTGTTGTGATGCCGAGTTTTGACGCAATTCTGCAGTAATCCGTGACGAATGCCTTGGGCGTATTGGCGTAGATCCAGAACACGGAGCACGGGTTGTTTTCCGAGCTCCGATTGTACGCGAAGTCGAGGGCGATTTGCGTTTTGCTGTGATACTCCTCGGTCAGTCTGTGGATCTGCTTCATTGACCAGATCACCAGGAGGGATTCATAACTAACCCAGATCCCGATGAACCCCAAAGAGCGGCAGTCCGACCTCCAGCCGATTCGGGTAGTGCCTTCTCGAGTTCTTCTATGATCCTTTGGCGTTTTATGTAGCCATCATTGCGCCGAAATGGGTACAAGGAAGTTGTTTGATGACTACCTGTGCTGACTTCCATAGTTGTTTGTCTGGTTGATCGTAGCGTCGCGTCCGATCGTGTTGCCGTGGACCTGTCGCTGGTCCGATCGTGGGTCGTCCGGCATTGTGGGATGAGCAATCAGCTATGCGCGAAAGACCCAGAGATCGCCTCAAACAGCAAAGACTACTGCGCATGTCGGAAAGCCAAGCGCCAGTGATGAATTCGGTGACTTTGAGGGGTAAATCGCAGCCTGCACATGACAGGATTTCGGTTGAGGAGGGGGGTCAGCTTAGGCAACAGACGCAGCACCACTCACACTGCTCTCCTTTCCTCATAGGGGCACTGCAACGCCACGTCGCATCGAGCTGGCGCCATGAGAGACGCATATCTTCAGTCGTAGCCTTGTTGCATCGGTCCCGTTACGCTTGGACTCGATGTGTTTTTGAAGCCCGAACGACGGAGACTTCGATGACCAAGTAAAAGAGATTCGTCTGGTCCAGATATACATCCTTTCTTCAATCCTCCTCGTGGGAAAATACGCGACGGTCCATATCTCCACAAGATACCATATCGATCGAGGCTTGCGTCCTGCACAGACGTCTCTGAAAGATGGTGAGGGCGATGAGCTACGAAAGGAGGCCTATCACCAATGAGAAAGCAGGCAGACGTCATCGGGCTCAGCGCTGGAATTGTTGGTCTCGTAGAAGCACTCTTCGGCCTTGGACGACATCAGCAACCAGCTTGATACTTTGAAGGCCTCGCTCAAAAGTATTAAGCAAGAGTGTTCGCTACAAACCGCTCTTATTCGGGCATCCCTTCAGGACATCGAAGGCTTAATGGAGGAGCTTCGCCGCCATCTCCAAAACATTGCTGCATCTCTGGAACGGCCGCGTTTCTCGCAGATCCTGGACCACCTCGTTGCCGGCGAAGAATGCGAGTCTCGACTCCAGGGCTTTCTCGTTCGGATCGATCGAGCACTCCAGAAGCTCCACCTCCAAATTTCAGTTGTGCATACAGGAATGCTTGGAGACCAAAATGAAGGATTCCAGGTCGCGCTGACAATGCTGGCGAGTACGAGCGCCAGAGTCGAGCAAATCTTGGGACGTCATCCGGCTTCGATGATGGTGACCCTGAATCAAGCACCTCAGACCAGCTCCAATGGCGGGACTCGTTCCCACATGAAGGCACTCGAGAATGCCCCAGGTGGCGATCAGTCGTCCGAGAACCTTTACCCCGATGAACCTGGTATCGGATTTCGGGAAACCATCATCCGCGGAAACACAACAATCGGTCGTGCTAAAATCATGACGGGAGATGTGGGAATGGAAGCCCGGGTCGCTATCGATCGAAACCCGCGCAAGTCAACCATCACAGAAAACCATTTCGGGGGCTCTAGCACAATCATGACGGGGGATGTGGGCGGCGAGGCGGCATCCCGATTCATCGACAAGTTTCTAGACTAAGTAGCTGCCTTTTGTCACGAAGAACGGACCAAGGAGGTTGGGTCCTCGTGGTGGCTGCGAGACCGGGCGTTGAGCAGCCTTAACGATAGAACTGAGGCAGAATATGTAGGGTAGGGGTTTGGGGGTCTGATAGAGCTTGACAAGAGGAGACATTTTGGTCAGTGAACTCACTACCAACTTTGAGGTAGTCATCGCGTGGCTTTCAGGGAAGTCCCATTATATGAGTTCAGTCAAATTCAAAGATCGCGTGCCATCTAAGCGCTTCGTCTTGGAAGTTCAGACGGCAAGAGCTCAGACCTGAAGTTGAATTTAAGGCGCTCCACTGAGCTGCCCCACTGTAAATGGATGTTGCGGAGATGACGACACAAGCTGGACGGACGCTGGGGAAAGACACACCTCGGCAGTTATAGGCCTCCCATCTCGGTCGCATGAGATTAACGGTTTTGACAACTCATCTCCATCATCTGACTCCCGCTGCGTCATATTCGCAACTTTCTCGAACGACACTCATCGAAATGAACGCCGTCAAAACGCATATGCAACCGCTTCCCCAGCTACAAACCGCCTGGGAGCGACACGCCCCGCAACCCAATCCTTCAACCTGCCACCCCGTCTTCTTCACGGAGAAGCTACGAAGGCTACCTGCTGTTCTCGGAAACGTAGGCGGCTTTAGCCCTGTCGCACATGGATATGTGTATCGCGAGTCTGGGAGGCCTGAGACTGAAGCTGGAGCGAAGCTGTGAGGGTGCAGGGATGGACAATATTCGCATATATTGAGTACACCCGACCAAAAGGTGTTCCCGGTACGGATTTCTTCAACCCATTGCAGGAAGTGCCGAGAACCATGACGGGCCCGATGGGCTTTGGCTGGAAAAGACGCGAGAGTATGTGGTCGAGCGGACATGTGTCACTTGCTTAGAGCTGCACCCAACCACGAGGCCATTTTCTTTCTTTCTGACAACCTGCTCTCTATCAGAATATGAGCTGGTCGGATCGTACGGGCGATCGTAGCTTGGAAATACTATATTACCAAACGAGCGCAGCCTGATTCAAAATCACGGACAATCATGGCCGCTTTGGCTAGAACAAGCCGTTGTCTCCAGCGCCAACACAAGCTCCAGGCGACACGCATACCGAGGCTGAATTCGCGGGCAGAGGAGCAACTGGAGATGATTTCAGTACACAATTTATCAAATCTGCTGTCTCGGAGAACAGACAGAAGCATGACTTCTTTGCGCACTTCGATTTGACCATGAGGTGGAACAATTTTAGTCTTCCATGGAACAAATTTCATGATGCACAGCCATGATGATGTTATTTCATATTCAACACTTTCCATACTGCATGAACTCAGCATCGTGTGCAGCCTGATGATATTTTGCTACCAAACAAAGTGACCATGAGCATAGGTTTTAGAACTACAAGCGCAACTGGGGTAATCGATGTCCATCAGAAACTGCGCCTTGACAAAGGAAAAAGGAAGAGGTTCTCGCCAGGCAATCCAGCCCAAATTCAAGACGATGAGACCTAGGGTGGTGTACCAGTATACAAGCATGAAGCGAACGCGCCCGCCATGCCATCCAATTTCAAACGCTTCGTCTTTCGTCGCGCGGTCTCCTCTACCCTCGCACGGCAATCACTATGACCGACAGAATCAGAATGATGACCAGCGCCAGCAGCGCCATGAGCTTGACGTTCTTCCACCACATCTTCCTCTTAAGGCCCCTGCTTCGAACGCGGAACTCGCGCGCGCTGCCGCCGAGCCGGTCCGTCTTGTCGACGAGCAGGTCGATGCGCTCGCCGCGCTCGAGGAGACCTTCGATGTTGCGCGTCATGATGCCCCTGACATCGTCGATCTCGCGCTGGACGTTGCTGATGGCGTCATCCTTGCCGCCGGACGTGGTGCCGTACTCGACCATGAGGCCCCTGAGCTCGCCGTTGAAGGAGGCTGCGCCGTAGTTGGGTAGGTCAGCGTAGTCGGTCGTTTCGGGGGTCAGGCGCTCGAGGAAACGGCGGCGGATCTCGAAGAGGAAGCCGAAGGGGATGCGGCGGCCGAGGCTGGCATCGGCGATGACGAGGAAGGTGAGGCCGCCTGCGCCGGAGGAGGAGTGGTCTGGGTGGTCGGCAGGGGACTCGGCGATGTAGTGGATGTGATGAGTGCCGTGGGTGTAGGTGAGTTTTTGGCTGGTCGAGTGCTCGATTTTGGGAAGGATGAGGGAGGCTAGGGACGATGTCTGGGAGGAGGCGGAGGTTGTGCATTCGGTGAGAATGGTGTTGTTATGGGCGATGCAGGAGCTGGAATGGATTAGCAGGCTGGGCGGCAGGCGAACGGACAAAGCGTTGTCTTACTAAAGAAGCGGCGTCGCCAGTGTTGATGAGGAAGCCATCTTTGAGTAAGTCGCACACGGAAGTGCGAGAAGGATTTCCCAGGTGGTCTGAGAAGATTTGAACTGTCTGGTGGAGTTGCGATTGTGCTTCGGCAATGCGCAGGGGTCGAGGCGCCTGGTAGATTGTCGGACGATGGAGAGCGTAAGGTGGTGTTGATGGTTGATCCTCGACAGCCAACGCCGAATGCGTGATGACGACCAATGTTGGCTTACCCAGCATGTCGCAGCACCATTGGCCCCACTCATACCTTAGGAACCTCCCGATGACGCAGTTATCGATAACTCAGCTGCCATTCTCGATAGGTGCTTATCGGATCCAAAATTTATGACCAGGAGAGTTGAAGCGCGACTCGACGTGTTTGCAATGGCATCATGCGTGTGAACACGACCAAATCGAAGAACAGCGTGCCGGATTCTCAGTCATGAGGTGTTCGTCCAGCATCAAACCGCCATGAAGTCAGTTTTGCGAATCGTTGCCACGCGCGTAACGTGCAGCAGGCCTGCTTTTCGCCATGGCTTCGCGACCACCTGTCGAGCGCCATTCCGGGTGAGTGCTGCATGCGCTGGGCAACGTAAAGGATGGCCTCTAATCTGCAACAGGAGGATAGTGCGTTGAATAGGAAAGGCGGCATCAGCGCCGCTACAACGAAGAACAAGAAACGCTACGAGGTCTTCAAGTCCATGGTCATTTCACAATTCAACAAGGTTCTCAACGAATTCGGCAACTGGTCCGAATCCAGCCATGAACTTCAAAGCTTCGGCGTGCGCAGCGAACATGGCCTGGCAAACGAAGCCGCCCTCTTCCGAAAGGCCATCAGCGATGCCATCGTCATGGCCACGAATGGCAACGTTGCGAGGACGACGAACCCTCTTTTCTGGTCGATGCGAGATGCCTTCATCCGTGGAGACGTCAAGGGGTTGACGTCGGAGATTCGATACTCCTTTCAGAGCTTCATGATGCGGAGTCGCATGTCGGCGGATGTGACAAGGAGACAAAAGCAGATGGCTGACTTTCGATACCCCATGGAATGGTTTCCGGCTACGAGGGCATTACAGCGGACGATACATCTCCATGTTGGACCCACGAATTCTGGCAAGACATACCATGCATTGAAGGCGTTGGAAAATGCAAAGTCGGGCATATACGGCGGTCCCTTGCGATTATTGGCTCACGAGGTCTACGCGCGCTTTACAGCAAAGGGAAAGCCCTGTGCGATGGTCACGGGCGAGGAACAGAGGATCCCCGAGGGCGTGGACAACTATTTCATCAGTTGTACGGTCGAGATGACCCCGTTGAACCGCCTCGTGGATGTGGCTGTCATCGACGAGATCCAAATGATCGGTGACCCAGAGCGTGGCTGGGCTTGGACACAAGCTCTCCTGGGTGTCATGGCTAAGGAGGTTCACCTCTGCGGTGAAGAGCGGGCGGTAGACCTTGTCAAGTCTATTTGCTCTGCCCTCGGCGACAAATGTATCGTGCACCGGTATGAAAGATTGAGCCCTCTGCAAACCATGAAGAAGAGTCTGAAGGGCGATCTGTCCAAGCTCGAAAAAGGTGACGCAGTTGTCGCTTTCAGCCGAGTTGGCCTACACGGTCTGAAGAAGGCCATCGAGGAGAAGACTGGGCGTCGTTGCGCCATTGTTTACGGTTCTTTGCCTCCTGAGACGAGAGCTCAGCAAGCGGCACTTTTCAATGATCCGGACAACGATTACGACTTCCTTGTGGCAAGTGACGCCATTGGCATGGGCCTCAATTTGGAGGTCAAGCGGATCATCTTTGAAACAGCAGCAAAGTTTGACGGCGTCAACTTTCGAGGTCTATCAACGTCGGAGATCAAGCAAATTGGCGGCCGCGCGGGCCGGTTCAGGTCGGCTCGACAAGCTTCCACGTCTGCTGAAGGCGACAAAACTCTGGTCGAGAAGAAGAGTCCGGGTCTGGTCACAACCCTGGATCCACTGGATCTCGCTAGGGTTCAAGAAGCGTTCACACAACAGGCCGAGCCCATTGAGGCTGCCTATATCAACCCTCCAGCCTTCATTTTGGAGCGATTCTCGGAGTATCTGCCGCCTGATACGCCGCTGTCCTTCATGCTACTACGCATTCGCGAGCTGGCGCGAGTGTCACCAATGTTCCTTGTTGACATCTCAAGCGATGCCCTCCGTGTGGCCGATATTATCCAGGAATACCCCCTCACCATCCACGAACGTCTCTCAATCCTAAACGCCCCTGTCCAGCTGAATGAACCGAGCGTCGTCCAGCTTGTCCAGGCAGCCGCCAACTGCCTCGCCACGCGCCAAGGCGGCGCCCTCTACGACATCTACGAAATCGACCTCGAGATCCTCGACGCCACGATAGCCGATTTCGATGGCGACGGCCGACGCTACCTCCGCGCCATCGAGGTTCTTCATCACTCAATTACGCTCTATCTCTGGCTTAGCTATCGCTTCCCCAATGTCTTCTCGAGCCAGGCGCTGGCGTTCCACGTCAAGGAGCTCGTGCAGGCCAAGATCGAGCACCATCTCGACACAACTGTTGCATTCCGAGCTGGGCAGCACGAAGCCATGCTTGCGAAGCGGCGTAAGGAGATTGACAAGCGCGTTCGCGAGCAGCAGCGTGTGTTTGGGGAGGGAGAGGAGAAGCCGGCCATGGCAGGCGAGGAGGGCGCTGGGAGGTGGAACGAACCTGGGCACGAGGAGCCACTGGTGGAGGAGAATACGGAATATGAGCAGTTGGAAGAGGCTCGCCGGCAGATGTGAGCTGCCTCGACACAAGAGTCCAGAGTGGTGGGGAAGTGTATAACAACAAAGCATGTTTGGATAAGGTACCTTGTGTATAGAATTGGGAGCACATGAAGCATGGGCCTGGCGAAATATTTACCAGAGCAGGCCGAAAGGAATGATGTACAAAACAAAACTCATAGAAAGGGAGTATCAGCAGGAAAGCAAATAACCACTCTAAACTGATTGCTAAAAGTATTCGTGAAGTTGGCCTACTCCAGGCAGACCTTAGGTACACGCTGCGGTGAAGCTTGACGACCATGGCCCCCACAAGCAAACAAGGGCCAGGCATAACGTCACCGCTGCAGGGGCCGAGGCAGCTACCCCACCATTCCAACACCGCGGGGCACGTCAACTTCAGAGCTCCTCCAAGCTTCCCGCAACTTCATTACCTCTCTGGCGATCGCCCATCGTGGAATTACATCAAGCCTCACGCCCAAAGCCTCGCCATTCAACCGACACATCCCCGACCAAACAGCACAAAATGACCACCCCAAACCCCGATCCCCCCTCCACCTCCCCCGCCTTCATCCCCCTCGAGGCAAACCCCCAGCTCATGACCACCCTCCTCCACAATCTCGGCCTCTCCTCCGCCCTCCAGATCCACGACGTTTACTCCCTCACTGACCCGGACCTCCTCTCCTTCATCCCCCGCCCCGCCCTCGCTCTCCTCCTCGTCTTCCCCGTCTCAGCAACCTACGAGTCCCACCGTCTTGCCGAAGACGCCCTCCTCGATGAGTACAAGGGCCACGGCGAAAGCGACCCCGTCATCTGGTTCCGCCAGACTATCCGCAACGCCTGCGGCCTCATGGGCCTGCTGCACGCCGTCGCCAACGGTCCGGCGCGGGAATACATCGGTGCGTAATCCATTCGCACCTCGAACGTCGCCCCACCCAGTAGCAGACCCAGCTAACGATCAGCAGAGAAATCCTCCGATCTCGACACACTTCTCCAACAAGCCCTCCCCCTCCACCCCGCCGAGCGTGCTGCCCTGCTAGAGAAGAGCACGGCTCTCGCAAACGCACACCGCAACGCTGCATCTCAGGGTGATACGTCTGCCCCCGAGGCCACGGACGATGTCGACCTGCACTATGTTTGCTTCGTCAAGACGGCCGATGGGACATTTTGGGAGCTTGATGGACGGAGGAAGGGGCCGCTACAGAGGGGACAGCTGGAGGAGAGCGAGGATGTGCTTAGTACCAAGGCCTTGACGCTGGGGCCGCTTAAGTTCCTTGAGAGAGAGGGGGCTGATTTGAGGTTCAGCGCTGTTGCGTTGGCGGGGGCTACGGATTAGCCGGGGTGCTGTCAGATACACAGTTGATAAGCTTGAAGTAATGGACGAAGGAATTCTTTAGGAGTGTAGTCTATGGAATATTCGACAGGGACGAACTTAGGTTGGACATCCTGCTACGACTCCTTTCACCCTCCACCACAAACCACGTTAGACTCAAGAACCCGAAGCAAGCCACATTTGATACAACACCCGTGCTGTTTCTTCGTCCTTTTCCTCGTCCTTTTTGCTGGGAACTGGTGTCGGGATACGTTCTCTCGGCTCAGGGGAATCTGATTCGGGGATACCAACCGGCTCTTCAGACTCCTGAGACTGGTTCGACCCTGTCCAACACTCCTTTTCAAAGGAGGAGCCCGCATGGTGCACAGATGAGGAAAACGACGGCGCCGACCCCGCATCCAATGAGGATGCCTTCTGCGATGTCCTTGAGCTTTTCCGACGGAGACATGTTTGTACGTCGCTCTTTTCGCTGGTTATGGGCGTCTTTGATTCGCTGTCGTAGGGGAGGCTGGCCCTCTGGTGCAGATTCTGGCCCATTGCCGGCGGCTGGCTGGTTGAGAAATGGCTTAGTGTTTGGAGGTCTGCTGTCGTGGACGGGCGTCTCGAGGGGTTTCGTGGCAACGGGTGCGGGCGAGGTGTTTTTGGGGTTTGACTTTTCGTCATTGTTTGGCTTGTCCTTGAGTCCGTGGACCTGTTTCCTGGCGTATGTGGTAGACTTGTCAAAAGACTTGCGAGCTATAAGCTTCGCGCTGTTGATGCTCTCGCTGAAACTTCCTGGTCCACCAGTCGAATTCGGTGGGTTTACTCCCCCATGCGGCTGGGCATGCGTTTCTGGAACAACCTTCTCGGGCCAGGAGCTCGGGGGCTGAACGTGTGTTGGTTGTTGGGGCTTGTGGGGTGCCTGGTCTGGAGGTGTAAGGTCAAATGTCACCGTGGGCTTGGTTGTGGCCTTCCCCTTGGGAGTCTCGATTGGTACCTGGTGTAAGGATGGAGGAGGAGAGAGAGTGCATTCAAGAGCAAGGGCGTCAGGTAGGCCTCTGGCTGGGTCTTCATGTATGGAAGCCGGCGGCGAGAGCGTGCACCCTGGTTGAGCCATGTGGTAAATGAGTAGTACAGAAGTTGACACTCCCAATGACGAGGTATAAATGCGGTGTCAAGAAATTGACATGAGTCGGAAATGCGTAGGAGCTTTTGTTGAGATGTGGTTTGGCGAAGAGGAATACTCTCATAGCTCTATCCCCGGGTGAGATGCTGCGGTCAAGTCGCACGCATGCTCATTATCATTGCCAGCACTTGCCAGCTTGAAGGACCTTACGAACTCCTTTGAATCCGATACGGTGGCACTTTGTCAAGACCGACCCTCATGTTAGGGGAAAGAGATGCTGAACCACCATTCCTGACCATTTGAGGCCCTGATGAGATAACAAAAGGGCAGGGGCATCCTCGGTGGTGCTCTGGCAGCAGCCATAAGGCCTTCTCGAGCGTTGTTCCTGCTTTTCAGACGTTCCGATTGTTCCCCTGCTTGGATCCAATGACATTTCATGTACTGCTAGACTGTCATTAGCATGAATCGCACAGAAATGGCACGAAGATATAAGGTCAATGTGGCGACCGGGGACTCTTGCCGTCATCGGCTTGAAGACACGGCAAGGGACGATTGTTCCAAGCATAATACATGAGACACGATGTGTAATCCAGCGAAAGAGACCATTTAAAGAACAAAATAAACAAGAGAAAGATTCATCCAAGCAGTTTATGGGGTTGAGGTTGAGGCTCTTGGCGAGGAGTAATGTCTTGTTTCACCTTGATTCACCGCTACGGATGTACCCCGCGCACGTTCCTTCCCGCCTCCAGCTCCCGCTCCAGCTTCCGAGTCAATACCCTGATCCTGACCTTAACTGTTCTTGCAATTTGGCCACGATTTTCGACAACGCCAGCCTCTTACTCCCCAAAGAAGAGACCCTTTTGGGAAACCAGCCAAGTTCAGTCTTCGGCACCATCAGATTCTGATCTTTCATCTTTGCAGATACACCGATCTTCGGACTAGGGGAATAGGCGACCGTCAAGAGCAGGATCACCTCCTAACTGCATCCCACTCACCATACCCAGCTGAGACTGCTGTGTTCAACGTGAACCCTTTGCCGTTAGGCTGAAGAGCTACCCCCATCGATACCTGGCCCTCCACACCCCGTCAACATGTCAACGTCCTCCGCTTCTGAGACCCTGCCTGTGTGGCTCAACCCCGCCTATTCGCGGCAGATTGTCAAAGGCAATCTCATGACCCTCAGCGCGAGACCCAAGACCGTTGAGCAGGGCGAGTGGATAGCACACCACGGTCAGCCACCTGTGTCGAGATCAACGTGCCCTCGCTAACAGGGTCTAGTTGTCGAGCACTACCGGAATCTGTGGAACTTCGTGCGTGTCGTTCACGAGAAGGAGGAGGACGGCACCACTATTTGCAACGCTACCAGCTGCCCGAAAATGTCAGCGGGACCGTATGTTCAAGGCCCTCTACCACCCTCACTGGAGGACTTCCTGGTCACCACCTATGCTGACCCACCTCAGTAACCATTCCTATACCTGGCTTAACAACCGCTACCAGCCAGTCGAGCTCCCGGCTCACGAGTACATGACCTTGATGCAGCGCTGGATCGGCGGCAAGATCAACGACACGAATCTCTTCCCAACCGATCCCAATGGCGTCTCCTATGCGCTCAACGCCTCTGTCACCGGCAGTTCCAGCACCTCCTCGCTGGCCCACTCCACTTCAGACACTGGTGCTCCTCCAGACGAGGACTGGGTCGGCCGCCGCAGCGGCTTCCCCAAAGAGTTCCCCGGCGTCTGCCGTACGATCTTCCTACAGATGTTCCGTGTGTATGCGCATCTGTATCACAATCACTTCGTCGACCCGCTCTACCACCTCAACCTAGAGAAACAGCTGAACAGCTGCTTCAGCCACTTCATCCTGACAGCGACGGCCCTGGACCTGTTAAAGAAAGAGGACCTGGAGCCTATGCAGGGACTTGTGGACCTGTGGGCGGCGAGTGGTACTTTCCCGGCGGAGAGCAAGGCTTACCACTATGCGAACCTCGAGAATGGCAACCGGATTTGGAAGCTTGCTGCATTTTGAGCATGGAATCACACCGAACAGAGACCCTTTAAGGCCAGGGATAAGTGTCCGCGAAAGAAAGGTATGGAGGAGGGTTCAGAACAGGAGAGAAGAGGATCAGTACCTGGCTGATCTGGAGCAAGGATGAAAGGTACAAACAGGATCGGACAGCTAAGCGAAACGCAGCTCTGCAAGAAGTGCCACAACATCAAACAAGCGTCAAGCAAATCATGGTGGATGAGAAATAGACAGATATCCAGATATGACAAGCAGAACACCTCCCGACTGGGACAACCAAAGTCTTAACCAAACAATGCAATGTCATGCTACGATTGGTCATGAACACAAAATGATGAGGCTACAGGCAAATTGACAAACAATTGTTGTCAGTCAACAAGGCAAACCCTTTAAGGATGCAAATTGACCAAAAGTGCGGCAAAACAAGAAGCTTGAATGACCTGCTGTAAATAGTTCCGAACCAGGGAATCGAACCCTGAGCCTGACGGTGAGAGCGTCAAATGTTAGCCATTACACCAGTTCGGAAATTGATTATTTTTTCCTGAAATTGATGTCTTCGTTTAAGATATTCCATGATGTGCGCAGATTTTGCTCTTTGCCCTACGATTACATGGTGATCGGTTAAGCGCATGGAGTGAGTGCCCTGTTTGCTGCATGCTGCTGGGGGCCTCTTCTCTTTCTACACCTAATTTCTACACCTAACTCCGCCTCCCTCCCATTGATCTCGGCGGGCCTGAACCAGCGTGGCAAGCCTGTCTGATCTGCTGGACGTCTCGCTCAGTGGCCAATGCTATCGCTCCCTTCCAGATTGTGCCCAGGTGCCGGGACTCGGGCGGTGCGACCATGGCGTTCAGCTGAATCCTCGGCACGTCGTCCACCCTATCGAGAGCCCATCATCTATCAAACAGCCATCATCCGTCAAACAGTTCGCGAGAAAACAACAGGGCCAAGCCTCTGCTCATTTCATTTCCCCGACGGCCAGCCCGCTTGTGAGACAGGGGGGCTGACAGAGACGAGCGGGGGGGATAGTGGAGGGTGGAGGGGTTTGCAGTGTGGTTCCATCCCTAGGCGATCTGCCGCCTACCGCGCATCGTCGCCAATCCGGAACCCCAACGCCCGCCGAACCTGGGTCGATATTTCGGAGGATTGACAGGCGGGGGTGACGAGGGTCAGGGCCCCGGTGGGCTGCAAACGAAACAAGTGACGAACGACTTCCGACATTGCATCGACAATCGGCAATCGACGACATGTCGTCGAGGCTGAGCGAGCAAGGAGAGAAGAAGCAAAACCACTGACAACCACCTCTACAGCGGCCCCTGCAGCTGTCTGATGCAGAGTGAGGTGCAGAGTCGACGGAGCCCCAACAAGCGAACAAGCAAAAGCTTCCCCAACCTGCAGGAACGTGCAGCTGAACCGACCTTCTTCATCTCGCGGACATCCACCGTCGCCACACGCCGGTTGGCACCAACCACTGCAGGAACACACTGATGACTACCCTCCCAAGCAGGCACTTCAGGAAAACCCGTGTCTCATCTGACTCCAGCCGAGGCCCGGCTTCCCTCCAGGACGCCCACAGATCATCCACCACCCCATGGCCCAGCCACGGGCCCAGCACCTTCAGGATGCACCACTCCGCAAAAGCAACAATCACAGGCACTAACGAGGATCCGGCACATGATTGGGGAGTCGCTTCCCTCTTCGTCGTTGCGCTACGTCCCTAGCTTCAGCTGCTACATCTGAGACTTGTCAGAAAAGAAATTGGTCCTGGCAAATGGGCTTCTTTCCTCAGCTGGCGCTCCCTTGTCCTGAGGCTCTTGGGGGTTCGGCCTGTTCGCTCTGCTCCGATCTCTTCAAGCCTCTTGGAACATGTCTCTGCCATTCCACGCTTTTGACTGGCCCATCACGCCCGCCACATGTCACACTGACTTGCTTCTTTGCATTGCTCGACAGGGACGATCCCGGGCCGCGGTTCTCTGCAGCGCACCTAGCCTTCCTCAGTTTCGATGACATGTCTACGGCCGACCGATAACCGACACTCCTAGTCCCCGACTGACGAAAAGACGAGGACGAGATCCAAGATGACGACTGCCGCGTTTGGCCCAGAACTGTGACCGGTCAGCTGAGGACGTATCTCGCCTGTTTCTTTGTCCCTCCCTTCCCCCCTCGCACGGCCGCTCCACACGAAATAGTCTCTCCTTAGCCTCTGTCCCTGAATCGTTTGCCGTTCACCTGCCCGCCAAAATGACCGTCCTTCCGTGGTCGAAACGTGGCAGTGGAGGTCTGTTCCTGTCTGAGCACCAAGCAAAACAAGGAAACTGAGGGTCGTTCGCCGTGGAGAAGCGCGACTCGAAGTCCGTTTACGTACTGGCTCGCACCATCCCTGGCCCCATTTGCCCATGAGATGCGAGTCGGACCTTCAATCACGGGCTTTGGCTGGCCAGAAGCATCATCTTGACAGGTATCTTACTTGTCGCCTTGCCGACTCCCCTGCAAAACTGCAAACGGGCGGCGGTGGTGGACAAAAAGCCCGGCTTGCATATTCGCTGCCGGGAAGCTCGTCTGACTGCGCATCCTTCCTTTCCCAGCAACGGGATGCATTGCTTGTGCCGCACAGTTTCCTCCCATCCATGACCGCACCGCAACCCTACTTTACCTATTAGATTTCGCCATCCCAACCTGCATGGTATGCAACCGCCTCCCGGCTCCCTCAAGTCGGGGCGACGTACGGTTCTTCTTCTGTTGGTGGAAATCAATCTCATTCGGAGGACCTTTTGCCTCAAGCCCGTCAGGACCACATCAGCCTTAGCCCAAACGTATACTAGTCCTCGCCAGGATAACCATCGTACCGATCTGTACAACAAGAAGAGCCGGACGCCGCTACAGAGGTCGCGGCGCCGGGTCGCCCTAGCCCTCCCTCTTTTACTTTTCCCCGTATGCGATTCATACCCACCCCTCCCGTCTGATCTACTGTCTTTCCCGACTGCTGAAGACCCCTTCCCCTCCCACCGTCCGACTTCGTTGTCTCTGCAACATCCAAATCTGCTCGAATCCATTCCGCTGGCTGCTGTTTCGGCGCAGGAGTCCCATCAACTTGACCTGAGAGTATCGCCAAACGCTGGTTCAAGCGTTCCTTTTGCTCCAATCGACCGCTTTTTCGCCTTGGCCGCTTGGCCGGCAGACTTTTGTCGTTATGGGCTTTCTAAGCTTTCTCTCTTCGAGAAAGTCCTTCGAAAAAACGTCGCGGCCGTCATCCAGTCTGCAAGGCCATGCGTATCATGCTACGACGTCGTTGGCACCGCCCGTTCAAGGTACAGGACCTTCTAACTTGTTGCATTCCCATTTTGACTTGATGATTTGCAGGGACTTATCCAATGACTGGGAATGGACCAGCTGCATCCTTTGAGGCTCTACAGCGACCTCGCCAAGATTCCAGACAACGTATACCATCACCAGGAAGTGACTCGGACAACTGTGCACCTGCGCCTTTCGTGCCACGCTTCCGAGACGCCAACTTTGAAAGACCTAGGACTGCTCCCAATGGAGCAGGAAGTCCGTTCAGAGTGAACCCTCAGAGAAGGAGAGATTCTCTTATCAAAGCATCACCCCTGTCCTTCAGAAAACCTAGGACGGACTCGACTTACTCACACAATAATCCCTCTGCCAGTGTCGTGCGTCAGTCTGGTGTGTCACTCCAGACGTATCCGCAAGCACCATCCACGCCTTTTGCCCACGTTCGAACCAATTCACTTCTCAGCATGAACACGGGTATGGGATACGTCGACCTCGTAGACGCCCAGTCACATTATGTACCCCTGCATTTTCAGACCAGAATCAAGGCAGAGGGGGCAAGAGACTATGGCGAGGATGTTGCCGATAGGAATCTTGGCGAGAACGGCTCCGACTTGACCTCACCACAGGCCCAAGCCTTTTATGCCCTGACGGGGAGGAATCCGTGTGAGCTACCAGACAGTTACCCGCCCCCTATCTGGACGAGCACCTTTGGCGACAATGGACGGCCTTTCCAGCCCACAGCGCGATACGACAACGCCGGTGACGCCAGGCGATTGCCTCAGCATGACTTTATCAACCCGCTGTTGCAGAACCCTCCTTTTCCATCTTCGTCAGAGTATTCGAGCACGAACGAGCAGCCAAAATCACGGATCAGCCTTCACATATCACAGTCCAACCGCGCCGACAGGAGACAATCCTTGAGCTCTTACATCCCATCCACCCCTCACTCACCCTATGCGGATGCGGCATCAAGACCCAAGAGCATGCACAAACCGACACGAAGCGCCCACCAGCTTGTGAGCAATGAGCATCGTTCCAGTCTGCGCTCATCAACGAGCAGCGGTCTGGGCATCTACTCTCACCCAGTACCGCAGATGCAGCCCGAACCGCCAGCCCCCTGCGCTCCTTTTGCACGAGATTCGGTCATGTTGGCGAAGACGAATTACTCTTTGCCCAGCAGCTCGAAAACGCCAGAAAAGATGCATCGTCGGAAGACGAACGACATGCGATATTCGGCCCACGACGAAGTGTTTCGAAGCAGCGGCCACTCAGAAATTCGAGAGAATCGTTCACGACCCAGTGGTTCTTCGCTCATCGTCTCGCCGCTACAATTGCATACTTCCCGCAGTCATGTGGTTGACGTTGGATATGAATTGCCAGATGAAGGCGACGACTGGGCCGACCAGTATTCGCTCAACACTGTTGATGTCCTTCCCACATCCGTCTGTCGTTAGTGCCTTCAGAATCCAGATTGAAGTTGTTGGTTCGAAGCTTACATGCCGCAGAAAACGCACCATCGAGTGACACTCGGAATAAGAACCTGGAGGGCGACTATCAACGAGCGAAAAGTCTCGGCCCCCTCCATGGGCGCATCAGACTAGATGAAATCTACGAGCACATCCCTATCCGAACCAGCAGCCTGAACCAATGGTCTGTATCGTCTAATGCACCTACCATCTCGAGCACAAGCTCAATGCGCTATGCAAGACCGACATCTCGTCACACACCAAACACGTCAATCGACCTTCCTGTTATATCGCCCAAGAACATTTGCCGCAGTCTGATGTCGCGCAGCAGCAACCCCGACGACGTGAGTTCGTACCACACAGCGCTCAATAGCACGGCTCACACGCCGATCACATCGCCGGCCCGGGTTGACGCCAATTTCAATATCGACGACTACCTCTCCTCGGACGACGACATTGATGCCGATTCAATTATTAGCCCCAAGGAAGAGTACGGTGAGCGCGAGCAGGGCCTCCTTTTCCGAAACACAGGTTATGGAGGTGATGGACTGCAGCTCCCAGGTCTGCTCGACAGCATCCCAGCCGCACCCCCAGTTCCCCAGATGGTGCGCCCGCTGCGTCATTCTCGCAGCACCCCTCTCGCGGTCTTGACCGACATCAGCGGCGGCCGAAGGCTCACACTCGGAGCGAACACGCACACACAAGGATATGCGACGGACGAAGGCGACTATAATGAGGCGCCGGATATGCCAGTAGAGCACGGAAGTTTCCCGAGGGAGGACCTGGCGCCGGGACGAAGGGGGATGAAGAGAATCTCTGCGTTGGGAGCGGTACATCAAGAGCAGGGCGTGCAGCAGGGTCTGAGCTCGCCGATTGAAGAGGAGAAAGAGGGAAAGGTGGATGTTCGGACTGCGGTGCGGCTGCGGAAAGAAGCGAAAGCGAGAGAGCGCGCTGGAGGCAAGGATGGCGTGGGAAGGGGACGAACGAGGACGAGATCTTCGGCTCGGGAGATTGGGAACTTTACAGACAACAAAACTTAATGTGGGTGGTGTTTTCCTTTGTAGATGGTCTGGGTTTGGCAGGATAGGATTCAGGTTACGATAAGGGGGATGGTATGGGATTGGATGGTATACCCTGGAGTTAGATGGATAGCACAGCCACGGACTGGGCCTGGCACCGATTATGATTTGGGTATAGAAGACAAGCAACGATGCACGGCAATCAATTACGAAGTTAGAATCTAGGACGGACTTGTTTACAACTCTCATCGACGGTTTTGGCATCACGTCTTCGTCTATTATGTCACTTGACTTTCACTTTGGCTGCCAGCCCTCGCCCGCTTAACACTCCTCCTCTAGGATGTCAAAGGGATTCGAGGAATTCCTCTTCGTCACAGGGGCAGCCACCACACCTGCCTTCCGCTTCTTCTCTCTCTTCCTTTCCTTCTCCTCGCCCTTAGTCAGGGGCACCAGATCCCTCTGCTCGACGCCTAAGTACTCCGCCAACGACTTCACCTGCGCCCTGGCGCGCATCTCAGCCAGTCGAGCCGTGACGTCTTTCACAGCCGGGTATCCTTCCAGCGCCGGCAGCTTCGCAAGCTCCACCTTGATCTTAGCAAGCACATCCTTCGATATTGTCTCCGCACCCGGCACGGCGTCCAGCAGGGAGATGATCTGCGAAAGAATGCGGAGGGAGTAGTACACTCCCTGCACCTGTGCCGCAAGATGAATCGTCGACCACAACGTTTCGTCATCCGGATTCATTGTGAAAGACTCCTTCATTGCCGGCAGAGATGACGCTTCCTTCTCCGCCTCGGCTGACGCCGCAAGGTCCAGCTGCAACGTGAGTGCCAGCCATGCACCACTTTCGAACTGCGCAACTCGCTGGATCATTGATAGTAGTCCCTCGGCGTGTGGCTGAATATTATCCCAGAGTGAGATTTGCTTTCCCGGGTTGGAGGCGGACTGCACACGGCGATACTCTCGTACCGACGACGGAGGGAAAGGGTACGCGGCACGGAGGAGAGAGTAGCCCAGCTGCCGTATCTCCAGGCTCGCCTCCCAGGCGCTCGACCGAGTGGCGCAGTCCATGAGAAGTGGGAGGAACATAAGCGGCTCCCTGTTGGGCGGCAGATCATCTTCAGGGATCTCGAGCCGGGAGCGCAATGAAGGGGACTGTAAGACGAGCTCCGATACGCGAGGGTCAAGATTGGCCTCCAGCGCCGCGAAAGCCTCCGCCGCCGCAGACGTCTGCGCACCATGAGCTTGATAGGGATGCAGAAAAGCATCGAACGCGATCTCGTCGTCCAGAGGCTGCTGCGCGGCCTGCAGCAGCTGAGGGAGGGATTTGTACGGATCCCGGCTCAGCTCGTAGCCGAAGCGCTGGACGCCCGCGCCCGAGCCCGAGCCGGTCGGCAGGCGGAGACGCTCGGCGATGGTGGCTTGTGAGTAGCGTGTGACAATGAGGCCGCGGTGGCCGTCGAGGGTGCCTGTTCGCAAGTCGCGGAAGAGGATTACGGAGCCGGCGGGACCGAGGTCGTGGATGAGGAGATCCGAGTCGGAGGTTAGGACGCTGCCACCGTGCTTGAGGGCGTGGTCGGCGCAGTAGGCGTCTGCCTCGCCGGGTACGAGGCGGATGAGGGGGGCGTACTTCTCTGAGAGGCAAAGGCGTTCGAGGATGGCGGGGACAAGGAAAGGAGGGTGGTGAGGGGGTTCGCGGCGGGCTTGGGTTGTTGGGAAGGGGGGTGGGATGAGTTCATTTGATTCTGAGAGGAGGAGGGAGGGGCAGGACTTTGAATTGTTGCTATGGAGGCTCTGGAGGCGGTTTGAGGATTTGAGGAGGCGATCGAGGCGGATGGGGTGTTTGGAGGTGGGAAGGTAGCCGTCAAAATAGATGGCCGTCCTGGGGATGTCAGCGAGGTCCAGAGACACGATTTGAAGAACATCATGATGTAGCATGAAATGTAGTTACAGAGTAGTAGATTTGAGGATAGTTTTGAAATTTAATCAGAGGAAAAGGGGCAAAAACTAGGGGAGCATACACTTTGGAGCCGTTGGTGAGGGCATCCAACCAGCTTATGGCGGCATCGCAGAGAAGCTTGTGGGAGACTTGGCCAACTCTGTTACTTGAACACAGATTATGGATGTGATAAGCGAAGGAAGGGCCATCAATAATGATCTTGATGCCGGTGAGCAGAGTATCAACTCCGTAAGGGCCTAAATGAGTGAAGAGGTGGGGGATTCCCATCTAGTGAAGTTTGCTCCAGGCGGAGCAGCCAGTCTTTTGCAATAATAGATCAATAAAGAAAGACATTCAAATGAACGTGACTGATGTGAACAGAATGTCAAGATAATAGCAATACGTCCTCATCATGATGAACGGTTTACCGGCTGCTTCATGTCAACTTTGTGCAAAATGGGTACATTTTGCTGTAGAGAGATAGTAGATTATACAGTATGCATCAAAGACGTAAAGACCCCGCTACTTGGCACAGTGCCCAGGAGCTCCGCTAATCGGCATCCGGCCCTTTTTTACTTGACGTCAGAAGCGTCAGCACAGTCTTCGTTGATTTCTCAGACACGGCCCCCACCCGGACCCTTCCTTCTCTTCTCGTCGCAGCTCTCAAAATTTGTTTTCGTCCTTCCTCGCTTCGGAGCTCCCCTCCTTCAAACTCTCCTGGCCTCCCGCCTCTACAACCATCCCAAACCCAATTCACGATGCGCAGCACGTTGATCTTCGCTGGCAGCTCCTGCCCAGCGCTCACGGGTCAGATTTGCGAGAACCTGGGCATGCAGCCCGCCGAGGCGGAGCTCACCCAATTTTCCAATGTAAGCTGGCCGTTCCTGAGTCTGAGTCTGAGTGTGAGCTGAGCAGCCTGGCCTGCCTTGACTGCTCTGACTTTGCTACTCTGCTACTCTGCTACTCGAAGGAGCTGCCTCGAGCGTTTGCTCGTTCGAGTCTGAATTTCTGAGTTGTTACGGCTTCTCGTTGAACTAACCATCCACCAAGGGCGAGACCAGCGTGCGCATCCTCACCAGCGTGCGAGAGAAGGACGTCTTCATTGTCCAGTCTGGCAGTCCCAAGGTCAACGACACCATCATGGAGCTGCTCATCATGATCTCTGCATGCAAGGGTGGCTCGGCGAACAAGGTCACCGGTAGGTCTCCTTCCCCCAACGCTTTGACTCACTGGCGACAAATCCATTGACTCTCTTCTGCAGCCGTTCTTCCTTACTTCCCCTACAGCCGGCAGTCGAAGAAGAAGTCCCACCGCGGTGCCATCACGGCGCGCATGCTCGCCAACCTGTTGACCATGGCCGGCATCAAGCATGTTATCACCGTCGACCTTCACGCCACCCAGATGCAGGGCTTCTTCAAGTGCCCCGTCGACAATCTGCACGCCGAGCCCCTCATCGCTCGCTGGATTCGTCACAATGTCTCCAACTGGAGGGAGGCAGTCGTCGTGTCCAAGAACGCCGGCGGAACCAAGCGGGTAACGTCTCTCGCTGACGCCCTGAAGCTCAACTTCGGCATGGTTACCACCGAGAAGAAGAAGCACCGGGGCGCCAACATGTCGGCTAGTGTCATCATGGGCCACCTCCACAGCTTCAATCGCGAGCCTGTGCTCGAGTCTTCAGCCACGAGTAAGCCCGCCGAGGCCAAGGTCGAGGCTGATGCTGTTGAAGAGCCGGCAGCTGTGCAGGCGCCCGAGCCCCGCAACGTCAGACAGAACCGAGTCCGAGCAAACACACAAGGCTCTCCCCAGCGCTCCAACGGCCCGCCGCTTCGTACAGCTGATTTGACCCGCGCGGCTCGTCCTACCACGCCGACCAAGAATTCGGCTGGCCAGCACCAGGACGGAGACGAGAGCGATGCGCAGTACGACGATGGTCCTGCGTACGAAGTCACACAGGGTCGCCTGGTCCAGGGTCACATTGTCGATGACGACTATCCATCGCCCGCAACGTCGACCGCTGGCGGCAGCTCCCGCGAGGAGCAGGACCCCATGACCATGTCGCACGCTTCCTCCTTCTTCGCCCATCCTCCCAACCACGCTGAGCCCGCACCGCATGCGCTTGGCGGCTCTGGTGATGCGGAGGGTGAGTCGGACGAGGAGGAGGACACCCTCAAGGACCCCAAGGTCGAGCACATGATCACCCTCGTCGGCGACGTCAGGAACCGCACCGTATTCATCGTCGATGACATGATCGACAAGCCCGGTTCCTGGATTGCCGCCGCCGAGACAGTCGTCAAGAAGGGTCACGCCAAGAAGGTCTACTGCATCGCCACCCATGGCGTCTTTGGCGGGGACTGCCTCGAGCAGATGCAGGCGTGCGAGTGCATTGACACGATTGTCGTGACCAACAGCTTCCCCATCCAGGAGGAGCGCGTCAAGAACATCAGCAAGCTCGTCGTCCTCGACCTGTCCTTCCTCCTCGCCGAGGCTATCCGTCGGAACCACTATGGCGAGTCCATCTCGCCTCTCTACCAGCACATTCTGGACTGAGGGGGCCGCATGCAAGGCAAAGGATCTTGTACAGGTCAAGGTATGGCTGACTCCGGGTTATGTTTGACTTATTTCTAGGCGGCATCTAGCGAGGCGTACGGCAACGGCATTTTTTCGGGCCCCTAATGTTTTACGACGAGACAAAGGCAGAGCTCTAGAGCAATGATGATACCATCTGCGTTTTGCTGCACGGGATGTGTGATCCCTTGTCCTCTCTTGCTTCTCTTCATTACTCGACTCATCCTTGTGCATATATTCCCCTTTCTTTCACATCCTTGGCGAATGCCACACCCAGCGGTTGCTTTCTTCGGAGAGCCGGGGCCCAGTTCATGCAGAACGGGTCCTGAACGGAACGTTGGAAGATCAATTCTTCGACCCCGAGGGCTCCCCTTTTGCCCATCGGCTTGATTGCGCCGTTTGGTCGATGGGCGGGGGGCGAGAGCGATTCGGACATCTTTTGCTTATCGTTTCGATGTGTGATGCTCGCTATGCGACTTCAGATACCATCCATGCGTTGCTGTATGAGTGCAAAGCAACTGTCATTTGTTTCATTCAGATAGGACAGCTGTCATCCACGTAAACAATCATAGCAATAATACACAGATTGAACTCGCAACACATCATCATGCTCTCATCGTTGACTCCCCATACCTCTGGCAATCTGCCTGCCCTTTGCCATCCCAGGACTCCAATCACAGCGAAACATCCTCATCCAGTCTATCCAGCTCCGCGCCCTCCACGCCATGAATCTCGGCCAACAACCTGCGGAACTCGCCGGCATCGTTCTCCTTTCGGACAGACTTAACATCCTGAAGGAGCTCTTCGACCTCCCCGCCAGCGTTCTCCTTCCCGGCAGCCCTGATGAGCCGCCACGCGCGCCGGAACTCGTCTCGGATTGCAACGATGCCGTTATGCGTCACCGTCCGCGCAACGTTGTGGTCCAGCTCGAAGGGATCCTCAATGGCAAAGAGATAGCGGTGCCTGACTTCCTTGACCTCAGCGGGCTTCGCGGCGGGAGCAGCTCCAGCCTCGGGATGCGAATTCGCAGCAGGGCCTCCTGTCGGGGACTGCACGCCAGGCTGCTCACCGGGTCGGTACTCGAGGACCGTCTTGGCACCCGTCCAGCCCTTCGTCTGCTTGCTCAGTAGGCCGCGCGGCGTGCGCAGACTGAGGACGTCGCGGCCCCAGTCGAAGCCGCGTGCCTTGGGGTTCGTGGATAGAGCGCCTGTGTGGGCGTAGTATTCGAAGAAGCCGCGCAGGAGGCGGCCTACGGAGTGTTCGTTGCCGTTGAGCTGGCGTGCGCGCGCGAGGCGCTGGATCTCGGCCTCGTCGCGCCAGAAGCCTACGAAGCGGCCGCGGCAGATGAGTCCGTCGGCGTCTGGGTATGTGGATGGGTCCTGCGGAGGCGGAGGGGGCCCGAGGTGCTGGAGGTTCGGGCAGACGAAGGGCTCGACTACATTGACGAGGTAGTGCAGCATCATGAGCACGTAGCCGTAGCTGCTCAGGGTGCCGCGGTAGGGTGTGTTAATGGCGCGGGACTTGGCCCAATGCTTGATGAAGAGGACGAGCGTGCGTACGCGGGAGTCAGTGTGAGAGTAACAGCGGAGCAGCAGGGTGTTCTGGAGAGCGAGGTGGGCGGCGAAGTTGATGTCGCACTGGACGCCGACGCCGGACTTGGGAAATTCGAGGTTATCGCGGTACCGGTCGCGAGGTTGGTTGGCTGTCAGCTTTGACGGGTCGGAGAGCGAGAGCATGGCCTGGACGATCTTCCGGGACTCGGCTGCGGTTAGGGCGAGCGAGCTCGTGTCACTGGGCTTGTCAACATCGCCACGGAGCAGTGCGACGTACTGCGTGATTGCAGGCTCGAGATGGCTGTCATATGCGTGATGCTCGAGCGCCCGCTCAAACTCGAATGCCAGTTGTAGGCTCTTGTGCCGGCGTGCCACGGTGGCTAAGGATATGAGGCCAGGAGAGGCGGCAACAAAGTTGCTGACTTGCTTTTGGACCTCAAAGGACCAAATCCCTTCGACGTAATGCTTGATGATGAGCTCTTGGAATGCTTCCTCAGCGTTACCGGCGACAAAGACTGCAGGACGCAGGTTTCTGACGAGCTTCGTCACGCGCTCGTGGTAGTCACTCGCTGATTCGAATTGTGTCTGCTGGAGCGAGACAAGCTGTATCGAATTTAGCTTCTTGAGCTTGTGCAGATAAAGTTGCAGCTGCTTGGTGTATTGTAGAGGATCGACCCCGACCACAGCTTGACTCTGTAAATTTTTCCATCCGATGACAGACACTTCTGCAGCCTTCTCTCCGTCGGCGGTTTTCTCTTGCGTGGTACGGTTCTCCCAGCCCATGGCGAGCATCTCGCCTTCAACTTGTGTGTAGACACCAAGCAGCGAGTAGAAGCACTCCTTGTCACGATATGAGTGGAAGTTGAGCGATTGATAGTTCTGGAGCCTGGTCTTGAGTGCCTGGTCGTAGAGGCCGTCAACAAAGGCCTCGCAGACCCTGGTCAGAATTTCGAAGTCTTCTGCCGAGAAGGTGGTATGGTTTGACAAGGTGATGTCCCTTCCATTGAGGCGTCTCAAAGCACGTTTGGCGTTGTTGTAGTAGGTTGTTAGATTCTGCTTCTCGGTTTGTCGGAGCTTGAGATCCCGTAGTTGCTCTGCGAGAGGCTGCAAGGCAGGATTCGAATCGGCTGTTGACACAGGAATTCGTGTCTGGAGAGCTGCAACAGGCTCATTAGACTTGGGCTGCAAGTCCTTTTCGTCTTCTTGATCGTGAGTCGCATCATCACCCTCCTCACCGTCAGCTGCTCCCGGGTGGTCGTTGTCGATGCCGTTCTCCCACTTGTCTCGCTCTTCTAATAAACCTAACAGAAGTGCTTCCGAAGGCTTGCTACACAGTTTGATGATGGGAACACGAGTTCTCGTCAAAAGACGGGCACCGAGGCCTGCCTCAAGGAAGGCCTTCTCAATGAGTCGAGGAATCGCCGAGTCGGCACCATCAGGCTGGGGCACGGAGAGCGGCGAGATGAGGCCCAGGTCCATGTCTGACGCCTTCGTTGCGAAGCCCGAAGAAAGGCTGCCAAAGCATTCCAGGCCTACAGAAGATGCAGGGAATCCAGGTCTCCCATTTGTCTGCTCTTCGTGCTGCACAATGACCTGTCGACAAATGTCTTGGATCCTGATTCGGAAGGACTCCTTCTCCATGATGTCCTCTCTCTCGATCTCTGCGCCGGCAACAAGAGTCTCGCTCAGGCCGTCGAGATACGCCGACTGCAAAGCAAGCTCATCAGCGGACAAGGGCACAGTATGGTGGCCTCCATGAGGGTTGTAGAGCACATGCTGACGTTGGCCCCCCCGCCAGGCATTGCCATCTTGGCGGAATCCGGGTGGCGCATTGGGACCTGGAGGACCGGGGTTCTGATGAGACTGGTATTGATGAGCCCCGTATCTTTGACCTCGTCCTTGAACCTGACCCTGGCCATGCTGGTGCTGGTGCTGTGGCCCTGACCACTGGCCCCCAGAACCACCAGGCCGGTGGACATAAGGCTGGCGCGGCGGCCCTTGACGGAAGCCTTGTTCGTGGTGCCCTGTGTGTCCCTGGTTCTGTCCGTAGTGACGAGGAGGCGCCGGCGCAGGGGGCCTCGTGTCAACAGGGATAGTCATTTGGGCGTTCATTTGACGACGTTGTGCCTGATTTGGTCGCTTCCTGGTCGCCTTGGGCGAGGTGGGCGGCTGTTGATTCGGAGCAGTATCATCCGTTGACCCTGCGAGAAGATCCTGACTTGGCGTGTTGACATTGCTGCCGCCTTCTGTATTCGTGAGGATAAGGCCCCTCAGTCTGTTCTCCAGCTCGGGATCTTGACTCTGGCTTGAAGCTTGATAGTGAGCCATGGTTGGTCACGAGTTTGCTGGTCAATGCTTTAGTATAGCTGATTCAGTATATATGTGGTGGTCTATGAGGGAAAAGCCCTGTAAGACCTGGGTCGCAGGTATCACTGACAACGGTTAACATATATCATCTTATGATTTTGAACATCAAATGTCGAACTCACCAGCTGAAGTGACGGTTCTGGCAGGAGCATGTGTTTCGATGGCGTTCCGGCGTCATTCGCGAGCGCCTTTCGTCTGTTTCGCTGAGTGGATCGATAAATTTACTGTGCAAGGCATGAATACTCCCTTTGTTGGTTGGTGATGAGCGAGGGATGACAAGGTGATTGATGGAGGGCGAAATTCGACAGCTGGGCCAGTGTGAAATGAACGCGAAATGCAACCCGACGATGCGCAGAAGGCAGGCCCAGTTCAGCTTGTGAAAAGGTTCGTGATTGAATTGATTGGGCAATCAGAGAAGCAGAAGGAAGGCACAAGATGGGGCCGTCTTTGAAATACAGTGTGGGACCCACGGCGGTGCAGCCGTTCTGGCGATCAGAAGCAAAGAAAGCTGGGCTTGGTAGGGGTAAATACAGTGCGACATGATATTCCATCCATAAGCCTGCCCCCGCATATCACTTCAAGTTGGGTCAGATGGGAGCTTCAGAGCCACTCGCTGTATAAGCTTCGGTCTCAGCTTGGAAGTCTCAAGGATATAGAAATCAGCTCAAGTCATGATCTTCAGATGGAAGAGATTGACTATTTTGCCTCCCATGCCTTCTCCACCCATGGAAAGTATCTCGTCTGAGTGACACCAGATCAACTGCCCTAGCCTTATGACGACACGCTGCAGCTGAGGCACCTGATTGGACTCGACGTTGTCCCATCTCCAATGCGAATTCGCTGACACATTTGGGGCTCTGCACAGTGCAGGTCACCAAACACTTCGCACTAAGCCGTAGGTCTCCACTTTGCGCCTCCACTCGACCTTCCTACCAGGCAGCACAGGCCCCCCAGGCTGAGAGACGACAGACGAGGCAGGACCACCTCCCCTCCAGGCCAACACTCTGCAAGCTGCATCCTACCCATCAGCTTCTTTGTCCCTCCACCTTCACTCATCGACAGGCCCTTTGACAACTGTTGGCCGACCGAAACAAGTCGAAGTTCTTTTTCGCTCCTTCTTCTTTCGTTTTATAACAAAATCCTCCAGCAGCGACTCTGCCCTGCCGGGCGCCGCACGACCGCTCAACGTCGCCAGGAAAACCCATTCGAACTAGCAGCACAAGCACATACAGCTACCATTGCCAAAAGCCTGCCGCATCAATTTCTCGAAGCCTCCAATACATCTTATCCTGCTCTGTTTATCGCCCTTAGCCGAAGCCGTCGCCAAGATGAGCGCGCCGCCCTCTGGTCTGCCAAACGGGCAGAACCAGGATCAGAAGCCCAACGCGACCGGACAACAGTCGCGCCCCCCCCCTGGAAAGCTCAAGCGACGAGTGAAAGGCGATCCTCTTGTCGCTCGTAGACGACCGCAGCCCAAGTCCAATGCTACCGGCCCACAAGGCGCCGGCGCCGCCTCGTCGAGTCGCGCGACACCTCCCTCTGCGGCGCTCAAGCCCGAAGTCCATACCGCTGGCCTGCTGGCTCGCATCGCAAACAATCGAAGCAAGACGGCGGCGAATGGGGGCTGGACTGAGCCACTGCCGCCGGGCGGCCGAGAGTGGAAGATTGTCACGACCAAGCGCGCCCTCATGGAAGGTACTCGTCACCACGTCATGAGATTTTCGTCATCCCGGATTGAGAAGGAGAAAATGCACATCGATCCCACAGATCAGAACGATTTTACACGGCCCGTGACCCTCCAGCGCCGTGATCCTAGACAGCCAGCTGCAGGACGGGAGGCGAAGCCCGAGGAGGAGGAGCCCGAACCCGAGCCGAATCCAGAGGACGAGAAGGAGGCCGAAAGGCTGGCACAACTCAAGGCCGAGAAGGATGCCTGGAAGGCCATGGAAGCTGCCAAAAGTGCGCCAGCGATCAAGGATCCCAACGCCAGCTCGCGTACCAAGCAGCCGAAGCAAGAGGACCGGGGAGTGCAGTTCCATCGCGCACCACGAAGTGAGAAGGAGCGCAAGCAGCAATCGCTGCGCTACGAGGAAGCGCTGCCCTGGCATATTGAGGATGCCGAAGGAAAGCACGTCTGGGTTGGTTCGTACGTCGCTCCTCTGTCCGAAACCACAGTCTGTCTTGTGGCTACGACCGATGGCAAGTTTGCTATGACCCCTCTTGAGAAATGGTACAAGTTCCAGCCCAAGCCGAATTTCACGACGATGAGAATCGAAGAAGCCGAGGCCTTGATGAAGCAGCAGTCTGGCGTGTCGCGGTGGCACATGCAGGCGCAGGAGAAGAAGGCTGGGCAGAAAGACCTGGAGGACTGGAGAAAATTCAGGAACGGCCCGTCGCGAATCAAGACTGAGAGCTCGACCTTCCGAGGTGTCTCCAAGTCGGAAAAGATGGATCACGATGAGATTGATTTCGAAGGCGATGAGTTCCAGGATGACGATGAGGCGCCCAACTTTGAGCCCGACAATGACGAAGACCAGAAGGAGTCCGCCGAACGTATCAAGCGAGAGCAATTAGGAGCGAACGTCTTTGGCGAGGGCGACGAGGGCAAGGTGGACCAGGAGGAACTCGAGAATCGGCTTCTCGAGGAGAGTAGGAAGCGAGAAGGCAAGACCATCAACAAAGCATTGGTTAAGCGAGAAAAGGAGACCATCTACAAGAAGGATTCGGATGATGAAGACGGCAACCGTTACTTTGGTCCTTCGGTAAGGCAATCCTTTATGGTTTGTTGGTAAATTTACTAACGATTCTGCCAGGAGGACGAAGACTCGGACGACGAGAGCAAGGACGGAGAAGATGAGGCTAAGAAGGACGAAGACAAGCCTTCTAGCCAGGATCCCTCAGCCCAGAATCAGGACGTCAATGGTGCCAAGGACAAGGATGCGAGCTCCAAAGGCACGCTGACACCCTCTGGCAAGCAGAGGGAGGCTGATGCAGCCAGAAAGGGCAAGTCACTAAAGCGTCCCGGCTCTCCGAATCTCTCCGAATCTAGTGAAACCGAGTCGACATTGCGGAAGAAGAAGCAGAAGAAGAATGGAAGCTCTGTCCAAGTTAGTCGCTCAGGGACACCTCTGCCGTCAGGTCACAAACACAAGGTTGGCATGAGCTCGATGAGCGACGGCGAAGCTACTGGCGGAGAGATGTCGGACGGCCAGCAGAAGAAGAAGAAGATCAAGCTCCTCGGTACTGGCGCAAGGGGCACGCCCACAGGCTCTCGCGCTGGTAGTCCCATTCCTGCAGGTGCTGCAGGCAGTAAGTCAAGGCCTATTCAGATGATGCGAAACGAGCTAACGTAGCGTCCCTAGGTGCATCCCCGACGAGTCCAATGTCGCGTGCCGGTTCACCCACTCGGACTGGCCCCATCGAGGCCTGGGAGATTACTGAAGCGTTGCCGCCGCAAGGAATCAACAGTGGAGACCTCAACAGGTGCTTTACCGGACGTATTGGCGATGGCCCAGGTCAGACCCCCAGGGCTGGATGGATCGGTCTCGTAAAGCAGGTTGCTACTTTCGGTAAGGACAAGCTCTTGCGCCGAAAGGAGGGAGTCGTTCCAAAGAGAGATTAAAGAAGCTTCTCCACATGGGGACGCTCAGGTCGTCCCGCCTGTTATACATTACTTGTTACCCTTAGATACCAGGAGGCCTATCCACATAAGAAGACGCGTGGTAGAGCACAGCAAAAGCTGTTAATGTTGAATCAGAATGCTTGGTGCAATGCAATTGGGTATTATGGGAGCAATTCGAGCCATCCGAGCCATCCTTACTCGTCCATTTGCCACGAATAGTCGAGCCCCTTGTTCCTCTCTCGCCGGTTGATTGCCTTAAAACGCTCACCCTCAAACCCGTTACTCCTGTCAACGCCATCCCACCGGTAACCGGGCCTGATTCCGTAGCGGTTTGGCGGTGCGCCACCGGTATACATAGGCCGCTTCTTCCCCTTCTTCCCCTTGCCGTCCGCCGTCGCGGTATCCGTTTGAATGAACTGTGCCATCGGATCATTCCACCTCTCCTTTTCCTTCATTTCTCGATTCATATCCTCGTCATCAGCGCCCCTCGCAAAAGCCATAGTCTTGGCATCTTCCAGCGCCTCCCGCCTCGCCTTGGCTGCGGCAGCCTGGACGTCTCCCTTGGGCACAATCTTGGCCTGCCTCTCCTTCTCCCTCTCCTCGGCCTCGGCCGCCGCTCGCCGTGCTTCAGCCCGCTTCATCGACACATCGACCCTCCGCCCCGTCGCATCACGGTAGACAGTCTCCTCCTCTCGCCCGCCGGCCCGCATCCGCGCAAACTCGGCCTGTTCGGCCGCCTGCCGCCTGCGCAGCTGCGCGCTCACCGTCGCCGCGGACTGCAAGCCTGCATGGGTACCGTCGCTCATCTTGGCAACAGCCGACTCGTCAATCGTGGGGAGGGAGTCATCGTCGCGCTGGGCTGCAAGGGTCTCGGCGGCGGCAGAGGCGAGGATCGCATCTGCTGCTGCGGCGTCTGCATCTGCTGCTGCTGGCTGGACAGACGCGCCGGAGAGAGATTTCCAATTGGACTTTTTGGTGCGGCGGAACTCGGCGGAGGAGCCTTCTACTGTTGCTGGGCCGTCTGCATTGTCGTTGGCTGTGGACTTTGGCTTTGCCCAGGAGGAATCGTCGTCGTCGGCTATGATGAGGCCTTCGGTTGCTTGCTTGCGCTTGCGCTTCTTGGTTGGTTTTGGGTCGGCTACTAGGTAGTTTTGCGCTAGGTAGGAGGAGAGATCGGAGGGCATTGTGGCGATTTCGATTTGGGGGGTTGGCTGTGGGAGTTGCTGAAAGAGTGAGGTTGGATTTCTGAAGGTACAGGCCATGGAGACTCACGTAAGGTAGCTTTGAACGATCGGCACTGCGCACCTTGGGCGCGCTGGCGCACGGCCAGTGACGAAATCGTGGGACAGACCCCCACGATTTGCGAGTAACGAGGCGCTATGGGGAGGAAGGCAGTTAAGCGATTCCTCAACGGCGATGGAGCCCAATCATCCACATGCTCCAGGATGCTTTGATCTTTGATCATTGAATAACAGATGATGAAGCGTTTTTTCTAGACCTGCTTTCGATTCGACGACCCCAGCGACCGTCTGTAATTGTAAATACTCGAGGAACCTCGGCGTTCTCCCACTGAAGCCACCTGAGCGACCATTCTCACGACGTCGACTCCTCCCACCCCTATGGCTTGAGCGAAGCCAGATCCCACGTTCCATTTCCGACGCCTCCGACCTGGATCCCGTAACCCTTTTCCTGGCAACAAGCCAGCGCAGGCCATAGGTTGGGCCACCTCGCCAACCTCAATGCAGTCCCCAGACCTGCAATCACCAGACCGAGATGTCTCGCCCTCCGAATCCCTCCAGACCCTGCCAACCGCGGCCTCCGCGCTGAGGCTGCCCAAGCGTCAGAACGCCTTCGAAGGGCACCCACTCGCGCAGACCGAAACAGGACTGCCGTACCGCAGGTCCAATCCCTCGGCTGCTTCCCTCTTCGCCTCGACACAGACGCCACCAGGGTCGCGATCCGAATCACCCGTCGGACGGGGTGGCTCGCCGGCTAGGAACCTCTCGGGTCCCATCTTCAGCGGCTCTGGCGCCAGGTCGCTTATTGACAGCGCGGCGGACAGCCCGGGTGATCCGCTAAATCTGCTCCTTCAGTCCTACGTGCCCCATGTGGCCATTTACACGTCGCAAGAGACGACTAGCTTTGCGAATGAAAAGGGGTTTAAGAATGGGCTGTGGGAGCTGTTGCGGCCTTTCGGCGAGAGGGTCCAGGGAAAGATCACGATCAGGGACAGTAACGGCTCGAGTCGCGCCTGGGAGGACTACTCGATTCGATTCGTGCCGTTCGGCGACAACATCGAGCCCCCGGATACAACTGCGCCGTCGAATGCAAATGGGCTTTCTGAGAGCGCGGCCAGAGAGAAGAAGAAGCTGGATGACGTGGAGGCCGTGGTTGAGCGCCATTTGCGGTATGCGGAGGACTCTCTGCTCAGTCTGCCGCATCACGGCCATCTGACGCGGCAAGGCCTGGACATTGAAGCGACGTCGCCGTACTACTCACTCTACCTGAGGAGGTTACTATCCGGCATACCGATTTCACCACACGAAACCTTCTCACACCCGATAGCCTGCGTCATTGCTATTAGCTCTCGAAGCAAATCGCCTATCGAAGAATTGAGAACGCTTTACAACGAAACTCGGGACGGCGGCAAGCAGCTGCCGGGCTGGGTGGACGGCGACTACCTTAGGTACTATGTATTGGTTCACGACGAGGAGCGCGACGACATCACGAGGTCAATGGCATTGTTCGACCAGATGAAGCGGCATCTGGGCCTTCACTGCCACCTTTTACGGCTACGGAGCAGTCAGAGCGCGGAGACGGACGACGACAGCATACCTCTCCCAAGGAGCGATTGGATGACCGCTGAAGAAGAACTGGCAGATATCAAGAAGAGTGACGAGCAGGAAGACTTCGAGGACCCGACGAGGCACATTTTCGAGTCGGACGCCACTGCGATCCGGACGTTCGTTCGCGAGATGGTCACGCAATCCATCATCCCAACGATGGAGCGCCATGTCTCAGTCTGGAATGACCAAGTGGCCTCGAGGCGGCGCGGTATCGCCGGACGCTTCATGAACCTGTCTCGAAAATGGGGAGGATTCGGCGGCAGCTCGAGGACCTCAGTGGGTGGTAGTGGAGGAACTAGCAGCTTCGAATCACTGGGCTATTACCGCCCCGACGCCCCCGAAGCCATCATGCGCAAGCTAGCGGACTACGCATTTATGCTTAGAGACTGGAAGCTGGCGCACTCGACGTATGACCTACTACGGTCCGACTTCAACGACGCCAAAGCGTGGAAGTACCACGCCGCTACGAACGAAATGGCAGCACTCAGCCTCCTCATCATGCCGCAGAACATGTCAACAAAGTCTCGCTCTGAAAGCCTCGATCATATGCTTGAGGCTGCCTTTTACTCCTACTCGACACGCTGCAGCGCGCCCTTCGGCGCCCTCCGGTCGTTGACCCTTGCCCTCGAGTTGCTCCGTCTCAGGGGCGGCAGCAGCATAGACGACGCAGCGAAATGGGGCACCAAGCTTCTTGACTCAAATATCTCAGGACCCATCGGTGACGGCCTACTCAAGGAGCGACTAGCCATTTGTTACGCATCCAAGATGGGCCTCGGCTCCATGGGCTTGGGCAACCGCACGCGCAAGGCGGCTATCTGGGCTGTCCTCGCCGCGGAGTCGTGGCTGCTGCAGGGCAAATACATCCAGGCGCAGCGCAGCCTCAACGAGGCGCAGAGGCTATACTCGGAGGTGCCGCATCAGAACGGCGTCAGCAAGTTCGCGCTCGCGCAAGAGTTTGTTCTGGGACTGCAGCGGCAGCTCGACAGCAGATTAGAGCCTGCTGAGGCAGTCGGAGAGGATGGCAAAGCGGCAGAGGATGATGTTGAGGTTGTCGTTGATGAGGAGAGTGAGCCGCTGCAGCAGCAGGGGACGATGCGAGCGAAGCGCGGGAGCGTCATGGCGAGGCAGGGAGTGAATGTTCTGGCGAGCTTGGAGACGGCGCCGCTGCATGAGGTCACATCGCCAGGGGAGACGAGGGAGGGGGATAAATCCGCCCAGGGAGAGTTTGAGGGGGGTTAGATATACTGCATTGGGCGCAGATACCCTACTGAATACAATGTAATAATTGTCGTGATTTTTTGTCCATGGCGTTCGACTGGCACATGCAAATTAGGGAGCTACAGGGGCCGGCTAGCGTCTCTTCTGGCGTCCGTTGTCCCGGTGCAGTCGCATTGCTTATCTACAAGGGTTGGGCGCGTTGATAAGCCTAGGCACGTCTGTGAACCGTCATTTCAACCCTCTTCCTAAACCCCCACTACACCTCAACCTCGCAACCTACAACTCCATCGTGGGGACTGCTTCGCTCTTCAATAACACCTAGCTTCGCTTGCGACCTACCCATCTACTCCAGGTCCACCTGGTCACGACCTGATCGCATGTCCCCTGACGTCATCACGTAACAAAACAAACAACCCTCCTCCAGACTCCGGCCTCCGACTCCAGCCCACCGTTATCAAGACAAACTGCCCATCATGGGCGACCTCGCCGACTACCTCACGTCAAATGACCCCTCCTTCCGCAAACCCCGCCTCCCAGCCCTCTACTCCGACTTCCGCTCCCAGCGCACCCTCAACCCAGACGGCTACACCGCCAACCTCTCTGCCTGGCGCGCCGCCCTCGCCCGCCTAGCCTGGGACGCCCGCCTCCCCGACCCTTCCTCCTCCACATCCCCGCCACGCCTCCTCCTTACCGTCGATGACACCCTTCCCGCGCACCTGCAGAGCCGTCAGTTCGGCCGCCCCCTCGCCCTCGGCACAGTCGTCCGCGAGGCCCTTTCCGACGGCGACCTCGTCCCCGTGTCTGACTTCTTGGCGAAAAAGGAGAGCATCTACGCCAAAATCGGGGGATGGGGCGCTGTGCCGTGGAGCGTCGCCTCTTGGGCTGCGCGGCAGCTTGGGTTCGGCGCCGGAGCGCCGACGGGGGAGGACAAGATGCCCAAGGGCAGCTACGTTGTTCTGCCGAATGTTGAGAGGGCTGGGGGTCTGGTTGCCGAGCAGGCTGCTTCGCGCGCGAGCGATACGAGGTTTGAGAGGACTTTCACGAGGAGGCATTTTGAGACGGCCTGTGCTGCGGATCTGGCTGTCGCGGGGCAGAAAGACAGGGCGCTTGCTGGGAGGGATGTCGACGTGCTGCTGCGTTTTCTCGATCGGGATAAGGGCCTCGTGGCGAGTGATGGGCAGACGGTGCGCATTCGCGTTGAGGGCGAGGATGCGGTCATCACGGAGGAGGACACGGCTGTTGCGCAGCTGAAGGAGCTGGTGGAAGATCTCAAGCACCAGACTTCTTTGCTGGCGGGCAAGGTCGATACACTCGCTGCTGAGGCCAAGGCGGCTGTTGGGAAGCGGAATAACGCTGCTGCCATGCGCCTGCTGCGGGAGAAGAAGACTGCCGAAGCCATGCTGGCCAAGCGGGGCGCGGCGCTGGTGCAGATGGAGGAGATATCGGGGAGGATCCAGCAGGCGAGGGACCAGGTCCAGTTTGTCAAGGTTATGGAGGGTAGCGCTGGCGTGCTGAAGCAGCTGAATGCCGAGGTTGGCGGCGTCGAGAGAGTCGAGGGGGTGGTGGACTCTTTGAGGGAGCAGATGGCGGACACTGACGAGGTCGGGAGAATCCTCGCCAGTGCTGGCGAGGTCGAGGTTATCGACGATGGGGAGATCGACGAGGAACTCAGGGCAATGGAGAAGGCTGAGGAGGACAGGGTCGAGGCCGAGAAGAAGGCAGAGCGCGAAGCGCAACAGGCGAAAGAGGCCGAAGCGACGAGGAAGCGCTTGGAGGAAGCCGGTACTGTGCCGGAGAAGGATACTGAGAGCGAGGCAACGGCCAAGGCGGCGGAGCAGCTCGGGCGTATGTCGCTGGACGAGCGGCCGCAGCCTCAGCCTCAAGCTGAGTCTTGAAGTGTGAGTACCGAAGCGTAGAGTCATGGGCAAGGGGTTTTCAGGCGTTCTTGGTTCATATGGGTATATTTCTCTAGCTCTCGACTACAGATGGAATTCTGTACATGCTCCATAAGCAAATACCGGTCATGGTAGTTCTTTCATACCCCACGCTGAAATGCGGTGCCATAATCATAATCATTCCAGACCACTTGGACCGCCTTAGGCGTCTTGACTACTGCGTGTCCGCACTCCAAGCGATGGCGGCGTCTCCTCAAAGCCATCTTGCATAAGATGGGTGTTGGAAGGCTTTGATGGAACGGAGCTGGGCTCGGCCACTGTCGTGGCCTGGTTGACCTCTTCCGCTTCGAAGTCCGTGTTTGGCACTCCAATGTCACCATCGACAACTGGTAGTTCGGTCATAACGACCTCACTGTCGACAACCGACTGAGGTGCAGAATCACTCAACATTCCAGCAGAAGTCTCTTGAACATCCGGGCCGGCTGCCGCCTGATCATCGTCATCACTCTTGCCACCTATAGCATCAGGCTCCTTCTTCGCCTGCGCCTGAGTACGACTCTTTCTCGCGTTCGCGATCAAGTCCTTGAAACTCGTATCATGTTTTGTCGCCCACGCCGCGCCATCGAAATCTTTATCTTTCACTGCCGTAGCCATGGCTCCGGCTCGTCCTTTGCCAAAGCCCGGCGTCCTGCCGCCTTGTATTCGCTCCCAGACTTCGAGATCGTGCATCAGCTCCGATCGTCGCTTCGGCCTCAATGAATCGCAGTTCGCGTTCCAGATTGTGATCCACTCTTTATGTCTCTTTTCGAGCATCTGTCGTGAGCCCCCTGTCGACAGGCCGAGGTCTACCATCTTCTTCCGCATGGCCTGGTCTTTCAGGATCGAGTAGTTTAGAGCAGGTAGTCGATCCAAGGCTTTCGCCCCTGATTGACGGCCCTGTTGGTCGTATGGCAGATTCGACTGCGCCTTTGGCGTACCGTGGCTGCTCTCCCGGCTTGGTCTCGCGCTCCCTGCCTCGGAGGGGCCGGGACACTTGTCGAGGTGGGCGAAGACCTGCTCCTCCTTCATGCGCGTCTGGCACATGGGACAGGGCACAAGGCCATCTTCCGGCTCATAGTTATCGTCCTTATCGTCTATTTCGTCGTCTTCAGAGTCGGGAATTTGGTGGACTTCATGGGATGGCGCCGGAGACTCTTGGGATCGGGCGCTGCTCAATCGCGCTGAGCTCCGTAGCCTTTTCGGCTCCGGGGCGGTTGCCTCTTCTTCTCGTTTTCGCTTTGGTGATGAAGCTCTCGTCCTTGCGGGCGGCTTTCTTGCGAATTCGAGGGTCTTTGCGCGCGCCTTTTGGAAGGCGTCAACGATCTCGTCGAGGGCCCAGTTGTTTCGTAGCTTAAGCTCCTGGTCGGTGTTTCGACATAGCGGACAGCGGCCGTCGTTGGAGAGGGCGTGGCGGATGCAGAGAGAGCAGAAGGTGTGTGAGCAGGACGTCAACATCGGGGTTTTGTAAAAATCCTTGCAGACTTGACAGCGGAGGGCGGCTTCGACGGGGGTGAGGGCGGCGAGAGGGGTCGAGAGCCAGTCTGTTGAGTCTGGTACGTCGGTGAAGTCTTCGGTCATGATTGCGAGAGAATATCGAATGGCCCTGTGGGAGTTTGGTGGTGACGACTCAGGGATGGGGGGCGAGCAATCGCAACGCACGACGTGTGACGATGATGTCGTTGGATTTCTTTGATCGAGTCGCGTCCGAGCTACGGCAGCGCGTTCAGTAACCATGTACTTACAGGGGGTTGCGGCCTAAGAGTGGGGTCAGAAGTGCGGGACAGGGACACCAGTGTTAATTGAACCACGTGACAACGCGTCACGAAGCGCGTCTTTCCATATGCCTTTATCCGGTGCGACAGCCCTGCTCCCACTTGACCTTGACCCTCGACATCAAGACCGACTTGTCAGAGACTAATAACTTCTTCTGTTGACTGCTTCAAGGCCCTCTGCGCCCTTGTCCGCCATGGAGGAGTACAAAAAGTACTTGGCTGACCGCCTCTTCACCGAAGACAAAATGGTTACCTATCGGACTCTTAGTCGCGCTCTGAAGGTCCACGTTACCACCGCGAAGGGGTGAGTTCTCATCTCAAGATATGCTCAAAGATAAGTTCATCGACTAAAATGTGCAGAATGCTCTATGAGTTCCACCGGTGGCAAAATGCCACGAGCCCCGGCAAGGTTCATGCCACTTACCTGATCTACGGCACCAAGTCGGCGGGGGTCCAGGAGGATGGAGACCATGAGATGACCAGCTCACCCCCTGAATTGGAACCAATGGGTGATGAGGTCCCCACTCAGACCTTGACAATTGTCACCGAAGAGCGCCTCAAGGGTACGCTCGCATGATATGATGAGATTTTCCCGTGACTGACACTGGCCAGACATCTTGGCTACCTATCAAGAAGTGACCTCCTTCCAAGTGTACAGCCTGGCATCCTTTCCCAACAAGGTAAGTCAAGACTCAGAATGCTTCCGGAGTATTTTTTGACGAATCTTAGGAGTATCAGCTTCTATCTGACGTCTCGCGTGAGCTGCTGCAATACGCTCACGAAGACCCCGTCGAGATGGCTCCGACGTATGGCTCCATCACCAACCCCAACATGAAGAGGCGCGAGCGCAAAACCCGGCCCCAGGCGCAGCCAGCGTCTAGACCTGCTGAAAAAAAGGCACCAGTTGCTGCCGCACCCAGCCCAGCACCCGAGGTCAAGGAGGAGCCCAAGGCGGCGGCAGCCAAGGATATGTTTGCCAAGGCCAAGAAGACAGGACCAAACACCGCAGCCCCCGCAAAGCCCCCTCCTTCGCTGAAGCGCGGCGGCTCCTCGGGGATCATGTCTGCGTTCTCCAAAGCGGCTGCCAAGGCCCCAAAGGCCGGCTCGAAGCCGTCATCGAATGCCTCCACACCCAAACCAGTCGACTCGCCCGCGCTATCAGACGATGGAGAAGACGATGAGGATCCGCTGCCCGCCCCGAAGAGGGCCGCTACTGAAGGAGGTCGCAAGTCGCGAAAGGATCGTGAGGCCGCCCTCCGACAGATGATGGAAGAGAGCGAGGAAGAGCCAGAGGAAGAAGAGGAGGAGAAGGAAGAAGAACCGGCTGACGAGCCAATGGAGGACGTTCACGAGCCAGAACTGGAGAAGAAGGCCGAACCGAAGGCTGAGCAGCCTGATGAGGTCATGGCCAGCACTGGTGATGGGCGCCGTCGGGGCAGGCGACGCGTGATGAAAAAGGTCCAGAAGATGGACAAGGAGGGATACTTCAGTAAGCCCCCGCTCGTTGACACCACATACACTGCTGACCATTTTTCAGTCACAACGCAGGAAGAAGCTTGGGAATCCTTCTCTGAAGAGGAGCAGGCTCCGGCAAAGGACAAGGCATCCACAGCCCCCAGCTCTGGGACACAGTCCAAGGCGAAGAAAGCAGCAGCCAAGGGCCAGGGAAACATCATGTCGTTCTTCTCCAAGAAGTAATGGT
The DNA here is from genome assembly GCA_002851675.1 of Verticillium nubilum. Classification (NCBI taxonomy): domain Eukaryota; kingdom Fungi; phylum Ascomycota; class Sordariomycetes; order Glomerellales; family Plectosphaerellaceae; genus Verticillium; species Verticillium nubilum. The sequence continues at coordinate 329,161 of NMXI01000007.1, forward strand.
GAGGACTCACTCATCATATGTGCGGGGTTGACGGGGCGATTTGAAGAAGTCTTGCAGAGCGAGGTTTTCAGGGGGAGGCGCGAATCATCTCATGGTGCTACATCAAAGCACAACGGGACGTAGAACCATCTTCATGTCGATGGTAGATCAATGCATACATGAAGTCGAACAATTCGAATGTTATTTGCGCGCTCATATCCAGGGAGTGACGTGCAAGGTGAAGTTTGATGAGCTTATCTTTGCGGAGTCAGTAGATGTTAGAGATGATGTGACCCAGGAACTTCCAGTAGCTTCAATGGATACCTCTGTCGGCGAACTTCCAGGCCTGATCTAGGTACAATAACGGTTTTGCGTTGAGCTGAGGTGAAGATCGATTTAAACAGTGGGCCATCCCTGTAAATCGCCCTGGCATCTCCCGCCAGTGGCCCTCAATGACCCGATTGGCGCCTTCCCCTTCCCCAGTCCCGCAGACCCGCAGACCCGCAGCGGGGTGCTCTCTGGCAAACATGCCCAGAGCTCAGGTTGATATGCAGCAGCTTCCCTCCTGCAAGGTACCGACCGCATGATCCGCAACCTCAACTGCGACAGCGAATGTGACCGCATCCATCCCTTCCACCACCACGCCCGTCACATTCCACTGACAGCGCCCCATAGTCGCACGTAAATGCGCCTTGCATCGAGCCTTCGTCATACCTACCATTATCGTTCCATGTTTTAGCTTTGCTTTCTGTTTCTTGTGTTTGTCGCGCCATTCGGTAACAACATGATGGTTCCTCGAAAGACCTTCGACCTTCTCCTTCCGCTGGCCGGTCTCTGGGTCGGGCATGCCTCTGCCGGCCAGGAGCCGTTGACGGGATTTGACAAGGAGGCAGCTTGTCCTAATTATGTCCAGTATTCTACCTTTGCGCAGTAAGTCTCGAGCGCAACATAGTCCATGCTCCCTCCTCTGGCACAATACTGACAGGTCATCGCCAGCCGCCCCTTTAGCGAAGGCCCTCTCGCCCTCCCTTACCAGCGACCTGATCCACGATGCCGAACTTTCCACTCCGACGAGATCGAACGTGTCATCGAGGAGGTTACCTCCCGCATGAAGGATCCAGACCTTGCCAGACTATTCGAGAACGCGTTTCCTTCGACCACCGACACGACGGTTAAGTTCCACACCGACGGCACCGATAGTAGCTCCATCGAGCTTAAGGAACGAGGTATTAATATCGACGGCAAGTGGCAGGGCCCGCAGTCCTTCATCGTCACTGGCGACATCACAGCCGAATGGTTGCGCGACTCGACGAATCAATTATCGCCCATTCAACCCCTCGCGAAGAAGGATCCCGGCATCTTCAACCTCATCTTGGGCGCCATCAACACGCAGGCCGAGTACGTGATTGAGTCGCCCTACTGCAATGCTTTCCAGCCGCCGCCCATCAGCAAACTTCAGCCGAGCCATAACGGGCAGGATGATGCAGTTCACCCGATCTACGAGCCGGCATCCGTCTTCGAGTGCAAGTACGAGCTCGATTCGCTGGCGCACTTCCTCGCGCTGGCAAACCAGTTCCACGAAAACACGGGTTCTACCGACTTTCTCAACGGGCGGTGGTACGCTGCTATTGACACGCTGCTCTCCGTGCTGGAGCAGCAGTCGCGGTCCACGTTCGACTCCAAGACGGGCCGCTTCGTGCGGAACGAGTACACCTTCCAGCGAAAGACCAACACGGGCACCGAGACGCTGAACCTCAACGGCGTGGGGAACCCGCTGAACTGGGGCACTGGCCTCGTCAGGTCGGCATTCCGTCCCAGCGACGACGCTACAATCCTGGGTTTCTTCATCCCCGCGAACGCCATGATTGCTGTCGAGCTGAAGCGGACGGCTGCCATTTTGCAGACCGCGGGGAAGAAGTCGCTCGCGACGACACTCGAGAAATGGGGCAAGCAGATCAGTGACGGCGTATGGGAGCACGGCGTTGTCAAACATCGCAAGTACGGCGATGTGTTTGCGTACGAGGTCGATGGCTACGGCTCGCACATCATCATGGACGACGCCAACTACCCCTCGCTGCTAGCGCTGCCCCTGATGGGCTTCGTCGAGTCCACGAACGAGGTGTACCAGAACACGAGGAAGATGCTGCTGGAAAAAGCCGGCAACCCGTACTACCTCCAGGGACGCGTCTTCGAGGGCATCGGCGGCCCGCACATCGGGCTTTCGAATGCCTGGCCTATGAGTCTGCTGATCCAGGCACAAACGTCGGAGGATGACGCCGAGATTACGAAGTCGCTGGATTTGGTTCTCAAGTCGGCCAAGATGGGACTTGTGCATGAAAGCATTGATGTTAACTACATCACGTCCTATACGCGTAAGTGGGCAAGTCTCCGTATGCTTTGAACTCGTGCTGACTTGATATAGGGAGTTGGTTTGCTTGGGCGAACGGTGTCTTCGCCGAAACGATCCTCGATATTGCGAAGAGGAAGCCGCACCTCATCTTCAAGGACTCCAAGCCCTATGAGATATGAGATGTGATGGATCGGGAGCCTCGTCTTCGATGGGAAGAGAGATCGCTCCTGGGATGATCGGCTTGAAGGCCATGAGAAGGATGTTAAAGTAGTGATACCCTAAAGTTTAACCTTGATGACCCCTTGATACCAATCGATTCAATCAGTCTCTGTGAATTGGCAAGCGTTCTCCCCCCCGAAAGATAGACTACCGCTCACCTGCGAAGCCTAATGCAAGTACTGAATCCGACAGCAGTGTTCGATTGATCTGCACTGGCTTCCTTCTCCTCGTTGATCTTGTCACGCCTGGATAGGTGACACTGATGGGGCCGTCGCAGACGACGTACGATTCCCAGCCCCAGCAGTCTGTAGTCATCCATGCCTTCATCGGAGAAAATTCGCTCGGGAGGCTCTCTGTACAACTCATCCAACCAGGCTCTCGGCGTCTACAGACCATACACGGGTTCATTCGCACAGGGTAACTATTCTTGGACTTTATGAAATCCTGGCCGACCCGCTCCCTCGACCCCTCAAAGGCGCGGTCGATACTCTAGACGGGGAGCCGGGCGAAACCGGGGGTTGTGAGGCCAATGTCGAGCAGATTCGAACGGACCAGGCTGCTATTGATCGAGCCCACGAGGGCAAAAGATCAAGCAGCACTGAAGATGGAATGTATGGTGGTGGTGACGATGATATTGTTTCTTGTGTTGCTATCGGATACTTGATCGGAAATGAAGCGTCTGACGCTGTCGGAGGGCAAGTACCTAAGGTTGGGAGGGTACTGTTCGTAGCCTCATTTGATCGTGTCTGCCTTTCCTTGATGAGCCGGCTCGGTCTGCTTGCCATTATGCCGATTTCCTTCCAGCCTGACGTTCTAGATTCCGCCGGTCAGTTTAGTGCGGATGGATGGTTAGTTTAAGTCGGATGGATGGTAAACTGCCTGGCTCCTGATACCTTGCCACTTGTATGAAATTAGAGTCTCCCTCTATGATAACGTTTGCCTCCGTGAGTAGTTGAAATAGAGGGGCAAACTACTTATTCTTCAGACTAGAACTCTTCAATCATCCATTCTATACAGCCGCGATATTAAGGGGGTGGTTTAGTAATAAGTAAAGGACAAGCAGTGAGTCTATTAGTAGGTAGCTATAGAGACATAGAATAATCGATGCCCTCCTTCTCCTTATCTAGGCCTCTAGCCGTATCTATATATATATAATTTTACTAACGCTCGGCCCCTATTAAGGGAGTAGTTTAGTAAGAAGTAAAGGACGAGCAATAAGTCTATTAGTAGGTAGCTATAGAGATATAGAATAATCGATGCCCTCCTTCTCCTTATCTAGGCCTCTGGCCGCATCTATATATATATAATTCTGCTAACGCTCGGCCCCTTAGTCTACTAGTAACCCCTAGGGTCCCGGCCCCCTAGCCCGTAGTCGTCCGTACTTATAATATAACGGCCCTCCTCTCTTATTACTTCGTCTCGAAGTAATAGCCTTTAGTAGTTTCCTCTCCTTATAGCCTACTATATAGTACCTATAGCCTTAACTAGCTACTACTATTCTATTATTCTATTATTCTATTATTCTACTATTCTATTATTCTATTAGTCTTATTATCTATTATCTTTATTATCTATTCTAGTCTTTCTTCTTTTCTTAGTCTACTAGGTATGCCTTAGTACTCGGCTGCCCCTAGGGGTTCTACTATTAGTCTACTACGGATATCTTTATTCTTTCTATTTCTAATTCTACGTTCTTTCTTTATTCTAGGTTATAATTTAGTAATTATATCTTCTAGTAGTCTACTAGAGGGTTCTTATAGTTACTATTAGGGCTCTCTATAGTTATTACGTAGGTCGCTACTCCTATTTACTTTAAAATTATAATAAGGAATAGCATATTATTCTATTTTATATAGTTATAGCCCTCCCGTATATCTAATAGCCTCTTCTAGTCTCCGAGTCTCCTATTCTCTTCTTCTTTAATAATAATAATAATAACGATAGTAAATAGCTCTTCCCTAGGCCTATCTCGGCCTTAGTCTAGGAGTTCTAGGTCCTAGTAGTCGGTTACCTAGGGTTCTTCTACTAACTTTATATAGATTTTCGTTTCTTTTAAATTTTTAATTACTTACTTATAAGTCTACTATAGTCTAGTAGTAGTCTAGGTATTAATATTACTATAGTTCGTTAATCTTACTTATACCCCTTCCTCTTATAAGTAATCCGCTAGTAGTCCCCTAGTAGCTCGCCGCTAATCCGCTATAGAACTATAGCTCCCCTTACCTAGAACCCCGCCCGTAACGCTACTAATACGCCTTATACTACTAGAGGCATACCGTACCTCTACTATACGGACTATATAGCTAAGTAGTAGGTCCCGGTATTACGACCTAACTATTTCTATAGAGGAGAATAGATAGTACTAAAGACGTAGGGTACTTAAAAGTAGAAGCTTAGGTTATAATAATAAGTAGGGGGTATTATAAGGCGTTACGTACTCGTTATAATAAATATAAGGTAAGACTTAGATTAATTACTATCCTTAAGAAGGACTATATCTATAAATATAGGAATGCTCGTCCTTATATACCCGATTATCCTATCTTCGTTAGTTAGGTATAAGGCTATATTAGATAGCTTACTATTAGGTCGTAATCTTATTATATTAGATTACGGATTATAGTAATCTAAACCTAACTATAATCCTAACTGGGGGATTACCTACTTAGCTAATCCTATTATATAACCTAATATTCTATAGGTCTATACGTAATATTCCTTCCTTATCTTATTTATAATATAGGGGTTCTAATACGGGGCTGCCTATAACCTAGTAGGTCGTCCCTTAGTCGTTATACCTAGCTAGTACCTAGGATTACCCCTACTATAAGAATAATAGATATAAGTCTCTAAGTAGTCTACTAGTACCCCCCCCGTACCCTACTAACTATAAGTAGCCGCCTCCGCTAAATATTCGTACTATAATATTTCCTAGAAGGGAAAAGTATATATCCCTATAAGTACTTCTAGTACCCCTCTAGTAGTCTATAGCTAAACCGCTATAGCCCCCTATTAAGGACTAGCCTATCTTCCGGGCTCTTTAATTAGCCGTAGACGCTATAGCCGCTAATAGCTATATTAGTAACTTTAAAGTATATCTTCCTTCGTTATCTCCTAATAGTCTACTGCTAATCTACTATAGGCTAACCTTAATAAGGCTAGGGCCGATACTACTAAGGCCCTCTAGCGGAGTAAGAACGATAAGGCTACTAGCGCAGAGAAGCGCGCTGCCTCCGAGAAGCAGGACGCTAAGTAGTACTAGGCCCGCTACCTAGCTACTACTAAGCGCCTAGCCTAGGCCGCCGAGAAGTCCGCCTAGGCCGCCGAGGCTACTACTGCTGCCCTATAGTAGATTACTAGTAGGGTTAGTAATATCTTTACTATATTCTCCGAGGTACGAGAGAGCTATAATCTCGTTATAAGTCCTTTCTTAGTAATCCGCTAGTAGTCTACTACTAACTTACTATAGAATTATAATACCCTTACTAACGAGGAGGAGGTAGAGGATAATACTATTAGTAGTAATAATCTTAGGGTTAAGGGTAGCCTAGATAGCTAGGATAGCTAGGATATATAAATTCTATACTATATACCTATACTACTACTACTACTAGTCTACTAGTAGTCTCCTATCTATCTTTTATTTTCGTTTTTTTTTTATTACTTTACTTTTACTTAGCTTCTAGTAGGGCGGGGGCTAGTCCCCCGTTAATACCCTATAACTATCTACTATTACTCTCCTAGTAACCCGCTACTATAATCCTTCTATCTATTCTACTCCTCGTAGTAGCTATCGATTATATCGTCTACGATATTTCTAGCTAGCTCCTACGAATTTTCGCTCTCGGGGTAACTAGCCTACCTAATAAGGTACTATCTATTACGTAGCGGCCCCTTATAAGCTACGATCTCCTATACTAAGTATATATCTTCTATCCCCGCGATTAGGTTAACTTCTATCGTCTATAGGTTTAGTATTAGCTCTTATAGCTACGGCTTCTAGTCTTCTAAGTAGGATATATAGAAGACGTCGTAGATTCTATAGCTAGTAGGTAGCTATAGTATATATACGAAGCTATAGTCCCCGACTTTCCTAACGATCTTAAATAGTCCTAGGTACTTATCTAATAGCTTCCTACTTAGTCGCTACTATTTAACTATTTTTACTAATAGTAAGACTATATTACTTTCTTTATATTACTTTAGTTTATAGTTCTTATCGTAGTATCTAGCTTATTATCTATTATATTCCTATAGTAGATCTTATATCCTTCTCCTATTCCTCTCCTATTCTATACTACGTTCTTCTACTATAACTACGTTTCCCTAATATTACTAATATCGTAATAAGTTACTAGGGCTAGCTAGGGTATACTTTATTAGGGCTTCCGCTAGGGACTATTAGCTAATCGAATAGAACTATATATTATATACGAACTCTACTAATAGGAGTAGCTAGGCCTAGTTCGACTATTCCGTATTATAGAACGTTCTAAAGTAGTATTCGAGGTTCTAGTTCTATCGTTCCGTCTAACTATCTATTTACGGGTAAAACGCTATAGATAGGCGTCTCTCTATCCCTATCCGTCTATAAAGTATTATCTAGAACTTACTTATAAAGAGGGATCCTCTATCTAATACTATTCCTCTAAGGAGCCCGTATATCTTAAAGACGTTATCCTATAAGGTTATTACGAGACCCTCTATTATAAGTCTATTACTTACGGGGAAGTACTATATATACTTCGTAAATTAGTCTACTACGATAAGTATAGAGTCTTACTTTACTATTAGTAGGAGGCCCGTTATAAAGTCTATAGAGAGCTCTTAGAATAGCCTACCTAGTAGTAGTAGACTAGTAAGGGTACTATAGGGCTTATATTATCGTAGTTTCGTAGTTTAGTAGGTTAGGTAAGTCGGGATATAAGTCCTAATATCTTTTAATAAGTTATTCTAGAAGTAAGTATTTCGTAGTTATATAATTATCTTTCTATATCCTAAATACCCTACTCTTAGGCTATCGTATACTCGTTATAAGATTTCCTTCTTTAGATTATTATTCTATAGTATAAATACCTTCTCTTAGTACTATAGTAGCCTATCCGTATCCTCCTAGTCCTTCTTCCCCTTCTATTTCCCTAATAAATAGAATTTATCTCTTCGTTATTCGTCCTAGATAACCTTTTATAGTAGCCGGTTATCTCTCTACTAGTAGTACTCCGTAACTATACTAATAAGGTTACTAAACCGTCGTAACTACGATAGTAGATATCTAGCTCGAGCCTAGTCTTACTCTCCTTTTTACGGCTTATAGTCTAGTCGCCGTAATAGGCCGTCTACTAGGTTCCTACTACTAGCTCTAAAGTCGATTCTAAAGTTAAACTCTACTAGGGCTTATAGCTATCTAGCTTATCTTCCTAATATCTTTAGTTTATCTAGGAGGTACTTATAGTTTAAGTAATTAATTAGTACTTCTATAGTATCTCTATTATATACTAAGTACTACCTCTACGTTCTAAATAATTCTATAATTACTATTATTTCTACTTCTAGAGTATTATATCTTAGTTCTACCCCCTAGACTTCCTCGAGAAGAAGGCGACTAGTCTCTAGCTATCCCCTTCTAGCTAGGAGATAATAGATCCGATTACGAAGCTCGAAGCGTCTAGCTCGACTTAAGTTCTAAGTAATAGATTAAAGTAGTATAGTACTAGTACTCTTATAAAGATAATTTTTAGTTTCTTAAATACTATAATCTCCTTTATCGTTAGTAGTAAGGGTATTATAGGGTTATAGTTACTTCTATTAGTAAGGGGTACTATAATCTTTAAGTAGTTCTTTACGAAGCGCTTATAGAACCCCGTAAATCTAAGGAAACCCTATAATTCCTTAAGTATCTTAGGTATTAGCTAGTCTCGTACTATAGTAATTCTTTCATCTACGATCGAGAGTCCTACTAGGGTTATTATAAACCCTAGGAACTCTATTATAGTTATATTAAAGGCGTACTTATCTAGGTTTACCTATAACCCCTATTCTCTAAGTTTCTATAGTATAGCTCTAGTACTCTTCTAGTATTCTATTATTATATTCGAGTATATTAGGATATTATCTATATAGATTACGTAAATTATATCTATAAGGCCCGCTAGTACTTTATTAATATACGCCTAGGAAATAGCTAGTACGTTTATAAGTCTAAATAGTATAACTAAGTACTCGAAGTATCCGTACTTTATCCTAAAAGTAGTCTTCTATTCGTCTCTAGCCCTAATCCTAAAGTAATAGTATATATTTTTAAGGTCGAGCTTCGTAAAGAGCCTAGCTATAAATAGCCTATCGAGTATCTCGTAGATAAGTAAGAGTACTATATAATCCTTTTTTATAACTTTATTTAATACTCTATAGTCTATATATATCCTAAGTTTACTACCTTTCTTTAGGATAAATAGTACTAGGGCTCTAGCTAGGCTAGTAGAGGGCCTAATCTATCCCTTCTTTAGTAAGTTATCGATATATTCCTAGAGTACTTTAAGTTCCTCTTCTATAAGTATATAGATAGGCCTAAATACAACTCTCTTCCCTTCTTCTACGTCGATAGCGTAGTCCTACTCGTAGTACTATAATAGGGTAGCGGCTCTCTCTATATCGAATACGTCTCTAAATTCTTAGAACTATTATAGGATTTATAAGGTTATAGCTTTATCTCTATAGTAGTTATCCTACTATACTCTCTATAGTAGTATCTAGACGTTTTCTAGGATAATTATCGTAATTATATCCGTCTCCTCTACTACTTTCCTAATTTCCTTCTTTAATATTATAATCTTAATATCTTCTCTCTATAGTAAGTACTTTTAGTACCTCGACTACTAGTCTTTTATAGGGTTCGTCTAAGTTAGTTAAGGATTACTTAGTATAATATTATAGCTATTCCGGATCTCGTCTATTATTTTATACTCGGAGGACTAGATCCTCGTAAATCTAGGGTTATTAGTAACCCTATAAGTAAGCTTCCTTACGCTAAAGGTTAGGATTCGCTCGTTACTTAGGGGGGTAGCTAAAGATTCCTTATCTAGTACGAGCTATATTCCTAACCTCCTTAGTAAGTTACTACTTATAACGTTTATATCTACTCTATTATCTAGTATTACTTCTACTATAATCTATTAGTTATTTAGCTATATCTTAATCTTTACTTTAAATCTTCTTTATATAGTCGCGACTACTTATCCTATTCCTAGTTACTATCTACTAATAGCCTACTACTAATTAGCTCCTAGTTCGTCCTCGAGTTTTTTTAGTAGCTCTTAAACGTATATCCCTATTTACTATATAAAGTATAGGCCGCTTCTAAGTAGTTACTTATATAGTAACTAAACCTATTATAAGTATAATATTAGACGTTTTCTAGGCTTCCTAACCTCCTAGTAGCTTACTATTAATCCGCTATTAGGGACCTTAGCTATATCTTTAGGGACTATAGCCGTATCTTAAGTACTTTCTATTCCGCGCTTTATCCCCTACTTCCTTACTAGTAGGTATCTATATATACGTTAGGGGTACGTTCCTAGTATATTACTAAGTACTTAGACTATCTCCTTATCTATTCCTAATTATTCGCGTACTAGGGTTATTTTAGGGTCCGTTTTATCTATAATAGGGTCTTAGCTCGTTTTATAGTACTATTTAGTTCCGTTCTTATATAGGGAATACTTTAAGCTATAATTTACTAAACGAGGTCTAGGTCTAACTTAGTAAGGAGTAGGGTAACCCTATAGATCTATAGTAGGGGCTCTAGTAGCTCCGCCTCTAAGCTATTATATACGTCCGTAAAGTCCTAATACTTCTACTTAGGGTTTTAGAAACGTTAGTTATAGCCGTATAGTTTAATAATAGTTTAGAGTACTTAGGTATTATTATCGTCCGCGTCTTCCTATAACTAGGTCTCTATTACCTTCTAAGTAATATTATAAATTAAGTTATAGCTTATTTATACGTTTACTATCTATTTCTACTATAGGTTATTTATAAAGTAGCTACTTATATATACTACTTTATTAATATCTCTCTAAAAGCTCTTATTATTAATTTAGAACCTTATATCTAGACTAAATAAGAATAAGTTAAGCTCTACCTAGCTAGCTCCCTTATAATAGATAGGTAGTAGCTAGATCTTAGTAAAGGATATACCCTTATAGTTTTCTTTATTATAGGCTATCCTTAGAGTAGGGGCCGTTCTTCTATTATTAGTCGGCCGTTAGGCCGAGGGGTCCTCCCCCCTTCTTAGTAAAGTTAATTCCTCGATCTTCCTCTTACGTACGAATTTCCGTCTTTCCTCTTCTAATTACCTATTTAGTTCCTCGTCGGTTATTATTAGGGTATCTCCCGTAGTCTCCTAGTTAGTCGCTTAGCTATACTCCATTAGTAGCGTATTACCTCTAGTATCAATATCCTCTTAGTACCCTACTATAGTCTAGCTTCTAGTATTTCGCGTCTCTCTAGTTACTATTATATCTAATAGTCGTTACCTCTTAAAGGATAGATCGATTATTATATTAAAGAAGTAGTTTAGTAATAAGTAAAGGACGAGTAATAAGTCTATTAGTAAGTAGCTATAGAGATATAGAATAATCGATGCCCTCCTTCTCCTTATCTAGGCCTCTAGCCGTATCTATATATATATAATTCTACTAATGCTCGGCCCCTTAGTCTGCTAGTAACCCCTAGGGTCCCGGCCCCCTGGCCCGTAGTCGTCCGTGCTTATGATATAGGCCTACAGAAGCCTTATTTCGCTAGCAAAATGCCGTGATACCGTCTCTCTTATCGAGGCCTCTTTCAAGTCCTCTACCTCAATAAGTCCTTGCATGATCCAGTGCCTTCCAGAAGAGCTCAAAACTGCAGGGTGCTCCTCGATGATCCATACCTTAGTTACCTTAGGTAAAGATACCTAAGTTCAGCATTATGTTGACCAAAATCGTGCCTCCGCGTGTAGGGTAAGGGGGCAACGGACACATAATGTCTGTCTCATTTCGTTGCACTGATGTATCGTTGTTTGAGTTTGAGAAAACAACCTTGAGTCACTACGGCAATGGTTCCGACACAACCCGGCTCCGGCGCGTCGGCGGGGACTACCGATGACGAAATGCGGGCCTACTCCGAATTCTGATACCATCCTTCACGCCCTTCGACCGGCCTTGTAACCCGCTACCAAGCGTTTCATCAGCAGGCGAGAGATTCACGGATCTATAGAAAGGCGCTTGGTTCTATTTCTTGTATTTATTCAATCAGATGGGACTATGACAAAGCATCTCACAAAATACCTCCCCAGACTCCACGCCCAGCACCAAACCCAAACACTCAGAACCCCTCACCTCAACACAAGCCCATTCACCAGCTTTCACACAACACTCAAAATGGACACTCGAACCCCTCAACTGATCAACCTCCTCCGAGGCTGGCCATCCCCATCCCTGCTTCCAGCCGCCGCCCTCACGGCAGCAGCAGCCCGGGCCCTATCCAACCCCACCATCTCCGTCCCCGGCCTCCAGTACGCCCCGGACCCGGGCTTCCAGCCTCTCCGCGAGGACCTCGCCGCATGGTTGGCCCGTTTCTATGGCGTCACTCCTGACGCGGATCGTATCTGTATCACCGGCGGCGCAAGTCAAAGCCTGGCAAACATCCTCGCGAGCTTCACGGACCCTGGCTTCACGCGGGCCATCTGGATGGTGGCGCCCTGCTACTTCCTCGCCTGCCCGATCTTTGAAGACGCAGGTTTCGGAGGACGACTGCGCGCGGTGCCCGAGGATGAAGACGGCGTGAATATTGAAATCCTAGAGAAGAAACTCAAGGAACTAGATGAAACATGGGAGCGCGAAGGCCTGGGCGCCAAGGTCCGTCCAACTACCTTTCCCCGATGACCGTGCCTCCAACTAACATGCCCACAGTCTGAGGAGTTGAAGAAGGCAAAGAACCGCAAACTCTACAAACACGTCGTCTACCTCGTCCCAACCTGCGCCAACCCCTCCGGTAAAACCCTCCCCCTTCACCGCAGGGATGCCCTCGTCCGCCTGGCGCGAAAGTATGACGCCCTCCTCATCGCCGACGACGTCTACGACTTTCTCCAGTGGCCCCTGACCCAGTCAGCCGCCTCCGCTGCTGCGTCCTTCCCGCCGCAGGACCCGAGCCTTCGACTCCCGCGCCTGTCGGATGTAGACGCCTCGCTGCCTGGGCAGGCCCCCTTTGGCAACGCCATCTCGAACGGCTCGTTTAGCAAGATCGTTGCCCCTGGTGTTCGCACGGGCTGGGTGGCTGCCACGCCGGCCTTCGCCTACGGCTTGAGCCAGACGGGTGCATCCTGCAGCGGCGGGGCGCCGAGTCAACTTGCCGCAGTCATGGTCTGGGAGCTTCTCCGATCCGGTGAGCTCGAGCGACGTCTCGTCGAGGAATCGGTCCCGCAGCTGAGGGAGCGGCATCGGCGGGTCCTCGAGGCGGTTGACTCGTGTTTGGTGCCGCTCGGGGTTGAAGTGAGGAGGTCGAGTCTGAAGGGGACGGAGACGTATGGAGGGTATTTCGTCTGGTTGACTTTGCCGGAGGGGGTTCAGGGGGCGGATGTTGCGGAGAGGGGGCGGGAGGTTGGTGTCACGGTTGGAGCGGGGGAGAAGTTCGAGGTCAAGGGGAATGAAGTTGGAGCACGGTTTGAAAGGGAAGTGCGGATCTGCTTCTCGTGGGAAGAGATTGAGGATGTTGTCGAGGGGGTTAGGAGGCTGGGGCTGGCTGTGAGGGATGTGCAGGAGGGCAGGTTTGAGGCTGGACCCAAGGTTGATTCAACATACATTGAGAAATGAGGACGCGGTAATTAAAGCCAAGTTGTCATGCACATAAAATAAAGGTCATGTTAAGACATGAAAAGGGGTATCATTTACTACGGACAACTCCAAACTGAACGCACCGCCCCGCCTACCACGCCCACGTCCTGCTTGACGCGGAAAACACCGGAGGCTTCCATTGTATCCTGGTGGGGTCGATGAGTCGCCTCTTCTTCGTCTTCTGCTTCTCCCTCTGCTGCACGAGCTTCTCGGGGATCACAATCTTGTGCTCGCCACGGTGGTAAATCTGCATCCTAAGCGCGCCGAGTGTGTGCTCAACGTCTTGGGTCGTCATCGAGAGTTGTGTAGAGATCGTCTCGATGGTCGCCTTATCCTCACGCTCGTTGAACCCCATGAGTAAATCGATGATGTTCTCGCCCCAGTACTGTCTGTAACTGAGAAGGCCAAGATCAGATAAGGGCTTTTCGGGAGAGCCGAGGCGGCCCTCGATCTTGGACAGTTCGTAGGAGAACTGGATGAGGAGACGGCCATAGCCTTTTCGTTGATATTGGGGGAGGGTGAGAATACAGGCCACGTTGTAGCCGTCGGCACTTTCTTTTTCTTTGGAGAAGTAGCCGACAAAGTGAAAGCCCTTGTCGTCTCTGAACGTCATAACGTAAAAGAGGAAGGGGTCGACATCGTAGTAAAGCGTCTTGTGGTCGAGAAACATTTTGGATAGCAAACAGAGGTTGCGGCACCAAGTCCTCTGCCTTCGTCCGTCAATTTCGAAGAAAGAGATCGACTCGTCGCGGTAAATCTCGTTGCCCGGCGGGTGCTGTAGGGTGCACTTGATGCGATGCCGCGTGAACGACTTGAGATCTCCATAGTACCCCAAGCAGAACTCGCAGATATACATGACGTCTTCGGCACCGAATATCTCTGGGTACGGCGAGAAGTACCAGGGAAAGAGATCGTGCTTGCCGAACTGCACCTTTGAGATGTTTCGGATTCGGGAGATCTCAGCCGGATTCTGCGTCATACTGCCGTGTGTCCTGAGCTTCTCAATCTCCGCATCGCGACTGAAACCGTTGACATCGCCATTCTTCTGGTCTCCGCAGCCGGCGCCCTCCTCGCCGTCGATATCCATCTCATCACCACCGGCCGCCGGCGTCGACGTGACGTCCCCTGCAGCGGGCGTCGGCGCCTGACTCTCCTCAGCCGGCGTAGCCTTCTGCTGCGAGTCGACAAAGTCAGTCCATGGATGCTGCGGCGTGTTGACCTCCGACGCCGACGCGACCGACTGCTCCCTCTTCCCGGGCCTCTTCTGCGCCTTCTTATTCCCACCCTGCGTCTTCTTCGACGTCGCGACGGCGCCCTTCTTCTTCGTGTCCTTAGCTGGCTTCTCCTTCTCGACGCCAGGCCACTCGACGTCCTGGTCGAAATCTATCCGTGCCAGGGGCACCCATTCGTCAAGACGCTTGTTGAAGTTATCGAAGTTGCAGTAAAACTGCCTCCCGCTCTTGGTCTGCTTGATACTGAGGATCTCGGCGCGGCGCGGGACGCCGTTCTTCTCGACCCACGCGATGCAGCCCACCTTGATCGTCTCTGGGGTCGCGCGGCCCTTTTGGCGAGGGCCGTCAGCGCCGACGGTCGGTTCGGGCTGCGTCATGATGGAAACTGCCTTCTTCGTAATGATTATTGATGGATTTATTCGGGGAATGGATGGATATGTTGACGATGATGGGATCTCGGTCGCATGTTCTCGAAGTTTAGATGGGGCGGGCGCGGCAGAAAATGACCGCACGGCACTGGGGCGGTGAGACTAGCGGTGGTAATCCCTGCATGCAGACCCCGGTACGTGCATTCCCGCTTTTCAGGACCCTCCGAAAGAACTTCATCTTCATTTTCATCGTTCAACTTGATTCGTTTCCTCTCGACTTCACCCAAAACTCACCGGCTTGACCAAATATTACTACGGCATACACAGGGTACACACGCATAGCATGCTCGCCTGAGTCGCACTCACAAACCAAGACCATGGCACGCGAGCTCTCGTCAAATTGGAAGCAGCTCCAGGCTCAAATCAAGGCCGAATCCAAATCCAAGACAGAAACCCCCCCCAGCACCAGCAGCAACTCCAATCTCAAGCGCAAGGCATCCAGCAAAAACCTCCCATCAGCCAAGAAGCAGAAACCAATCGTCTCAAAAACATCATCCACAACCACGACCGTCGCACCAAGACCGCCCACCTCCGCCGCGGCCAAGGCCCGCATCCCCGCCGACCTCGCAGCCCGCATGGGCGCCTCGCAGTCCTCCAAGGTCGCGGACCCGGCGCGCACGGGGCCGTCGCCGTCTCTTGCAGCCTGGGCTGCGGACAATGACGTTTCACCCGAGTCGCTGGCCGAGGCGTATGGTCTCGGCCTCGCGAACAATGCCATGCTGTCTGAGCCGGAGAAGGAGAATGCGGGGCGCACGGAGGGACTTGACGTGGGGAAGTACGTTGCTATTGATTGTGAGATGGTCGGGGTTGGCGAGGGCGGGTACGAGTCTGTCCTTGCGAGGGTGAGCCTCGTCGATTTTCACGGACGGCAGATTTACGACAGCTTCGTCAAGCCGAAGGAAAAGGTCACGGATTGGCGGACGGCGATCAGCGGCATCGCGCCGCGGAAGATGCGGTTCGCGCGGGAGTTTGAGGAGGTGCAGGCCAAGGTGGCGGAGCTTCTGAAGGACAGGATCCTCATCGGGCACGATGTCAAGCACGACCTTGACGCGCTGAAGCTGACCCACTCCATCAAGGACATTCGCGACACGTCCAAGTTTCCCGGCTTCAGGCAGTACGGCAACGGGAAGAAGCCGGCGCTGCGGAAGCTGGCGGGGGAGATTCTCAAAGTGGAGATCCAGCAGGGAGCGCACTCAAGCGTGGAGGATGCCAAGGTGACGATGGCTCTTTTCAGGAGACACAAGCCGGCGTTTGATGTCGATAACACGAATCGGTTCCCGAGTTTTGCGCCGGGGGCTAGGAGTGCGGCGAAAAAGCCCAAGAAGAAGAAGAAATAGGCTGCTCGCCCGGAGCGAGGAATGATTAATAGAGCGGCATGAATACCCCTTTCAATTCGCATGCCCTTTAGGAGCATGACATGATCTGCAATCCCTCAAACGCAAGTGAAAGTCCCTCGCATTACAAAGGAATACCCTCCATTAACTCCAGAGCCCCCTCCCGACCAACCGTAATGATAGCATCGCCCAGCGTCTTCGTCGCGAAGCCAGCCTCGCAGTATGTGAAATAGTACTGTCAAGTCAGCTCAAGCCAAACAGCAACACGGGGGTGTTCTTACCTCCCATTTCCTCCTGAACACATCGACACCCTGTTCCGACATCTCTGGATGCTCCTTGAGTAGCGCCGGCCTAATCGTCGCGTCAAAGTTGCACATGAATTCCTCCTTCCATAGCCGCAGCGTCTTGGCGTAGTGGCCGCCAATGTTCTCGACCTTCTCGACAATGAGCGTGCCCTTCGACTCGGTGGAGATGTGGCGGAGCAGCTGTGTGATCGTCGGCAGGTGGCCGCCAGGGAAGATGTAGTGGTTAATGAAGCTTTCGCAGGTCAGCTTTTTCCGAGTCAAAAGAAAGACCATTTCACTTACTCCTCGCTCTTGGCGTACGCCTCGTACCGTCCCTCGGGCATGGTGATGCACTGAAACACGGCAATACCGCCATCTTTCTTCAGCAGCCTGTCAATACACGCAAAGTACGTGCCCAGGAACTCCTGCCCAACGGCCTCGAGCATTTCAATCGACACAACTTTGTCATAAGGCTTCTCTGGCGTCGGCAGCGCGCGGTAGTCCATCAGCAGGACCTCGATGCGGTCCTGCAGCCCCGCGTCGCGAATGCGCTCCTCTGCCAGGACCTTCTGCTCCTTCGACAGTGTCAAGCTCGTGACACAGCACCCCGTCGTCTTGACAGCCTCTATGGCGAAGGAGCCCCAGCCAGTGCCGATCTCGAGGACGTGGTCCGAGGCCTTGAGGTGCGCTCCCTCGATGAAGCGATGGAGCTTGGTCATTTGGGCCGCTTCTAACGTCTCTTCCGGGGCGCTGGGGTCGGGTTGGAGCTCCCAGATCGGGCACGAGTAGGTCATGTCCGGAGAGAGGAAAGCGGCGAACATGTCGTTGCTAATGTCATAGTGGGCCGAGATGTTGAGGAGGGCATTGGAGAGGGTGTTTGTAGTGCGCGCCAAGCTTGAGATGGCAGAAGAGAAGCTCGAGATCCAGGTCATGCCGTTTCCCATGGCCTCGCGGTTCACAATAAAGAGCTGCCGGCGCATGTCAATATCCGGATCTCCTCCATAGATGTTGGGACTTGCTCACCTGGAAGAAGGCCGTCAGGTCCTCGCACTCGACGTCGCCGAGCATGAAGGCCTCTGCGAAACCCATGTCGGCGAACAGGAACAGGCGCATCCAGAAGGCATCGCTCTTGACGACAAGCTCGACGCGGGGCACAGCATCCGCACGGCGTGGTGTCGATTCCCGGATGATATGTTTGGTCGCGCCAAGCTTCTGTCCAAAAACGGTCCTCGTCTCGGCCGGCTCGTCGACGAGCAACAACGTCCCCTTTTCGATGGTCGAAAAGGCGGAGAGAATGGCGGGCTTTGCGACCGCGAGAGCTGGCCCCCAGGTGAGGCTGCCTACAGCGCCGCGCACGAGCTCGGTGCTGCGGTACAGAGGCTGGGAGACGGCCGCGGGGAGCAGCGAAGGGAGCTTGGGCATGATGGCGAGGTGTCACCGGGGAGGCAAATGAGTTACGTTCGGAGCAAGCTGACAGGGTACTTGGCGAGAGAGAAGCTTCGACGAGAATCAATTGAGTTTCTCAGGGCGTCAGGACAGAGTCTGGAGGGGCATTCAAGAGGGGGGATGGGTGTGAGGAAGAAGGCGGAGAGAAAAGGCAGAAGAGACGGGAGCAACGAGGGGCACTTCAAGAGCCTCTGATAGTACGGCACGAGGGGCCATGCGATTCTTTTTCACCATTGACCAACCATCCATCCATGCGACAGACGTGGGGAAGAATGAACGCTTGTTCAAGGCCACGGATGCGCCAGGACCAGCGCCAGCGGCAGGCGGTCTGTCATGTCTCGGTGGTCGGCAAAGGCATCTCACCGTCCGTCGCGAGGCGAGGCGTGGCCGGGACCGGGGGTCAATATTGGGGACTGTACTCGAAGTCTTGCAGGGGTAGCTGTTTGTGTCGTGTTTGGCTGCGTCTGATTGTCTGATGGTGTCTTTGACCTGACGGCCGGCCACCGTGTGATCCGATGGACTTGCCCAGATCTGCAGGTAAGCTTCGACGCCAGACCCAGCGGGAGACGGATCGGCCCAAGTTGGTAGCAGTAGGAATGACTCGTGAGCGCGATAGGCATGGCTCGGAGCCGGTTCTTCCAGTGGGATTTTGGCACGTCATCTCTCCATTCTTCTACCAAACTGTGAACAGGTGGTCAGGTAAGAGGGCAGCTCATCGTGCTCACGGTGGACCTGTTCCAAGCCAACTCGGAAGTATCGTGAGGTTGAAGACAGCCCTGTGACCGGCGGGACCCTCGGAAAGTTCGCCTGGATCCAGCGGTGATGAACAGGGTCCTCTACATCGGGGTCCTCATGTTCCTGGCGCTGAGTGGACATGAGTTCGGGGCTCATGCCTCCAAAGGGTCCATTGCGTGCGTCGATGACATCAACACTTGTTGGCCACGCGCTTGGACCCTTGATATGCTGAAATTATAGGCGACCAGCAACAGATGAGCATTGTGACGGCCGATCAAGAATGGTTGCTGAAACGAAGGAATTTGTACAGCAGGTCGCATGTGACACGGTGTGGTGAGCCTACCTTAGTTGGAGGCTGAGTTTGGTTGAGTGATGGAAAATGACGAGGAAGGGCTGGAAGGGCGAGAGTCCCATCCCTCGCAGTGAAACATGGTGCCAAACTGCAAGGGTCACTGATCGCTGATCGCCAAGCTCGATGGTTTGTAAGTGCATAAAGGGAGCACCGTATTCTCTACCAGCATTCCGAATCCTTATCGGGGCATCTTTCCTTATCAGTCCCACCCGTCCAATCTGGCACTTAAACCACTACGACGCGTCAGACGCGTCTCTTTGAAGCAGTCATCGCAAGTCAATCCAATCCAATTCGACCAGCATCGTCACCATGTCAAGCGCCATCTTGAACATCCAGCCTGAGAAAGCGGCGCCTCCCAAGGCGGTTGCTAACCTTTTGCCTTGCCGCATCCAGCACAATGGACCAGTTGACTCGGTTCAATCTTTCTGGAACCCATCCACAGCTAAGGGTTCGGATGCCTCATCCTGTGAATCGCCCACCAGCTGACCTTCTTGTAGACGGCAAGCAAATATCATTCTTCCGTGGTCGCGAATTGCACGGTAAATCAGTCAAGCTGCCCTCAGGCTACCGTGGAGTCGTCGTCGAAAAGCACAGCAAGACTGTCGAGGCCCCAAGGCCAGACGCCCCGCCACAAGAGGAAGAGGCCGAAGAGGACAGTATTGAACGCGACACATTACGGGTGATGGCCGAGTTCGATGAGATGATTGTCTGGGGAGCAGAGAGCATGGCAGATGCGGCGACGGACCCGCATGTCAGGGGCATGGAGGAGTGGCTGCAGGTCGCCGAGAGCATACACCAGTATGACGAGCCCGTGAAGGCATAGTTTGAGCAATCAGATGACAATGGAGGATAATGGCATGGCATGGCATGGCGTCGGCGTTGTTTTTATGCTTTGGCATGTGGTAGAATCTCTCAATTCCTTACTACCTAAGGTACCTACCAGAAATGCTTGCTTGCTTGTTGGGGGTCATTTTCGGCCAACTGCAGTGATGAAGAGACTGTCCGGGATTCAAGACTGCGTCCTGAGAAAATCCCCCAGTATCCTTCCTTCCATAGTGAATATTTCATCGTCTGAGTGAAGAATATCCCAGTTCTCTTTTCTCTACTTCAATGCCAAAGAACATCTGCGGAAATGTAGGTAGCTAGCAATGGCAAAGTTGCACATGGTGATTGGAACCCCACCAATTCATGGTGGGTTGCTAGCGTCATGCAATCAATTAAAGTCGCGCGCCTCGGACGCGTCAGGGCGCGACCCCACGCGTCGCAGCTCACCCCTCGAAATCAACCCCTGTTTTCTATTTGCCCTTTTCGCGAATCGAGAATCGTCGCCTCAACACCATCGCCCTGACAACCACTTTCACCCCTCCAAACCATCATCACCACCAACTTCTTCCATTGCCTCCGTTGCGCTGCTGGCTATCCATCTTGAAAAGCCTAAACATCAGCATAAGCAACCATGGCCTCGAGCGAAGCCGGTTACCCCATGTCCGACAGGGCAGCAACCCCTAGACGCTATGCCCCGCCCAGTTCCTCTACAGGTGGACGCCTGCGAGGACCTCCATCTGAGATGACGGGCGCACCAAGCGACGATGAGGGCGATGGGTTCGCCGATGATCAGGTTGTGCGCGGCTCCAAAAGGCCACACGACTCGGCCAATGTTCCCAAAGTCGAGGACAGGATTGGTCTTTTGATCCAAGAACAATTTGGAGATTTCCTCGAGGGGTAAGCCTCCCTTCCTATAGCGCCATGTCTCGACATGCGGTCTTTGGCTAACAAGTCGTCACAGCTTCGTCGAAGAGCGCGACCCCCTGGGTGCACCTCCCTCCAGCGCTGTCACCACCGACAAATACTACGTTGCCCAGATCCACGGCATGCGAACCTACCAACTTTCTACCCTCTACATCGACTTCAGGCATCTTGGTCAGTGGCAGAACGGCTCACTGTCTGATGCTGTCGCCACCAACTACTACCGTTTCCTTCCCTTCATCACCGCAGCTTTGCACGGCGCCATTGCAAAGCACGAACCCCAGTACTTCCGCGAGCATCGCCAACCCACAGCATCCAGCAATCAGACGAGCTCAGCTGCGAGCAACGCCGCCTCTGCAAGCCAGTCCGAGCTCGGTAGCAAGACGAGCAACCAGCAGACTGACAAGTTGTTCGCCATTGCTTTCTACAATCTGCCCCTCGTCTCTCGTGTCCGCAGTTTGCGCGCCGCCAACATTGGCCAGCTCCTCTCCATTTCCGGCACCGTCACGCGTACCTCTGAAGTCAGGCCCGAGCTGTCTCTCGGTACCTTCAATTGCCAGGCCTGCAGGGCGGTCATTCCCAACGTCGAGCAGACGTTCCGATACACAGAGCCTACGCTGTGTCCCAATCAAACGTGCCAGAACCGATTCGGTTGGCAGCTTGACATTCGCCAGAGCACCTTTATCGATTGGCAAAAGGTGCGCATCCAGGAGAACTCGTCCGAGATACCTACAGGCAGTATGCCCCGAACCATGGACGTCATCATGCGCGGAGAGATTGTAGACCGCGCCAAGGCAGGCGAGAAGTGCATCTTCACCGGTGCCCTCATCGTGGTTCCTGATGTCAGCCAGTTGAGCATGCCCGGACAAAAAGCCTACTCCATCCGTGACGACAAGAGCGCCGGCAACGGTAACGACGCTGGCGGCGCAGGCGTCTCTGGCCTCAAGTCACTCGGTGTGCGCGATCTCACCTACCGCCTGGCTTTCCTCGCTTGCATGGTTCTGCCTGACAACAGCTCGTCCGGCCGATCTGCCCACGCGCAAGTCTCCGATATCATGACAGCCTTGACCGACAACACTCCCGAGTCCGCCATTGACGCAGAGGAGGCGCAGGCTACCGTCCTCGCTACCATGACCCAGGAGGAGATTGCGCAGGTGCGTACCATGGTCCATACTGATCGCATCTACTCCCGTCTCGTCAATTCCATCGCGCCCATGGTGTATGGCCACGAAGTTGTCAAGAAGGGCATCCTGCTTCAGCTTCTGTCCGGCCTCCACAAGACGACCGCCGAGGGCATGCAGCTTCGTGGTGACATCAATGTCTGCATCGTCGGCGACCCTTCAACCTCAAAGTCCCAGTTCCTGAAGTACGTCTGCTCCTTCGCGCCTCGCGCCGTCTACACCAGTGGCAAGGCCTCCTCCGCAGCCGGTCTCACGGCCGCCGTCATGAAGGATGAGGAGACTGGCGAGTTCACCATTGAGGCCGGTGCCCTCATGCTTGCCGACAACGGCATCTGCGCCATCGACGAGTTCGACAAGATGGACATTGCCGACCAAGTCGCCATCCACGAAGCCATGGAGCAGCAGACAATCTCCATCGCGAAGGCTGGTATTCAAGCGACTCTCAACGCCCGCACCTCCATCCTCGCCGCCGCCAATCCCGTCAGCGGCCGCTACAACCGCAAGACCTCCCTGCGCGCCAACATCAACATGAGCGCCCCCATCATGTCGCGTTTCGACCTCTTCTTTGTCGTCCTCGACGAGTGCTCCGAGGCCGTCGACCGCCACCTCGCAGAGCACATCGTCGCCATCCACCAGCTCCGCGACGAGGCCGTCGAGCCCGAGTACGACACGGAGACGCTGCAGCGCTACATCCGCCTCGCGCGCACGTTCCGCCCCGAGTTCACCGACGAGGCGCGCGAGACGCTCGTCGAGAAGTACAAGGAGCTCCGCGCCGATGACGCCCAGGGCGGCGTCGGCAAGAACAGCTACCGCATCACGGTCCGGCAGCTTGAGAGCATGATTCGTCTGTCTGAGGCTATTGCCAAGGCCAACTGCGTTAACGAGATCGAGCCGCACATGGTCATTGAGGCGTATAACCTGCTGCGGCAGAGTATCATCTCCGTCGAGCACGATGATGTCGAGTTTCATGATGACGAGGAGGCGCCGCTTGAGGATGGAGCCACGCTGCGGCAGGCTGCGCGCGAGGCGACGGGGCAGCCTGAGGAGGAGGACGAGGAGGGCGACGCGGCGATGGGCGAGTCTTCGGCCAACGGCGAGCAGAAGAAGAAGCAGACGATTACGTACGAGAAGTATATCAGCATGGTCAACCTTTTCGTGCAGCGGGTCAACGATGACGAGGCGGGCGGCGCGGGCGAGGGTGTCGAGGGCGAGGCGCTCGTGCAGTGGTATCTCGAGCGGATGGAGGATCAGATGGAGGGCGAGGAGGACTATCACCGTGAGAAGGCGCTTGCGGCGCTGGTACTGCGGAAGATGGTCAAGGAGAACATTCTCATGGCCGTGAGGGGGTCTGGGCTCGCTGAGGATGGAGAGGAGGCGGGAGCTTCGCGCGACGCGGCGGTGGTGTATGTTCTGCACCCGAACTGCGCGGTGGAGGAGTACTAGGGGGAATATGTGGTGATGTATGGGGTTATGAGTATGAGGATGGATGCATGGGGGGCGTATGGCGTTTCGGTGAGCGCTGTGGCTCGTGGATTGAGAGAGTATATGGCCTGCTTAGATGTCAGGGTGATGAGAATGACTTGAGATTCACTTATTGAGGGCGTTCTGCCAGACTCGAAGGCTGCCTTTGCGTGTTTATGGTGTGTTTGACGCAGATCACACGCGTGCCGCCTCGTAATGCTTGTAAAGACTACTACAAGCCTAGGCATACAGCTTCTTCCTCGATGATCTCCTCAAACTTGGTCAACATTTCGTTCGCAGCCTCATTAAAGAACGCCTCATTCTCGTCGGGTATGTACGCTGATCCGTATTCATCCAGTACTGATCAAGCTTCCCAAAGATTAATCTGACCCCAGGCCATATTATTATCCATCTCCGCCTTCGACTGCTCGGAACGCCTCGAGGTCATATCCGCCAGCTACAAGTCGGACAACCCAATGTTCCTCCCCTCATCCATGATCTTGAAGTATACCAAGTCGATAGGTTTGAAGAGATCCGTGCTGCTTTGAATGTGCACAACGGTCTCGACAATACTCCTACACTTGACACAGACTTTCCAGAACTGGCGGGCGATCCAACCGCCAGGAGCCCTCGCGCTAAACTTGTGTGTAAAGGACGCGAGCGCCATGCCGAGTTCCCAACCATCGTCGTCGGACAAGAGATACTTTGCCACTTGATCTTTCAGCTTTCCAAATTCCCACATCGCTTTCTCCACGTCGACCTCGAGGCCCCTTTCGTCTCGATAGTGGTGGATAAAGAAGTCTGGAGACTCGAGGTATTCATGCCAGTCGAGCCCGCGATCCAACAGTGTCTGTAGGGACACCTCGTGCAGCACGAAGTCCTCAGGGATGGCCCAATCGAAGAGGAACTCGTGGCGGAACTGATGTGGTTTCAAGATTTCTCGTTGCTTGTTTGATTGCATCGCCAGCTTCTTCGCGGAATGGGGCTTGCGAGACCCCGCCGGCACCATGATAAATGCGATCCAGATATCCTCGGCGGGATTTCCATCCGTATAGTATTTATCGAGAGCGCACTTCGTCGTATCGATGATTCGGCTACTGACGGAAATCAAAGCTGTAGGTTCTTGACTTCGCGAATTGGCATGCTTGCGGAACTCGCTGAGGAGCTGTTCGTCAGACAACGGGTCGCCCGCGGGTCCTCGTCCTGAGACCAGTTTTCTGGGACTACCGCTCCAATATGTGCGAGTGTATATCTGCCCGTCGCATGAAGCCATGTTGCTCCTTATGAATGCGTCTTCGTGATTGTCTTTCGATCGGTGTTTGTTACCGGTATATTGTGCGGTCGGTCGTTCATCGCTGAGAGAAGAGAAAGGTGATGGTGAAGCGGGGTAGTACGTATTCGGTGTGTAAGAGGTCTCCTATTGGAAGCTGATGAAGTTGAGAGCATCTGCGGCGTCTCTGAATGGTGTGGTGATCAGGCTCCCAGTCAGCGTGGTCTGATCTTGTTGGCTCCACGTCAGTCTTGTTACCAGAAACGAAATCAACTGCCATTCTTGCCGGTGACCCTTGATGGATGGTCTACTGATGTTTGAACTACATTCTGTGTGTGTCTGTTCGATGGGTACTCCTTTCACTTGGATTCGTATACCTGGTGATCTTGTATCAGTTCTTTAGGTGTATGTACCGTACCTGATGGGCTTTCTCGAAGCAATCAACCCGTATATTGGAGAGAACAAACACCCAATAGTCACCCGTATGCTGTGCCACCTGAGCAAAGCAAACAACGTTGTCGTCAGGATTAAGGTGATAGCCCGCTTCATGCTGATGGCATGCCCGTTCCATCATGGTCATGGGAGGTGCTGACCAGAACTGAAGTCCCGAGTCCCGCGACGGGGCGCCGACGCACATCGCTGCAGTCAAACACAGCTATTGATCAAACCTCGTGCAAAGCATGCCCGTGTGAGGCAGACACTCACAACCACCAGCACTACAGGGACATCACATGGAAATGAAGAATGAAGTATAGCTTGTTTCTTCACTACCCCACTCGAATCAGGACCAGTCGGCACACGCCCAAACCGCTCTCTCTCTCTCTCACTGAAACATCCGCTTCCCCCCTCGCCACTCTCTTATGCGCCAGGACAAGCCTTCAATCCCCTCCCTTCCCTTCATCCAGCTCATCCATCGTCACAAAGCCGTAACCGCCTTTCGCCCCCCTATCCCACGCCGTATGTACCGCAGCCAGGCCCGCCCCTAATCAGACAGCACAGCAGCCACCCAAAAGACAAAGATCAGCATCCTTCGCGTTGCCGTGTGTTGTTATGTGTGTGCGTCTATCATGTAGCGCGCTGCTTGAGGTCGGTGTTGTGGAACGGCGCCTCGCTCGTGGTGCCGCAGTCGCTGGAATCAAAAGAAAAAAAGGTGGAAACAAGAAGCGCAGCGAGGGGAAAGCCCATCGCAAAGAAAAGAAGACGAATTCCGTTCGGTTTTGGTATCCCGCTGGCGCATGCTGTAAGGTGTGACAGGCCTCGCAGTGCAAGTGAGCCAGATGGAGACCGAATCTCTCATTCAAAGTTGTTACACGACTGTCTTATCAAGCAGTCTCCACATGCGACTTTGGCATTTAGTGGTCGAAATAGGTGTTTGTTGAGTAAAGGCCGCTCGTGGTTTCCAGTCCTGTAAGCAAGCCGAAGCAAGTATGGTGTCCTCGTCCATTAGCCGTCCGATTTCCACCACGTCTTACACTCAGGCGCACGGATTCGATCCTTCTTAGAACCACGTGCTGAAGAGCCCGAGCTGTCGGCTGACTCCTGCTTTCCTCCGGCTGCCTAGGCCGCGTGGGTAGAGGTGCCACGACGAGTCCAATCCGAACCTCGGCCTCGGTAGCCGCCGCGCCCACCACGTGTCGAAGTCTGTGGCGGTGCATCGTTGGAGTTGCTGTCTCGCGTCTTTAGTCCGCCACCACGAGGCGCCGTTGGCGCGCGGGGTCCTCGTCCGGAACCACGGCGCGGGTTGCTGCGCGAACGCAGAGCAGGTGCCGGAACGGACTTACGCGTGCTCATGCCGGGAAGGAAGATCCGGTATTCAGGACCTCCTTGTCCCACATCTTGCGGGATCCAGAACTGGGGGGCAGATGTGATCTCAATGATGTTGAAGCGCCTCGGCGCCGGCCGTTCTGGAGGCGGCGCGGGATGCCAGGCCGCATCGGGCATCTCTCGTGGCATGCGGATCAGTGGCAGTGAGCCCATCTCCTGCTCCTCAAAGCAGCTTTCGGAGAATGGCTTGGTCGTGAGGAAACGCTGATTATCGCGGAACCGCTTCTTGGCGAAGGCGAAACCGTTAGCGGCATCCTGAGAAGCTACGGCGATGTTCTGTCCAGCATCCTGAGGAAGGCACACGGTGGCGGGGTTATGACGCCCGAGCTCGTCGAAAGCGCTCTTGCTAGCAGGCTCAACAACGGATGCCTTGGGCGGCGAAACGATCTGGTGGCGTGCCGACGGGGCCTTTCGGTCGGAGAATAGGTCGCGAAACTTGTCGTTCCATACGGTGGGCGCAGCGTTCTTGTGGCTCGGGTCTCCACCTTGTCGGGAATGCGCCCATTCGTTGCTGGGACGCCGGGGGCCTTGAGGAGGTGCAGGGGCTCCGTCTCTGTAGGGAGCCGGGCTGGCCCAAGAGAACGGTGCTCCTACTCTGGGGGCATTACCTGAAGCAGCTACAGAGGGAGGAAGTCGAACGACTGGTTGAGGTCGGGGCAAAGACACCTGAGGGTGCATCGCATCACCGTCGAACGCGGGGTGCCCAAGCATGTCGGGGGGTGGAGGAGAAGGTGAGGTAGATCGTCCTGGCTCAACCGGGCCAGCCGACTCTAGTCGGACGTCCCTCGTGGGGAAGAAGCGGGAGGTGCGGGATTGCGAAGCAGGCGAGCCACCAGGGAGCATAGGTGCCGAAGGAGCACGGTCTGCGTGGGACGGTTCCCGCCTGGAAACAGTGACGTCTGCCTGGGGCCCCTGAACTGATCCCTTGGCGGAAGGACGCCAGTTGTCTACGACTTCTGGTAGAGTATCGGCGTATGTCATGCCACGTTCAGCTAGGTGGCGGTCCTGCTCTGCTTGGCGGGCCCTGTTGTGCTCTAGGGTCGCCCTGTCGTTGTCCGCGATGGCATTGGACCACTTGCTCCTGTTGGCGGCTAGGCCTGCAGGTTCGGGGCGAGAGACGGGGGCAGTAGACTCATGAGCTCTGCGTTGGTTCGGCGGTGCGATTGGCGCGGGTCCCTTCTTGGATTGCGACGGGGGCAACTGGCCGGGCTGACTGACGGGAGGTGATCCGACGGCGGCGTTGAACGTGCCGTTGCCGAGCCCTCGTGTGTTCGGAGCCCAGACGCTTCCTGGAGCCTGTTGGACTGGAGGGGGTCCCCACGTAGCGGGGCTGAAACGTTCAGGTTGGGAAGGAGCAGCTGAACCCCACGAAGGGTTGTTGCCGTTATTCGACTTCTCTCGGAGATGGGGAGGAACAAAGTTGTCACCGGTAGACTTGTTCTCCGCCGAGCGCAGATGCGGGGGCACCGAGGCTTTCATCGCGGTTGGCTGTTCGGCGGCAACCGTGGGCGACTTGTCGATGGCGCTGAAGGCCGTAGCAGGTGTCGTCGCCGTAGTTGTTGTTGAAGTGTTCGAGGTCGCCGCAGGTTCCTTATAATTCGATGTAGGGTCTGAATCCCCGGAGCCTTGTCGCTGTTGAATATGGACAGGATGCGCGCCTTCCTCCTTAGAGGCCTCCTTGGCGCTCTTGCGTTCGGGGGCGGGGCCCATGGCATCCAGCCGGGCCTTGATGCGCTTTTGCTTTTCGGCTTCCTCGCGAGCCTCCTCATCACGTCGACGTTGCTTAGCCAGCTCCATTTTCTCGCGCATAACCTTCTTCTGCATCTCATATTCTTCCTCCGCAGACCTCTGCGGAACAGCAGGCTGAGCCGGAACGGCATGAGAGATAGCAGGCGAATCGTGAGGCACCTTTTGCTGGTTGATGTGATTTTCAGACCCGTGAGGGCCGGTTGGCGGGTGAGAAGAGTCCGGCGAAACTGGCCCGTCGATGGATACAGCGAACGACGGCCTGCGGGCATTCGGGGGTTGGTCATGAATTCTTTGGGAGTAAGGAACATTTCCAACGTTGGAACTACCCCGGCGCCGCCCATAAGGTCCCTCCTGGGCAGCACGGCTAGTTTGGAACGCAGCTGACGGCTCGGGATGATCATGGTGAGGACGCTGCATAACAGCAGGATGCCGCGCGTGAGGATCAGCCCGGAACGAGCCTCTTCGGTCTCCAACAGGTTCATAACGCCCAGACTGTGAGTTGTAGAGCTCGCGGTTGCCGGCTGTGCCTCCTTCGCGCCACGCCGATCTACTGAAATCGTCGGCTGCGATCTCTCGCGCGGGCGGGGGAGGCGATATGCTGGGCTGAAGGCCGTCCCTGGCGGATAGGCGGTGGTGGTTCTGGTGATGAGAGAATGGCGATTCTGCAGCGGCGGGAGACGACTTCTCGACGGGTGGAAGTTTGGCCCAGGGGGATTTGGCGGGGCTGGCAGTCGTGGGGGGCTTCGCGACGAACGCGGGCTTCTCGACTGAACCGGGTTTCAGGATCATGCCCTTGCCAGAGGGGAGGCCACTCGACTTCGGTAGTGATGACGCAGTTTCGGAAGGAGCTGGTGACTTGGAGGGCTCTATCGATAGAGCCTTGTCCTTGGCGACAGCCGGAATGGGAACGGGCTCAGGGACCTGGACCGCATGTTCCTCAGGTTGCGCAGGAAGAGTCACCTTGGTACCATCGGTCCAGGTAATGGTATCGGGAGCCCAGTCATCGTCGTCATCGTCAATGTCGGCCCAGTTGTTCTGACCCTGCGGCGTATCGGGACCAAGACGGTTCGCGATGTGGACGCCATACTTGACGAGCTCCTCGTCAGTAAACTTTCTAGGCTCAGGAGGAGGGGCAGCTGCAAAGTGGTCAGTTTATCGTGCGCTTCAAAGCATCCGACCTTGTCATGATGAGCCGTGACTCACGTCGGTTCTTGTTCCAGACGGCGCTGGGATCCGGACCGGAAGCAGCCTGTCCACCATTGGCGGAAGAAGACAACTTGTTGACAGAGCCTGCGGCGCCTGACTTGGCGACAAGCCTCGGACGGGATGCCGACAAGTTAGAGGAGCTCGAGGGCGCAGCATTAAGGCCCGAGGTAGCGTTTGCCTTGTCGCTGGGTTTCGCGGCGGGATTGGACGGTGCGCTCTTAGAGGCAGCGAGGAACTTCTTGTTCACTGAGACAGCCTTGAAGGTGGCGGGCTTTTTGACGGTAGACGAGCTGCGCAGATGCCCCTTGTCGCCATCGGTGCTTTTGGTCGCAGAGGCGGAATCGCCCCGGGATGCCTCCGTATCTGATCCTCCGCTGACACTAACATCTGCTGAGTTGCTGTGATCCTCGACACTGGTGATGTGCTTGTTCTCGATCTCGTCGATGGCAGAGCTATCGTTCATGTATGCGCGGTCCAGGACGGCATCGTGGGAGTCGGTCTCGTCGTTGGTGTTCTGTTGGGATGGGGAGGTCATGGTCGAGTGGCCTGGTCGTCGCGGTGGTTGCTGGTTCGGTGACGTGGTCATATGCGGGAAGACCGAAACGTCGCATGAGGCCTGATGCGCAGTGTTGATGCTTCCACTGATGGATGTCATAGGATCCCGAGTCCGATGATGCGGTGCCGGATACCTAAGGTGAGGTTTAGAAAGGGGAGAGGTAGGGTAGGTGGGAGGAAGCTTTGAGACGGCGCGGCTGGACGATTTTCAGAAGCTGCAGGAGGCCCAGTCGGGGGTTAGCGCGTCCTTGCGAGGCAAGGTAGGGGAAGGTACGAAGCGGGAGGGAAATGTGGGCTGCTGCGAGCTGGTCGCTAGCTTCAGCGTCTGGGGCATCAGCCTTCAGCGTCTGGCTTCCACTGTCCGACCGTCGTTCAGCGCCGAGCTCCAGCTGAGGAGAGAGCCGTGCCCACAAGGTGTCGCACTGTTACCACCTTAGCCGTTTTCGCCAGTTTGGGCTGGTCTGGGCTGACAGGCCGGGCCTGATCTGAGGTCGGCAAATGCCCAGCCTCATTCACGACAGTCTCATAACCGCCCGATCGACCCAATTTACACTACATACTGATGGAGTCTTGGCCCGAAGTCTATAAATCTCAACCGTCTCACTTCTCTTTTGAAGAGCTCAACCAGAAATTTCACTTTGACCGGTATATTTGCGCTTGAGCTCAAGTCTTGTCTTGAAATCATAGAAACAAAGTCAAGAAACATCAAGCAGACACCTAAACTATGTAAACATAAAGCCACGGCCCGAGTATCAACACCCGATACATGCATTGGAAAGGTCACGTATTTCATGTGGGCTGGTGTACACCTGCTTCCTGGAAGAGGGACAGACTGGAGCACGCTCACATGAACCTCGAGCTCAAAGGGATCTGGGAAGCCTTGATTTCCCTCAGCGACACCTTCATGGGTCGACACAGCCCAAGCCCAAGCTAGGACTGCATATTACGAGCTGATGGCTCACTAGTCACTGATGCTCGACAGCAATTGTACTGGCTCACTCAACATCCTTTCAGACACTCCAATCAACGTGACCGCAAGATCCGCAGTCATCAATCGATACATTCGGCAGCTCAACTCGACAAAGGGGATCAGGTCCAGTTGAACAACTCTAATTCTTATGTACACGTCCGCCAGCCAATGCTAGAAGAACCAAGCCGCAGCTCATCCGGCCCACTCTCTAGTGAGCGTTGTTCTTGTGGTGACCTGTCTCCCTGTTAGTCTCTCAATTCGTTGCAGTTCTATTTTCAATAGTTCGGTACTTACGAAGGTGGAAGTAGTAGTTCTGGGCGTAGCCGATGACGAGGAGGAACGCCAGGGCGTGGATGATGGCTGCACAGAGTTGTCAGTACTTCTTCCAGCAACATCTCCGAGGTATCAATCCACATACGCTTCGCAGACGCGTTCTTGCCGTCGAAGTGCTTGGCGGCGTAGCGGCCGAGGATACCCTTGGCCTGGACCTGGGGGGCAGGGCCCTGGGGGAGCCTCTCGTAGAACTTGACAACGTTGGCCATCTTGGCGGCGTTGGGGTTGGCACCGAGAGCCTGCGCATTTCACATCGTCAGCCGTCTCTCCTCTCAATTGTCGATGATTTCGTAATCGGGTCGTGTCGCGTCGTCGCAAGCTTGTTGTTTCGCAGGCCCGGCCGAGCAGATCCTTCCCTAGCTCCGAGTTGGCCGGGCCACCAACCCCAGCACTTCCGTCGAGTCCATCGTGCATCACATCGCATCATTCGTGTCATCGATCGAGGGTTCGGAGGCATACCTTGGGGGAGGCAATCTATAATTCCACAACGTTAGCAAATGCTTCACGAGCTGATCCCGGAATCGGGGAGGGACGGAGGGCTGTAGGTCAGGCGTACCTTGGGGGGGATTAGGGTCGAGAGACCACGGCGCGCAATGTAGCTCATGATGGCGGTTGGAGGAACGAGACGGCGGGTATCGAAATAGGAGGAGTTGCGCAGAGCGAGCCAATTGACCGGTTCCAATTGGACTTATCGTGACGTTGAGGGTGCTGATGTTCAATCCGTCGCCTGGGTCGAGGATTGCCGCGGGAAGGAAAAGCGCTCGCTTGCCCGGGACAACGTTGATGCGGCGGCCCAATCAGCGCCCACCAGTTCCTGGTTTGCCATTCGGCTGCATCAACGACCAGTCAATCGAGGAACCTCAAGCCCACCACGACGACAAGACTCGATTCGACTCCCCGATCAACAGCCCATTGAGAGGAAATTTCGCCATGGCTTCCCTCAGGACTCAGCACGCCGCTCGGCTCCTGCGCTGCGCAACGGCCACCCGCGCCGCTATGCCGTTGACGGCTCGCCGCTTCCAGAGCTCTGTCACCACCGCGCCGGCCGCCGTGCCTTCGAGCGACCCCAACCAGCCCGACTATGAGATCAACCACGACAAGGCCACCTCGTGAGTGCTTTTGGTAGGCGAGAATCGCAAGACCTAAGCTGACCATGGCATAGAACCTTCACCCCCGTCCCCAAGCGCATCCAGGACGGCAGCGAAGACGTCCCCTACATCCAAGCCGCCACCGTCTCTGGCGCTCCCATGGAGCTTCAGGGCCGCACAGTCCGGTACGATACCCATACTCGACACCCTCGACGAATATCCTCATTTGCAAACGCCACGAATTGTGCCACAGAATACTGCTAACACACCACGCAGCATCTACCAAGAAACCAAGCCCGCCACTCAGTCCGGCAACTGGCAGGGCCACCACTGGCGAATGGACTGGGACATCCTCCCCAAGGGCCACCGGTGGGAGAACCCACTGATGGGCTGGCAGTCGTCGGGCGACGTGATGCAGGGAACCAAGCTGAACTTCAAGACCAAGGAGGACGCCATCCACTTCGCCGAGAAGCAGGGCTACGAGTTTTTCGTGCAGGAGCCCCAGAGCCGCAAGATCACGCCCAAGGCGTACGCCAACAACTTCCTGTACTCGGCGAGGAACCTGAAGCACATCCGGACGAAATAGATGGTTCTGGGCTGTGAGGGGCTAGATAACGGGGGATGTGTACATACGTGTGCAGGAATTGAGTGATCAGAGTTAATTCGCCATTGTATATGCTCAGTGGCCTGTACCTCTCGCATGGAGAAACAAACAAGATGAGTCTGATGTTTATGTTTTTTTTTTCTTACAGATGCGTTTTCCTCATTAACATTGAGCATTAACGTGGCAACTGTGAGTATGAACATGGGTTTGGGTGGCTAGAGTGCACTGAAGGCGGAATAGGAGTGGTGAGATGATGGCGACGGGAACAACGGAAGAGAGAACACCAAAGAACATCTGGTGATATCCGGAGAAGTTGAACCAGACCAATGTGCGTTAGATGGGCCAGTAGGCTATAAGGTACAAATCAATACCTACTTCAGCGTCACGAAAAGTAGTAGTTTAATATTCAACTCGGCTCGCGCACGCAATCACCAAGACATGATTGAGAGTAATGTTTCGCTGGTATTATGAAGTCCAGTGCAAATGCTGTGGTCCTGTGGTGCTAAAGTTCAAATCCCTCCAACCTGGGTGAAAGGTGTGAGGCATCTGCCATGTCTTCAGTCGCAGACACAAACTGGCCCGTCGAGCCTTCCTCCTCAATCAAGAAACCATCAGATCCTGAAACTGACTCGGACTCCAGGAAATCATCCTCAAACTCGATTTGCGACTGGAAATCCTCGCCGTTGAGGCTGGAGCGCGGCCGAGCATCTACCTCGATGACCGACGACTCGGAGGATACTCTCCATTCCGAATCGACCATGGGTATTGAACCATCTGTCACAGGATCGAGTTCGACCCGTTGCCCTGGGGTCCAAGACGACCAGCCTGTGTTTACGATGGTCCACTGCTAATGAATTTTGCGATACAAAAAATCTACTCTCTAGGTAATAAGCATCGAGTCGTGTCCCTCTTCGGGACGGTTGAGACCGATGTCCAGCCTCTCAGGCAGAGACTTCTTGCTGGCACGAGCGGTTTGCTCCGCCCAAGCCCTCATCCGGACAAGCTCGCGAATCGACGCCTCTCGCCGCTCCGACATCCGCTGCAGGACAGCCTTGTTGACATTGTCCGCGACCTCTCGCCGCAAATCAGGGTGCAGGATGGCAGCCTGCTGGGGCTCGAGGCTGTTACGCGGCACCACCAATAGAGCCATCGTCTCCTCGAGGTCGTTGAGAAATCGAGGATCGGTCACGGCGCGAGGGGCCAGGTGCGTCTGGGCGAACTCGAGGGTAGCGATCTCATCCGAGGATGCGGTCGAGGAGCGGATGCGCTCAACGAGCTGCAAACGCAATAAAGCGAAGTGCAGGGTGGGATCACGGTCCAGTATCTGATCATTTTGTTAGATCGGGCTGGTGCAAGAAGCGATCGAAATAAGAAAATGGATGGTGTTTGCTCAGTAAAAAGTGGTTGTTTCTCATCACGATCCGGAGATCATATGAGTGGTGCATGTAAAACTCGTGTTCTAATCATAGCAACGACGGAGGAGAAGGAGAAGGCGCAATCTTACCTCAGGATCGAGATCATTCAGAGCCTCTATTGCCGACTGCACACTACCAATGTGAATGGAATGCTGAATCTGCTGGCGCAGGCGGATGGTATCGTCAGCCTGGTGTGGCTGAAGATTGGCCTCCTTGCTGAATTTTGCGGCAGCGTTGGGGTAGCCTTCCATCATCAGGTAGTCGAAGATGAGTGAGTTGATATCGCTGGAGAAGGCCAGGTCAGCATGATGTCGAACCAATGCGGTGCAGCGGCATGAGGCGAGATCGGAAGGGTCAGGCAAAATTTATATCGACTTTCTCCGCACGGAATTGCTAGGAGAGATTCCCATTGTGATAGTTGTTCATCATATTGGTTTGTGGTAGGTAGGTGGAGGGTCTGGAGCGGAAGATAGGGTGGTACAAACCTCTTGGGCGATTTCACGTCATCGACGCGCTCCTCGAACGAGTGCTTCATTGGCGTAGCTGTTGACGCTGACGAAGTCTGAAGAACGAACCGTCTTAGCAACTGCCGAGGCGTCGCCTGCGATGCAAGAGCTAACGAACCATGATTCTCTCAAGGGTCTCGCGAACGAGATCGGCAGCTGCTCTGTTCCAAACAGCGACGGAGGTGGGATCGTTGGGGTCCGGCAATCCAGACATGCGGTGGGGGGAGAGGGGGTAAGTTGTGGGATAATGTGATTCTAGGAGCAGTCGTGATCGAGGAGATGCTGACGCCGAAGAAGTGACAGCTAGGGGGGTTTGTGGTGGAACATTTGGGCCCAGGCTGTTCGATGGCGAAGAGCAGGGCTGAGTAGAGAAGAATGAAGGCGAAGACGAAGACGAGTTGGGAGTGAAGAATGGAATGCAAAACGGGCGCAGCGTTGGCTTTATTTGAAAGCAGGTGCAGGGCCAGGTGTGGGTTCGACGACGAGGCTACCAATCAGAGAGGGCTCGGCTGTGACCTAATGCAGAATGTGGGCTTCTCAGCTTTCGCTGTGAGGACACCCTCGGGATGTCTACTTTCGTAAGGAGCCTGCCCTGACCAGCTTGAGCCGGTTAGCGAGAGGCTGGGAGCTACCACCTACCTGAAAGCGCTAAACGCGCGCTGTAAATATAGTGTGAGAAATGATGATCCTGCCTACATGTGACGGAAGTGGCCTCACGCGACCTCCTGCCCTCGGTTTTCCTCCCATTGATGTCTATCAAGTCCCCTTCTCTTCTTCATACAAAGTTGATCACCTAGTACGCAACATCGTTCAGCTTTCGAAGCTCGCTTTTTCCCTCCAACAGACCAGCCGAGTGGGCATCTCCAGTGCTGAGCTTCTACGCTGTCCAGAGGTCTAGACTCCACCAAGCTATCTTGACAAGGCTCCTTATCTGTTTATCACCCTCCCACGCCTCTTCCCGGCTTCAATTGTTCGGAATCCAAGCTTCGGAGGGCGCCGATAGACGCCTGTATCGACGTGCTGCGTCTGCGCCTGCGTCCAAGTGTCTACAACTCGTCCTGCCGCCTGTGTCTACATCTTCGCATCAGAAGGTCCTGTCAGCTCACGCCCTCAAGTTACTCCCTGTGGCAACCTGATCCTCCGCCAGCCAATCGACCAAACTACCCCGCGGCACCTCACTCGCTGATCCGAGACACAGCGTCCAGCCCGCCATGACCGCCAACGAATCTCATGTTACGGTGCAGAAGCGCCTTCATTATGCACCTCCCTGGGCCGACGTGTCCATTATTGGCATTGCAGGCTCGTCAGGCTCTGGCAAGTCGACGCTGGCCCATGCCATTTGCAAGAAGCTGAACTTGCCTTGGGTTGTCATCTTGTCCATGGTACGCTTCAGCTGAGTCGAGGGGGTTGAGTGGGCGCAACTGACATGAGAAGGATTCTTTCTACAACCCTTTGACGCCGGAGCAATCCAAGAGAGCTTTCAAGAACGACTTTGACTTCGACTCCCCAGAAGTGAGCTCTATCTACACTTCAAGTTCCAAAAGTCCTCTGCTCACAGTGCGCAGGCTATCGACTTTGACGTCTTGACGCAATGTCTCCGAGATCTCAAGGCTGGGTGCGTTTTTCGTTCAATTGTTCCTTGCATAAGACATTCTGCAGCATCCCCTGGGCTCTGACTAACAAGGAGCAGCAAGAGGGCTGAAATCCCCGTTTACTCTTTTGCCAAGCATCAGCGTCTGGATCACTCTACGACCATCTACTCACCCCATGTCTTGATCCTGGAGGGCATCTTTGCCCTGTATGACCAGCGTATTCTGGATCTGTTAGACATGAAGGTATGGCCATTTCATGTGCCGAGATTGCAACTCGGACTGACTGCAACAGATTTTCTGCGAGGCCGATCCCGACACATGCCTTTCAAGACGAGGTTTGATGTCTAAAATTTGGCTGTAATGGCACGCGCTTACACCAGCAAGTGCTCCGCGATGTCAGAGAACGCGACCGTGATGTCGAGGGTATCATGAAGCAATGGTTCGGCTTCGTGAAGCCCAATTTTGAGAAGGTGGGCACTTCAGCTCGTTGAACGAGCGTCGCTAACTTGGCGCAGTTCGTCGAGCCTCAACGCAAGGTAGCTGGTAAGCCACATCAAAATTTCTAGATGTTGGACCTTTACTTACGGAAGCAGATGTCATCGTACCTCGGGGTATCGAGAACCAAGTTGCTATGAGTAGGCCTTCTGTCGATTCCCTGCCGTGGCCAGACTAACGATCGTCAGCCATGGTGGTTCAGTACATCGAACGAAAGCTTGTCGAAAAGTCTACCCATCACCGTGCCGCCTTGACTCAGCTAGAGATTGACGCAGCGTCAGAACCGTTGTCTGACAAGGTCTTCATTCTTGACCAGACGCCACAGTTGAGGGGCATGAACACCATTCTCCAGGACATCGACACCTCTGCTGAGGATTTCATCTTTTATTTCGATAGGCTGGCCTGTCTCCTGGTAGAGAAGTATGCTGCCGACCTCTCCTTTGAAGCCGTAGCTGACGAATCAGGGCCCTCAACAACGTGCGCTTCAAGGAGTACGATGCGGAAACACCCGGGGGGTACAAATACAAGGGCCTACAGGCCGAAGGCGAGGTCACGGCAGTGCTCGTGCTCCGAGGCGGCGCCGCGTTCGAGACAGCACTGCACAGGCTGATCCCCGACTGCCGTACCGGCCGTATCCTCGTTCAGTCGAACGTGCGGACCGGCGAGCCGGAGCTCCACTACCTGAAGCTGCCCAGCCATATCCAGAAGAGCGAGAGCGTGCTCCTGATCGACACGCAGATGGCCAGCGGCGGCGCGGCCCTGATGGCCGTGCAGGTCCTCGTCGACCATGGCGTCGCGCAGGAGAACATTGTGCTGGCATGCTACCATGCTGGCAAGCTGGGCGTGCACCGGTTGACCAAGGTCTTCCCCGGAATCTCTGTCGTGTTGTGTAACATGCTGCCCGATAGTGAGAACCGCTGGGTTGAGAAGAGGTACTTCCGGTGCTGATTGATGGTGTGATGAGGTTGGATTGGGTTTTTGGATACAGCCGTGGCGAGGAAATAAATAGGACGACCATCTGGGATGATGCGCATGATGTTCACAACTTTTGCGACTACGACATTGGTGTTACTTCCTCATGCCCGTGACGTTGCTTGCCATTTGACACGTTGAAGGCTCTCAGGACAGGATTTACTACGAGCCAAGTAGTGTCTTCGATCGCTGCCTACCTGAAGGTAAGGTAGGTACCTACCTTATTACCTTGCTTGTGAATTCAGTACCTTATGGAAATGTTAGGAAACCGAAACAGGTGTTGGGCACTGTCTGCCAGTGGCAAAGCGTGCGCTGTGGCAGTTTCTAAGGTAAGGTATAGTAGGGCGATACTAAAAACAAATAGTACCTACTTATTAGATTTTAGAGATATTTCGATAATATAACTACCCGACTTTAAGCCTCTATAATAATTATAATTTAGGTATAGCTACTTAGTAAATATAACTAATCGAAAGGAAATTAAATTCTAAATATATCTATATAGTAATATTTCGTATACTACCCTTATATGTTAATATATACTTAGAAGCGGTCGCGTATGCCTATAACGAGGCGATTTAAGAGGTCTTCTTCGAAATTAAGCTATACCTCTACTACTACTTTTATAAGACATTCTATAGAGGCGTTATTTAAACTAGTAGTCTCTAATAAATAATCTTTCTTTAGGATATATTCCTTAAGTAAAGACTATAGGTTTTCTATAGGGTTTAAGTTAGGGCTATATAGCGGCTACTCGAGTATAGTATACCCTTCCTCTCGAAGCTATTCTCGGATAATTCTCGCTATATTATTATTATTATTATTATACTCCGTAATACCTATTTAGTAGGTACCTTTAACGGTCCTTCCCTATTCTACTTATAGGGGGGAAAAATTTACTTAGTACCTTAGGCCCTAAGCTAGAAAAACCCCTATACCCTAGTTATTTTAGGTTCTCTGCGTACCCTACCCGTACCCTAGCTATTACTAGGGTAATAATCTTCTACTACTATCTAGATCCTACTTCTAGTCTAGTAGCTAATAGGAATCGGCTTTACTACTTTTATTAGTAATTAAAGTTATAGTATAATAGCCCGGACCTATACTAGGGCTAGGGCCTCTACCCCCTTAATATACCTAATCTAGTACTAGCGTATACCCTTTATACGCCCGTCCTATAGGGCTTTTCTCTAGCTACCTGTTATTTCCCCTACCCTCCGCGTTCCTTCCTTTCTAGTCCGCTCCTCCCTTCTCTATTACTTATTATTCTCTATTATCTTTTAGTATTAAATAAGGAGCGCTTTCCTTCCGAGCGCTCTCCTTCCCTAGGCTATTCCCCTCCTTCCCTTAGTTTTACGGGTTTCGGTTACTACTATGCCCGGGCCCTAGCCGGTCGGGTAACGATACCCTAATAGGTAGGCGCTAGTTAGGGCAGCCTTCGATATTTTAGCGCCTTTCTTTATTACTATCCCCTATTTATAAGTACTTTAAATCGATTCTAAGTACCTTCCCTCTACTATATCCCCGTCTACCTTCCTACCTTACCTAGAGGGACTATATATATTATAGATTTCCCTTCTATTCTTCTTCTTCCTCTTCTTCTCTTCCCTAATAATAATAATAATAGTAATAGTAGTAGTAGTAGTAGTAGCTATAATAGTACTAGTACGTCCCCCTCCCCTCTCTACTCTAGGCCGGGGCCTAGCTATACTTAGTCCTTTTCCCCCCCTCGTTTAATAGCTGCTTTTACTACGTTTCCATAGCGGGACTATTACGGGCCCGGCTAACCTTCCGCCTTAGATACCTTATCGTCCTCCTTCCTAGAAGACTCCGGCTAAGAAGAAGTCGCGTCCCCTTATAGCTCCCTAAACCCGGCCCCTACCGCCCCCTAGTCCTATATAGTTCCCTGCGTTCTAAGCTATAAGTTACTCCCCCCCCTAGTCCTAGGTTAGGCCCTACTAACTTTCCTAGCTATATCTATTATATTAAGTATACTAGGACTAATAACGAGCCCGGCTTTAAAGGGTACTATAATATTATTAGTAAGCTACTTCTCTATTCTAGACCTAGTCCGTCCCCGTTCTAATTATAGTTTTTCTAAGTAATAGCTATAATTACTATTATTATTCGAACTTTTATAGCGCTTATCTTCCTATAAGTCCTAGCCTCTTATACTCTAGGCCCTAGCCTTACTTACTAATTTCCTTTTAGATTCTACTCGTTTCTAGTAATACTAGCTAGGCTATTCTTAGCGCTACCGCCTACCTATATAAGGCTATTATAGCCCCTACCCGGGCCTAGGCCGAGAGCGCTTTAAAGGTCGCCGTCTATTAGTTTAACTATACTATACGCGGAGTTAAGAAGGTCCTAGCCCGGACCCTTACTTCTAGTAGCCCCCTTACTAATATAAATTCTACCTAGCTCTCGCGTATTAAAGATATACTCGAGGCCCTCCTTACTTATAATATTAGTATCTCTCCCCTTCTAGTCCCCTACTAGTCCTACTACTAACGTCCTCTAGTAGATTACTATTCCTAGTACTATAACTAGGTACGAGTCCGCTAAGGGCCCTAGTAGTAACCTAGGCGACGACGAGGATTCTAATAATAGCCTCTCTAATATTACTAATAACTTCGAGGACGCCTTAATCCCTAGCCGGCCCCCCCCCGGGCCTAAGGATAGAAGTAGCGAGTCTAGTACTACTCCTTAAATAGTAACTATAGAGTAAGGAATATAGTAGTCCTAGTATAATAGAACCCTAGTCCTAGCGCAGGCCCTAGCCCTAATTATATAGCTTAATATCCTAGTGCGCCCGGAGGAAATAACGCTTATTCCGCGCCCTCTTATACTTTTCCTATACTTCTACTATACTATACCTAGTCTATATCCTTCTCGTATCCCTTTAAGTATCCCTATTTCCCCCGTTTTCAGACTAGATCTATATTACTAGTTAGTATTCTAGTAGTCGCCTAAGGTCGAATACCTATTTCGCTATTATCCTAGCTTAGCTCCCTATCCCTAGGGCCTATAGCTAGTCGCCCTAAGTATATAGTAAGTATAGTAAGAGTTTATTTAATACTTCTCGTTCGTCTTCTAGGTCGTCGTACTATATTCCGATATACTCTATAGTCTCCTTCCCCCTATCTAAGT
Source organism: Verticillium nubilum (assembly GCA_002851675.1). NCBI lineage: Eukaryota > Fungi > Ascomycota > Sordariomycetes > Glomerellales > Plectosphaerellaceae > Verticillium > Verticillium nubilum. The sequence goes on from NMXI01000007.1 coordinate 370,505, forward strand.
ATCCGTAGCGTAGTATAGCTACCCTGGGTACGTTACGGGCCTATAGGAAGGCTCGAAGGCCGATTTTCTCCGTCTGAATTTAGGTTAATATTAAACTTAGAGCTTTATTTAAGCCTTCGTATTAGCGTATAGCTTTTAAGTCTAGGGCCCTAGTATTCGCTGCGATTTCGGCCTATAACCGGGTAAGTACCTCCCCTTCCTACCCCCTAGCCTATTTATTATAGGCTAATTCCTTAGGGGGCGTTCCGCTTTACTATCCCTCGAACTCGAGGGTCTTTTAGAGGAACGGGGAGATACCTCCTTAGCCCGGCTAGCGTCCTCGCCGGGCCTATAGTATAGCTCTTACTAACTCGCCGAATCCTAAGATCGTTTTTACTATATTAGTTAATTTAGTTCTCTCGAAGAAGGCGGCTACCCTACTTCTTAGGTAGGATCCTAGTAGTAGGATTCCTACTTCTAACTCTAGATATTAGATCGGTATTACCTTATACGCGCCTAGGGCCTAGTATAGGTAGGTATTCTAGACTACCTTTAAAGCTCTTATCTTCCCTTCTCTCTACTTATCCGTCCCTTCTAGCTATAAGCTACTCTTATATACTATTACGCTCTATACTACTACTATATATAGCTATTTAGCGTCTCGGGCCGGGTACCCCTAAATCCTAGCTATAAGCCTAGTAATTATATATAACTATATTACTATCTTATTCTTTACCCTCCTAATATAGGTTAAGAAATTTAGTTTATAGTCTAGCTAAACGCTAAGGAGCTTTACCCCTTCTAAGGGGTTAATAACTATATTTCCGAGCTAGGCCCTAACTATTAGGGGCGCCCTAGCTCTAGAATAGATTATTAGTTTACTCTTTTCTAGTTCGAATTCGAGGCTACTCCGTTTAGCCTAGTCCGCGTACTAGGCCTAGGCCGCCTCGAGCTATCTTACTACCTAGTCCTCTATATAGCTAAACGCTACTAGTATAGTATTATCGGCGAAGCCGATCGTCTATACTAGGCCTAATCCTCCTACCTCCTTATATAGTATCGAAATATAGAGTATAAAGAGAATAAGTAATAGAAGGGAGCCTTATAGGACCCTAGCAAATATCCGCCTTAGTCCTATTAGAGTCCCGTCTATAATTAAGTTAGCTATTCGTTCTAATAGGAAGGACTTTACTTACCCGACGATCTAAGCCCCGAAACCCTTCTAGCTTAGGACGGTTAGGAGCCTCTCGTAGGGGACTATATCGAATACCCCTTTAATATCTAGTATTAGGGTTCCCGCCTATCTATATTAGGCCTAGGCCGTTTTTACTCCTTCTATAAGGCTCTAGAGTACTATTTCTATATTTCTATTCTATTAATTACCTATCTAGCCCTTAAAGAGGCGCCCCTCCGCTTCTACTATATCGGCTATCCTTATAGCTACTATTCTCTCGAGGATTTTTACTACTATACTTAGAAGCGATATTAGTTACTACCCGGCTAGTATCGTATAGGCGGTTTCGGGCTTCCTTAGTTTTTTAAGTATAATAACAAGCGTAACTTAGAACTAGGCTAAGTAATAGCCTAGCTTAAAGCTCGCTATATAGATAGCTACTATTACTTATATTATTAGTCTTCCCGCTACTCTAATTAGGCCGAAGGCGAGGCTATTATTCCTTCTAGTTTTCTATCCGGGCCTTACTTAGATTACTTCTATAACCTTATTTAAAGTAATATTACTTTTAATAGGAGGTAAGGCTAGGTAAGCCCGGCCTAATTTAATAGTAGTACTTCCTTTTTCCTAGAGGAAAAACCTCTAGCTAAGGAGGTCGGCTTTAGCCTACTAGTTCTAGACTAATAGCTAGTCGGGGCCCTAAACGAAGTTAGGGAGGGAGGGGGGGTCCGGTTTCTCTATATTCTAGAAGCGAGCTTACTTTACTAAAGCCTAAAGAGTCTTCTTCCTAGGGTCCTAGCCCGCCCTAGCTATAGTACTTCTCTACTACTTCGTCCTCGCTCTTACTTCTAAGTCGGCCGCCTCCTTTTCAGCTCTCTAGAAGTCCTCCTACTTCTAGTACGTACGTCGCTCCTAGTACTACCTCGCTATGGACTTTACCTAGGCCCTAGCTATACTAATATCTACTATCTACTAGACCTCGTAGTTTCTTATTAGGGTTTAATATCCTTCCTTCCTCTTAGAGGTAGACGCGTCTACTACCCTTTATAGGTCTCGAACGAGATCCTCTACGGCCGCGTCTAGGGCCCTAGGTATTATTAGTTCCCGGGCTTAGGGGAGACTTATCCCTTTCGCTGCCTCCTAGGCTTTTCCCTTATCTATCTCCTTCTATCTCTACCTAGGGCGGGCCCTAGATAGTAGTCTCTCGTTCCTTTAGTTAATATAGACGACTTAGAGGAAGTAGTCCGAGCTATAAACTTCATAGTCCCTCTCGTCTAAGAGGGTAGCTCTTAGGGCCCTAGACGTCTATAAATAGTCTATAGTACTTAGTCTCCTCCCTAGCCTAGCCTATATAACCCTTCCTCTTTTAGTAACTAGGTCGAGGTCTTACTATATTACCTAGAAGAGGACTTCTTCTACTTACGGGCTCGTTCTATTAAACTTATCCTATAGCGGGTAGTAGCTATTTATATCTACTACTACTACGTACTAGCCCTATAGCGGGACTAGCGGGAGCCGTTTTACTAGATAGGTCTATCCTAGTCCTATTCGACCTTCTACGTAGATATTCTAGACTATTACTATCCTATCCCCTTTCCTAAGTATAATAGCCCCTTAGTCTTCTCCCGTTTCCTATATATACGTCCTAGGCCTATAGCGTTTATAGACGTACGTAGCTATACGTCCGCTTCCCTATATTAGTTAGTATTTAGAGTTTATTAGGGCTTTTAGATATCCTATAAATAGATTTCTCTCTAGCTCTTAGATAGCGACTATATCGTATCCGGCCTAGGTCCGGAGTAGTATTTCCGCCCTATTCTATTTAGAGCCTATATTCTATAATAGGATCTTTATTATTTAGTATCGTATAGGCTTATCCTAGCTATTAGTTCTATTTCCCGTTATTAGCTTAGTTTTAGTAAGGGCGCTAGGGTTTCTCCTAGGCTCTGCTTAGTTATAGTCCTTTCCCTTTACTAACCTATCGTATATAAGTCTATTAGGCCTAATTCTACCCTCGCCCTCTTAAGAGTATATAGTCGACCTAGTCCCCTAGGGATCCGAGTCTAGGCGACGATAAGTTATTAGTCTATTCCTAGGGGGGACCCTACTCTAGAGCTTTAGGGTCTCCCTCTTAGGTTCGAAAAGTCGAATTCCCTCGCCCTCGGCTTATAAGCCTCCCGTACTCTCGCTTCCGCTCGTTTTTATACTTCGCATTTACTACTTAGCACTCTATAGTCCCTATTATAGATAGTATAGTATTCCCTAGTCGGGTCTATAATAGCTAGGTAGTTTAAAAATAAGCTACTATTATATTATCTCTACTTAGTTCCGTATTAGCTATAGACCTTTTCTAGGGCTTCGTAGCGGGTAGCTATATAACTAAACCCTAAGTACTTAAAGTAGCGAAGTAGTCTAACCTTAGGGTCCTAGGGTTTATAGTTAAAGAAGCTACTACCGAGTAAGAGGCCGTTCCTAACTAACTAGTCTATTACTTCTAGGCGAGTAGCCTCTAGGACTATATAGGCTCTCGCCCTAGGCCTACGTCTAGGGATACGAATTCTAATCCTTATAATGCTCGCCCCTAGGTTCGCTTCCCTTATTTCTTTTAGGACCTCTTCTTCGGGTAAGTCCCTAACTATATCCTAGGCGATCCCTTTTACTATTACTAAGTATATCCTTATAGCGATTATAGCTATAGGGCCGAATACCTATTTAAGCTACTTTAAAGTATTCTCTATTTACTATTCTATTAAAGTCTAGACCCGGACTATAATATCGCTACTCTTTAAGTAGCGTATGCTTATAGCTTCCCTATTACTTAGTTTATTAAGCTAGCTAACGATTTCCCTATCCGGGCCTAGGCTAGGCCCGTCCTCTATATTACTTCTCTTAATAATAAATTCCCTTAGTATCCTAGCTAGGATAACTTTAAGTAGTACTATTATAGGTCCCTATTAGGATAGCCTAGGCCTCGTCCTATAGGCTATAATATCTACCTAGCTTATTTACTTACTATATTCTTAGTAGGGATCTCTCCCTAGGCCTATTATACTTAGGGCGTCTCTTATAGCTTTATATATAGTCTCCTTAATTACTAGTATCGGACCTTAGTTTATCGTTATAGGCCCTAGGCGGGCTACGGCCGGGTTCGTCGTATAAGCGTCGTATTATAAGTATACTATCTCGAGTACTAGCTTTAGGGCCGCTTCGGCCCTAATCCCGTTAGCTAGTATTCTAGAGAATTCGGTTTCCTTTAATTAGAGGTTTCCCCGTCCCTGGGTCGGGCCCTAGCCGTAGCCGTTTCCGTTATCGACGCGGTTAGCGTTATTCGTATCCCTAGGAGCGCCCAATTCGCCTATTAACGCGTTAGGAGCCGCGCGCCCGGTATAGGCCCGGTCCGTTATTATTATAAGGGTAAAGAGGGCCTTAAATACTCGATTCTAGGCTTAATTCCGAATTTAGAGGTAGTTTATAAAAGTTAGGGGGGTATTCGTAGTTTATATTAAGTTTTTTTTACTTAATATATTCTTACTATATAAATAGAGGAATTATCTTATATAAAGATAGAGTCGAAGTCTATTACTATTAGAAGGTTCTCCCTTAATACTTCGAGATATAACCGAGAAGTAAAGCTACTATAGGGTACTTAAGGGTTACTATAAAGAGGTACGAGGTTAGAACGGATTCCCTAGCTAAAATACGCCTAAAATATCTTTAAGTACTATATTAGTTTATTACGCGCGTTAACGTACTTACGTTCGAGCCTATTCTTACTTATTTTAAGTTAGAATTAGTAAAGTTATATAGGAATAAAGAAGAGGAGTAATTTTACTATATAGAACGAATACCTATTTCGCCCTTTTACCTATTCTATACTTAATAATAGTCTTATTATAGACTCGTAAACGCTTATACTATAAAGCTAGCTATTTAATATACTCTAAATAGAATTTAAACGTTATATAGTATATTCTTTAATAAGTTTTAGTCTTTATAAGGCTTTATAATATATAATACTAGTATACTTTAGCTATTATTTAATAATATACTAATATACCTGCCCCTAGACTAATTAAACTATTTAAGAGTTTAAAATAAACGGATCTATATCTATTATACGCTTTATCGACCTTTTATCGCGTTTAGAAAGCTTAGTTAGGCGCCTAGGGCGAGGGTTAGATCGGGTACTAATTTAGTTATTATATTAGTAGTTTACTTCCCTTATAGTACTAGCGCTCCTACCCTCCTTCTCAGCTACCTTAGCGGAAGTATAGCTATTATAATATATTATTAAAAAGCGCGTGCGCTTATAAGGCGACTAGTATTTTTTTAGGCTTCTAACCCTTAAATTATAGTATTAACGAGGTATTTAATAAAGGGGTAGTAAGTAGCGGTAAGGGTATAGGAGTAGTGTTGCAAAATCTGTTCGTTTTTAGTATCGCCCTACTATACCTTAGGTCCTTTACCTGCCTAAGGTACCTAGGTACCCACCTAATATACCTTAAAGGTAGGTATCCTGTAGGCCTGTGCATCCACCCCAACGTAGTTCCGGCTTTAACATTACTCGTCTCAAAACACTATCACCTGCCACTGTCCACTGTATACTGAACTGCACGGCTGCAAGTACCTATCTTACATGAGAATCACCGACATAACTGTTCAATAGCCCTCTAAATTCAGTATTGGCTCCATTCGACACCATGGCAGCTCAGCCGACCATCTCAGACGAGCTCATCTCGAAGCTCACCTGTACATTGGAACTAGACCTACACGGAACGATACGGAACATTCCCCCTGCACGGCCTTCAGCTGTACACCATGAACCCGCTTGTCCTTTGCTCGGGTTACTCAATATTTTAGCTGCTGAACTCTTGCTGCTCATTTTCAACCTGCTGGATTTCCAGTCCCTGTCCCGCATCTCCCGCGTCTCCTTGAGGGGCAAGGCTGTCGTGGAGGCCATGCCAGCGTACAAAGACTTGATGGAGCACGCGCCGGAGACACTGAACGCGCTGGGAAAGACTCGACTGATCCGCTACCACTCCGCGCCTTTGCTGCGCCAAACTCTTCGATCAGACAAGTGCGTCTCATGCTCCGACTTTGGCGGCTTTTTGTTCCTACCGACTTGCGAGAGAATCTGTTTCGAATGCCTGCATCAGAACCACGCATATTGGATGACCACCACCACTATCGCGAAGCAGTGTTTCGGCCTAACGGAAAGCCACCTTTTAAAGATTCCGGTCCTGCATAGCATACGCGGGACGTACTCTGTTAGGTTCCAAGTCTCGCGCCGCCGGGTCTATCGTCTCGTCTGCGTGAAGCAGGCGAAACAGTTGGCAATCGGGGTCCACGGGTCGGCGGAGGCCTTGGCAAGCTTCCTCCCAACAGAGCGCCGAAGCAAAATGATGACGAGGCAGTTCTATGTACTCAAGCGGCTTCACGAGGAATCACTAGAGCCTCCTGGCTGCGACTTGTCGAAGCTGTCGTCAAAGTCAAACATGGTTGAGGATGACTTTGGTGGGATGGCATCTATTCGCTTTCCTTTCTTGACGGGAGCGACGGCAGATCGTGGACGCGTATGCCGAGGATGCCGCGTTACGTATCAACACTATCGGCAGGGCGAGCTACCAGCCAGTGTCTTATCATCACTTGCTCCGCCAGAGCTTAATCCGGAGCGTCCACTTCTTGCCACGACGTCTCGGCTACGGTCAAGAAACGGATTTTTGGATCACATCAGGCACTGCTACGGCGTACGTCGGCTGCTTTCGGAATGGGGAGAAGACTTGACATCTATGAACGGCATTTCAACAGGTTAGAATTGCAGAAGCAAGAGGCTGAAGCTTCTATATAATCTACAAACTGGTGTCATTTGTGGTGGATGTTAAGGGATCAACCTACCCGATCTCAGCTCCGTCCACGCAAACTGCTGCTGCACCTCTCCCTGTCTCATCCATCAGCTCAGCGGCCAGCTCCTGAAGCTCCAACTGGACTTTCTCCTCGTCGTACATCTCGACATGTTCAAAGTCAATGATCTTGACATGTCCTGTTGATCTTTCCACCACAAAGTTGTAACGATTCGCGTCGCCGTGGACCAGACCCATGCTATGCAGCCTCCGCAAAGCCGCGTCACATTCTGGCAGGTCGGCATGGGAAGCAAAGTCGCCGTCATTCCGCTCCAACAGGGAGCCCACCATACGCCCTTGTTCGGTCAGGTGGCCGAGAAACTTAGGCGCGATAGATATGTTTTCTGGCCGCTGGTTTTTGGCAAGTAATTCGTACACAAGTGTCTCTTGCTCAAGCTGGGGGATCCACCAGTCGAAAATGGCTGTTTTTGAGAACACTTTCCTGCCCTCATATTCGACTTCCTGTACACGTTGCTTGAGACTCTTCACTTTCTTCAGGGAGAGAACTTCGATACAACGGGGGTGCCACCGCGATTGTATCTCGGCCAACGGTTCGAAAGAAATGGTCGACACGACGCTGCCGCCTAGGCCCCGAAACAGACGCATTTCTGTCCAGTCCGCGTCTGGAAAGGGTGGCAATTTTGGAATCAAGAGGAATGGTCGACACAGAGTGAACTCGTCAAAGATCTGATCGACGTGTGCAGAGGTTTTGAGATACTGAATCCTATTCCTGGCTCGGATACGATACATTGCTTCATCTTCTGATATCTCCTGACTCAGGATCTCGATGTCGGATTTCGAAATGACATTGTGGGAGCCGGTCGCCGAGTGAGAGAGCGAAGTCATCGCCTTTGAGGGTTCAGCTCGAACGGATAAGACTGTGCGGTTGTGTCGCATGGAGATTTCGAAATGGAGGCACGCCTTGTCTGGTATTCATGGTCCCAGGAGGCTCTCTCCAGGATTAATATCATCGGTATGACGAGGCCAGGAAATAGTCGTGGGCGGCCTCAAGAAACCTAAGCGCTTCAACTTTCAATTGCCGAGGCTGCAGCATGGTTACAAAGCACGTCCAGTCGAATTGGCCGCCGCGGTGGGCCAGAAGCTGGCGCAGGATCACGGTTCGAACACTTGGCCGGAGGATTGGGCTAACAGTACAGTCGACCGCAGCTCGTCCAGATTGGCACATAAACCAGACACGAAGGTGACTGAAGGCTGATCAAGTATAAAGGGACAATTATCGTCAGCTAATAATCAAACTAATTCTCAGTGTCTTCCATACACATTCAGTAAGTTCTCGACGACCCGTTCTCTAGCGTTCCTTGAGTAAGACATATATTAGGGTGCTGACTGCCGTTGTCTATAACTCAGAAAGCCGGCCCTTCGTCTTCTATTCGAAGCGACCGAAGGATACTATAAGAAATAGAAAGTCCGATCTAGAGAGAAACGTATATTATTATTACTACTGCGCATTGCACGCTTAATATCAGAACGCGTCGATGAGTAGAGTAAAGAGGTCTTCCGCAGTTCGCTTCCGCAGTCAATTAGCAGGTAGGTATAGGGTAGAATAATATCTAAAATCTGCCCCCGCACCTTTAGAGGCCGTCCCGCTATACCTTATATAGCTACTCGATAGCTACTACGCTTATAGAGCGCCCTAATAGCTCCGGTTTTATAACTACCGTAGTAAGGGCCCTAATAGAATCCCCCCCTTTAGGGCTCCTAGCCCCTAGGAGCCTCTATTCCGCTATATCCTGCGTTTACTATTATTATTATTATAATACTTATACGCTATTATCCTATTTATATTCCTCGATCCGTAGCTATAATATAGTACTACTCTTTATTACTTAGCGACGAAGCTACGGCGTTATATAGGCCCTTAATATTACTATTACCTTCTATAATTACTATTCTAAATTCTCCCTCCTATAACCTATTCTCGCCCTTATAATCGTAAGTCCTATTCCTATAGTCGCGCCCCCTTCTATAGCGCTCTAATACTAACGATAGCTTCTTCCTTCTATAATAGACTCTTAATATCTTATACTAGTAAGCCCCTTACTATTTTTCTATAGTTCGACCTAGCTAACTAATATAGTAGTACTACTACTAATAATAATAATAGTAGTAATAGTACTACTATTATAAGTCTCCTCTCCTTATAGGAACTATAATAGTAACTAATATAGTATAATAGATACCTAATAACGCTATTACTACTACTACTACTACTACTATTATTATTCCCGAAGGGGTTAAGGACGGCCCTACTACTCCTAGCCTAGACGCAGACGCTACCGCCGCCCTTACTACCGCTATAAGCGCCGCCCTAGTTACGGCCGCGGCTTCTATAGATCCCCTACCCCGCCCCCTAACCCCTAAGCCCGAGGATAGTATAGTCGAAAGTACGGAATACCTAGTCCCTTATAGCTAGTACGTCTCCCGTATCGCGGCCGCCCGTTCCGTCGGGTACTTCGATTCTACGAGAAAGGGGCCTATAGAGGCCTATATAGTATACTTCTACGGGAAGCGGAAATACGACGAAGTATATATAGTTATAACGTAGTTAGAGGTCCGTAGTTAATAGTATAGTAGATCCCCGACTACTATAACGCCCGCGCTACTACCGCCGAGCTCGTAGTCGCCCTCTACGCCCTCGCCGAGGCCGAGGCCGCGGGCGAGCCTGCCTTCGCCGAGTCCGCGGCTTTCCGCGAGGCGGCTTCGGCCGCTAAAGCTACCCTCCGCGCCGCCCGCGCTAAGGAGCGCGCCGTCGCCGCTGCCGAGGAGGAGGCCGAGGAGGCCGCCGCGCCTGCCGCCGCCGCCGCTAATAATAAGGAGGAGGAGGAGGCCGAGGCCGTAGTTATCGCTGCCGCTACCGTTACCCTTACTACTAACCCCTATGCCCTAGGCGGTCTATCCGCTACGTAGGCTAAGTGCCTTATATAGGTATAGGAGTCTATTATAGACTCCCTATACTATATTACTATAAGTATACTACTTACTTATAGAAGTATAGCTACTAACGTTCTCCTAGGACTATTATTCTTAAATTAGTAATAGCTACGCTTTTAGGTATTTTTTATATTTCTTAGGGTTTACCCCTATACTTCTAGGCTAGGTAGCTATAGATATCCGTCTTTTAGGGCCCTCTAGGGCGATACTTATATTTTACTCCCCTACGCTTCTAGGCGCGCGGCCTATAGGCTTAAATTAATCCGTTTTCTACTCTTTCGCTATTCTATAACCTATAGTTCGTATACTTCTATTAAATCGTCGCTAATATTAGTTACGGGTTCCTAAGAGTCGTCCTCTATACTATAGTTCTACTAGCGGATATAGTATTACCTCTTTCTCTATAGCCTATAGTAGCCTAGAATATATTCTATTAAGTACGTTAGCTCTTCCTCTTATAAGACGATTTTAGGGAGCTATTATACCTATTCTTATATTACGCCCTCTCTAGTCCGATATTCTTTAAGTATAGAGACTAAGAGAACGTTATAAATTCGGAAGTATAGTAGTAAGTCTAAGTAATAGGCTAGTTTATACGTTCCTATCGTTTCCGCTACTTTAAACGGCCCTAGCTATTTATCTGCGAGTTTTATACTAGGCCTCCGCTATTTAATATTATATACGGAGAGGAGTACTATATCCCCTATTATAAATTACTTCTCCGCTCTTCTTTTATCGTATCCCCTCTTTATCTAGAGTACTACTTTAAGGAGGTACTTCGCTATCTATAAGTATAATTCCTATAGCTCCTTAAACCGCTCTTCTCCTATAGTTATAGTATAGGCGAGGGGTCCTCTTAGTATAGCGTCTACTAGCCCTATAGGTTAGTATCCTATTAGTACTTTTAACGGAATAGTCCCGATACTACTATAGTCTATATTATTATACGCGAATTATACTAAATTAAACTTATCTACTTAGTCTATTTATTACTCTCTATAGTAGTACTATAAATAGTATTCGAGGGCCTAATTCTACTACTCTATTTAGCTATTAGTCTATAAGTAGAATATAGTACTTAGTCGCTTTTTAGTACTTAGGTAGTAGTAGAGGGTTATCTAGAAACGGCTTATAAATAGGCTTCTATAATTAGAGATAATCCCTATAGGTATTCTATATATATAGAAGATATAGTAGAATAGTATATCTATAAGGCCCGTAGCTATTAGCGCTTTTATTATAGGGATATAGAGCGTAAACTTAGTAAAGTAGTCTACTACTATAAGAATAGAGTTATAGGATCTATAGCCTATCTATATTATAGACTATAAGAGGCTAGTAATAAAATCTATTAATATTTCTCGCTAAGGGCGGTCTAGCGCGGGGAGGGGGCCGAGTAGGCTATACGGTTTATATATCTGCGGCTTCGTTTTCTAATAGGTATCGTATATCCGTATATAGTTAATAACGTCCCGCTATTACCTAGGCTAGAAGTACGCCCTCTATAGTTATTTTATAGTTTTAATTACTCTTAGGTAGCCCGTAGTTACGTTATCGTAATATATCTCGAGGATCTCCTTCTATAGTACTATCTCTCGTAGTATATATACTATATTATTTAGCCGTAATAGACTATCCTACTTAAGGGACTACTTACCCTTAGGACCTACGGTCTCTTCTCCTCCTATACTTAAAGTAATAGCTCCCTATAGCGCCCTAGTAGAATCCGTTAGCCCTCCGTACTTCTAGGCTACTATAGCCTTAATACGCTATTTAGTAAAGACGTCTCTTCGTTATATAGTCCGTAGTAAGTCTATTAGTAGCCCGCGGAGGCGGTAATCTACGGTTTTAGACTTACTACCCTCGGCTAGTAGAGTTTCGAGGGATACGGACTAGCTAGTCCTCTCCCCTATAATAGGCTTAAGTAACTAGCGGAGAGTCGCTACGCTATACTTCTCCTAAACGTCCTACTAGGAGGGGATTCGGTCTTTTAGGTTCCGTATAGCCCTTACTAGGGCGCCTAACCCTTACTATACTACTTCTAGGGTATCTATAACTATAGTCTATATAGTATCCTACTACGCTATTCGCGTATTTACGGGCTTCCCTTTTAGCGGTTCCGTAGTATTAGTCTCTACTTCTATTAATATCGTTAGCTATTTCCGTAGCTTCTCCTAGAGCGTTATTAGCGCGCTATCGTCTTCCGTAGGGGTTACTTAGATATAGTCTAGTCTTCTAGATAGTACGTCCGTACTATTATACTTCCCCGGCCTAAATATAATATATAGATCTATTATACTTATCTCTTCTAGCTATTATAGCTACTATATATTAGGCTATTTCTTAGTCTCTAGGAACTATAAGTTAAAATAGTCTATTAAGACCTTAATTACCTCCTATAAGTAGGCTAGGTACTACCTCTAATTCTATAATAAGTCTACTATAGCGAGTAGCTCTCCCTCGCCCGTATTATATCTCTTTTCCGCGTCTAATAACTTACGGGAGTAGAAGGCTACGGGGTACTAGCCGTCCTCGTACTTCTATAGTAGAATTACCCTAATTACGCCGTACGAAGTATCCGTTTCTAACTAGATTAAGAACTATAGGTCGAAGTACCGTAGTAGTAGCGTAGTCGTAAAAGCGTCGACTAGACTATAGAATAACTTAATTCCTATTTTAGAGAGGGCTACGGCGCCTATTCTTCTACCCTTTAGTTCGTTAGTTAGGCCTAGCGTAATACGCGAGAAGTTACGGATAAATCTATAATAGAAATTCGTAAACCCTAGGAACTACTAGATATCTCTAACGCTAGTAAGTAAGGGCTATTCTTAAAGTATAGTAATACGGTTTTCCTCTATTCTAATATTATAGGGCGATATTATATATCCTAAGAACGTCGTTTCCGTAGTACTAAATTCGTACTTCTTAAGGCTTATATAAAGGCTAGTTTCCCGTAGCCGTTCTAGGACCTCCCGTATATCGTTCTCGTAATCTACGGGGTCCTTACTATATACGAGAATATTATCGAGATATATAATATAAGTACGGTTAATAAGCCCTATAAGTATCTTATTAATATACGCCTAGAACGTCGCCGGGGTATTAGAGAGCCTAAATAGTATTACTATATATTTAAAGTACTTATAACGGCTATAGAATATAGTCTTCTACTCGTCCCCCTCTATAATCCGTACCCTATTATACGCGGAGCGATAGTCTAGCTTTATAAAAACTATAGCTTCGGATAAGTAGTCGAGTATTTCGCTAATAAGTAGTAGCGCTATATAATCCTTTTTCGTAATTTTATTAAGCCTATAGTAATCTATATAGAGCCGTAGTTTACCCCCTTTCCTAGGTACGAATAGGACTAGCGCTCCTACGGGGCTACGCGAATACTAAATCTATCCGCGCGCTAGGTTCTTATTAATATAGTTCCGTAGTTCGTCTAACTCTACGGAGTTTAATACGTAGAGTAGTCCCTATAGGGGGGCCTAGCCTTCTTCTAGCTCGATATAGTAATCTATATTCGTATACGAGGGAAGGGTCGCTACGGCTTCTTCTAAGAAGACGTCTACGAATTATTCGTACGCTATAGGGAGTTTAGCGCCTTTAGGGTACTATAGGGCGTAGTACTACTACTTCCTCCTCTAACCCCTAGTATTCCGCGCCTATAGAGGGACCTCTAGTACTTACTAGAAACGCGCTATCGCTCTATAGGTCCGTACTTCTCGAACGTTATCCGTAAGAGCGACTATCTTCTATATTATAGGGTATCTCTATTCCTTAGAAGCCTAGCGGATTATAGGATCCGCGGACTCTAGCTATAGGAGGCTAAGATATATCGGCGGGCCTACGATATCCGCTATAACGAAATCGAACTCCGTAGTTTACGTAATATTTACGCTATCTATAAGGCGAATCCGTAGTTTAGTAATTCCGTACGTTTATAAGGGGTTATTACTAGCGTCGTAGAGCTCCTTATAAGTCTATAGTTCGCTATTCTAGCTAGTCCTATAGAGGAACGCCTTAGATATTACGTTTTCGTCTATACCTAAGTTAACTAGGGCTATAGGGTAACTCTATTAATTATTAGCCCTTAGTATAATATAGAGTATTAGTCTCTACTTATTAGCTAAAGGCCCGGTCTCCTAAGTACTATAGAGGTTATTAGGATATATAGCGGCTCGTTTCTAGTTATAGTTATAGGCTAGGTAGCCTACTTAGTTATACTCGTAATAGGTCCTCGACTCTATACTATAGTCTTATTATTACTATAGTATAAGGTAGTTACTTATATAGTACCCGCGCTCTTAGTAGTTATAGTACTTAATCTTATAGAAGGGCTTCCGCGTAATTATATTAGAGGAGCTATAGGATCTTTCTTATAGCGCGGGCGTACTAGGCTTTTCTTTCGCTATTATTATCGGCGCGGGCGTCGAGGCGGTCTATAGGGAAGTAATAGATTCTACTAGGGCCTATAGGGGGCCCCTCTCCTATTCCCTCTATCGATTACGGAACGCGCCCCTATTATATCTACTATAGAAGAGTATAGCGCCGTTTCTCCCTTCCGCGCGTTCTAGGGATTTAGGGATCGTTACGAGGCTCTTAGTAGCTTCGATTCGCCGTACTACTACTATTAGCTCTTCTAAGTTCCGTAATTATTAAATCTATACTATAAGGGCTTATTATATAGTCTATTTTAGCCTAAGTAAGGAGGTAAGTAGTACGGGTAATAGGGGGAATATAGACTTCCGTATCTCTTATAACGTTATTAAATTCCTCTACGAATTCCTATACTACTTACCCTTATTTCTACTATAAAGTCGTCTACTTCCTTAATACGGAGAGCTATATTAAGCTATTACTATTAAGGTAGTCTTCTAAGAACTACTTAAAGTCTTTCTACGTTTATTAATTCTATAGTTCCTACGTCTCTTCCCGTATATCCTAGAGTTCTATAAGGGCTAGGGGAATATAGCGGCTTACTTAAGCCGTTTAGTCTATACTTATTATAAAGCGTTCTAAGTCTATACTAAACTACGTTTTATACCCTATAATAAAACTATAAAGTATAGTAGGCGTCTCCTACGAATATTCTAGTTACTATAATAGTATAATACCCCTATAGCGCGTAGTTAGGGAGTATAATAGTATAGTAGGATTAGTTTTAGCCCTTATCTTTATAGTTAGGGGTATAGGTCGTTAGTTACCCTAACCCTTAGCTTATTCCTTCTATAGTTACTCCCGCTATTATTTCCTACGCCGCCTTTATAGGGCTCTCTATAATTACTATATTTCTTCCTTAATCTCACTATCCTCCTTATCGCTACTACTATCGTAGGCCTCCCGCAGACGTTTATTATAGTTTACTATACCTAGTCCTCTTATACTTTACTACGGAATAGATAGGGGCGTAAGTTCGGAGCTACTATCGGAGTCGTCAGGGAAGTACGCTAGCGCAGTCCCCGAGTCCTCTCCGCTCCTATAGCTCCTTATAGTAGTACAGGTATCTATCCTCCTCTTATTACCGTAGTTCGTATTTCGTTATTAAAGTACGGAAGCCTTAACGGTCTACTCTATAGGGTAGAGATTTCAGTATATTAGAACGCGTCGATAAGTAGAGTAAAGAGGTCTTCCGTAGTTCGCTTCTATAGTTAATTAGCAGGTAGGTATAGGGTAGAATAATATCTGAAATCTACCCCCGTACCTTTAGAGGCCGTCCCGCCGCACCTTATATAGCTGCTCGATAGCTGCCGCGCCTGTAGAGCGCCCTAATAGCTCCGGTTTCATGACTGCCGTAGTAAGGGCCCTGACACTTGATGCCTCGACTGACGAACGGTATTAGGCTAGACGCTACTTTTCCTGTTCCCACGATAATGCGAAGCTAAATTCGCAGCCCAGTCAAATCTACAATGCGATATATTGGATCGGAACAATAAAGAATCGCGCAACTATTGTTTCAAGCACCTGGTGAAGGAAAGAAAGGCTAAGGATGAGTTCAGAGGACGCATTCCTCGATGAACGAAGTTACCCATATGCTCGTTATCTACAATTTGAAAGTCTATTCTTCGTGACGATGCCTTGCAATATCTATAGTTCAATTCTCGTGTTTTTCAGACCATGTTCATCATCACAATGAGGTTCTCTCGAGCTTCACGCTGTTACGGACTGGCCCCAGAAGGGCTTAGTGGCAGCTCTCACACGGCCGTAAGTTGCAGCAGCAGCTATCCAATTGAGCTAAAAGGACACGTATTGAATCAACGCTTCTAATTCAATTGAGCTGCATTCACGAATGTATAGGTAGCACTTATACCACTGCAGGGTATAACCACCAAGGACTTCACCGACTCTTGAAAAATCTAAACAACTTGGTCTAGCAAACTTTAAGCCGTAATTGTGATTCATGGATACCAGCCAGCAGCTGCTACAGTAAGCCATAACGTCGTGGGCCATCAACTTTTCTTTCAAGGCTTGTCATATCGTACCTTTTCCACCTACATCGGTAAATCCGCGCAGTTGCCAAGTGATGATATGGCATGCATTTTGGAGATCACGCCATGGTGGGACTGATACAATGGCTTCTGGGGGTCATTTGTAACATCAGTTGTATTCTCCCAGGGCTTACCACCCCAACTCCAGCCAGCACCATTCGACTTCAACTTCCACAACAAGACCTTGAATACTACCTGAAAGAAAAACATGGACTCTGTGCCCCAATAATTTCACGATGAGATCAGCAAATCACCTCAAGATCCTGCTTGCGACCTGCCAGCGTTGACCACCATCTCACGTCGGTGGCAGAAGGCTCTTGAGCCGGGCATTTTCAGCACAATCCCCTTGTAAAGCACCGAACTTGCTGTCTTCATGGACGTTTCCGGCACGAACGCCGCCACTAATTGAGGACCATCAATTATACTGTATTGTTGCCTGCCTACAGCGACGAAGAACGTGTGAGATTTGAGCACGACGTCGACAGACAGGCAAATGACGACGTATTCACGGCTGCGATATACAGTCTCTTTCATCTGCTAAAGTCCTGGAGCGGATGCAATGATTGTGAGATTCGGCTTCGTCTCCTAAGCGTGTATTTAGTCTCGGACCATCTCGTGATAACGCGGTCCTCATATACTTTCGTGCTCGAATTCACCTCGAGTCAAGACCGCTACGCCGACCGAAACATGGTCTCTGGACCTGGGGATTCAAATATCCAAATATACGTCTCCTGCGTCCCTTGGAGCTACCCGTGGTGCCTGTCGTGTGAATCCCCGACACGTCGCCCACGATGAGGAACGTTTGCGCCCGTGTTGCCGTTAATATGGCTGGCAGGCTACGGCGTCTTTGCAAGTATGACTAGAATTTGAACGACCTTGAAATAGAATACTTCGACGTCCATCGGACGTAGCGACAAGATCTGGCTCAAGCGTTTGCAGATGTGTTTCCTCGATCATCTGGCTTGGAATCTCTCAGCCTACTCAAGATCAGAAACAGCTTCCGTTGGACCCCGAGGTTCTCAGCGATTCGCGTGGCTACGGCTCACATGAGCGCGCTGAGAGAGATCAACATTCATGACATAATTGACGCATCCCTCCCGTGGCCCGGTCCGACCGAAGCATTATCGGAGCCTTATTGGCACAATCTTGAGCACCTTCGACTCTTCTTTTCTGCGAGACGGTCCTCTGGTGGTTGCTATGTTCGAGACTCAATCTATCGACTTGCAGATCCTCCAGATAGGGGGGTGCCTCCAGGATATCATGACGGCGAAGAAGGGAACTTGCAGGCTGAAAATCGTTTCTCTCACAGTGGACACTTCGGCATCACCGGGCATGCTAATAACGTGGAGGCCCACGGAGACTCCCTCGCGCCTTTGGTCGAGGCATTCGGGCGGGCCTGTCTGCAGATTTCGATGCTGAAATCAGCTGCGCTTCCACGACATTTCCTCTGCTCCGACGTACTCTGCTCCCAAGAATGCCTGACGACGGCCAATTTGGTCCAGGCATGCCAGCAGCGAAGGGAACCACGTGGGGGTTTTGGTACTACAGCCCGGGCAGCTCACATGGCATGAAGGATGCCATGGATGCCGTTTTCTCCGAGGATATTGAATATCGGCGTTTGGTTTATGAGGTCGATGTCTGGAGCCCGGGCACGAATCTACGCTGTCTTCTCGGCAGCATCGGTTGCAAAGAACATGGGGATTATTTGGTGGAAAAGGTTGTCAAAAATCACACCCTGGTGTGAAAAGGGCGTCCCGACATCGTCCTGGGAGCCTGGATGAAGTATGTCAGCTTCAAATATCAAGCAGCCAGCGTCATGCCCCTCAGTGGCTTCTTTCAAATTCATCTTCGGCCTGGCTTTCTTATATAATCTTTCTTCCCTCCATTCAACTCCAAAATTGATCACTGATTGCACTCGACCCTTAATCATTCAGGAGTCCAGAGCCAGTAGAGATTCGTCATTTCCAATATGTGAGGGGTCGATCTATTGGCATCAAATGGACGCTCAGCATGAATCAACAAAGAGGAGACAAAGCTGCTCGTCGAGAGGTTTAGATGGACACGTGAACTACGATTAGTTTCACCATTGGATAACATTGGCCGTTTCCGTTTGCTTCTAAGAACCCTGGGTCATTTGACTCTCATCCCTCCATTTCAATTTAATTGGTCGTTGGTTCTAAGGAGACTCAGCAAAAGCCACCCCAGAAAGAATGCTGACTATCGTCTGTTCAAATTTTTTTGTCTTGCTATCTCAAGTCTTTCAATGGGCTGACTTTGGTTTAATTTGATGACTTCTTGATCCTTTATACTGAGTTCTATTGGTGGAGGCTAACTTCTTGCTTCCAACCGACGAAGACTGATAAGTGAAGAGGGCTGCGAGATTTCCCACCATGAAGATGAAGTATTATAGGTTCAGCAGAGTTGCAAGAGTTTGGGATTTCCTCAAGTTCTGGTCGTTGCATCACATCAGGCAATGGTATGGGAATCGCGAGGAATTGAGAGCACAACCTTGAGCAGGTAATAAAGCCGTCTTCCGTAGAGGTAGCTTACCTAGCGCATTTAGAATATTAAATTTAAAGGTCTTTGGCCTTGGTGGTGTCAAACTGCTACCTGGTTGGTACTTGAGGACCCTCGTCCATCTTCACACACTGATATGGACAGGAAACTGGATATAAGGGGCTACGTGAACTGTTCATGCCTTTTTCGGCGTTGTGCCTTCTTGATACCTCACAGTGATGCACCCCGATTAAATCTAATAAGTTAAAATATTAAACAACTAAACAAATAACCTATTTTCCTATAGTTAAATAGCTAAATACATGGATTTATAATATTTAGATATTTAGTAAACGTTTAAATAGATATCGAGACTCGAGACCTATAAAAAAAGAGTAACTAAGCTAATTAAAACTTTATATTACCTATTATAAATAGAAGTTTATAATAGGTAATATAAACGCTAATACTAGGAATCGAACCTAGACCCTCTATAATAAAGTAGAGACCCTAACTAATTAGGCTATTAACTACTATTACTAATAGGGGAAAAGACCTATATATATTAATCTACTAATTAGCTAGTTTAGTCTCTTACCCTAAAAATTACTGAGGCGTAAATCCCCTACTAAAGTAGTAATTCTACTAATAGAACTATCTATAACGTTACCTACCTATAACGTTACTACGATACTACTTATACTATTAAAGCTATCGCTACTATTACTACTATTATCGATATATCTATAACGGTCTTTAGGGCGCGTCTACTAGACTTAATTCGAACCTAACTTTTACGCCTAACATAGTCTAATTCCGACCTCCCTATAGCGATTTACTACGGCCGGCGCTTTACTCTTAACGCGATTATTATAAGAAAGGGCTCTAGAGGCCGTATAAGCTAGATTAGGGATTATAGGATCTTTATAACTAAGCTACTTAATATAGTAAATACTACTAGCGATAGCTTCTAGATCTATAGTCTTTATAATAAGAGACGAGATCTAAGACTCTTTAAGGCCTCTACTACGACTTCTACGGGTCTTTATTTTAGGAAGAAGTATAGGATATTCGAGAATTCTTCTATTAAAGACTCCTCTCTAAGCTTATCTAATATACCTCTCCCTCTATAATAGTATTCTATTATTATTCTAAGAGCTTAGTTAGAGGTACTCGAAGAGCTCGCTCTTAGCTTCGTTATTACTATAAACTAGGCGTTTAAAGTATTTAATAACCCGTTTATACCTCGATTACTCTTAAAGCTAAATCCTTAAGTATCCGATAACCTACTCTAGAGTCGGAATAGTCTATAAAAGAGACTAAGTAGCGTATTTATTAGTAAGAAGAGATAGGTATAGATAGAGCTATAAGTATCTCTTATAAGGATTTACTTCTCCTATAACTACTAGACCTCTCTAAATCGAATTACGATCTTCGTAGTATCTATATACTATATTAATAAATATAGATAACTATAATAACGCCTTCTTATACTCTACGAGTAACCTAGTACTTATATAAGTAATATTATAGCTAATACTATTATAGAGGTTATAAGAGATTAGGATATCGTCGACCTTATTAGCGTTATAGTATCCGATAACGCGTTAATAAACGACGTATATTCCTATAACCTCTTCTAATATCTATAACCTAAGCTATACTACGAGGATATTACTAAGTAGCGGATATACTATTATAATTATATCTTAAACTTTATTAGTCGCATATTCTTATATAGTAATAATAGCGGGACCTTTAAATAAGAGTCTTAGTCTCTTAATAATATAGATAATCTCGATAGTATTCTTTAATTCTAGTAGAAGAAGGGACCTATTAGAAAGCTTTATAATATTATTTAATAAGTAAGATCTTCTCTATAGCGAAGCTAGTACTTCTAATATATTATAGTAGAAGTAGCTTAAAAAGGAGACTTTCTCCTTTATTAATAAATAATAATAGAACTTAAGTTAGTACTTAATAACGATACTTAATAGAATTCGATATACTTTATACTTAATCGAGCTCTAAAGAAGAAGGGTAATATCTAAAGCTTTCTTATACGGAATATAGGTAAAGTCGATCTATATAAGCGAGTTTCTATTAAAGACTACCTCTAACCCGAAGATTAGCGCCTCCTAACGGAACTCTATATTACCCTTAAACCCCTCTATCGATAAATAATAAGGATATAAGGATAGAGTAAGTAAGGGAGCTATAGCGTACTCTAGGAAGTTCTCGTAGGGATAGAGTATATCCTCGAGAGAATAGAGGAGTAAAAGACGTTCTTTAACGATATAGATAATAGTAGTTAATAGTAGAGAAGCTAAGACTCTTTAAGGTCTCGCTAGTATACGTAAAAGTAATAGAATTAATAATATTTATTACTTCTATTTATTTAAATACTTCTAGACTATATTTATAATAAATATACTAATATCCTATAGTATATTAATACCCTTAGTAAAGACTTATACTACTACTTCCGTCTCTCTATTACTAATATATAGTAGAAGCTTAACTAATACTATATAAAGCTTAGAGAGTCTCTTCTCTATATAGCTACTATTATCCTCTACCTTAGCCTTAGTATCTAGTAGCTTAAGGTATAGTAGTCGAGCCCTAAATAACTTATCTAGGTTTATAATATATATATAGACTTATATTATTAATAGGAATACTAATATCGCTATTCTTCTATTTCTACTTTATTAAATTACTTCTAAAGTTAAGAATAAAACGGATTTAGCTAGCTCCGAATACTTTAACCTATAACGCCTTTATTAAATTTCGACGACTAAGTATAGAGTAGGTATTAGAGAGCTATAATACCTAACTCTAAGCTCGATCGATACCTTTAACTCGATCTATTATAAGAGTCTAGTATTAAGGATCCTATTACTTAATAGAACGGGCGCTAAGAGACGTATCCTACTATTAGTAAGCTCGCTCTCGATATCTTAGTAATACCTATAATATTAGTAGACTACGAGAGGGCGTTTAGTCTCGCGAAGTTAACGATAACGTTATAGAGGGCTAGAATAGCTCTAGAGACGTTAGAAGAGCTTTAGTACCTTAATAACTAGCTTCGTCGAGGGGCTATTTAATTAGGAGGGCTATATTAGGGTATTAACGGCGTTAATACTAACGATTCTAGGTAATAGATAAGTCTCTAACTATAATAAGAGCTTTATTATCTAATAAATATATTAAATATTTATAAATAGAGTTGAGAATAAATACGTCGATTTCAGCGAGCTAAATAGTTAAATACGAACGCTGTATTTAACTTATTTGATCGGGGTGCAATACTAATACCTCAGCCACTGTAGTCTTTCATCCAGAAGTGCTAGCACGATATATGATTCCTATTAGGTCCAAGACTAGGAGCTCATCGTTTCTTGCTGTGTGTCAAGTGCCTAAGTCACGGCTTTCATACTGTTAGGGCGCCCTCGGCCATTATGGACTTTCGAGCTAAGCTGAGAGATATTCGCTATGCCGCAAGCTGTATTTTACACATATGTCGGGCTGGTCGGCAAGTGCGAGGCCGCGAACACGGAGGTCGGGATTCCGGCACCTTCCGTTCGGGAGGGCCGGGGTGTAGTGGAGCTGCAAGGGGAGGTACTTAGTAAGGTTGGCTTCGTACGAGCGGGATTGACGCCCTTCGGCCTAGGGCTTCATGAATGCTCAAGACTTTTTGCAAAAAAAGCTGAAATGCCAAAGTTTGGCTCAGAAAATGAATGAGGTTTGTGGCAAACGACAAATGAAGTCACTTCAGCGTCACATGCCGGAGCAATTGGGGTTGCAAACTGATGCGCAAAATGACTGTCCATGCTCGGCACCCCTGAGCTACCAGTGTGAGTCGAGGCGAGGCAGCGGGTCGATGACGTCTGGTGGGCAGGGATCGGAGCTCTGGCGGGTGTCAATGATAGCGGCCATCATCACCACCAGCACTAGCCGGTAGCAGACAGCAGCAGCCAGCTCGACCAACCAACCAACCACGAACGATTCGACTTCGCTCCTGCCACAAGCTGAGGTAGCTCCGACTTCTTTTTCTCTCAAACAACCTCGAAGCTTTTTTTCTTAGCATACCAGTCATTCGTCCTGTCCCATTGTCGCCAGCTCCTGGAGACTGGCTCAATTCGCCCTCCCATACACTCGCTAGCTTCCTTATTTGATGCCGGACTGAGGCTTCCAATCTACAAGAACCGACATCCCAAACAACATCAGGCAGAATGCGCCCCGCCATGGCGACAGCGGCGCCTGTCCGCCTGGCACGCGCGACACGACAGTATCGAGGCATCGGTGGCCCTCACTGCCTCGCCTGCCGATCTCAACCCTCCATCCTTCAATCACGAGCATACGCGAATGTGCCCCCACGATCCCAAGCACGAACCTCTCTGACGCCGGCCTACTTCGATGCCCATCAGGCTCCCAAGACTTCCATCCGACACATATCCGGCAAGCCACTGCCTCAGGTGAAGTCTAGGGCCTGGAACTTTGCCTACCGAGCTGCAGCCTGGTTCGGTATTTCTGTCGCCTTCGTTGGCGTCAGTGTCGTCGGCTTCTTCATTTACGATGCCTCGACATACAAGGAACACGCCACCGGCATGGACATCACCGTCTCGCAGATGGCCCTGAACCCCCGGACTGGCGGGCCCAAGAACCTGCCCATCGCCGAGGTCTTCATTGACGACTCGGATCACGAGACGAAGCAGAACCAGAAGGACAAGCCCAAGCTCGTCATCCTCGGTGGTGGGTGGGGTGGTGTTGCCATGCTCAAGGAGCTGAACCCCGACGACTACCACGTCACAGTCATCTCGCCCAAGAACTACTTCCTCTTCACGCCCATGCTGCCCTCGGCCACCGTCGGCACCCTTGAGCTTCGCTCGCTCGTCGAGCCCATTCGCAGGGTCCTGAGTCGTGTCAATGGCCATTTCGTCCGTGCCAAGGCTGAGAACGTCGAGTTCTCCCACAAGCTCGTTGAGGTGTCGCAAGAAGACAAGCAAGGCAACATCACTAGGTTCTACGTTCCCTACGACAAGCTTGTCATTGCCGTGGGTTCGACTACAAACCCTCACGGAGTCAAGGGCCTGGAGAACGCCCACTTCCTGAAGGATATCAACGATGCTCGTCTGATCCGCAACTCAATTATCCGCAACCTTGAGAAGTCTTGTCTGCCGACGACCACCGATGAGGAGCGCAAGCGCTTGTTGTCTTTTGTTGTTAGCGGTGGCGGCCCTACCGGTGTCGAATTTGCGGCCGAGCTCTTCGATCTTCTGAACGAGGATCTGACTGAAAACTTCCCTCGTCTCCTGCGCAACCAGATCTCGGTGCATCTCATCCAGAGCCGCAGTCACATCCTGAACACATATGATGAGGCCGTCTCCAAGTATGCCGAGGCCCGCTTTGCGCGTGATCAGGTCGACGTCCAAATCAACTCCCGCGTCCAGGAAGTCCTTCCCGATAAAATCATCTACACACAGCGCCAGGATGACGGCAAAATCGTCACAAAGGAGATCCCCATGGGCTTCTGCCTCTGGTCAACCGGTGTTTCACAGACTGAGTTCTGCAAGCGCCTCTCCGACAAGCTCGGCAATACGCAGATGAACCGCCACGCCCTCGAGACAGACACCCACCTCCGCCTTAATGGCGCACCCCTGGGCGATGTCTACGCCATCGGCGATTGTTCCACTGTCCAGAACAATGTCGCCGATCACATCGTCACCTTCCTCCGCAACCTCGCCTGGAAGCGTGGAAAGGACCCTGAGACGCTCGAGCTGCACTTCAGCGATTGGCGCGATGTTGCTGCCGACATCAAAAAGCGATTCCCCCAGGCAGTCGGCCATCTGAAGCGCGTCGACAAGCTTTTCGCCCAGTTCGACAAGGATCAGTCTGGCACCCTCGATTTTGGCGAGCTTCGCGAGCTGCTGAAGCAGATTGACTCAAAGTTGACCAGTCTGCCCGCCACGGCCCAGCGGGCCCACCAGCAGGGCCAGTATCTCGCGCACAAGTTCAACAAGATGGCCCGTACAGCCGACGCGCTGAGGCAGAATGAGATTCAGGATGGCGACATTGACTCCGTCGTGTACAGGGCGTTTGAGTACCATCACCTCGGCAGCTTGGCTTACATTGGCAACTCGGCCGTCTTCGACCTCGGTCAGGGCTGGAACATCACTGGTGGACTGTGGGCCGTTTACGCGTGGCGATCGGTTTACTTCGCGCAGAGCGTGAGTTTCCGCACGAGGATACTGTTGGCGATGGACTGGGCAAAGAGGGGACTTTTCGGCAGAGGTAAGAGGCTCTCCTCCCCTGAAATTGTGGCTGTCACTGACGAGTCGCAGATTTGGTCGCGTACTAGAGGCGTTTTAACGAGCATATTGTGTGAAAGTACCAGAATATATGGAGGAAGGATCAGCGGACATGTCAGATAGGTCATTACAGCCAGCCCGGCTTATGTATTCACGCTGCGTTACGAAGCGAAGCCCTTGTTCCCCTACATCTATAACCTGAAATCCTTGTACGACCACTTCTCCGAGTACTTGACCTTCGGTGCCTTGTGGAACGCAATCCTCCTGCGGCTCTCCACCTTACCGCGCACCAGCAGGCTCCTGTACCTGTCCTTGAGCAGGTTGCCCTCGGGCCGCAGCCTGCGCAGCGAGTCCTGCAGCTCATCCGGCAGAACCATCTCAAGGTCACCCTCGGGCAGCTTGGTCCTGCCCAGCTTCTTCCTCCGCAGAGCGACCTCACCGGCGCCTTCGTCCTCCTCGGCCGACGAGTCGACCTCCTGCTGTTGCGCGACGAGCGCCTGCACGTAGGCATCGCGCTCGGCAATATCGGACGCGATCTCCCTGATGCGTCTCGTCTGCTCGTCGCGCGCCTTGATCTTGGACTCATGCTTCTTCAAACCCTCCTCCGCCTTGCGGCGCTTGATCCTGTTGCGCTGCACCGTCGTCTTGCGCTTGCGCGGTTTGCTCGCTGCCGATACGCCCTCGGCGTCTGATCCCTCGGCATCCGTCTCGAAGCCCTCCCATGCCGAATCCTCGTCCCACTCGGACAAATTGGCGCGCGCCTCGGCGGCGTCGGCCTCGGCAGCGGACTTGGCAATGGCCTCCTCGCGCAGACGGGTCTCCTCCTCCTTGGCGAGACGCTTCCTCTCGGCCTCGACGGCCTTGGCTGACTCGGCCTCCAAGCGGGCGGCGTAGTCGTCGAACAGCGGGTTGTAGCTGTGGCTGCCTGCGGGCTTTGCCACGGCGCGGACCGTCTTGCCTGACGCGGCGAGGGAGATGGGCTTGTGGCGCAGCGTGCGCGGGGGCTTGGGCATCTCCTTCTCGGGGATGAAGTTGTCCTCCTCCCTCTCGACGACGGGCTTCTGCACGGGCGCGGGCGCAGCCCAGACGTCGTAGGTCGCGGGCTGCACGTCGATGGTCGTCTGCTCCTTGCCGTCGGCGACGCGGCGGAGGCGGGCGAGCTCGGCGGCTGAGACCCAGTCCTTGCGGGCGCGCTTGGCGGGGAGGAGGCCGTCTGAGGTCTTGGGGGCGGGCCGCTTGCGGAGGGAGACGGCGGGGACGGCGGAGCGTTGGGCTATGATCTCGTCGGCGCGGAGGGTCTTGGTCACCGGCTGCTTCTTCTTGGGGTCTGTCTCTCCAACTGTGTCGATGGCGAAGAGGTCGGCTGACTCTTTTTCCTTCGTGACGCCACTGTTTGATTGTCAGCCGGAGCAATTCCAGAGATAAAAGAGCAACTAGGCTGGCTGGTTGACCCTGGTAGGCAAAATGACAGTCAGGGGCCCGACAGAAACTCACCCTCGGATAATTTCATCGTTCAGGGCGTCGAGGCCTTGCTCAACCTCAGTGAGGTCAACGTTTTTCCTCCATGCCTTCTTGCCTTTCCTTGAGGGCTGCTTGTGCTGCTGGGGGGCTTCGGTCGACCCTGAGAGGGGTTTGAGGACGGGCATCGTGGCGATTTGGTGCTTCAATGCGAAGCGTGTCGTTGGGAACTTTTGCTTGCTGCAGACAAGACGAAACAGCCTGCACCAAATATCGTCGGTCTGCGACTCCTTCAGGGTCGGCGGGGATTCTGGATTTTTTTCGATGGACAATCTAATCGGCACGTGAGTGGATGGGTGTGGAGAAAGTGGAAAACCAAGCGGAAAACAGTGGGGCAAGGCCTTATCTTATCAGTATACGCCTCCACCAATCGGTCGGAATGACCGCCGCCAAGGTTGAGGCACGAGAATGGAAAGCTCCAGACCTCCAGACCTCCTTTCCCCTTGCAACCCGCAGTGCCGTCTCCCAAACCATTCTCGATACGCCCCTGCTCTCACGGCATCCCGAGTGCGACGTCTCTCACACCGAAAACATCCGCTCAACGCCATTGCGACTTTGGCGAACCGACCGACAAGACTGCCCGCACCCCATCGATCGACCCCCTCCTTCGAGCCCCATCCATCGCCCCATACCCAGGCCAAGAGGACAGCAATACCGACAAGATGGCCTCCGGATCCTACAACAACCCGCTGAAGAAGTTCAAGTACGATAATTCATGAGTAGATGATTGTCAGCAGCGACTGACACTACACAGGCTTGTCTTCTTGGGCGAGCAGAGCGTCGGCAAGACATCACTCATTACGCGGTTCATGTACGATTCGTTCGACAACATGTACCAGGCGACGATCGGCATTGATTTCCTCTCCAAGGCATGCACACCCGGAAACCAAAAACTTGTCTTAAGCTAACCTCTAACAGACGATGTACCTCGAGGACCGCACCGTTCGCTTGCAACTGTGGGATACCGCGGGCCAGGAGCGCTTCAGGAGTCTAATTCCCTCCTACATCCGCGACTCTAGCGTCGCCGTGGTTGTCTACGACATCTCGAGTGCGTCAATTGCCCCCTGAACTACTTTCTCATTGTAGGAGTAATCCAGTCACTAACACTGACAGACGCGAAATCGTTCCAGAACACGAAGAAGTGGATAGACGATGTGCGGGCCGAGCGCGGAAACGATGTCATCATCGTGCTCGTGGGCAACAAGACGGATTTGAACGAGAAGCGTGAGGTGACGACGCAACAGGGCGAGGACGAGGCCAAGAAGAACAACCTGATGTTCGTCGAGACGAGCGCAAAGCTGGGACACAACGTCAAGACGCTGTTCAAGAGGATAGCCCAGGCGCTGCCGGGCATGGAGGGCTCCGACACGGCTGCCCAGGGCTCCAACCAAAGTACGTTCTGCCGCACGAGAGGCTGCGATGTTTACTTTTACTGACCTGCTCTAGTGATCGACGTCAAGACTAACACGCAGCAGCCCTCGCAGGAGGGGTGCGCGTGCTGAGCGGCCATTGAGGGGTCCTGGGATTACGAGATGCAACGCTGTGATGAATGGGCTGCCGGGGCAGGATATCTATCTTAAGCATAGCGTGCAATGAGGCTGCTTTCATCGATTCAGTTTGTATCATATTGGCAGACCATGCTCACGATCGTTCGTACATACAGTACCTAGTACCTTATTTTAATCAGCTTGATTTCTTCGTCTTGGGTCTTTAGTGCGTATACCCAATCTACACTCTCCATGGCATTGTATCTCATTGGGTTTCCCGCCGCATCGCCTTACCCGAGAGAAAGCATTTATATGCAGCAACGTTGGGCGCTATCACGGCAACCGCCCCTTCCCTTCGTATTCCTGGCAAAGCTGCCTGATTATCGTCGCTCACAATCCTGTCAGCCCAGTCACTACGACTTACCACCAGAAAGGGCACTGGCCCAAATCTCAGGCCTAATTAATATCTTGGTGTAACCGAGGGCTTCGTAGCGACTTCAGTACCCAGGTTCAATCCCCCCAAAGATGACTGGCAGCATTTTTTTTTGATACGAAATATCTTGCTAAAATGCAGGTAAATCAATAGAAAAATATGACTTCCTCTTCATCGTCTGTCATAGTTTAGTCATACAACGAAAGAAAGAGATGTCATGTCACAAAGCTCGAGTTCCACGCTATGCATGCATGTGAAAAAAGCGTGAATGGGACAATGAGGCTCAGAATGGACCCTGCAGTAGGATGTCCATCAGTTCTCTGAACTCAGAAAACATTCGATATTCGAAACTCACTTGATACGGTATCATCCCAGCTAACGCCCCCGAGCAAAGGACGGACGGTGTCGTCGGAAGCTCCGGTCGGTCATGAAGCGGACTGCCGGTCGCGTGACAGTCCGAGGCAGCCGCCGACCAGCCCCCAAATTGTGGACCGGTTATGTCATGGGCTTGGACCCTGCGTTCGCTCTCGCTCGCTCTCGCTCATCCAGCAGCCCAGCCAGGATTCATCTTGCACTTTGGGCTAATTACCGAGAGATCCGCTTCGACCGCCAAACCATCATCATTTTCCCCTGGCGGCTTTCTGCATTTGCCATTTGCATCAACACCTGCGATCTTACCAGCGACATCATCCGCGACACCACCTTCACGCCCTCCTTCACCCTGTCGACATTTCCCACGCGACAAAAGAAATCGACCCAACTCATCATGGCGCTTAATGCATGGTCATGGCTGCCTAGGCCCAAGGTACGTTCCCCATGATGCACCCCCCGTCGCGTCCTTCCGAGCCATTCCTAACAACGATCTAGACCTTCCTCGGCCTCATCAGCCTGCAGAATGGCACCGAGATGATCACATTGACGCTCATCTTCAACAAGCTCACGGGCTTCTACGGTCTTCTCGCAATCCTCACCGGCTACTCTCTATCGCTCCTTCAGCTCTCCATGTATCTCTACTCTCTCGGCGTCCTCCTCGTCCTCGGCGTCCTCCTCCCGCATATCCGCAAGCAGATGCCCTTCGAGTGCCTCGCCCTCGCCTGGCTCTACATCATCGACACGGTCCTCAACGCAGCCTACACCACCGCCTTCGCCGTGTCTTGGTTCGCCCACTCCACCGCCCTCGAGCGCCACCCCTCTCCCGCTGACGGGTCCTCCGCCTCCGTCAACCCCGCCGTCCCCGACGCGGCCCTCGCCACCGGCACTCCCGTCATTCCCGACGTCCCCGGCGCCACCAAACACATCGGCCCCGAGGAGTCGTGGACGAGCCTCGGCCTCGTCGTCGGCGTCACCGTCGTGCGAGTCTACCTCGCCCTCGTCGTCATGGCGTTCGCCCAGCAGGTGCTTCACCGCGTTGGCGAGAGCGGCTGGGTGCCTGAGAACCGCAAGGTCGACACCGAGGATCTCTTTGCGCGCGGCACGCCTGAGGGTGAGGGGTGGAGGGGACGTCTGGGGCGCAAGATGCTTGATACCGGCAGGGCGTACTGGCTCGATGAGAGGGCACACGATGAGTGGACGAAGAACATGAGCAGCAAGATGCGCAACGCCGCCGCGCAGGTTTGATCCTGTCGCAGGCATGGGGCGAGGCATCCATTAGCAGCACTCGTTGTTTGTCACGCAATCACTGCAGCGCGCACTGTAGACATTAGGACATAGTCATTCGTTTGAGAGCAGGCCGGCATTTGTGAGATCCGCTCAGGCTACCATGAGCACGGAAGGGTCCGGCCGCTCGGGCGTTCGGGGTTCAAACTGGGCAATTGCTGGTTCGACGGCATTGTGGACCGGGGGCGTCGGCGTCTGGCCGGGGATTGAAGCGGCCAAAGGGATGAGGCGGCGGTGACGCCACCGGGTCAAATCCCGTGGGCGGGCACAATGATGAACGCATTACACAGGAGCATTACATAGGAATTAATAAGTAATATGGACACCGCAGGCGTTCGAGACATGTGACTGAGCCAGATGTTGGGATATGAGCCACCATTCATGCAGCTGAAGGAGCTGAGCCGTATTCGACAACTGGAAGCGCATGTTCCCGTTCATGTAGGCAACTAAATGATTCATGGTTCGTTAGGTCAGTTGCTAGAAGTTGCCTATTAACCGCAACAATGTGGGCGAACCACATCCACTCCTGGATGTCTAAGGAGGCAGATATCTCCACCAAGTGGCCAGCAATGGGTGCCCCAGAGTAGAGGCCCAGACGGTCGATGATGGCACGATAAAACTCTGGCAGTCCAGCGGCCCCCCCCCCCCCCCCCCCAGTCATGCCTTCCAGCCGCCGGCACTCGGTACAAGCGAAGACGAGCAAGTGACGAGCAAAAAAAAAGGTCAATCTCAACTCTCTGAGCGGTAACGGAGCATGGCCTGCTAGACGATCCCCGGCAACGTGGGGTGCGCAGGGCGCTAGCGATCACGCAATTCTACGGCAGGCGAGAAGAGCGAGAAAAGCATGCGCCAAGAAGGCATTCCAGTCGCTGGGAAAGTCGCCGTCTTCAGGGTCTTCTCGCTGAGTGGTTGCACCGCAAACAGCGCCCCATCTCCTCGGAGAGGCATGCTGCCCCACGCAAAAGGGCAGAAAACGGAAAACGCCCGCCGTAGTATTTCTCCGTCCTCCCTCTCAGGCGGGGCAAATTTTGCTGGGTCTGGCTGGCTGGCTGGCTCTGGACGAGCACCTCATCGGTGGGACAACCACCCATGCGCTCAAGGGAAGCAGGACGGGTGGACTAGACGCGGCTGTCGAGTGGGAATTAAAACCAAACAAGTCATTCATTCATACCTACATCTTTTGGGCCGTTGCTGACCATTCCCTTTCTCGCATTCCTTCCCTTCGTCAACTTGATTCCCCCTCCCCCCCCCTCCGTTTGACGTTGCGGAAGAGCGAGAATTCACAATGGCGTCGTCTCGAGGCCAGGTTCACACGCCCGGAGAGGCCAGTAAGTCACTCCCCCGAAGCTCCCTATGATTACAGCGCTCTGCTGCGCTGGAGCCGGAGCAGCGCCGGTTTTCGCCCGCCCTCCTCCAATCAGAGCACCGGTATTTGTCTGCCAGCAGCGCGCAAGAACGATCGACCACCGGACGAGGCAGATATGGTGAGGAATTTCCTGAGGAAGCCACAGTTTTGCTGATTGCCATTGTTCCACAGTCGCGAGAATCGCATACCTAGCCAGCGATGTCGTCGTTTCCGTCCAGCCTTCTCAGGCCAACGACTCGGAGTTCTCGTCGCACCTGAAGCGCTACGAGGCGCGCAAGGGCAAGAGCTTGGTTGCCAAGGGCCCTGGTGCTGTTCCCGAGGTGAGTTCAGCTCATACTTCTCCTCTCCTTGCTGTCAATCGATGAATATGTCAATCGAGGAACATGGCTATCGAGGAGCATGCCTGATCGAAAGAATACTGACAATGGCAGATTCACACTGTCAGGCACAACGCCGACCCTCTACTATCCGTCTTCGCCCCCATCCGCGCCGGCAAGCTCGTCTCAGTCACCACGAGCTCCACCACCCTCGTCCCTTCCATCGCCCACCTCTACAAGCTCGCCAACTTCCCCGTCGTCCTCCACGTCTCACTCCAGCCCTCCAGCTTCCCCGATTACTCGGCCATCACCGCCATCCGCAATGCTGGATGGACCTTCCTCCAATCTGAGAGCCTGCAGGAGGCTCAGGACTTGGCCCTGACCGCCCATGCCCTGGCTCTGCGCTCTGGCAAGGGTGTCGTGCACTTCTTCGCCACGGCTTCTTCTGATGACGATGAGCCCATTGACGCAGAGGACGTAGACGTTGTGCGTGAGGTCCTCGACCTCGACACCGCCCGCAGGTTCCAGTCGAGCGCCGACGCCGGCTCTGGCATCTACGCCGACGACGGCAGGGTCCCTGTGGCCTCAGACCGCTCTGATCTGCCTGCGAGCAGCAACTCACCTGCTGCCGACCTCAGCGCATCCGTCCACTCCAAGTTCGACTCTGCTCGCGCCTCTGAGCTGTCGAGCCAGCACAGCACTACGACCAGCCCCCCTTCCGTGACCTCAGCCGCCACTACCATTGAGTCGTCTGCTCCTCCCGTCACCTCCGAGGACATCCTTCGCTATACCAACGGCATCTGGGCCCACATCAAGAGGCTCGTCGGCCGCGAGTACACCCCCTTCTACTACGCCGGTCCTACCAACGCTGAGAACTGCCTGTTCGTTTTCGGCTCCGGCGCCTACTACTTTGGCGATGTCATCGACCAAGCCCGCCGTGGTGGCGACTTCTCCAAGGTTGGCATCATTGCCCCTAGGCTATACCGCCCCTGGCTGGGTGCCTCGTTCATCGAGGCCATCCCCAAGTCCGTCAAGAGGATCGCCGTTCTCGAGCAGATCCACAGGAGGACGACCAAGTGGGGACCTGTCCTCATCGACGTCCTCACCAGCGTCAAGAGCGGCTTCGGCGGCGTCGAGACCATTGTCGGCTACCAGCTCGGTTACATCGACCCCAAGACCGTCACCCAGGCCCTGCGCGGTGTCCTGCAGAACCTGACCTCCGAGAAGCCCGTCCAGAACCTTGAAGTCGGGCGCAAGGAGGCCCCCAAGCTCGAGCTCGAGTACGGCCTTGAGAAGCCCAAGATTGAGACTGCCTACACCAAGATCCTTGACCAGCTCTTCGGCCAGCGCGCCTACGTCGCCAACGCCCTGAAGTCGAGCACCGCCGGTATCTCGTCGACCATTGTGTCGAGCCCCGAGTACGGCTTCGGCTCGCTCGTCGCCCGCAAGGAGCACCGTGCTCGCTTCGTCAACGAAGTCAAGGAGGCTGCCAACAGCAAGGAGTTCATCACCGAGTCCCCCAAGAGCTGGCTCGCCCGCTGGGCCAGCAACGCCCACGACGCGAAGGTCGCCGGCGAGGTCGCTGACGATGTCATCTCTCGTCTTGAGACCGACGGCTCTTCCCTGGCTCGCAACCTCCTCGAGAACAAGCGTCTCTTCCGCAAGGAGTCGCTCTGGCTCGTCGGATCCGATGCCTGGTCGTACGATCTCGGCAACTCCGGTGTGCACCACGTCCTGGCGTCTGGCGAGAACGTCAACATGCTCATCATCGACTCCACTCCCTACTCTGAGCGCGCTGCCGCTGACGCCAACCGCCGCAAGAAGGATATTGGTCTTTACGCCATGAACTTCGGCAACGCCTACGTTGCCTCGACTGCCGTCTACAGCTCCTACACCCAGGTTCTGCAGGCGATGCTTGAGGCCGACCAGTTCGATGGTCCCTCCGTCGTTCTCGCCTATCTGCCCTACTTCGGCGAGCACGAGACGCCCCTGACCGTGCTCCAGGAGACTAAGAAGGCCGTCGATGTCGGTTACTGGCCCCTGTACCGCTGGAACCCCCACAACGAGGCCAAGGGCGAGCCCAACTTCTCGCTCGACTCGGAGCACATCAAGAACGAGCTCAAGGAGTTCCTTAAGCGCGACAACCAGCTGACGCAGCTTATGAAGAAGGACCCTGCCTTTGCCGCCAGTCTGGCGCAAGACTTTGGTACCGAGGTTCGCGTGCAGCAGAAGAGGAAGGCCAAGGATGCCTACGACGCCCTTCTCGAGGGTCTTCTGGGCGCTCCCCTGACTGTTCTATTTGCTTCCGACAACGGCAACGCCACCTCCGTTGCCAAGCGTCTGGCCAACCGTGGCAAGGCCCGTGGTCTTAAGACCCAGGTCATGTCCATGGAGGACTACCCCCTTGAGGACCTTCCTTCCGAGGAGAACATTGTCTTCGTCACCTCGACCGCAGGTCAGGGTGAGTTCCCTCAGGATGGTCACGCCTTCTGGGAGTCCATCAAGGACAACACTGAGCTCGACCTCGCCACCGTCAACTACTCCGTCTTCGGTCTTGGTGACAAGCACTACTGGCCCCGCAAGGAGGACAAGATCTACTACAACAAGCCCGCCAAGGACCTCGACCGCGTGCTGAGCAACCTCGGCGGCAAGAGGCTTGCCGACGTTGGTCTTGGTGATGACCAGGACCCGGATGGCTACCAGACCGGTTACCAGGAGTGGGAGCCCAAGATCTGGCAGGCGCTTGGCGTCGACAAGGTCGAGGGTCTTCCTGAGGAGCCCGCTCCCATCACCAACGAGGACATCAAGATTGCCTCCAACTTCCTTCGCGGTACCATTGTCGAGGGTCTCGCCGACACCACGACCGGTGCCATCTCGGCCTCTGACCTGCAGCTCACCAAGTTCCACGGCACCTACATGCAGGATGACCGTGATATTCGTGATGAGCGCAAGGCTCAGGGTCTCGAGCCCGCCTACTCCTTCATGATTCGTTGCCGTCTGGACGGTGGTGTCGCGACGCCCCTCCAGTGGGTGCAGATGGACGACATCAGCAACACGCTCGGCAACGAGACGATGAAGCTGACGACGCGCCAGACGTTCCAGTTCCACGGCATCGTCAAGGGCAAGCTCAAGCCGGCCATGCAGGCCATTAACCGCGCGCTCATGACGACCATTGCCGCTTGTGGTGATGTCAACCGTAACATCATGTGCAGCTCCCTGCCTACGCAGTCTGCCTTCCACAAGGAGGTCTGGAAGTACTCTCAGGTCATTAGCGACCACCTGCTGCCCGCGACCACGGCCTACCACGAGATCTGGCTTACGGACGACGACAACAAGAAGACCCAGGTGGCCGGCAACGCCGTGCAGGACTTTGAGCCCCTTTACGGACCCACCTACCTGCCCCGCAAGTTCAAGATCACCATGGCCATTCCTCCTCACAACGACACCGACGTCTACGCGCACGACATTGGTCTCATCGCCATCAAGGGCAAGGACGGCAAGCTCGCGGGCTTCAACGTGCTTGCTGGCGGCGGTATGGGCACTACGCACAACAACAAGAAGACTTACCCTCAGATCGGTCGCCACATGGGCTTCTGCACGCCGGATCAGGTCCACATTGCGTGCGAGAAGATCATGCTCGTCCAGCGCGACAACGGTGACCGCAAGAACCGTAAGCACGCGCGTCTCAAGTACACCATCGACGACATGGGCGTCGATGTGTTCCGCGGCAAGGTCGAGGAGCTTTGGGGCCGCAAGTTCGAGAAGCAGCGCCCCTACGAGTTCAAGAGCAATGTGGACACGTTCGGCTGGCAGAAGGATGAGACTGGTCTCAACCACTTCACGTTCTTCATCGAGAACGGCCGCATCGAGGACACAGCGGCGTTCCAGATGAAGACGGGTCTGCGCGAGGTCGCCAAGCTCAACAAGGGCGAGTTCCGCCTCACGGGCAACCAGCATCTCATCCTCAGCAACATTGCCGATGCGGACCTCGACGAGATTAAGACTCTGCTGAAGAAGTTCAAGCTCGACAACCTCCAGTTCTCCGCCCTGCGTCTCAGCTCGTCAGCGTGTGTGGCCTTCCCCACGTGCGGTCTTGCCATGGCTGAGAGCGAGCGCTACCTCCCCGTCCTTATCGACAAGCTCGAGGCTACTCTGGAGGAGGCCGGTCTCAAGCGTGACTCGATTGTCATGCGCATGACGGGCTGCCCCAACGGCTGCGCGCGCCCCTGGCTAGCCGAGGTGGCGTTTGTCGGAAAGGCCTTTGGCGCGTACAACATGTACCTTGGCGGCGGCTACCACGGCCAGCGCCTGAACAAGCTGTACAGGTCGAGCATCAAGGAGGACGAGATCCTGTCCATCATGAGGCCGCTGCTCAAGAGGTACGCGACCGAGAGGGAGACTGGCGAGCGGTTCGGCGACTTCTGCATTCGCGTGGGCGTCATTGTTGCGACGCGGGAGGGCCGCGACTTCCACGACGACGTAAGTGATGACTCGATATTCGACTCGAGGTGAATAATATGCTAACTGATGCAGGTTGCCGAGGATGAGTCTGACGAGGAGTGAGAAAGACGAACGGCATTTATGCATATTGTGGCGACGTTGGGATGATGGAGAGGAGAAAAAACTTAAAAGAGTGTATGACTATATATTCCCCCCCCCCATCTGATTGCGAGGTTGATCTTTTGGCGTTCTTTTTCTGTTGGTCTGATGGGTCGTGGAGAGGTGCATGCGCGTAACTGTTGTTTTTACTTGTTTGGATCTATTTAACTAGGATCTGTTTTTTCTTGCGAAAGATTGGTTCAACCCAGGTGGCTGGTTACTGTCGTGATATGTGATATGTTGTGATGCTGTGTGAAATTGTCACGTCTATTTCATGTTGGTACTGGAGGTGAAGACTTGCTTTGCTATCGTCGTGTCGCTTGCTGACAGGGATGCACCCAGGCCGAGCTCTCACCTGATTGATGATTACTGGACGTCCCTATTTGCCCTCAAACAACCACATTACGGTCAGATGAGAATGACTGACTACCTCATCAACCTCCCACGCCCGGTCATTTCTCTCAGACGGCAGCGAGCTATCACGACCTCTTTTCACATCACCCTATCTCACCTTTGAATCGCCTTCCAGCTTGAGAGCCGCGTGTCTCAACCACCCCAATTTCAACACCAGGACTCGACTACAATCCTCTCATCCCCATCCAACACGCGACACGATGCCTCCCTTCGAACCGCCGAGAATCGATCACGACATGAGGATGCGATGGTACAGGACCGCCAAACCCGGCTTCCAGGACGCCGAGAAGCTCAACCAGAAGTACTGGCACGACTACAATACTGTCACCATCCCCCTCCGCGATATGGATGACTTCTTCGCCGACGCTTGCGCCGCCGCCCAGGTCGCCCAGGACCGCGGCCACCTCGAGACCCTCCTCGCCGAGCAGCGCGAGGCCCGTTGGCAAGGGCTGAGGAAGGCGACCTCCAAGATCGGCCTGGCGGCCATCTACCAGAAGGAGTGCTTCCCTTTGACCGCGGTTCGTAACGCGACCTTCGATCTTAGTCGGAGTGCCAGCTTGAGCAGCCTGTTGCTTTTCGTCTCTTGCGTCATGGACGGCTGTAGAGACGGGTGGCACAAAAATGAGGGCGACGACCAGGAGCACACGTCAGGTTCTCCGCAGGGCCATCCTGTTGATGACGATGTCGACTATGAAGACGAGTTTTCCTATGAGAGTAATCGTATCTCTCTGGAAATCCCTTCCGTCTCTCTACACGGCCTACAGGATGATGCATATAATGCCTGGGTTGAGGAGGAACGAGCGCTGGAGGTCGAGGAAGCGGGCCACGTACAACAGGCACGACAGCTTGAGCCACCAGCCGTGTCAGTGTCGGATGCTGCCACAAGTACTGGGGGGAGATGCCGGGCAGAAGAACGTGTGGGAGAGCAGGCGTCCGACTCACCCCCAGACGATAACGCACCGGCGCAGAGAGAGACAACGACAACGGAGGACATCGTGCCCTCGCAGCGTTCTCCATTCCCGCCGTCGCCAACGTTACAAGACGCGCATCTTATCACTTCCATCGAGCCTTCAGAGAACATGAATTCTCTACCACGAGCATCACTCGCCGCTCAAGCAGACGATGCGGCGCGAAGACCGACTTGTCTGGATTCCTTTCCCCAGGCTGAAATAGTTCATCCTGCAGATGCGCCTGGTAGCCCAACGCCAG
Source organism: Verticillium nubilum (assembly GCA_002851675.1). NCBI lineage: Eukaryota > Fungi > Ascomycota > Sordariomycetes > Glomerellales > Plectosphaerellaceae > Verticillium > Verticillium nubilum. The sequence continues at coordinate 408,807 of NMXI01000007.1, forward strand.
GTTCGGCCCCTACCAAGAAGAGGCCGCACTTCGAGCGTGCGGATGGCGAGGGTCATGATGTCAAACGTCGGAAATAAGATGGCTGCGATCATTTTACGCAGGCGGAGAGTTGACTTGTATGGTTCTTAAACTACATTGAGACCTTCGCTCCATGCGCTTCATCTGGACTCAAAGTGGGATCACTACGTCACAAATATCCTCCGGCATCTGCCAGATTCTCACTTCAGCCGAATAGAGGAAGCCCGTGTGTCTTGGCTGGCTTTCCAGCTCACTGATGGGCGTTTTTGTAAGGCTGCGCAGAAAGTGCCTGGACATTTCCTACGCGCCAAAGAGACTGCGCCCGCCTTGCTGACCTGTGCATGCCAAGAACAAGCTCCTCGCTGTCCGCCATCAATATGGCCTGGTATGTGGATTGGCTGAGGGTGATGGCCCGCGCCTGCATTCGGACGGGACAGTTTCATGCGACTGTTTTGTTCCTTCGTCGATTGGTAGCTACATCTCACATGATCTCCCTGGCAGAGAGCCTTGCTGATGCAGTCCTTAGGCAGATCGGTAGGGATCGCACTGCATCCTATCCTGACGCCAATAGTAATCGCTAGCGGAGGCTCGTAATGTATCAGAGGTATTGCTGGCTTTGCGGTACCCAGGTAGTCGTCCTCGTGTGCCATTTAGGAGGAGCTTACTCCCCGCTCTCTCCTGCACTCCTCTCTTCTTCCACAATCATCGACGTTTTCCCCTTCCTCCTTATCCACACATCTGCTTCGACTCCGACGCAACCTCACAGTATCCTTGATTTGTCGCAAAATCCTTGCAATGGATTTCATCGACGTCTGAGCACCCAACACGTTCAGCTCTTCCCCCCTTCTCTGCTAGTCATCGAGTCTGTCGTCGACATGTCTTTCGGCTTCTCCGTCGGCGACATTATCAGTGGCGGAGTACTGATCGGGAAGCTGGTAAAATGCCTCCGTGAGTCGACTGGATCGGCAGCGGAATACCAGGAGCTAGTCTCTGAACTCAACATGCTTCAAGCCGCCCTTGATAAAGTTGACAAAGCCTGCAGAAAACGTCCAGGGATCGGACTCGAGGCTCTGAAGCAGACAGCCAACACATGTTCGATCGTGGTGACTGCTTTCTTGGCCAAAATCAAGAAATATGAGGGTAGTTTGGGCTCCACGCCTGGGCGTAGCCAGCCGAGAATCTTTGCTCACAAGATAGGATGGACAACAAAAGCCGAAGACATCTCAAAGCTACGGGCTTGCATCAATGCTTACCAAGATGTCATCAGTATCCATATGTGGTTACAATATGTTGATACAAGCGACCTCGACAACAAGGCTAGGGATGAGCACGAGGCACGAGTACAGGCTTCGTTAACGAGGACTGAGAAGCTTGCCGAAGCCATTCACACAGATAACAATCTCCAGCGAAGCATTATCGAGCGATCAGCAACTTTGCTCGGAACTCTGAGTAATCTGGTCAGTGGAGACCTGAAAGTAACGGCTCAGAAAATATTCGAAACCACACAGAACGTCCTGTATGTAGCACGTAACCCTTCTTTGTATCAAAATTCTAACAAGTGCAGCCATGTCGTGCAACAGATCAATACTGCTTTGTTGACAGTCTTGTCGGCGGGCTCGATCGATACCAGATTGCAATGGCCGCTAGCACCTGTATAGGTGGTAGATGCCCTTGGCCACAGATTCAACTATGATCCAACCCTCAGCGGCGGCGAACTGTATGCTACGATTCGACGCCGTTTCGAGCGGGGCCCGGGCAGTTTGGAGGTCTCGCGCAACGACTTCGATATTGTCTTTCGGCATGGAACGTCACGTGTCTTGAGAGACGACTTGGGAGAGCGTCTTGTTCCTGGAACGATCCTTGTCATGTCTGTTTTCCTCGAGAAATTGGCGGTCGCGAATGATATATGCCCGAGAACCAATTGCACTTCGACGAATACATCCCCGGCACAGGGCGGGGGTGGTGAGTTCCTGCTGTTTCCTTATGGGGAGCCGCGATAAATCGGACTGACAGATCGTAGCCTTGCTTGCGGCTCATGGTTCGACGACGGGCCAGTCATTTTTCGTGCCCTGGCCGACAAAGGCTTGGACGGGCCCCATGTCACGGACGTTGCTGCTTATACCAACAAACAGCCCCAAACCCTTGCGGACTTCTTACCCAAAACCACACTGAAGACTATCTTCTGAGGAACATCAAAGTTGTTTGTGTTCAGATCCTTCCTGGAAGCTTATTCCTCGCCCGGCCGATAATCTGCATGTGACGATAGAGCTGTGCTGTGCTGTGCTGGATCCCCTTCGTTCCAGTACGACGAGGTGCGAAGATTGCAACGGGTGCAGGCATATTAGGAAGCTTGTCCCATGGGCTTGCCGCGAAAAATCACCAGCGTCTTCACATCTCGCACCTTGCAATCTGTGATTTAGCTGCTACACCTCCAAAATGTCGTTCATAGCCCAAGGCCTCGTCAGTGGGATCGTCGGCATCACCACCACCTCAGCCATAATCAGCCTCAGGGTCGCGACCAACATATTTCTCGCAGCAAGCGACTCGGCAATCGTTGACACCCTCCTCCAGCTAATCCACCGCTCCATCGAAGCCCTCACACAAAGCCTGAGCGGAGCAGCCCTCATCTGGCGCGCCATCTTCACCAACGGCACAAACGACACAAGCGTGCACTTCATCCTGAACCACCTAGCCGAGCTCTTCACCTTTCTTTACGACCTCTTCAGGCCCGCAAACGTCATTCCTCGATTCCCAGTCGGCTTTGCCAACGGCCAGGGCGACGCGAGCACCGACAACCCGTACAATGAGCTCGATCTCCGGCACGAGGAAAACCGCCGCGCCTGCGTCTACCAAATCCAGCGCGTCGCTTTGACGCTCATTTCAATCCTGAAGCTGGGCCGCAACCCCGAGCTGCGAGGCGGCCTCGGCGACCTGAAGATGAACGCGAGCCTGCGCAGCGATTTCGACAAGGCTAATAACCCGCCGCCGCAAACCTACGATTCCCGCCTCGAAGACGGGCAGAAATCAATCTACCCCGATGAGAAATGGCTCTTTATCAACGGCATCGCCAACGAATTCGTCTGGTTCCAGCGGTCGTGCGATAAACTCCGCGATACCTTCCGGCGGGAAGTCAGGGGCGTTTACAACCGGAGTGACGGAATCCTTTGGGATCTCATCGAGTGCTGTGGCGAGAGGAGCGCCGTTGAGGCGGAAGTGAATGCCCTCATCGACCGTACGCAGAGCAGCAGGGCCGCGCAGGAGGTTCTCGTCAGGGAGCTGAGCAGTGCGCTTTGGCCTGCTACCGGGGAGGTGCCGGGCAAGGTCGTCATGGTGGCACACTCGCAGGGATGTCTCATTCTGCGGCTCGCTCTGCACAAACTCGTCAGGGACAACGCGGGGGATATGCAGAGGAGGAAGGAAATGAAGGAGCGGCTTCATGTTTTCACTTTTGGAAACCCGAGTGTGGACTGGAGGGTCATGGACGACAAGGTGCGGCCGCTGAGCGATTATGCTAGGATGACGGAGCACTTTGCGCACAAGGTTGATTTCGTGGCCATGCTGGGATGTGTTACGCAGCCTGATGGTGCCGAGTCTGGGTATGTTGGGGCGCCTGTGTTCCTCAGCGAGAATGGACGGGGACATCTTTTTGGAGCTCATTATCCTTTGGGGGCTAGCTCCTACATCGAGGGACAGAATTCCAGGCTGCTCAAGGCTGTGGCAGGAAGACCTCTGGTCTGATGAGACGAAGAACGCAGATTGTGGCATATGGGCAGGATTGGCCATTTAGGTGGAGTCTAGATTGACGATGGCAAGCGAAAGAGGGAATGGCAATGTTTGGTTCGAGGTTTCGATGGGCATTCGACATGAAGTAAACCTCAAGTAAACCCAATAGGTGCCTCTGATGCCTCTACTCCAGTTTTTTCCATCAATCAAGTCACTGGTGTTCGCGACATTATCAAGACCAGCGAGCCTGGTGCTCAAGCATGCCGAGAGCTACCGGTTCGGTCCGGCAGGCTCCGGATATGGCTCTCCGATGTGGGTCCTCCCGCGCGCGGCCGCCGGGGGTTGATCCTTTGCCAGGTCAGCGGCACAGCAACCGCGCAGTCGACAAACAGGGAATTGAGGCCTGCATGTCATCATTAAACAGCCGTCGAAAATATTTCTGACTTGCATGGGTTTGTTTGCTAGGAGCCTATCTCGTGAGCAGCGACGGCCTGATTCGGAAATCTTGGTCTTGCAATGTTACATTGTTGCCATGTCCCCTGCGCGATGGCCTTCTACTTCTGGTTATCTATCTTACCTGCCCTGCCCCAGGATCTGACTGATAATCGAACATAGGTCTGACGTCTGCTGTGGAGTGATTTTTGACAAAGCAACTGAAGCAATATGTAGTCCGTTGCTTACCTCTGCCGTCGGCCGTGGCTTCGTAGAGGATGACCAATTTTTGCACCACGGCGATTCTCAAGGTTTTTGGTGACCCTCATGACGCGCTCACCAGAGGTATATGTAGTCATGAACTCTTTGCTCGAGAACCTACGATCAATCCAGAATATCATCACATTTCATCCCTCCAACTCTACCAACAGAGGCTTTCCTCGACCGACTCACCCACATCACGCCATCTCGTCGCCACCATGTCTTCTCCCTCGAACCAAGCAGCCTGGATCAATACCAAAGGCACCCTCTCCGCGTCGGTGACGCTCCCATGCCAAGTCCCGGCCCCGGCGAGATTGTGATTCGCAGCCGCGCCGTCGCCATTAACCCCCTCGACTGGCACATGCAAGACTGGGGCGTCTTCGTCAAGGAGTGGCCTTCCATCTTCGGCTGCGATGTGGCCGGCGAAGCCCACGAGGTCGGGCCTGACGTCACCCGCTTCAAGCCCGGTGATCGCGTGACCCCGTATATCTCTCCGCTTCCTTTTACGACACCGCATGCTAACGTATGGACAGACATACCATTAACCTCGTCACCGGCAAGCCCCGGGATGCCGCCTTCGCACACTACTGCGTCGCCCCCGCCACTAAAGCAGCTCATATCCCGGCGTCTGTCTCTTTCGAATCGGGCGCAGTCCTCTCTATCGCTCTCGAAGCAGCAGTCTGTGGCCTCACGCTCCATACCCCTGGCATCGCCATGCCCGGCGTCTCGACTCCCGTCCTCAGCCTGCCCTCCCCGAAGTTCGACTTCTCACCGATTGGAAATTCAATTCTCGTCCACGGCGGCCTCTCCTCCGTTGGTCTGATGACCATCCAACTTGCCGTCGCCATCGGCCTGGAAGTCATGACAACATGCAGCCCTCGTAACTTCGACCTCTGCAAAAGCGTCGGCGCCACCGCCGGTTTCGACTATAAAGACCCGGAGCTCATATCTAAGGTCGCTGCCGCCTTTGCTGATAAGGGTGAGTTCGTCGGCATCCTAGACGCCATCTTCATTGACGAGACGTACGCATACAACAAGGAGACCCTGGCGAGACTTGGCGGGGGACATCTCGCTTGCACGCATCCTCCTCCTGCTGAGGTTGCGGAGAACATCAAGGCGGGGATGACCTTTGCTGTGAATGATGTTGCTCAGAGTGTTTGGGATGGGTAACGTGACGCCTGCCTTGGAGGCTGGACAACTGAGTTGCTTGCCTGAGCCGCTTGTTGTTGGGCATGGGCTGGAGATTATTCAGCAGGCTTTGGAGAAGAGTAAGGTTGGGGTCAGTGCTAGGAAGCTATTTAACACTCTCTGATTAGCAACATGAGAATCACAACATGGCGCGGGGTCAAGGAGGACCCTCGTTGAGGTAACAGAGTAGCATTCGTGCCGGAAGACGGTGTATGTAGATCTGGAGGATAACGTTGCTCACCCACTTTCCGGACACCCCCCCATTCCGGACACCCTAAAATCCCTCACCCCCACCCCAACCCCCTCCTTTCAACCTACCGTATCTTCACTAATTCTACTACGATTTCTTCTATATTCTGGATCCTATTACCTTAGTTAACGATGCCTAACTATACCGAAGACGAAATCAATCAGGCTCTAGATGCTATTATAAATGGGCAATCTATACGGAAGGCTGCAATCCACTGGGGTATCCCTAAGTCTACTCTTTAAGACCGCTTCTAAGGAACCCAAGCAAGGAATATTGCGTTTTCTAGCTAGCAGAAGCTATCCCCGACCCAGGAAAAGCACTTAGTAGAATGGGTACGAATCCAGGCTGCCCTAGGGCTCCTACTAACCCATTAACAAGTCAGAGAATTTGCAGAACGAATCCTATACCTATAAGGAGGCCCCTAGACTATCGGAAAGAACTGGTTCCAGGCCTTCCTTCGCAGAAACCCTTCGATAAAGGTCTAGAGGGCTAGGCCTATTAATTCCCAGCGTATTAACGGCGCGTTAACTGACGTAATTAGGGCCTGGTTTAGATACCTAGCTATTCCAGAGATTAAGGCTATCTAATCGGTTTACCGTTATAATATGGATAAGACCGGTATCCTGGAAGGCCGGGGATCTAATAGCCTAGTCCTAGGCTCTATAGAAGCCCAGAATCTACGGAAAAAACAGCCTGGATCTAGGGCCTAGACGTCTATCCTTAAGTATATTAGTGCGACAGGCACTATAGTACCTCCCTTAGTCATTTTCAAAGGTAAATCAGTCTAATAATAGTAGTTCCTACTAGAACTATAGCCCTATAGTAGCTGGAAGTTTACTGCTACTGAAAACGGATAGACCGACAACGATATAGCTATCTTCTAGCTTAAGGAGATCTTCATCCTATCTACCCGACTAACCGACCCCTTAATAGCTAGGCTACTTATCCTAGACGGCCACGGCAGCCATGAGATAACAGAATTTATATATCTCTGCTATACTAATAATATCTACCTACTATTCCTACCTCCCTATACCTCCCACGTCCTATAACCTCTAGACTAGTCGGTTTTCAGTCCCCTGAAAATAGCCTATAGGAAAGAGCTAGGATATCTTAAGTAGTAGAATGATTCTACTATAGTAGGTAAAAGGAATTTCCTTACTTACTATAGGAAAGCACGCTAGTTAGCTTTTATAGCTAGGAATATACGTAATAGGTGGAAATTAACCGGTCTTTGGCTAGTATGGATGGATAGACTACTTATTAACCGTCTCCTACTCGAGAATTCCACTAACGCTACTAATAAGGTCGATCCTATCCTCGATAGGGCCCTTAGATCTAGGGCTATCGAATAGTATGAAACAGCTATATCTGCAGTAATATAGTCGACCCCTAGGAAGTCGGTTAATCTATAGGTCTAACTAGCCTAATTTAACTAGCTAGATCAACCTACTAATACGCAACGGCTACTATTCCGGAAGGTTTAGAAAGGCTTTAAGGAAAAGGACTATCTATTAGCTACTCAGTAGCGCAGAATTCAGGCTCTAGAGCAGTAGTTAGAATAAGCTAGGCCTAGGAAGAAGAAGAAGGTCCGAATTAGCCTAAATTCGAAGTTTACCGATATTAAAGCTATCTATAGAGCCCAGGTCGAGGCTGGTGAGAGGGAAAATAGTATAGGTGAAATCAGCGACCCTGATTTACCTAGTGATCCGGAGGACTGTATTGTCGTTGTATCGGAACGGGTTGAAAATTCGGGTTGAAGGGAGGGTCTGTTTTTTAGGGTCGGGTTTTGGGGTGTCCGGAATGGGGGGGTGTCCGGAAAGTGGGTGAGCAACGTTATACTAGGATCTTTACCCGGTAGATCACCTATACTCTAGATACCTTATCCTCCAGCCCCTCGTCGAAGGCTATCATCCCCCTTACTTCCTCCACAAACTCCTCCAGCTTCTCCTCGCTCAATCCCTCCATCGGCCGCCTCGGCAGCCCACCATACCCATGCACCTTCCCCAGCAAAGCCTAGAATCCCGGTATCGCCTCTTCGTCAGCACCCAGTCCGCTTTGGCCAGCGCCAGCTGCGCTTCTCTCGCCTCCTCAGTCCTCCCCTGCACAGCAAGATCATACACCCTCATGCAAGCGCGGGGAAAGACATTCGCCGCACCGACAATGGCACCGCTGCCGCCGACCGTCACGGAGGGAGCGATGAAGTCTGCCACGCCGGCAAAGGCAAAGTACGGCTTGCCCTTGCCATGATTGGAGGGACACGAGACGTCGGAGACGGGCTTCGTGTCGGCTGCCACGCGAGCGAGCTTGCCAATGTTTCCGCAGCTGAATTTTATGCCGATGATGTTCGGGTGGGCGCTCAGGCGCACGATCGTCTCGGAATCAACGTCGATGCCGGCCACAGCGCCGGGGTAGTTGTAGATGATGACGGGGAGAGGACTCTCGTTCGCAACTTGGTTGTAATACCGCTCGATGGCAGGTCTATCCATTGCCCATTTGAAGAAGCTCGGGACGAAGAGGAGCACGGCGTCGGCGCCAGCGGTGGCTGCATCGGCGCAGAGGCAGATTGTGCCGCGGACAGATTGGTCTGAGGCACCGACGTGGTGAAGCCGGCGGCGTCGAGGGCTTCGCGAGTTGTTCTCGTTACGAGGGCTCGTTCTTTGGCCGTGAGGTAGACGGCTTCGCCATTGGAACCGTTCGTGACGATGCCAGCGACGCCAGCGCGGGCCAAGCGAACGGCATGTTTGGCGATGGTGGCTGTGTCGAGTTCTTCATTCTGATGGAAGAAGACCTGAGTCGGGGCATAGATGCCCGGGACAAGTGCTTTAACCGTCTTGAAGCTGGACTTGATTGCTGAATGGCCTTGAATTGTTGTTTGGTAGGTAGGAATATCTGGAAAGGAGCTACTGAGCTGAGGTGTGAGAAGCAGTAGTTGGCAAAGCTCAGGATCGAACTCTCACAACTTGGGGAGCCAGATCTGGTCGCGAACTCCCGTCACCATGCACAAGTAGCAGCTCAGGGGTCATTCTTGAACTGTGCCACTTCTCGCGGAGTTCGAGGCGGGAGGCGGCATTGACGCGAGGACCAGCACGGGCTCGGACACCTCAATCCTGCGTCCATGAAGCTCTATCGACCCCAAAAATACCATTCCGATAGTCCAATGCATCAGAAGACCGAGTGCCACAAGGAAGAAACAGGCACGGCGCGGCAAGGTGGCATCCTACCCATGGGGAGAAGCGGCATCTCAATGCCAAGTGCTGTCTTCAAGTCCAAACTCCGCGACCCAAGCTGGCGGACCATCAAACACGCCATCTCAGAGGATCGGATGATCACAAGTCTCCACTCATGTCCATTCCTCGAAGGAACGTCAACCTGACTGGCGACACTTGGCAGCGGGGATGAGCGGCACAACCACCCGCGAGCCGCCTTACCCCCAACATTAGGGGAACCTATGAGCTACCCCAAGATCCCCCACATGCCCCATGCCCAACTCCCGAAGCTTGTTTACCGGTGCTGACGACGATGTCGGGGGAATTTCTGGGCGAGTATGCGCATGCGGCGCGGCGGGGATGATGGCACGAGGCTCAGAGTCGCGTGTCGGATCAATGATTCGCGGTGGTGTAGCTCGGGGCGCTGGCGCGATCCCTTATTAGTGACTGGACCCCTTTGGAGATGTTGCATGTTGCTTCAGGCCCATGTTCAAATCCCATCTTCGCTTCTCTTCTCTGGCAATTCTTTTGTCATCATCATTCTTGCCTTTGAAATCATACCAGAACCGCCGCGATGGCTCCCATTGACGCCCTCACCGTCGACGATGTCAAGATCACCGGTTTCACCGTCACGGACATCCGTTTCCCAACAAGTCTCGATGGCGTAGGCTCCGACGCCATGCACGTCGGCGCCAACGGCTCCCATCCCTTTGTCGAGCTCCAGACCAATCAAGGGACTCTTATCGGCGAAGGCATCGTAAGTAATGCTGCCCCTTCAAAACTCATCCCGAGTTGACCCCTCAGGCCTTCAGCAACGGCCGCGGCAGCGAACTCATCTGCATGGCCCTCAACATCTTCGCCAAGCGCGTCGTCGGCAAGACCATGCACGAGCTGACACGAAACATGGGCAAGACATGGCGCTACATGGTCTCCGACTCGCAGTACCGCTGGATCGGCCCCGAGAAGAGCGTGACGCACCTGGCCGTCGCCGGCGTGCTCAACGCCGTGTGGGATCTCTTGGGCAAGATCCTGCACAAGCCCGTGTGGCAGATTGTCTGCGACATTTCGCCCGAGGAGAGATTGTACGGTGCATTGGCTTTCGGTACATCACGGACGTTATCACGCCCTAGGAGAGTATCAAGGTGCTCGAGAAGACGCAGGTCGGGAAGGAAGGGCGGTTGAAAGAGGCGTGGCGTTTGAAAACAGGGCTGTGCCGGCGTCTACCACGTCGCCGGGGTGGCTGGCGTTTACGGGAGACCGCATGAAGGAGGTGCTAGAGGAGACGATTGCTGAGGGCTACACCGTCTTCAAGTTCAAGGTCGGTACGAGCATCGAGGCTGACCGGGAGAGGTTGTCGGCTGTACGTGCCGTGCTTGGCTACGACAAGGGATACCAGATCATGATCGATGCTAACCAAGTTTGGAGCGTCCCAGAGGCGATCGAGTACATGAAGCACCTTGTTGAGTTCAAGCCAGTGTTCATTGAAGGTATGATGCGGATGCTGGTCCCTGATTGATCGCTTTGCTGATAATGCAGAACCGACGAATCCCGATGACGTCCTCGGACATGCCACCATCCGCAAGGCGCTGAAACCCTACGGCGTTGGTGTTGCTACAGGAGAGGCAGCGCAGAACCGCGTCACCTTCAAGCAGCTGCTGCAAGCCGAGGCAACAGACGTGGCCCAGATCGACGCAGTCCGATTTGGCAGCGTAAACGAGTGCCTGGTAGGCTTGCCCACCCATTTCCCCCGTAGGCTGTCCACTGACCTTCTCCAGGCCGTCATGCTCATCGCCCTCAAGTTCGACGTGCCCTGCGTCCCGCACAACGGCGCAATGGGTCTGACCGAGTTGACGTCCCACCTCAGCACCATCGATTACGTGGCCATCAGCGGCCGTAGGTCCATGCTCGAGATGGCCGACAGCCACCGGGAGAACCTTCGCCACCCCTCCAAGATCGTCAACGCACATGACGTGACACCATTTTCAGCTGGCTACTCGATGGAATACGCGGATGGGGTGATTGAGAAGTACACGCATCCCGATGGTAGCTTCTGGAGCAGCGAGATCGGGCGGAAGATCATCGATTCCCCCACGGGCGGTGAGCTGTGAATGTATCGATAATCGTCTTTTTCTTTTCTTTGAAGCCAATAGACTGTGAAACGAAGTCGGAACGAACGATTGCCGTGCAAGATGAGGTGTTGGTGAGTCTATACTGGTGTCTGTCGCACGGACATCGTTGTTTCCTTCGGATTTGTACGAACCGTCTAGATTCTTTGTTGATGGCGGTATCGAGTCGAGCTCCCAAGAGCTTCGTTCTCCCCGTGCGACTTCGGAGCTTTGCTCTTGGCAGAATTACATCGTCCTACGTAGCTTCGGCTGAGATGTTCCATTCGGGTGGAACAGCCTGCATGAGGTCATTGACGTGCGGTAATCGGCTTTTTTATCAGTTTATCACACTCGAGCCAACAGCCTCTGCTTTTCTGCATGTCCTCCAAGATTGAGACCACTGCTTCGAGACTGGAGATCGCCCTGGTCGGATATTGTTGATCGCCAGCGTCTGGAGCTCGTCAATATCAGGCACAAGATGCTTGAGCTCAGGATTAAGGGAAGACAGCGTCAAATCGACGATGGCTCCAGGGAACTGCGCAAAGATTAGCCTGGCGCGCCCAAGACGGAATCAGGTATCTTACGATAGGGAAGAAGTCCAAGTGTACAGACTCGGCCGCTGCAGAATCTTTGTCACGTTGTGCAGGTACAATCGGCAGCTCTCGATGCACATTTGTGCTTTCTCCATCACCACGTCGGAATTTTGAGCGTTCGGATTCGTGGCAACGTAAAGAACGAATGGACGGTTAGATGATGTGCCTGGCAGCGAAGTACCGAATGCGCAGTACCGCTCCTCGATCGTTGCCCACAGGTTCGATGTCGAGAGATGGCCGGTAGGGGTTGGGTATTGATGAATGCCAGATGTCAAGCTGTCGATGGAGCTCATCGCAGACATTGCTCATGGACGATATTTCTTCGGTAGTGAAAGCACCCTGGGCCATGAGTGTCGTGGATGGCAGGTTGAGGATATGGTTCTTGCGTGGATGGATATGGTTCTTGCGTGGATGGATATGGTTCTTGCGTGGATGGATTGAGTTGTGTATCTGTTGAGGAGACGTCGAATCGATATTTCGGCAAGATAGCAGGTTGACTCCATGTCGCCAAGGTTGGTGCAGATGGGAGGCTCGTCTCGTCGGCAAGCTGCTGGAGACCGCTTCGAGGGAGCTCGAGCTCAGCCAGTCGGTCGCACTCTATGAGAAAACAAGACCAGAAGAGGTGGAGGATGCTCTCAATGGAGCTTGGGTCATCTCGTGAGGCGTCAAGCCTGTTACTGTAAGTAAAGAGGAAAATCTGGGAAGAAGAGCCATACCCTGAAAGTTTGAACTGGAGTATGCTCGAAGCAGAGTAAATGAGACGCCATCTCTGCAGTGACCGAGCGATGTACGAGAAGTAGAGACTTGCAAGGACCAGAGCCTGCGGAAGCTGCCTCCGCTAGGAGAAGGACCACGATGAGAAGGCTACCAGCGTAGGTAGTGCGTGCTGCATGTACTGCATCCCGGGGGGCGACGTGCTGAGATCCTGCAAAGCAGGGGTCACCGACGCTGCTGCTCCAACAGCACACACCACGAGGCAGAGGGCTGACTCGATACTGGAGTCAATACCGTATTCGAGGAATGTGTCGGAGGTCGACTGGGACTCCTCTTCATCAAGAATAGGATGGTCATGGTGGGCCGTCGAGAAGAACACCGAGACAAGATGGTTGTCCATATCTGGATCTATCTGAAGGGGTGTGGTTGCAGTCGGATGGCCATCAAAGCACAGCTCTGGCGGCATCTCGTTCTTCGACTCAAGCTGAAAGAACAGGTCGTTCGGGTATTCACCAACGAGCGAACGCATGGCAGGGAGGCTGAGCAAGTAGTTGGATGATGTCTTTTGCTTGACGGGAATAGTCAGCGGTGGCAAGGCCGCGATATCCGGGTGAGCTTCTTCGACCTGCCAGGGGCTGTAGGCGGGGCGAGTCGGGAGCGGATGAAGGTAGCTGCTGGCTGACGCAGACGCGTGGCTTTGCGGCGAGATACCCGTCATCTCGGCATGGTGTGATCTGACGTTCGCCTCTGATGTCAGGGTAGCGAGCGTCTGGGCTTGTCCTTCCAGCAACGTCTCAATGTCTCTCAATCGACTGAGGATCTCACGACTGCCGCCGGAGGTGTCGATTCTGGTCCACTGTCAGCATACAGGAAGCGCAACTGCGTTGGTTTGAGCACAGCAGGAAGGCTTCACCTTTGCGAGGGAGCATCATCGTAAAAGACGCTCGACTTCGGATTCAATGAAATTGGTACCGCGAGTCTTCGCAGCATCACACCGTCGTTTGCTACCCCAGGGTCAGTGAGGATAAACATCGCCGAATATTGACGAAAGGATCACTCACCGGTGCCGACAGTAGGTGCATGCCGGCGCTGCTCGTTTGCGAGTAAAGCTCATCGTGGTGACATCTGGAGGTCAGCTAACCGCCAAGTGTCACATCGATCACTTCCGATATAGACTTTCGCAGCACAGGAGATCGGCAGCGAGGGTTGAGATGATGGATTGGACCGAGGGGATGCGGCTGATGGTAGTATGTGCTGGCGGAGAGGCGAATGCAGCGCGGGCATTGAAACGGGGAAGCGGGATGCGGGGAATGCCCGATGCTGACTCATGGGGGTCGCCTTGTGTACACACTGTCCTAACAGCGTCTGTACCATCATTCACAGGCCCTGCCTCCCCTAAATCCTTGGGGAGGATGCCCCGAGGCCCAGGTCCACGCCAGACCTACCTTATGACCTTGTATTGCGCATACCTGGGCTCCTCTACTAGTAGTGTCAAAGCCCTTGTTCGGGGAATGCTCGGTCTTTGATTCATCTCGCAACTTCGACTACCTGAGCTTTGTTGGTTGCTGTTGATCACAACCTCCAGACCTACGCATTCGCGTCATCTCGGCTGCTAGCTAGACAGGCTCTGCCGCTCAAACACTGAGCGGTTCCTTTCCAAAGATCATCCATCCAGTCTCGAAAGTCCAATCATTCTTCCCCTCAAGTTCACACTTGGCCTCGCCCTCGACTCTCATCATATCAGCACCAGCAATCTTGTCAAGACCGCTCTGGGTGAAACGCCTGATATCCTCATTTCCAAATCCAACATTGGCAGTAGGGCACGCCGAAAAGACGCATGTCCCGAGTTGGACGAGAGCCGTGCCGTATCCTTGATGGCACCAGCGGATATCATCGGCGGAGAAGAGCCAGTATCGATACCAGGCGGAGTTCGCGAGAACCCACACGAGCTCGCTGCAGTCGCTGGTCTGGGCTAGTTGATCATCTGTGCGCTGCCAGACTGTGGTTGTGCGGCACCTCGTGGAGGTTTCCTCCGTGTAAACGTAGCCGACCATGTCGTTCGTCTCGGTATCGTCTTGGTCGGCCACCATCCTGGCCGGGTTGACGGCCGGGTTGACTTGGAAGGTTACGTCCTTTCCATCGGTCGACTTCAAGACGTGATCCACCCACTTGATGCCACTGTCACGCACCGCAAGGCCTTTGAATTTGGGGTTGCGGATGCTGCGGGCTCTCTTGTCTGCGGTGGTGTTGTCACTTTCTTCCACGTCCCTGCCTTCTTCTTTCTGGACGTCCGCGTCATTCGGCGCCGGCTTGTTGGGATCCTCAACCCGCCAGGCGATGGAAGTCTGGGTCCGGAATCCGTCGCAGTCCTTGTAGCATTTGTCACAGTACTTGTACCCGTCAGCCTCGATGCGGCCGTCAACGACCGCAAATTCGAGGTCGAAAGCACGACGGAGAACAGCAGCTCCGTCGCCGTTTCCAAAATATGTTTTGTCGTATGCCTGGACTTTCACGGCGCATGAGCCAGTCGACGCGATGGTGAAGAGCTTGGGGTATTCCTCGCGGGGGTCCAGGAACCAGCGTCTCTCGTCGGTATCGAGATACTCGAGCAGGGCTTCGCAGTCGGAGAGCAGGGGCGACTCGGCAATCGTGTGCACCGATTCGTACACGGAGCCGCCACAGTGAGTGATGGATTGGTTATTTTCCTCGAGGGTGACATAGTAGTTGTCCTCGGTGGAAGCAAGGGCAGGAACGTGAACAACAATGTCCGAGCCGTTGGAGGTACGGAAGGTGATGGCGGTGGGATCGGTCACTGAGCGGCTGAGCTTGGTGACAGAATGAAGCCCAACTACGCCCGTGGCGCGACCAGAGGGGACGTCGGGGCCAGGGAATCTGGATGCCCAGGTGAAGGCGGCCAGGAGGCCAATGGATAAGATGGTTAGCATGGTGGATGCTTTGTGTACGGTCGTTGTCAATGCTGCTGACTAGACAGATGTGGTGAGAACGGGTCTTTGATGGAGATGAGGTGTTGGTGGTTGAGAAAGATCGTGGATTGGGAGGCTTGAGGAGAATAAGAATAAAGCAGGTCACAATGGGATGTGCCTGGAAGAAGAGAATCGAGGCCAGTCTAATTAAAGTAAGGTAGGCACAGATAATCTGAAGTGAATCACGCGTTTGTAAAGAGGAACAACAGATGGAGGAAGGAGTGCCAGCTTGTGATTCGAGTCTTGCGTTAAGAGGAAGGAGTGTCAAGAAACCAGCAGACGTTTAGGGAAGTAGTTGGAGCTGTCGGACTCATCTGCTGGATCGCTGAGATATTCAAAGACAGCGTTTCGTATGCGTTGAATCTGGAGAACGAACAACGATCGAAACTATGGCAGACAGACACCTCATATGAGAAACTCCCGAAGCACCGGACTCGCATGTCATTGGCGCGGACATCCATGAAACAAACGAGCAGTGAAGCCATCTTCGCGGATATTCACATCGGTGTATCACGTTCCACCACAGACAAACCAAGTTGGCACAAACACTGGAGATCTAGGCCGTACGATGCGAGAGCTGCTCGACCCTTCAGTACAGCTTTGTTACATGTGAAAAGTTAGATCGGCATCTGGAGCTTCCTAATATACTCGTCACTAGAAGCCTTTCGCCCATATCATATGCAGGCAGCGAAGGGCCGCTGTGTCAGGTTGGCAGGATTGCTTTCCCGTCATTTTACAATCTGTTCATCCAGGAAGCGAAATTTTGTCCTTCATCTGATGTCCCAATCGATGTGGTCCACCCGACTATCGCGATCCACCTTTCCAAAGCCTTCATAAGCTGTGAGGCCGAGGTCCATGATCAAAACAAGCAACCTGCCTGCCCGGCTAGCTCAATCGGTAGAGCGTGAGACTCTTAATCTCAAGGTTGGGGGTTCGAGCCCCCCGTTGGGCTCAATTCCTGACGCATCTCGTACGAGAACATCGCTTTTTACAATTTTTACCACGACCTCTGTTTGCAGCTGTCACAATCAGGTCGCGCTGTTATGACGACTCCAATGTTTGGATTTTATCATTACACGTCTTTAACTTTTGCGGCTGTGATGGTATTTTGTGATTGATCTGTGTATTCCAACCACGATCGTTTGCGGTATTCTCCTATTGAGCAAGGTATCAAATGGCGAACGTTTCTAGCCCCAAAGATGCTTTGGCTTGATATCCATGGCCTGACCCCGAACATAAACCAAAGGCATACCGGTACCGTCAATTGCTTCGATCGTCCATCCTATCCCAGCGGATCTACCAGGTATACCCCCTCGAGTACTCATCACTGGCCTCGGCGCAGTAGTCGCACTTCCGGTGGCCGCATTTCCGCGCGGCACGGTTCTTGCACTTCTCACCAGGGGTGTTGCGGTCCTGCTGGCATTTGCAGCAAGTCCAGCGCCCGGAGTTTGAATTTCCCCTGCGGCAATTGCCGCACTTGTAGTGGGTGCACACGAGGTTGGTTGGGCACGACTCGTTGTCCGAGAGAACCTTCTGGTTCCTGCAGCAGCAGCATTCGAAGCCCATTTTGTCTGGATATTGTGGGTTTTGGATATGTTCTCTTTGATGGTGATGTCTTTAGACGTGTTGAGACTTTTGTAGTATTCGTATCGTTGCTGATGATCTGGATTTCTTGTTTTGAGAGTGGTTCTGGCAGCAAAAGCACATGGTGTTTTATACTACCTCGTTTTCCTTGAAGGGTATCGCGAATTAAAGGCAGAGATATTCACGATGCGTGTATAGCTCCTTGCTTTGAGGCTTGTGACACGAAGTAGTGTTGAAGCTGGTGATTTAGTATTGTTACCATAGTACCTCGCGGTCAATGAGTCTGCTTGACAACTATCAATTGGGGCCATTCGCGTGAATGAATTAGTAGAAGTGATGCACGGCGTTTGAGTCCCGACTCGCAATTACGATCGCCATGAAGCTCGTCTCGCGTATCTGACCCTCTACTCTTAGTCTTGTGAAGCGACACTTGCTCAATCTCTATCAGCCAGATTGCTATATATCTAGCAGTCATGCATTTATGGAATTGTGGCTAGAAGCCGCCGAGGGGCAAGAGACATACACCACGCAGTTGTGGACCATGAAGCTGCTGGATAATGTTAAATGACCTTTATCCTATAGAGGCAAAAGAGGGAACAGAACTGGTAATGTGTGTCTATTCCTCTAGAGGCAGGCAGGTAGGCCTGGAACTACGGACTTAGTAGGTAACGGGGCGCACGGACCCCAGGGCGTAGGGCACGGACTACTAATACCACCCTATAGGTAAAACTGCCAGCTAATAATAGCCGTAAGGGCTTCCCGTAGGCATCTTATAATAGGCTACTTCCTTAATTCTAGTACTCTAAAAATACTATCGCCCGACTAATTAGAATATAGGATTCCTCTATAAGAATAGGAAACCTAAAAATAATAGTAATAGGAATCGAACCCTAGCGGACTTATTCGGTCGCGGCGACGAGGCGTAACTATTATATAAATTCGACGTATTTATTAATTCTAAGGCCTTTAGTAAGGCCGTTAGCAGGCATTTCCGTAGAGGGTATATAGCGAAGCTCGAAATCGCTTATAGCTATACGTTCCTATACCTATTTATACTAAATATTAATATAATAAGTACGTACTACGTTTAGTAGATTAAGGGTAATTATAAGGGTATTCTAGCTATTAATTAGGAGGATAAGAAGCTTTAGAATTACTACCTTAAAGGCTGAAATCGTATCCCTAATCTAATTAAGGGTAATACCTATAGGAGTAAGGTTAATAAATTTAGCTTCCGAAGTACTAAGCGTAACGAACTACTACTTATAAGCCTTCTAGGTAATAGGGGTACTAGCTAAGAAGATAATATATCCTCCTATAGAAACCCTTCTAGTATAGTCTCCGTATAAGGTATTACTTATAGTAAAGAGCTTAATATTAGGAGCCTTATAATACTTAATACCTCTTAAGGTAGTATCTTTAAAGTACTAAAATATACGCTTAACGGCTATAAGGTGCTCGTAAGTTAGTCTACTATTACTTTTATAGAGCTTCGAGACTATAAAACTAATATTAGGGCGGCTATTATAGCTAAGGTAATTAAGGGCTCTAGTTATTTCTTAATATTTCTTTATAATATTAGTATTATAAATAGGATTAGAAAGAAGTAGTATAGTACTTATAGCCGAAAGAGTCTTAATCGCGTTCGCTTAATTAAAGCTTAAATACTATAGAATCTTATAAGTATAGTCTCGCTAGTATAGTAGAGTAAAGCCTCCTACGTAGTCGTAAATAATATATATACTAATAAACTTATTAATAGAGAGTATTTCCTTAAAGTTATAGATAGTCTTTAGTATTATTATAGTATTATAAATAGCTATAGAAGAGGGTCTAGTAATAGTAATATAATTAATATATATAAGAAAAATAATGTTAGTAGACTCTTTATATAGAAGATATAGGTTTCTAGCTATACTAGTATACTTAAAGTTCTTTAGCTTACTAAATAGGAACTAGAACTACTATAAGGGGGCTTCGTAGAGGCTATAGATAGTACTATTAAGAAGGTAAACCCTATTAGTTCTATCCTTATATCTATAAGGCTATTAAACGTAAATACGACTACCTTTAGGGGTAGGGTTACGAGGAATACGCTATTAAAGTCGACGATTATAAGGTAAAGGCCTAGGTACGTTACTAAAGCAAAAAATAGGCGTACTAATATAGACTAAGCTACTATAGCGTAGAGGTCTTAAGCCGACTATTCGCTCTATTAACGGTTTCCGTATACTACCTACCTAGTATATAAGCATTAAGGCGAGGTCTTAATATCTAGTACTTATATACTTAGAAGAACCTTAATGCTAGCTAGGGGACTTACTAGGGACTAAGTCTTATAGTCGAGAAGGTTCTAAATCTACTTATTAAAAGTAGGCTTCTAGAAGTACTAGTTAGGGCTATTCTTCGTAGTATTAATCGTCTTCGGGGTATTAATATCCGAGGAGATAGCTATAGCCTAGAGAACGGAATAAATAATAGGTTATTCTAATAGAAGTATAAGGAGGTCCTCTTCGTAATAAGTAGCTTATTCTACTAAGAAGAGAGCTCGGCTACTTAAGAAGCTATTATTAATACGGGTAGTAGTATACTACCCTCTAATATACGGGGCGTTACGGCTAGATCTATAGATTAGAGCCGCTATAGTAGTACGAGGCTCTAGGGATAGAAGAGAAGTCTCTATAAGAAGGTCTAGGGACTCCGAATAGGTTACGTTTAAGGGTAGGACCTCGTTTAGTTCTATAATAGTATCCTTTAAGTTATTAGAGTACGAAGTATCTAAGTTAATAGAAGCTATAGGGCTATTCTCTTAGAGAGGGTAAGAAATTAAAGTTATTAAGGGAATTAACTTATTAAGTAGAGGTATAACTTCCTATTAGCTAATCCCGATAGTCTTGGAATTAGAAACCTTAGCTATAACCCCTAAGCCTCCTACTATATTAGTAGGCCCTTTAAGAAGCTACTTAGGAGTACGGTTATTAAAGGGAATCTTAATAAACTGAGAGATATTATAGTTAGCGAAAATAGCGTCGTACTTAACGATTTCTATAGAAGGATCTCGTATAAGAGGGAGTTAGCCCTCGAAGATGTATATATCTCTAGAGCGTTTCGCGTTCTAGTACGTATACGTTAAAGATATAGCTATAAGGGCTATTAAAGCCTATAAGGAAGCCCTTCTAGGCGTATACTTTAGTCTTATTAGTACGGGGGGGGGCAGAGAATACCGTTCTTATAAATATAAGTAACGTAGCTATAAGTATAGAAGTACTAAATAAATAGGGTCTAATAGGCCTATAATAGGCCGAGAGCTTTAGTAAGAAGCTTTTAAGGAGCTTTACTATAAGGGTTAGAGGCTGTAAGTAATAGGTTAATAACTTCTACTATAGTCTTTATAGTATAGGTCTATAGAGTCTCTAAGAGACCTATAGCGATAATAATAGTACGCGTACCCTCCGAAATAGTATAGCTAGCGCGTTCCGCTATACTATTCTAGGCTAGAGTATTCGGTACTAAGAGTCGGAAGGCGATACCTTCGTCGGCTAGTATTAGCCTAACCTCGAGGTTATTAAATTTACTACTTCTATTATAGGTTATAGAGATAATAAGTAGACTAATAGAGGCCTTAAAGTATCGAATAAATTTCTTAATAGTAAAATAGAACTCCTACTTAGTCTTAGTCTTTATAAATAGGATCTAATAGAAGCTACTATACCTATTAATTAAGTAGAGGGTATAATAGAAGCTATCCTTTAGACTCGAGGGCTTAAATTTAATAGGATATATAAAGATTTTATAACCTAGGGTAAGAGCCTTATAAAGAATAGAACGGCTAACGACCTTAGTACTTTTTCTAAGGTAATAAGCCTTATAGTATAAGTTACTAACCTCTTACCAATCGAAGAGTATACCGACCTTCTTATAAGTATTAATAACGTAGCGCTTTCTAGTATAAAGGAGGCGTTCGTATATAACGCAGAAAGGTACCTAGGTCTTCGTAGTAAGCTAAGTAATAGAGGCTATACTATAAGTAGTCTCTAGTAATAGTAACTTTAAAGGGGTCGTAGGTATAACTATAATACCTTAAATATAAGAAACTATTATAATAGAAAGGCTATTACTAATATAAACTATTAAATTAATACAATAGTCGTATTCGATTCTATTAGTACTTAAGAGGCCTAGTAATAGAAGGTTACTAGGGCTCTCTAGGAGATATCGGATATCCGAGATAACCTAATTAATAACTATAAAAGGATTAAGAGGAATATAGACCTAGAAGAATACTTTACTAATACTAAGAGGCTTTATAACCTAACTATTCGCTATATTAATAGGAGGTAGGTAGGTGTTCTCGATATATTTATAGAACTATAAGAGGTTATTAAAGATATTAATATTACTACTAGAGTCGAGGATAATAGTATCTCGGCCCTAAGCTTCAGCTATAGTATAGGTCTAACTAGATATAGCCGAATAAGTAATAGTATTCTATTAAGTAATATCTACTAAGGCTACTATAACTTACTTATTATTATTATTATTAGAGGTATTAGGAATAGAAATAGACTCTTAGTATATAGTATTATAATAATAAGCTCGTACGGCTTTTATAGCTTTCTCGTAGATATTCGTAGACTACTTCGAGGGTATATTCTTCTCGATAAGAAAGTAGTCTATAAGTAAGTAGTTAAAGAGCTCCTTACCTTCCTTAAAGTAATATAAGTATATAGGGTACTTCCTCTTAGCTATAAGAGTAGTATTAGGCGTAGAATTACTCTTTTTCTTACTACGATTACTAGAACCCTATACTATAGTAAGGGAAATATATATAGATTTCTATATATTAGCCTTATAGCTAATATTATATATTATATTATTCTACTATATATTAGTAATAATAGTATACTTTTCGAATAATATAGAATACTACTTCCTAATACTATTTAGAAGGAGGTAGGTATATAGGCGAGAGTCGCCTCTAGTAAGTTTATAGAGCCTTCTCTTAAGCGTCTAGGCGCGTGCGAGGAAGGCGTAAAGTATTAGAAAGTTACTGCTTTCGAGGGTACCGATCTCTCGAATAAGGTCGCAGATAGTATCTTCTAAGACCTTTGGAATTATATAAAGGACTATATTCTAGAGGCTATAGGGGTCCCGGTTAGTTATATCCTAACTAGCGCCTTTAAGGTAGTCGAGAAGTACTAGATCGATCGAGTTAACTAGGAAGCGTATAGTAGTAGCGCGTCTCGCCTTCTATAGCTTCTACTACGCTATATTAGTAGTTATAGTAGTAGGTACGGGAATAGGGTTTACGAGAAAATCCTCGACGTCCTCCTATTTATAGGTAATAGTAACGTTAAGTTACTAAGCCCGGAAATTCGATTCTCCGACTAGTACTAGGATATTATAAGTATTTAAAGAAGCTATAATATTAAAGGGAAGGGTTAGGTATTAGAGCCTATTAAGGAGTAGTAGTTAAAAGTAGCTCTTAGAAGCCGAGCGTAGGTAGCGGGAAAACTGGAAATTAGCGACTAGGAGCCGAAAATTTATAGGTAGTTATTAGAGATACGATACCTCCTATAATACTATACTAAAATCGATAAAAATAATATCTAATAATAGAGCTAATAAAGCTCTTAATAAAGATATAAAAATCGTTATAGTAACGATAATACGCGGAGCGTTTAGGGGCTTATAACCTATAGAGGTAAAAGAGGGAATAGAACTAGTAATATATATCTATTCCTCTAGAGGCAGGCAGGTGGGCCTGGAACTACGGACTTAGTAGGTAACGGGGCGCACGGACCCCAGGGCATAGGGCACGGACTACTAATATATCTTACCGTTAACAAGCTTTTAGTTATAGCATAAAAATTATACCTTGAATAATTAGTCATACAAGACTAATAGCATCACCAATGTCGCATGGGGCTCGGCAATGAGTAGTATGGGGGTCATTATTCAAACCTTTATGTTTGGTCAGCGTTTCCATCTTCCGAACAGGAGGGCATACTGCAAGCATCACCAATTACATTTTGATTTTGGACGGGCCCCGCCGAGTATGGACACAGTAATGGTTCATGCGTATCTAAGCGACATATCTGGGCAAACCGACTTGTTCGAGGTATCATAACTCAATCATGATGCTGGTTGTGTCCCTTCAAGCCGCGCCATCCACCAACCTCGAATGACCGTTCCAGTAATTCGGTCTCAGCACCCGGCGAGACGGTTCACAATGCCACAAACGTCACGGAAACGACGGGTACTCCCGGATCCCTGCTCTTCGGGTCATGGGAACAAAATGCTCAGCACCCTTCTCCGCGGGCTTGCATAGCGCTAGGTTGAAAAGGGGACCAGAGGACCACACCATAACCAACGCCAGCGGACGCCAAACCTGTAACCCCTACAACAAAGAAAAAGATGCCCACATCGTCCACCGCCTTGGCAGCATCGCGCCTCACACCGGCCCAGAGGATTCCCACAAAACGCAGTGGAGAACTCTACCCAGGCATGTCCAGGCATAGCCTACCAAGTACCTATGCCAGTCGCGCGGCCCAAAAGGGTTACAGAAGCAGACGGCGCTGGCCGGGCACACACGCATCCCCCGTCCGATAGCAGGATGAGGGGATTTCTCGGGCCTTTCGCAGGACGGCTGAGTTTCGTTTCGACACGATCTCCCCGTCCGTTGTTTCGGTAATTAACCCGCTGCTTGGACCCCCGAACCTTGACTCGATCGTCCAGCCGAGATCCCAAATCTTGCCTCTAGCCAACACTCCGAACGCCAACCGCAGCTACCATGGTCGCCGTTAAACCTGACACGGCACAGTTCCGTGACGACCTCCGCCGTCTGACGCCCCAGCTGTTGAACTCGGTGTTGGATTACACGACGGCTCCTGACGTTGATGATGATGTCGCGAGGAACAAGATCGTTGCTGCTGCGCAGGCTATCATTGAGGCTGCTCGTCCGCCGCAGCCGCAGTGGATGAACCAGTCTGCGGCGTGCGCCGAGTTTGTTGCCCTGCGGCTGTTCATTGACTGGGGCGCTTTCGAAGCGATTCCCATCGAAGGGAGCATCACGTACCAGGAGCTTGCCGATAAGGTCGATGCTGAGGTCCAGCTCGTCAGTGAGTTGTAGATGCCTTGCGCCGGTGAAATGGAGGAGACTGACGAGATGCAGTCCGCTTTGCGTGGATCATGGTCTCGACGGGACTTCTCGAACAAATCGGTGAGGATAGAGTCGCTCATACTGAGAAGTCGAGACAGATCACGCAACATGGTCCTCTCAGGAGTATGTGGTCGCTGATGTGAGTCCATTTTGCGCCCTTTATCGTGAAGTTCACTTCGCCCCTCAAGGAATGGAGGACCCTAACATCACACAGGTTCGACAACTCGTTCATGGGCTCAGCATCAATGCCTGAGTACTTCCGTACCTACGGCAGGAAAGAGCCCGTGGGACCAGCACACGTTCCATTCACCTTTGCTCATGGGGCCCCTGACAAGGCATTCTGGGAGGTCCTCAACTCGGACCCGAAGCGCATGAGGACATTTATGGAGGCCATGACAAACGTCGACAAGCAGGTGCCGCTCATGGGTCCCCATCTCGGGCTGTATGACTTTGACTGGGTGGCCGAAGCCGCAAAGAAGGCCCCTTCAGATCGGCCGCTGTTTGTCGACGTTGGTGGAGGCAAGGGTCACGTTATGAAGACCTTCTGCGATGGCAACACCCCTTTGACGCTCGACAGATGCGTCCTGCAAGATCTGCCACCAATTATCGAGCATAACAAGTCCGACGTCAACTCGGGCCTTGCAGGAGCCAAGCTTATGGCGATCGACTTCCACAAGGAGCAGCCTGTGCAAGGTACGTACTCATTGATCTGGGCATTTGTTTCGAACCGAGACTGACAGCAACAGGCGCGCTCATTTACTTCATTCGTCACTGTCTTCACAACTATGGCGATGAATCGGTGGTTGGCATCATGAAGCACACAGCGGCAGCCATGGCCGACGACAGCAAGCTCCTCATAGCAGAGTACATCATGTCTAACCCGCCCAGCAAGTTCGCCATCTGGATGGACTTCATCATGTGCATGTCGGGCGGCAAGGAGAGGACAAAGGCGTTATGGCATGAGGTCACCGCGCAGGCTGGTCTCAAGATAGTGGCTTTCCACGGCTTAGACACATCACCCGACGGACACGCCGTCATAGAGTGCGTGAAGGCGGGCAACCCCTCACCTTCGGGCAGTGATGGTGCGGTTAATACCGCGTGAGACGCAACTTGGCTCAGCAGTTCAGCCATTCATACGATACCATGTGAGACGTCGATCAAATCAGCCAATCTTTACTTTTCGTCTCTTCTCACATCTACCGCCACCAAGGGGCCCACGTTCACGTCCACGTACCTACGAATTAGACACGTACCAAACAAAACCAGTAAACCCGAGCGCTACGCTGCGCTGCAGAAGGGTGGACTAGACTCCGTCCTTGTTAAGGATGGGGGCCCATTGGCTCCACGAGCGTAATGAGCTAGGCCGCGCCGGCTTATACGCTTCTTGGAGCGACAAGTTCATGCACGCGATGCGCTAAATGTTCCCTGGTTCGCCCCTCCAACCTGATCGCAACCCTGTCCTGGCAGGACACACGTGAGCCTGACATGCGGGGGCCCTCTTTATGTTCTGTCACTGCGCAGTTATGTGCTGGCCTGGCTGGGTTGCTGGCGCTGGGCTCTCCTGGGCTTCTGGGCGCTGGCCTCTGAGCCCTCCTCTCTGGATCTAGACTGGAGCTGGGACATGCCAGATCTGGGGCCAGTTCCCGTCCGAGAAGACCGCCTGGCACTCGGGAAATGGAGGAGCGAGAGATCCCCTCCCCCAGGACCCCCTTCCCTTCCCTTTCCTCCATTCCCGGCCCTCGGTCTCCTTGTCAGGCACTTTCTCATCAAGGTCCCTCCCTTCTCTATCCAGCCCACTCGCCAGCTGACGAACGATGCGCGTCGCAATCATCGGCGGAGGTCCCTCGGGCCTCGTGACCCTCAAGTACCTCAAGCAGGCGCAGAAGTTCTTCCCCGGCGAGCGGGTCGAGGTGAAGCTCTTCGAGGCGGCGCCCAAGATTGGCGGCATCTTCTTCCACCACGTCTACGAAAATGCCGAGCTCGTTTCATCCAAGTTCCTGACTTGTTTCTCGGACTTCCGTCCCCGCCGCGACGACCCTGATTTCCTGTCGGCGGAGCGCTATGTTGAGTACCTCGAGGAGTACGCCACCGAGTTTGCTCTCTGGCCGCACATTCACCTGTCGACGAGGGTCGCGTCTGTTGTTCGTGGTGACTTTTCCGGCCATGTTGTCAAGTATGAGACGGCCGAGGGAGAGGTCGAGTGGGAGTGCGATGCTGTTGCCGTCTGCTCTGGTCTCCATGATCGGCCCAACATTCCCGACCTCAAGGGTGTCGAGAACGTGCCTGTGGTGATGCATTCTGAGAAGTTCAAGCACAGCGACCAGTTTGGCGTTGACAAGACCGTCATGGTCATTGGTGTCGGTGAGACGAGCTTCGATATCTGCGCCCTGGCCATCAACGCACCGACGAAGAGGGTCGTCGTGTGCCACCGGCACGGCTGGTTCGGAGCGCCAAAGGTAAGCAACGAGACCACGGGAGCCACGGCGTCTAGCTAACAGCCCTGGTCAGCGTATTGCCAACACGCGGCTTCTTCCCAGCATATGGAAGATCCCCGAGGAAGAGAACAAGACCTTCATCGACGGCTCCCTGCCCATCGATGTCAGCCACCTGTCGCTCTTCGACACGAGCTATGTCCACCCTGTCGCCCGGGACTCGATGATCGTGTGGAACCACTATGACTCGGTGGCCGTCGGCAGCAGTTGGGTTTCCACCGGCACGGTCCTCGGGTTCGACCAGTTCGTCGGGTCCGTCGCTCCCGAGCGCCTTCACGCGTCGCGCCGTAAGTGGTCCCGGAGCAATCTCCGTTGCGACGAATAGCAGGCACTGATGCGATCAACAGTCTTCTTCAACAAGGCCTGGACCAAGGTCTCGAAGCACATCTCGCCACCGTACCGTCCGACCGAGGCTACGACCTTCGGTGAGCGCGTTCGCCGCTTCATGGTCCACACCCCCGTCGAGGTATCCGACCGCCTCATCGATGTCGCGCCCTACCCGACGCACATTGACGAGAACGGCGTTGCCCACTTCCGCGACAACGGCGGCGAGGACTATCAGCGCATCAAGGACGAGGTCATCAAGCCCGACGTCATCGTCTTCGCGACCGGCTACCTGCAGAGCTTCCCCTTCCTCGAGGCAAAGGCCAACACCGGCCGCAAGGCCTACCCGCGAGCCGACGAGGCCGACGTTCGCGAGATCTGGAAGAGGGACGACCCAACCGTCGGCTTCATCGGTTTCGTTCGCCCTGGTTTCGGCGCCATCCCGCCGCTGTCGGAGCTGCAGGTCATGCTGTGGATCATGAACCTCGCCGGCCAGGTGAAGAAGCCGCTGTCGATTGACGACCAGTGGCACTACCGCATCATCGCGCCGCCCAGCGCGAGGTTGACGTATGGTGTTGAGCATGATAGCTATGCCTTCCAGCTTGCCGAGGACATGGGTGCCGTACCGGGTGTGAAGGATGTTGTGAAGCTGGGTCTGACCAAGGGCACTGGACCATTCTGGAGACTTCCATGGATCTGGGCTTCTGCGCCCAACTTTACGATCAAGTTCAGGCTGGTTGGTCCTTGGGCGTGGGAGGGCGCGACCGCCGTGATGACGGACGACATGTGGGAGATCGTTTCGAGAAGGAAGGGCCTGTTCAGTACGTCTCGTTCAGGAAATCCAATGATCCAACCGCCAAAGCTAACACGAGCTACAGACAACTTCACCCTGGGCCTGATGCCCATGATGCAGCTTGGGCCGGTCCATCTCTTCCTCTTCTTTTATGCTCTATTCTTCAACTTCCTCGCCATCTTTGGCTTGGCCAAGCCTGTCAAGCCCGTCAGCGAGCCGAAAATGAGGATCGAGGAGTTGGCGCGAAGGGAGAAGAAGCTGGAGGGCATCAAGACCAGCGGCACACACTGAGGAGGAGGGACTTACGACATGATGACTTATCTCGATGGCTCGTTCAGGTGTTTTGATTGCTTTCTTGGGGGTTCGCGGGTTTCGGAGGTTGCCCAGTTTTGACGATCGGTTTGCTTGCTTCATAGCATCAATGAGAGTCCATCCACTCCAAGAAGACGTAGTGATGCTCTGCTGAGGTCCAAGCCGGGCCAAGACCGGACTCCGGCGTCGTTAAGAAAGACTCCCGAGGGTCCGTGCCGGCGGGCTGAGACATTCGATCGGACCCGCCAGATCGAGAAACATCAGCCAGCACTGCATTCCATTGCACACCGCCAGTGTTCCTCAGCCTTGCACATTTCGGAGAAAGGCGAGTCTTGTCGTTCCCCTCTTTGCGTCTTGCCGTCTCAAAGCTGACTGGGCGGCCGAGATCCTTGCCATCTCGCCCCAACCCCCTTCCTCATCGAGCTCTGTCCAAGCTGCATTGTTGATCTTCAGAAACTCAATTCCATCTACGAGAACCTGCTATTTCCTCGGTTCACTGCTGCAATCTCCACCATTTACCGCACATTGATTGCATCTCAACGCTTCGGAAAAGAACGCAGCCACGGAAACGATACGACGCTGCGGATAAGCATCACCAGCAGCACAGCTTCCATCTGCGTGAATAGCTTCAGATCGTCCCCCTGTCGGCGTGGCTGTGCAGAGACATTTCGAACTGCGACCTACCGGACGTCATCCAGCCCGATTGGTGTAAGATTGTTTTCACGATGATCATCACCCTGACTCGGCATTAGCCTGCCTTTTCCCCAACGGCCATGCCATGGCACAAAATGTTTCTTTCCACGGGAGAGCACTCTTGTCAACCTGTAAAAACAAGCTTAATTCCTCCCCCGCATCTAATCTCCAGAACTACCGTTACCTTCCCCACGCCAGTCATCTCTTCCCCGCGATGAAGATCAACGAAGCTCCGCATCCCGGCCAGGAGTATGCCCGACAGGGCTCAAACTAGGCTTTTCCGTGTCAGTAGCCGTTGGACCCTGGGTTTGTGGCCATGACATCAGTCCTAGAGAAGCCCCGAGCTGCATTTGAAGGTCGTGAAAAGCTCGTTTGCGAGCTCGGAAAAGGGCGAGCCTTGGCGGAAGTCAGTCGCGATAATGACTGATGATCGTGAACATACGAGGCTTGGCAATCTCGGTCACTGTCAATTGGTTCCGGCGGTGATGGTTTCTTACTGTATAAGAAGCCCCGAGTCGATCGACGAGAGGACCCCAGCTCCGAAGCAGCCAGGACAACATCTTCTGTCAAGCTCAAGATCACCATCATGAAGAGCACTCTCGTCGCAGCAGCAACCGCGGTCTTGACCGGCCTCGCGTCGGCCGTCGACCTGCCCACTGGCTGGTTCTCCATCGCTCCCGATGATGAGATCACGCCCGGCGACCTCAAGGGCAAACCCCGCTACCTGACGTGGATGGCCGACTCCCAGATCAAGCACGGCGTCGAGCCCACCCACGCCTACACCATCTCGTCCTTCTATTCGGGCGTCATGCTGGCGTACGAGCGCACTGGCGATCAGAAGTACATCGACTACGTCAAGCACGCCACGGACACTGTCCTCTACCCCGAGTGGGACGGCACCATCCTGCTGTACAACAACAGCAACTCCATCGACGACATTCGCTTCGGCCACACGTTCCTCGACATGTACAACATCACGGGCAACGAGATCTACAAGACGGCCGCCACGACGCTGCGCAAGCAGATCGACCGCACCGGCCGCACGCCCGACGGCGGCTTCTACCACCGCTACCCTGTGTACATCGACCAGATGTGGCTTGACGGCATCTACATGCTCGACGTCTTCTACGCCCGCTGGACCCGCGAGTTCGAGCCCGACAACTCGACCGCCTGGGACGACATTGCGCTGCAGTTCGACCTCATCGACGCCGGCACAACAGTCGACAAGAACCGCACCAACGGCCTGCCTCTGCACGGCTTCGACTACAGCAAGAAGTCCATCTGGGCTGACCCGGAGACCGGCGCCTCGCCTCACGTCTGGGGCCGCGCAGTAGGCTGGTACATCATGGCTCTCGTCGACACGATCCAGCTGTTCCCCAAGGAGCATGAAGGCTATGAGCGCCTCGTCGGATACCTCCAGTCCGTCGCCGACGCCGTTGTTGCCGCGCAGGACGAGAAGACAAAGGGATGGTACCTCGTCATGGACCCCGGTCTGGAGGGCGAGTGGGGCAACTACATCGAGAGCTCCGGCTCGGCCATGTTCGTCTACGGTCTCCTGAAGAGTCTGCGCCTCGGCCTCATCGATGGCAAGAAGTACCTCAATGCCGCGCTGTCTGGGTATGAGCTCATGACTGAGACGTTCTCTGTGCCGAGGGACTCTGATGGCGCGCTTGTTTGGGAGTGGACTGTGCAGACGGGCAGCTTGAGCTCGAACGGTACCTTTGAGGTGAGTGAGATTAGAGCACGTTCAAAAGGGACGTCAACTAACAGTTGTTGCAGTACTACGCCAGCCAGCCGCTTTTCGAGAACGATCTCAAGGGTGTTGCGCCGTTCCTGTTCTCCAGCTACGAGTATGAGCTTCGCCTGGAGGGTGGTTGCAAGGCTTAGATTTGGCAGTTGTCAGAATCGGCCAAGCCCAGGATGGACTTGTACATATTTGCAAACTAGAGTAGAAATGTCATGCTGCTTTCAAGCTTTCCAAACCAGCTGTGGGATGTCTCGAGTGACGTTGGCGTCAAACTTGTGACCTGCTCACGCAGCAACAACTCTTTTCAATAAGCAAGTGTGATTTAATTGTAACGACGTAGAAAGGGCGCGGACGGCTCACGATGACGACCTATTTATATCAACGGATGATGCATTAAGTTCTTCTTACATCGGCACCAACCATGCAACCTCAAGCAACGCTTTTTGGTTTTAACATTCATCTTTGGTCACAAACGCATCACGTAAATTCTAGGACGCAGGTGAATTGTGCTTCAGCCTTAACTGCCTATCCCTGTCCATGCATCCAAGAAAAGTCGTCGTGAGAAAAATATATACATCGTGAATATTACAAATATAGTCTAATCATCCCTTTAGACAAGGCAACAAAGCCCAGACAATATGCTCATAATAAGAAAAAATCTGTCATCAGCCCGATTTACAGAAGGGCGTACATGACGGCGGCGGCGGCGGCGAGGACCTCGACACCGGAGCCGAGACGGCCGGCGGCGTTCTCGCCGACCTCAACGGGGCCGGAGGTGGTGGGAACGGCGGGCGCCGGGACGGTAGGGACGGCGGTGCTGAGGGTGGTCACGGGGACCTCGGCGGAGGGGGCGGGGGCGGGGTGAGTGGGCTTCTCGGGCTGCTCGGGGGCAGGGTGCGAGGGCTTGGGGGCGGGGTAGACGGGGTGGGTGGGCTCCTGCGGCTGCTCAGGAGCAGGGTGAGAAGGCTTGGGCGCAGGGTAGACGGGGTGAGTGGGCTCCTCGGGTTGCTCAGGAGCAGGGTGAGAAGGCTTGGGCCCAGGGTAGACGGGGTGAGTGGGCTCCTCGGGCTGCTCAGGGTGCTCGGGAGCAGGGTGAGAAGGCTCGGGAACAGGGTAGACGGTGGTCAGAGTGTGGGGAACCTCCTCGGTGACAGGGCAGATGGTGGTCGAGATGGCAATGGTCTCAGTGGAAACGTGAGGGCCGTTGGGGCAGTCGGTAACGCCGGGAGCGCACGAGGTGACGGTGTGGACCTTGGTGGTGTAGACGGTCGAGGTGGTGTAGCCGTGGGGAGGCTGGGTGGGGACGGGAGTCTCGACGGTCTTCTCGGTCTCGGTCTCAGTGACGGGGCAGACGGTCGTGGAGACGGCGTAGGTCTCGGTGGTGACGTGAGGACCGTTGGGGCAGTCGGTGATCTCGGGGGCGCACGAAGTGATGGTGCGGACTTTGGTGGTGTAGACGGTCGAGGTCGTGTAGTCGGTGGTGTGAACCGTGGTCGTCTTCTCCTCCTCAGAAGAGGTGGGAACGGGGTAGACCTTGGTGGTGGTGGATTCCTTGTCAGAGGTGGTAGGGACGGGGTAGACCTCGGTGGAAGTCTCGCAGTCCTCGGTGGAAGAAGGAACCTCGTACTCGGTGGAGGTCTCGCAGTCCTCAGTCTCAGTGGTGGAGGGAACAGGGACCTCGGAGGTCACGGTGGACTCAACGGGCTTGCTGGACTCGGGGTGAGGAGGAACGACCTCAGTGGAAGTCTCGCAGTCCTCGGTAGAAGAGGGAACGGGAGCCTCGGAGGTGATAGTGGACTCGACGGGCTTGCTGGACTCAGGGTGAGGGGGGACAACCTCGGTGGAGGTCTCGCAGTCCTCGGTCGAAGAAGGAACGGGGACATCCTCGGTGGAAGAGGGAACCTCGTAGTCGGTGGAGGTCTCGCAGTCCTCGGTGGAAGAGGGGATGGGCTCCTCAGAAGTGACAGAGGAGACGACGGGAGGCTGGCTCGACGAGGGGACGGGGTAGTCGGAGGAAGCAGGGACCGAGGGAACGGGGTAGTCAGAGGAAGCAGGGACCGAGGGAACGGGGTAGTCGGAGGAAGCAGGGACCGAGGGGACGGAGTAGACCGAAGAAGCCGGCACCGAGGGAACGGGGTAGTCGGAGGTAGCAGGCACCGAAGGAACGGAGTAGACCGAAGAAGCCGGCACCGAAGGGACAGGGTAGCCGGTGGTGGAAGCCTCAGAGCTGGGAACGACGGGAGGCTGGGAGCTGGGCGTGGGAACGGCGGTGCTGCTGACGTGGGTGTTCCAGTAGGTGATGCAAGAGCAGGCGGAGGACAGCTCGGGAACACCGCAGTTCTTGAAAGAGGTGGGCACGGCGGCGGGAGCGGTGGTGGTACCGGCGAGCCACTGGGGGCAGAACTCGGCGGCCTTGGCCTGGTAGCGAGTGTCGATCAGGTTGCGGTAGCAGTTGTCCTTCTCCTGTTTGGCTTGTCAGTGCTGTTTCTTACTTGACATGCCATCCGATGTTGAGGCATCTGCTGGTGAAACACGGGCAAACATACGCAGTAGGGGTACTCGTTGGCCTGGACGGTGGCCAGGGCGAGAGCGCCCAAGCTCATGTAGACACCACGCATCTTGGTATTGTTTGAAGTTTCTCGGGCCTTAAGCGAATGATTGGATCGAAGAAACGACAGTTGATGTTGGCGAACCAAGGAGAAAGTCTTAACGAGCGACTTGAAGATGTTGGGATGAGGATGAAGAGGAAAGCAAGAACCAAGGCAGTAAGGGTCACGGCCATGAGCAGCGGTTCTTTAAAGGCGCGGCTCTCATGACTCTGGATGGATCACACCCACCACACCTTTTCTCGATGGACACCCAAGACACCCTCGTAGTTCTCGGCGGCACCCTGGCAGCGCCTCACGAGCTACAAGGCCCCCCCCCCCTCCCCTCCCCTCCATCCTGCAGTGGAGAGAACGAGTGAGGACGGCTGGGACTTCAACGGGTGAACGGCAAGAAGCACGGTCTGCAGGTTTTTTCGACCCTAGACGAGGCCCTGGAGAGGCCAGTTGAGGTAATACGAGGCCCGAGAGCCACGTCTGCCCACCAGGAAACCTCCACTCCAGTCTCCAGTGCTGCTGGGTTGTTGCCAGCCCTCTCGAGCATACGATCCGAGCATGGGATGATGTGTAGCTGCATAAGGCGAGCAGGGGTGAGGCCAGGATACGACAGCAGACAGTGAGAATCATCTGGGATACCCCCCTCAACGATTCGAGGCCAGCAACGCAATTCGGGCTGAGCGTCGATCAGCCCTCATCCGTACTGAGAAGATAACCTGACGTCCGGGCTCCCATTCTCGGAGAGTTCGAGTAGCGATATGAGGGCAGAAGCCACAAGTAGCAGTGCACAGATCACCTCTTGGCCAAGCTGATAGTGAACTGAGTAGCCGGTACGCTAGACATTTTAGTCAGGGGTAGGCTGTCCTGCCAACTTCCACCCGCACTACCTAGCAACTGTTGAAAATCATCATGGGCGCGGGTAGGAGGAACAAAGGAGCCGGTTATGCAGTCTAAAGGGGGCCTTACCTAGAGGCAGAAATCGTAAAGACGGGGCAGAGCCGGAATATGATGTCCTGGCTTGCCTGGCTGCGGTGCCTGATGCTGGGCAGCTGGGATCTGGATCAAAGAGGAGCCCATCGATCGACCGAGCCGTCTGACTGTACTCACGCTTCTTGGATCCATCCTCGGAACATTTCTGTAAACGAGTTCTACCTCGGCCTTTACCTCACCTTGCTCACAAACACACGACAAGAAAAGATTCATCGTGCTTGAATGACTCGAAGGCTGGAGAAGAGGGCCTCACCCAATCATCTCGCCGATACAGGGATCAACAGGGGAGCTGCAGATGCGAATACCTAAGAAAAGAACCAGACTACCAGGCAAGTCGGGCACCAGGCACATGTGCGCATACACACGAGCTGCTAAAGTGTCCCTTGACGTCAACCCACGTCGACCGGCCCCTCCAGACTGTCTTGTCTGTCTGTCCACCTGCGCTGCCTGGCAACCAAGCCTCCCCCCCCCCCCAAGCCCCCCAAAGACCAGCTTGTAAAAGGACGGTCGGTGTGTTGGCCGCTGATGACCCGTGGTGTGTGTGCAACCAAGAGGTGCCACGTCCCGAGTGTTCGTATCCCAGCAGAAAGTCCACCCACCCCAGTCGTCGAGGCGCCTTGTCTTCGAGGATCCCCCCAGCCCTCCAGTTCGTCATGCCGTCATGCCAGCCCCCTCCATGTCTTCTTCTTCGTCTTCGTCTTCGTCTTCGACTTGCTTCTTCGTCGCTTCGGGTCGCCAGCCTTCTTCAGGCACCCAGCGCGAAAAAGAAAAACCAGCCCAGCTGTTGTGTGACCGAACCACCCGTTGAGCCTGCGCAGATGGTGGCCCAAGATCCTCCACGCGGCCGCCAAGACACGAGCCGCTGATCAGATGGCAGATTAGTGCCGTAGGAAACCCGTAGAAACCGAACAAAGAAAAGGCCATCGAGGGCATCGAATCCCCCCCATCCCCCCCCCCAGAGCTAGGTAGAGCCAACGTGCGACAACCGACGTGCGCCTCGCTCGCCTTTCGGCCTCTCCTCCTTTACCCTACTCGGATTAGCTCAACGGGCCAAGGATGGGCCAAGGATGGAGAAGACCCTTCAAGTCCACCAGCTGGCGGAATTGCGCCGACCCTCATTCGCCCCTGGGCCTCCCAAGCCCCTTTTTTCTTCTCTCCTCTCTGCTTCTTTTTGCCTGCCCTGCCCTGCCCCCTTCGTTTATTGTGGAGGCGTCCCTCGTCGTTGTGGAGGCAGACGCCTGCTACGCCGACGGGCGGTTCGCCGCGTGTGCCCGTCGTCTCGCAGCGGGCACACCAGCCCTGATCCGGCGGACACGGCGCGTACAAGCATAATCTCAATCTCACTACCGAGCAAGGACGCGACAAAGACAAAGACAGAGGGAAAGGGGTGGAGGTTCCCGTGGTGAGACAGCGAAGTCAGGGAGACAACAAAGAAACCCAGGGGTTCGGGCAGTGGGATCTCAACATTCCAGACTAATCCAACGTCTTCTCAAACTATGGGGTCATTTTACTTTAAGCTTCCGAAAAGAGTAGCATTCGAGCGGCGACGGGTTGTCC
Organism: Verticillium nubilum; assembly: GCA_002851675.1. NCBI lineage: Eukaryota > Fungi > Ascomycota > Sordariomycetes > Glomerellales > Plectosphaerellaceae > Verticillium > Verticillium nubilum. The sequence continues at coordinate 444,538 of NMXI01000007.1, forward strand.
TCGCTAAAGATCCATCGAACACAAACAAACAATCCACAGACTGGAGAGCGTCTCGCGGGCCATCAACCCTGTCAGTAATCGAGGCGCAGAAGAGATCTCGGAAATGTCATTTGACTGCCGGCATCGCACACTATCGATTTTTGACCTCGTAGGGATGACCACGCTTTTCGGGGCGGGCGACAACACGACGAGATGAGAGACGAGTGAATGAGCCCATGGCCCTAGGCTTCCGGACCGGCCGGCTTGTTTTTTTGGGTTTCTCGTATCCAAGAGCCGTACCGCTGATGCTATTAATGACGACAGTCACCCCACGAAGCTTACATTTAGAAAATGCCCATTGTGGGACTATGCGTCTGATCATGCGTAAATGACCCTGTCACGCCTGTCGGGCCTGCCCGTCCGACATGTTTACTCCGCCGGGAGGACATCCGCACACGAGGTAGAAGAAAACCTTGTCAAAGATACGGTAACTCACCGAGCGCTGAGTCTCGCCACTAGCTTGATTTAGCTGCTGGAGCGGCTCTGCGAGGTGTGCAGGCAATGCTGTGATCGTCGTGCACTCGGTGCCGAGACGCCGTAGGAGGCCATCGTTGCGTCACTGTGAAGGGCCAAGAGATCGAGGCCATCGCGATGCGCGACTTTTGGGGACACTGCATCGACGTCACTGGGAAGCCATTTCTTCGAAAAATAAAATAAAAAAATCCACGTGATGACGGCTTGGCTGGATTTCTAGACCTTCAGAACTAACTTTCTTTTGGCCGCGCGAGAGAACCATGACTCGACTTCTGAGACCGACAGGTGAGTTATGCGTCATATGCGGAAATACACATCTTCTCCTGGTATCTTCTTAATGATCAAGTAGAGGCTGCAATCTCCTCGCCCGTAGCCTGCTTTGAGAAAAGGTACTTGGGATCCTTAAGCGACGTGATGATTTCCCGGAAGCGACATGTCGTGGATTGCGACCATTTCAACGAGATCAGCAGGGCCGGACCATGTCGGTTCGACAAAATATGGGATTTTTCCCCAGGATTCGGCCACCTCACACGATCTCGGAAGAGTATCCCGTGACAATAGCCACGATGAACATGACCCGTTTGGGTCTCGTGGAACCCCCAGTCATCTATGATCAAGTCTCCTGCTGGAAGATAACCTGGCGAGAGGTCCAAGAAGTGTGACTCCATCGTCTGTCCATGGTCATGACGCACATCGGTCGATGAAGATTGGCCGTCGGCTGCGGGTCGGTCAGTAGTGGCAGCCACGGTCATGATCTTTAGTGTCGTGTAGTGGCTGGGTGAAGGGTAGGTTGGTATCAATCTGACTGCTGAACTCGTCGTCAGAGCGTACGTCTTCGTAGTCGAAAACTCCACCGTATATCCGACCCTGTTCTCAACGGACTCGATGGCTTCAGACTCCTCTCAGTCGTCCAATATTCCTGCGAGGCTAGACGAGCCACTCCACGAGGCGTTTGTGTCGTATGAACCATTGAGGGTATCTTCAAACGTTGGCTTGTGTCGCCTTGTCGTCCGCAAAGTCCCTGGAGACCGTTCCTCAACGACTCGTTCGTCATTGGTTTCCGCTGAAATAGCCTTCAATATATTCTCGTCGGTGGGCCTGACAGCCCGCGCGATTTCGGGAACCAGAGGGTTCGACACGTTCGGACTCGCCAACAACGCGCACAACGCCGTCAGCAGGGCGCCCAGAGAGTATCGGTCTGCTGACTTGCCGCTGAACCAGGGCAGACCAGCTATTCCTGATCGCCCCCCAGCAGCACCCCGCATATAGCTGCTCAAGCTCTCCGACTCCCACCAACTCTGATAGTCGGCACAAATATTTTCCATGCAGTCGATGTTCGGATGGTAGATCCGAGTGAGAAACCTCGATTTGGGGGATTGTCGGTGCGATAACGCTGAAAATCTGACAGCGATATAAAAGGTGCCGCCTTGATACGGAGTGTCCGGCGGTCCCCCGATGCTTGCCAGAATGACGCTCAGGCTGTCGCCGACCGGCGCTGCGCTGATGAAGGGGACGGCGGCCGATCGAATGGCTTTGATCTGCAAGAACACCTGACGAGCATTAGATATGCCTTTGTTTGCTTTCGTCACAAGCATCTCGTTTCGTTGTAGCCAGACAGTTTCGTCAGCGTCTTTTATGGCTGCCAGCTTTGCGCCGTAGGTGCTTGACTCAGGACCGAAATTGATATGCTGCTGTTCTTGTGGTGTGTTTTGCTGTAGCAACTCGGACATAATACGCTTGTGCTGGGGAATTTCATGAACCACGGGAACATCGCCTAAAGTATCAGTGAGCTAGAGGACTTCAGAGATCGCAGGGTAGAGGCCGCAGGGCAGAGATCGCAGGGCCCAACAAGGGTCTACTCACCTTCCAACATCCGCCCATGTCTTCCTGTATCTGTCCCACGTACAGACAGTGCTGCTCGTGAAGGAGCTGTATAGTACGAGCTAGTTGTCGTCGTAGCACTGGACATTGTTTACGCAGCTGATTGTCTCGCCAAAGCCCCAGTACTGTCAGACTAAGGCATAATGAGCCGCTGGCTAGCGGCACCAGAAACCAGGTTTGAAGATGGGGAGGACTGGTGTGACGATGTGACTTCCTGAAGCATCTCGATGCTACGGCTGTCAGACACCGAGGCAATTTCCTCAATCAGCATGTTGTATTGTTGGTACAAGACATCAAGTGAGGAAGTGATACCTTCGATGTCATCCAGCAGACTTCGTATCGAATCGACCTTCGATTCGAAGCTGCCAAAGTCGTGAATAGCCCATCGTGTCACCTTCCAAACCGAAGCTTGGCTTGGACACTTCTTGATGCGGGATTTGAACGATTCGAACGATTTCTTGAACATGTCAAGCTTGAATAAACCTGATTCTGGGGTGGCTGATACTTCCAGGCATACTTCATTGTTCCATAGTTGTCTTACAGAGTCCTTTACCTTAGGCGTGAGGTCGCTTCGTGAGTATATTATCAAAAGACCCAAGATCGTGCCCAAAGCTGGATGCGACAGACCTTGTCAAGTGAGTCTTATTTGAGGCACGCGGTGGCAAGACATGTGCCATCAATCCTTGTTTCTCTTCAGAGGGACTACAAACTGTATGTTGACGATACCGATATGGTAGGCTCGGAGACCAAGGCGAAGACTGGTGTCTCGCGTTGTGGCAAACCTTTTGTGGTGAGATGCCCAATAAGCACAAAGTGCATTCATAAACGGCCTTCCTTTCGTCGCTCATATTCACCACTCCTACCTTCGTGCCCTTAAGATTCCACCTGGAAAGAAAACCATTCAAGAATCATCCCTGTCATCATGGCCGTGTAGACAAACCTCGGCAGCTGCCTTCGTGCCATTAAGAGGATTGGCTTCATAAGTTCAGTGGTCCACTGAAGGTCACCAACACCACCATCGCCAGCGTTCTGTACGCCTGAGATAAGGAGGTAATGATCAAAAATACCGAGCTATCATAATCGAAATACGCCCCATACATACTTTCTGGGTCATGCACCGTAGGTCAAGAACGGATGTCTCTCAGACTGTGTTGGCATGACCGAAGAGAAGAAGTGAAAATTCCAACGCAGTTACTTCTATGAACCTATAAGATTAACGACAATCTGCTTGCTATACACTGCCATTTCCATTCAGCGAATAGTATCTCTCAATCAACTTCTCCGCGCACGTAGCCCCGGTCAAGTAGGCCACAGCTTGCGTATGACAGCTTGGCAAGACCGGTACAACGCTCATGTCAGCGACCCGCAAGTTCTGGATGCCCATGAACCTGAAGTCCTTGTCAACGACCGCGCCAACCTCTCCTGCATTTCCCATCATCACAGTGCCAGTCATGTGCCAGCTCGTCGTAGCGGCCGCCTTCCAGTACTCGAGCAACTCCTCATCCGAGTCACCCGGTGGGCCTGCGATCATGGCGATGGTGTTCTTGGCGTAGCTTTCGTGCTTGCAGACCTTGAGGCACTCTCGAAGTGCTTCGATGGCCACGCGGCGATCGAAGGGCGACTCCATGTATTTCGGGTCGAGCTGGAGGGGCACGTTCGGGTCGGCGGACTGGAGAGTGACTTCGCCCTTGCTCTGCGCGTTCTGATGGAAGACCACAAAATCCGAGTAGTTGAGGTTGTCCTTTGAAAATTCAGGTATGAACCAATGGGCCGGGAAATGGTTGATGAGCTCGAAGTGGGGTATAGTCTCCTTGTTCAGGAAGGCTTTCTCGTCAGCCGGGAGGTCCTTGAACTCCTTCGACTCTACCAGCTTGTCGGATTTGAACCAGCCAATGCAAAGTTCGCAAGCAAATTTGGACCAGCCTCCGGTGCCGTCCATGTTCCACTGCTTTGTGGCTTCGTCCATGGCCGATTGGTCTCCATAGAACGAGGCTCGATCTGTATCTCCCTCCACGCGGGTGAAGACAAGAGGACAGAGCATGTGATCTCGCAGATTCTGTCCAATAGGCGGCACATCAGCGACAACAGGTATTCCGAAACGCTGAAGCTGCTCCTGAGGCCCGAGACCACTGTGCATAAGGATCTTTGGGCTGTCCATGGCACCAGCACAGAGAATGACCTCCTTGGTAGCCAGATCTATGGACGACAAGCGTCAGTTACCATTCATTGGCGGGCATAGCTGATTTAAGTCATCAGACTCAGCGGATCCGACTTACACTTCGTGCCATTAGTTTCAACACCAACCGCTTTGGTGCCCTCCAGGATGATTCGCTGCACCGGGCTGGAGGTGAGGATGTCGAGGTTCTCCAGCCCGGGCGTCAGCAAGTCTTTAGCCATCGTTCGACGCCCCTTGTGGCTCGCGTTGATCAAAACTGACATGCCGAGGGGATTCCCGGAGTTATGGTCTGGGTTAAGGGGGAATCCAGACTTCTCGAATACGTCGAGCATGGGAATCAAATCTCTTTCCCACTCGGCTGCATAACCAACATGCAATGGCCCGGAATTACCGTGATCTTCAGCTTTGTGCGAGACGTACTTGCTGTTGGTGCCAGGCGGTGGGTCGCCGTGGAATGTCTCCAGACGCTTGAACCGGGCCTGCATCGCATGCCAGCCAAAGGCTTCATCATTCATAATGCGAGCCCACTCGTCGTAGTCGTCCTTTGGACCAATGCTGAAGACGCCGAAGTTTATGGCTGTCGAGCCACCGAGACCTTTCCCTCGCGAGTAGTCAATCACGCGGTTGTTGCAGTGTTCCTGGGGGGTTGTCTGGTAGCCCCAGTTCGCGTCTTTGTTGAGAAGGTTGATCCACCGCTGACCGTCAACACGAAGGGTCTCATCTTCGTTCGGCCCTCCGGCTTCAATCAGGAGAACGGTAGGCTTGCCGGGAGATTGTGCGAGGTCAGCAGCAATGGCGCATCCAGCAGGGCCGCCTGTAAAGATCGTATGTCAACAGCGCAGTTCTTGTACATGAAGGATGGCATCGCGGAGCAGATTTGACTCCGCAGAGATGAGATGTAGGGAAAGAACGTACCTCCAACGATGATAAAGTCATGAGAAGAATGCATAGTAATATTCAATGTGGGATCTGTACAATAGGGCGATTGTCACCTGAGGTTGGGTAGAGAGCACAGAAGCTGGGATGCACGACTTTATTTTATATTTCGAGACCCTTCCTTAAGAAAGATGTTTAGGGCCGGAGATACTTCATTACCCCCCATTGTGCGGGACAGAATAAGCCTTAACGCTTGCACTAAGAAGAGGTCAAGAGGTAAGGGGCTTCTCGGGATTGGAAGAACTGCATTAACGAGACAATACACGGGATTGGATCCCCGAACTAGCCTCAGGACCATGTCAGACTCACGATGAGTTCCTGGCCATCCGTATGGTCTCTGTCTCGCGACACTTGCAGCTTAGCAGCTGGAAGGGCCTCGTGTGGTGGCACAGCATTCCGCACCATTGTGCTGGCACCTCAATATCATATCAATTAGGTTTGGTTGCTACTTGCTGGTCATGACGGATTACCCGACGAAGTGCGTGATACAGCGCTTAAAGACGGCCGACCCCCTGCTTTCGGTGAATGAGCAGCGGAATGCGGTTGACCTACCGCCTGCCAAGGCTGACCTCGTGGCTTTGACGTGCGGCATCCAGTGACGTATCGTCACTACAACGCCTCGTATCAGCACGGCAAGCCCTTGACCGTTCAATTCCAAATAGAGGCAGCGCAGTATGGTGTATTTGGAATCAAGACACAAGGAAATCAGCATAAGAAATCTCACGAGCCATGTCTGATTTCGTCCCGGCCAATCCATTCGCCATTCTTAGAGCGCAGCATCGGGCGTAGTGTTGGAGCTAATACCAAGAGCAGGTTAGCATCACTCCAGCAAAGGTGCTTTTCGATGCCAAAATCGAACGAGAATCAATCTTATGCAATACGAGCACGAGGATCTGATTCGCAGGCCGGGTTGTCAGCAATCATCGTGTGTCAGCAAACGATGAGGCGTAGTAAGCGAACTCCGCAAGTACTCCAGAGAGTTTTCGAGACCATTTAGTATGTTGAACATGAATCTCTGCGGAGTGAGGCTCAGCCCTTCCCAGGTATTTTTCTGTATTGAGTCTGAAAGACCGTGGTCTGATCACTCCATGCTGGCTGGGCAGTACCTTGGTTTAACAACACAGATGGCGGTGAATGCGTGGTGTCCTTCGAAGTAGTTGGGACTCGAAGTAAAACGTCGCTGATATGCTGCAGATTTACGAGTCGGTAATGAAACGACCTAAATAAGGATCACATCGATTCTCAAAAAAAGGCATACATATGTGTGCCTGCAGCTATCCCCTGGGCTCGAGGTGTCCTTGTCCTCCTCCCACCCTGACAGCGCTTCATCCATAGCCTCCGACCGCAATGTAGGATATCAGAGCTTGACGACAAATTTCCCAGTCGTCTGGGTATGTTAGCTTCCAAACTATGATGAAAGTTAGTGATGCAGAAGACATACCGTCGTCAGTTTGCGAATGACCTGGTCAAGATCTTCCAGCTTGACAAGGTTCACCAAAGGCTTGACACGACCCCTCTTGACAAAGTCAAGAGCCTCAATAATGTCAGTTCTCGTCCCCACGGCGCTGCCAATAACAGTGATGCTCTTGTCAATGACCTCCAAAGGATGCAAGCTCAGTGCTTGTCCAGGCGGCGGGATGCCAACACACACGAGAGTCCCAAACATGGCCAGCATGGCGACTCCCGCCTGATACGCCGCACCAGACCCCGACGACACGATGACTGCTTTTGCTCCGGCGCCGCCAGTAGCACTCTTCAGCTGATCGACGACGTCTTCGGAGAGAGCATCGAGGTAGATCTCAGCCCCAAGTTCGAGGCAGTAATCCTTCCTCTCGGTGCCCACGTCAATGGCAGCGACTCGATAGCCCATAGCAACAGCATACTGAATCCCAAGGGCCCCGACACCGCCAGCAGCGCCAGAAATGACGACCCACTGTCCAGGCGTCGCACCACAGATCTTCAGCGCCTTGTACGCCGTGACACCCCCGCACAGCACCGGCGCGACGAGCTCATCAGGCAGAGCCTCATCCTCGGGCAACACGAGCGCATACCTCCCCGGAACAACACAGTACTCGGCAAAAGTCCCGTCGATCTTCCGCCCCGAGTTCAGCTGCTCGAGACAGCGCGTCTCGCCGCCTGGCTCGCGGCACGAGAAGCAGTGTCCGCATGCGTCGCGGACCCAGGCGACACCGATACGATCGCCTACCTTGACGAGAGACGGGTCGACTGCTGCGCCGACAGCAATGGCACGGCCGACGCCTTCGTGGCCGAGGATGTCGCGGCTGGGACCGAGGTAGCCGGCTGCGAGACCGAGATCTGTTCCGCAGACGCCGGTGGCGGAGAGCTTGACGAGGATCTCACCAGGTTGGATCTCAGGGACGGGGACGGAGCGGACTTGGAATTGGAAGTTCGTCCCCTCTCTCTGTGGTCATCATGTTGGCATTGGAGGGGATGGTGACGGGGGGGAATGACAGGGAGGGTACTCACGACGACGACGGCGGCTGATTGTGTTGATACCATAGCTCCCAGGTGTGATGATTGACCAAGTGAGGCAGCCAAGGCGGCATGAAGATGGCTTTCTTTATCAGTCATGTTTTGGTCCAAAGCCTCCGACAATGTGGAGAACGGCAAGTCTCCGCACCCCAGATGCCGAAGCTCCCCATATGGGGATGGGCAGCTTTGTGGGTGATGTGATGGAAGTGAAGTTGGAGGTGGGGGAAATCCCCACATCCCTAATAATAAATGCCGGCAGGCTTCCTTGAACGTGGCTTATACCATCCACTGCCCGTCGGGAAAGTAAAGGCTATGTGGAATCCCGAGACCGAGGCTGAGTGAAACTTGCACGAGAGTCTATGTCTGAATGTAGTGTGTTGATTTATTCTTACGATGATTCTGTCACAGATCTAGACTGGCGACGCTTTGTACGAGTGGATAACCTGGGGCTTCAGATACGCTCCCAGACCTTCCTGGCCCCATTCACCTCCAACACCGCTCTCCTTGTAGCCCTTGAGATGAGCCTGCGGCAGCGGCTTTTCGAAGCTGTTGATCCAGATCGTGCCTGATTCGATCTTCTCCGCCATGGATCGAGCTCGCGCCAGATCCGAGGACCAGACAGAACCTCCCAAGCCCGTGAGCGTATTATTGACGCGCTTGAGCACTTCATCGTCTGTAGACCATTTCAACACCGGAACAATTGGGCCTATTTTGGATCAGTCAACAGCCAGCAAAGCGAATCCGTAAAACTCACCAAAAGCTTCCCCCTTCACCACCAACGAATCGTCAGGAGGGTTATCGATAATAGCAGGCGGCACAACAAAGTTCTCGGCATCCGCAGGACCGGGTATCGCCCCCCCAAGCGCAAACTTATACCCATTGTCAACGACCTCGCTGAAGAACGAGTGCACAATACCGTACTGCATCTCGTTCTGCACAGGCCCAAGCATGATACCCTCTTCAAGACCTGACGTAGGGCCGACTTTCCAACTCTTCACAATATTGACCATCTCCGCGAGGAACTCATCGTAGATGCTCTCGTGGACGTAGATCCGCTTGCTCGCTAGGCAGTACTGCCCCGAGTTGAAGAAGGAACCCATGGCGACCTGCGGCGCCACGATCTTGGGGTTGACGTCGCCGCAGACGATGCTCGCGCTGTTGCCGCCGAGTTCGAGCGTGATGGTCTTGAGTGTCTCGGCTGCATTTGCCATGATCTTCTTTCCCGTCGCGGTCGACCCCGTGAAGGTGATCTTGTCGACGCCGGGGTGGGAGCACATCCAGGGACCCAGATCGTTGCCGCCGTTCAGGACCTGGAAAACGCCGCGGGGAAAGAGGTGCTTGGTCAACTCTGCGAACTTGAGGACCGAGTAAGGGGTGAACGGTGATGGTTTCACGATGATGCAGCTGCCGGCCATTAAAGCTGTGGCGATCTTCCCGATTGCGAGAACCAAGGGGAAGTTCCATGGGCAAATCGCGGCGACGACACCAACGGGCTGCTGTCTGATGCTGAGACGTAAGCTTTCATCGTCCTGGATGATCTTTTCCTCTGGCTGAGGTAGTTCCGCTGCCAGATGTTAGTCTTCCCAAGTGTCAGCTCGAACAGAGAGCGTACCATTGAACTTGAGGAAATTGCCCGAGTGCTCAATCTCAATGTTTGCAAACTCGATCTGCAAAGGAGATTAGTCAAAGTTGCATCGTTATATCTGATCTCTGGCATACCGGCTTTCCGACTTCTTTCGTAAGCAAAACTGCCATCTGTTGCTGGTTCGCTTGTAAGACGTCGCGGGCCGCGAGGATAAGACGACTCCTCTCCTCCCAAGTCGTGGTCTTCCAGGAAAGAAACGCATCTCTGGCGGCTGAAACTGCGTCTTCGAGATCTTGCTTGTTAGCAAGAGGAACATCCCAAAGGGGCTGTCGATCAGAGGGGTTGGTGCCCTGTGTGACCGAGTCGCTGGACCTCAGTTCCCCGTTGATGAGGTTTCCAAACGTAGTGAACTGAGCATCGGCCATGCTGATCGTGATAATTGTCTGCTTGGGGAAAGGCTGTGTCAGATGAGATGTTGGCATGCTTTAATAACGGTAGCTCCGGGGCCCCATCCGTTGTTCGGCAAATGTGGCATGTGGGGAGACCAGCAAGCAACACACTGCCGGGTCGTGGTGAGTGGGGGAGGGGCAGCGTTCCACGCGCGCGCGGGGCACATGATCAAATATTTGCAGTGACTATGGATGTCAGCACGGCAAACCAGTCCAGATCTATTTCAAGGATGGCGTTTGATGTTGTTACAAAGCAAGTCACGGTCATGAATCAGCAGATTTGGCAAGGGGGATACTATGCCCCTGAGATCCGGCCTTTCCCATTATGCTACTCCACCGTTCGAACTCTGGACTCGGGTTTAATTACTCTATGGGTAATCGCGACAAGATGCAATATCATCCGGCTAGTTAAACATCCATTACAGGTGGGGCCATCCTAACTAGACACCTTAGACAAGAGGCAGGACCTGAATCTGAGGTGTGTCCCAGACATGCCAATTGTCGGAGTGATCGGGATTGCTGAACGGCAGACGGGCGGCGAACCGCATGCTATGCTTTGATCAGTAACCAGAAACAAAACCCTGCTCACACGTGGGACGCTTACGTATAGTTTCCAGGCGCAATGTCAGTGCCATTCGCCAACTTGCCAAGCCACCAGAACCGGTCCGACTTCTCATTCCAGGACGTGGTGCGTTCAATGTCACCCACTGGGAAGGGCAGGACGCGGTTCTTGTCCATCGTTGACGGGTCAAAGTTGCTGTATGAGGAAGCGTAGGGCGAGAACGTGGCCGAACCAACATAGCTGTTCTCGCCAACGACGGGAGGGTACTTCCAATTCTTCTCCTGATAGCTCGTCTCATAGATCTAATACGTCATTAGCATACTTCTGAAGTCCTGGCGCAGGCTTGGAGCAACTCACATCCCAGCGAAGCTCCTTCACTCCCCACCGGAACTGCGCATAGACTTTGGGGAAATCTTGGGCTGCCCTGCTCGTGTTGAAAGCAAAGCTGTGCCACGCCAATATCAGACGAGTGCCAAAACGGAGCTGCTCTGCGAAATTACCTGTGATATTTGTCGATACCCTCGCCCTTGGGTCCACTGCGGGTGTAGGGGTATTGGCTAGGGAACATGTTGCGCCTGAGGCTCTTCTTCAGGTCGAAGGCGGCGCCTTGAACTATTAGTGGATTTGAAACTCTGAGGAGTAGTCGTGCTCACCAAGGTACGGCACCCCAAGCTTCTCGCCGTTGCTCCCCTGGATAGTGACCTTACCACTGTAGATGGGTAGCAAGGATGTGTCCGCGACTTCGGGATACATAAAGTTGAATCTGGTCAACTCATCAGAATCGATTCGTCATCACTTTGGGGAGAAACCTACTGGGCCGTCTTCGTCTCACCAGCTCGCACACGGAAGGTACCGCTAGGGAAGGTGACTCGAGGAACCATGCTGCTCGGACGGATATCCAAAATGTCACCGAGAACTGAGGGAGTGCGCCCTTGCGCGTTGAAACCACCAGCCGGCTCGAGTCCGAAAGTGTACGTTACGTCCTTGTCGCCATTGTTCGTAATGTCCACCTTTTGGTATCGCCTGAAGTTGTTGGTGTCGTTGAGGTTGAATCTCTCAAACGAGAGAGACGTCTGGTACTCCAAGACCTTCGTCGCATTGATGAACCCTGACCCTACCTGGGCGACAGGTGCAAGGAAGCCAAAGTCCTTGGGCAAGCCGACGGCTTCAAGCACCTGCCAGGGAACGGAGGTGCCGCTGGCAATGATGCGGTCGCCCAGCTGTTTGGCAAAGCCCACTCCATGGACAGCACGCCCACCGAACTTGCCTATGTAAAGTGCGGCCACTCCGGCGATATAAGGAGTAGCCATGGATGTGCCACTCATCTGCGCAAAGGTGTTGCCGATGGCGGTGCTCCAGATCTTGCCGCCTGGTCCGGCGACATCGGGCTTGATCTGGAGCTCATTGGTGGCGCCCCAGCTAGTCGTGTAAGAAGGGATGCCCCTGGCTACATCCTCGAAACCGACACGCCAGTTGCTTTCTTGAGGAACTGTGAAGTCTACCGTTACATTGACGCCAGCCTTGACAGCGTCGATGATGTTGGCGCCTGTTTTCGCATCGATCATGACCATCTGAGACTTGCGAACAGAGTTCATGACCGTGGAAAACGGCCGGTCGTCATTGTTGTAGAGGAGGATCCACCTGGCGCCGAACTTCTCGACGTTGTCCTGCTTGACGTAAACATTGCAAGTGCCCTTCCGTACGAGAACGACAGCGTTGGACAAGTCTGGCGTGTCAGCGGGAAGCTGGCAGGCATCATTGGTGATCGATGCATCAAGTGTGATGGGAATGATGGGGAAGCCGGTGATGTTCCACAGCGGGCGGTTGGCGGAGGGTATGTAGCCCAACTGGGTTGTGTTAGACTTTCCATTAAGAGAAAAGGTTGCGTGCCATGGGCGTGCGGGGACAACACCCGTCTCAACTGAGGCGACGGCCAGGACGTTGTTGCCGGACGATCCGCTGCTGGCATAGAAAGGTCCCTCCTCTCCATCGTTACCTGCGGCGACGGTGACAACAACACCCTTGTCGACGATCCTTGAGCAGATTGATGCCCAGGGGCCATCTGAGAAACCCGAAGCGCGGGCCACGCTGGCTGTGATGATGTCGACCTGGGGCCGGAATTAGCCATGTGAAAGATTGTCATGGGCGTGAGAAACCTTCGAAATAACTTACACCGGCCTCATAGGCCATGAGCGTGGCATCTACCAAGGAGTCTTCGTCCGTTCCGTCGACCTATGGATCATGGTTAGCAGAAGAGTAAATCATTCAGCCGCGATGAGTCCATACAGCACCAAACACTTTGAAAGCTAGCAGTGTGGCTTCAGGAGCAACGCCGACATTGCTAAAAGGCAGAGTCAACACAGATGTACAAGAACTCCGGTTCTCGGGTCTAGAGAACTCACTGATTGCTCTTTGCGGCGATAATGCCAGCAACATGGGTGCCGTGACCGATAGTGTCCATCGGGTCGTTGTCGGGAACCTTGTCGTTAGAACCGTCATAGTCTGATGGCCTTGATCAGTATTACAGTCGCGGCGAAGGCCTCGGTGTTTGGTTCAGCTTACTTTGACCGACGAGATCATAACCACCGACAACCTTGAATCCAGGCCCAAACCCTCCGCCCAGCTGGCGCTTATCAGCCGCTGGAGAATAAACACAAGCGGAGCAGATTCAGAATTTGGAGGCTCACCGCCGCGTGATTGTAATCAATACCGGAGTCGATCACACCAATCTTTACCCCTTTCCCGAAGATACCCGCTGCGTGAAGTCTGTCAACACCGGTTGTCTGATGAATAGACCAGTTTCCAGCCATGGCTTCTTCGCTAAACGAGGCCGCGTCGACAGCTGCTAACTTGAACCTGTTGACCGGCCAAGCGCGGGCTACTTCAACAACCTCCTGAAGAGAATCGACATTGTCATGATCGGACTCAACGCTCAGGCCAGAGAAGACATCCGAATCGAAGGTCTTTGATACCTTGACGCCGTTCGCCTCCACCTTCCGCGTGAGCTCCGTCAGAGAGACACCCTAAAAAGAGGCAATTAGCATGACATGTAATCCGGGCTACGACGCAGAGACGCCTACTGATTCTGCCTCAATGATGAACTTCTTCATCACTGGCAACGGACTGCTGTCGGCCTCGTCGGTGCGGGGTTGGCTGATTCCCGAAACGGTCGCCCCTGCGAGGGGCAGCGCGAGAAGGAGGCTTGGCAAACGCATCTTGCCAGGGTCTTTGTCACGGCTTCAGAAGTGGCTTCAGACGGAGGTGATACATGAGGTTTTGGAGTAGAGAAATTACCACGTTATATGTTTTTCAGAGCTGCTTCCAGATTAATCACACGTGGTTCATCGCGCATGGTAGCATGCATCGTCATCTAGCTAACCGGCCGGTGTAATTGAGGCCGATGAAGGCCAAAACTAGACATTGTCGACCATCCGGGTGCGTGGAGGATTTCCGAGGGTCCATAGCCTTCCAATTCAGGCAAGATGGCCCGCCGTACCTGCAGGCAGCGTTGCATCTATCGACGACTACGACCATTGTGCCTTGTCCAATCTGAACCGAAAAGGTGAGGTGGCATCCACCATGCATGGGTATGGATACGTGCGTTGTTTACGAGACCTGCCCGCCATTTGACTCAAATATCCGCAAAAGAGCTCATCGTGCGATGCAAGAGAATAAGAAGCGAGGTACAATCGTAAAGTTGTTCTCCTCTGGAAGTATTGCACATCAAGTCTTATCAGACTCCGTCGAAAATGCGAACCACGGATTGCTGATGGCGTTCTCACGTACCGATGCTTCCTCGTGCGAGGTCCAGTGCCACTGAGGCCTCTTTGACTCCAAGAGACTCGATTGTGCCGCCTTCTGATGCACCGTCTATTAAGGAGAGGTCCCCTCAAGATAGAGTTCCTCCCAGCTCTTACATCATGGGGCCTCGTTGACCAATCGAGTTACCAAAAGACAAATTAGAGTGCAGTCGGACAATTCCTACAAGCTTCGTGGCAGCTTTTCTCGGCTGTCGGCAACCAGTCTTCTTAGTTACCTCAATAGTTCGATAAACCTGCTTTTAAGAGCCATCCCGCAAGTAGAAACGAACCTTGATGGACATTTTCTGGAGCCAATATTGATAACGTGAGAAAATAGGATGACTGTTACGTTGCGGACCAAAGTGGCATTAGGGAATCGGCCGCTCTGCAATCATCAGGTTCGAACTGTGACATCATTAGCGTCGAGTAACGCGACCTAATGATATATTCCAACGAGAATTATCTGTCTTCGCATAAGGTGAGATATCCTGCCCGCGTCCATAGGGTTCGTGTCAAGTATGAGCGGTAATAGACACAAGCAGTGAAGTCTGTTAGTGGTCCGTGCCCCACGCCCTAGGGTCCGTGCGCCCCGTCGCCCACTAAGTCCGTAGTTCCAGGCCTACCTGCCTGCCTCTAGGGGAATACACACATATCACTAGTTCTGTCCCTTTTTGCCTCTATAGGTTATAAGCCTCTAAACGCTCCGCGTATTATTGTTACTACGACGATTTTTATACCTTTATTAAGAGCTTTATTAGCTCTATTATTATATATTATTTTCATCGATTTTAGTATAGTATTATAGGAGGTATCGTATCTCTAATAACTACCTATAAATTTTCGGCTCCTAGTAGCTAATTTCCGGTTTTCTCGCTATCTACGCTCGGCTTCTAATAGCTACCTTAAGCTACCTTTAGCTACTACTCCTTAATAGGCTCTAATACCTAACCCTTTATTATTATAGCTTCTTTAAACGCTTATAACGTTCTAGTACTAGTCGGAGAATCGAATTTCCGGGCTTAGTAACTTAACGTTACTATTACCTATAAATAGGAGGACGTCGAGGAGTTCCTCGTAAACCCTATTCCCGTACCTACTACTGTAACTACTAACGCAGCGCCGCAGAAGCTATAGAAGGCGAGACGCGCTACTACTATACGCCTCCTAGTTAACTCGATCGATCTAGTACTTCTCGACCGCTTTAAAGGCGCTAGTTAGGATATTACTAACTGGGACCCCTATAGCCTCTAGAACGTAGTTATTTATATAGTTCCGAAGGTCTTAGAAGATACCGTCTACGACCTTATATAAGAGATCGGTACCCTCGAAAGTAGTAACTTTCCGATACTTTACGCCTTCCTCGCACGCGCCTAGACGCTTAAGAGAAGGCTCTGCGAACTTACTAGAGGCGACTCTCGCCTATATACCTACTACCTTCTAAATAGTATTAGGAGGCAGTACCCTATATTATTCGAAAAGTATACTACTACTACTAATATATAGTAGAATAATATAGTACGTAATATTAGCTATAAGGCTAATACGTAGGAATCTATATATACCTCCCTCGCTTTAGTATAGGGTTCTAGTAATCGTAGTAAGAAAAAGGGTAATTCTACGCCTAACGTCGCTCCTATAGCTAAGAGGAAGCACCCTACGTACCTATATTACTTTAAGGAAGGTAAGGAGCTCTTTAACTACCTACCTATAGACTGCTTTCTTCTCGAGAAGAATATACCCTCGAAATAGTCTACGGATATCCGCGAGAAAGCTATAAAAGCCGTACGAGCTTACTATTATAATACTATATACTAAGAGTCTGCCTCTATTCCTAACGCCTCTAACGATAATAATAGGTAGGTCGTAGTAGCCTCGTTAGATATTACTCGATAGAATACTATTACCTATTCGGTAATATCTAGTTAGGCCTACGCTATAGCTAGAGCTTAGGGCCGAGATACTATTATCCTCGACTCTAGTAGTAATATTAATATCTTTAATAACCTCTCGTAGTTCTCTAAATACGTCGAGAACGCCTACCTACCTCCTATTAACGTAGCGAATAGTTAGGTTATAAAGCCTCTTAGTATCGGTAAGGTATTCGTCTAGGTCCGTAATCCTCTTAATCCTTCTATAGTTATTAATTAGGTTATCTCGGATATCCGATATCTCCTAGAGAGCCCTAGTAACCTTCTATTACTAGGCCTCTTAAGTACTAACGGAATCGAATACGACTATCGTACTAATTCGATAGTTTACGTTAGTAACGGGCTTCCTATTATAGTAGCTACTTAGATTTAAGGTATTATAGTTATACCTACGACCCCCTTAAAGTTACTACTACTAGAGACTACTTATAGTATAGCCTCTATTACCTAGCTTACTACGAAGACCCGGGTACCTTTTCGCGTTATATACGAACGCCTCCTTTACGCTAGAAAACGCCGCGTTATCAATACCTATAAGAAGGTTAGTATCCTCTTCGATTAGTAGGAGGTTAGCGACTTCTACTATAAGGCTTATTACCTCGGAAAAAGTACTAAGATTGTTAGCCGTTCTATTCTTTATAAGGCTCTTACCCTAGGTTACGAAATCTTTATAGATCTTATTAAATTTAAGCCCTCGAGTCTTAAGGATAGCTTCCGTTATACCCTCTACTTAATCGATAGGTATAGTAGCTTCTACTAGATCCTATTTATAAAGACTAAGACTAAGTAGGAGTCCTACTTTACTATTAAGAAGTTTATTTAATACTTTAAGGCCTCTATTAGTCTGCCTATTATCTCTATAACCTGCGATAGAGGTAGCGAATTTAATAACCTCGAGGTTAAGCTAATACTAGCGAATAAAGGTATCGCCTTCCGACCCTTAGTACTAAATACTCCGGCCTAGAACGGCATAGTAGAACGTACTAGCCGTACTATTTCGGAGGGTACGCGTACTATTATTATCGCTATAGGTCTCCTAGAAACTCTATAGCTATATATTATAAAGACTATAGTAGAAGTTATTAACCTACTACCTACGGCCTCTAACCCCTATAGTAAAGCTCCTTAAGAGCGTCTTACTAAAGCTCTCGGCCTACTATAGTCCTATTAAACCCTATTTATTTAATACCTCTATACTTATAGCTACGTTACTTATATTTATAAGAAGGGTATTCTCCGCCCCCCCCGCGCTAATAAGACTAAAGTACGCGCCTAGAAGGGCTTCCTTATAGGCTTCGATAGCCTTTATAGCTATATCTTTAATATATATATACTAGAACGCGAAGCTATTATTCGCTATAGGGATATACGCTTCTTTAAGGGCTAACTCCCTCCTATACGAGACCCTTCTATAGAAATTATTAAGTATAATACTATTTTCGCTAACTACGATATCTCTAAGTTTATTAAGATTCCCTTTAATAACCGTACCCCTAAGTAGCTTCTTAAAGAGCTTACGGATAGGGTTATAGCTAAGGTTACTAATTCTAAGACTATCGGGATTAACTAATAGGAAGTTATACCTCTACCTAATAAGTTAATTCCCTTAATAACTTTAATTCCTTACCCTCTCTAAGAGAATAGCCTAGTAGCTTCTACTAACTTAGATACCTCGTACTCTAATAACTTTAAGGATACTATTATAGAACCGGACGAAGTCCTCCCCTTAAACGTAACCCGTTCGGAGTCCCTAGACCCTCTTATAGAGGCTTCTCCTCCGTCCCCAGAGCCTCGTACTACTGCGGCACCTCCGATCCGCAGATCTAGCCGTAACGCCCCGTACATTAGAGGGTAGTATACTACTACCCGTATTAACGATAGCTTCTTAAGTAGCCGGGCTCTCCTCTTAGTAGAGTAAGCTACCTATTACGAAGAGGATCTCCTCGTACCTCTATTAGAATAGCCTATTACCTATTCTATTCTCTAGGCTACGGCTATCTCGTCGGATATTAACGCCCTAAAGACGATTAACGCTACGAAGAATAGCCCTAACTAGTACCTCTAGAAGCCTGCTTTTAATAAGTAGATTTAGAACCTTCTCGACTATAAGACTTAGTCCCTAGTAAGTCCCCTAACCGGTATTAAGGTCCTTCTAGGTATATAAGTACTAGATATTAAGACCTCGCCTTAACGCCTGCAAGCTAGGTAGGTAGTATACGGAAACCGCTAATAGGGCGAATAGTCGGCTTAAGATCTCTACGCTATAGTAGCTTACTCTATATTAGTACGCCTATTTTTTACCTTAGTAATATACCTAGGCCTTTACTTTATAGTCGTCGACTTTAATAGCGTATTCCTTATAGCCCCTACCCCTAAAAGTAGTCGTATTTACGTTTAATAGCCCCGTAGATATAAAAATAGAACTAATAGGGTTTACTTTCTTAATAGTACCTTCTATAGCCTCCGCGAAGCCCCCTTATAATAGTTCTAGTTCCTATTTAGTAAGTTAAAGAGCCTTAAGTATACTAGTATAGCTAGAAACCCGTACCTTCTATATAACGAGTCTACTAACGTTATTCTTCTTATATATATTAACGACGTCGCTATTACTAGACCCTCTTCTATAGCTATTTATAGTACTATAATAATACTAAAGGCTATCTACGACTTTAAGGAAATACCCTCTATTAATAAGTTTATTAGTATATATATTATTTACGACTATACGGGAGGCTTTACTCTATTATACTAACGAGACTATACTTATAAGATCCTATAGCGTTTTAGCTTTAATTAAGCGAATACTATTAAGACTCCTTAGGCTATAAGTACTATATTACTTCTTCCTAATCCTACTTATAATACTAATATTATAAAGAAGTATTAAGAGATAACCGGAGCCCTTAATTACCTTAGCTATAATAGCCGCCCTAATATTAGTTTTATAGTCTCGAAGCTCTATAAAGGCAATAGTAGACTAACTTATAAATACCTTACGGCCGTTAAGCGTATATTTTAGTACCTTAAAGGTACTACCTCGATAGGTATTAAGTATTATAAGGCTCCTAATATCGAGCTCTTTACTATAAGCGATGCCTTATATAGAGACTACGCTAGAAGGGTTTCTACGGGAGGATATATTATCTTCTTAGCTAGTACCCCTATCGCCTAGAAGGCTCGTAAGTAGTAGTTTATTACGCTTAGTACTTCGGAAGCTAAATTCATTAACCTTACTCCTACGGGCATTACCCTTAATTAGATTAGGGATACGATCTCGGCCTTTAAAGTAGTAATTCTAAAGCCTCTTATCCTCCTAACTAATAGCTAGAATGCCCTCGTAATTACCCTTAATCTACTAAACGTAGCGCGCACTCGTTATATCGATATTTAGTATAAATAGGTATAGGAACGTATAGTAGCAGGCGATTTCGAGCTTCGCTACGTGCCCTCTATAGAAATACTTACCGACGGCCTTACTAAAGGCCTTAGAATTAATAAATATATCGAATTCGTGCGATAGTTACGCCTCGTCGCCGTAACTAGATAAGTCCGCTAGGGTTCGATTCCTATTACTATTATTTGTTTTTAGGTTTCCTGTTTTTATAGAGGAATCCTGCATTCTAATTAGTCGGGAGATAGTATTTTTAGAGTACTAGAATTAGGGAAGTGGCCTATTATAAGGTGCCTATAGGAAGCCCTTATAGCTATTATTAGCTAGCAGTTTTACCTATAGGGGGGTGTTAGTAGTCCGTGCCCTATGCCCTAGGGTCCGTGCGCCCCGTCGCCTACTAAGTCCGTAGTTCCAGGCCTACCTGCCTGCCTCTAGGGGAATACACACACATCACTAGTTCTGTCCCTTTTTGCCTCTATAAAGTCTACTCGGGGTTGGCCGGGATGTTGAATTCCGCGGAGGAAATAGCGTGATGAACATGGCCTTCTAAAAGCGCTCTGATCGTAGAAGATAGGACAGTTCAACGCCACAACGGCTCGGTCGATAGGACGCCTTGCATCCTATTTTCCGCATCATAATCCTCTGACGTGCACCCATCAAGCACATACGACCATACCTACTGGAAAGCTCGGGATCCCGTCCGCTCTCCCATCGATAAACCAGTAAGGGCCGGACTAGTAGTTGGGTGGGTGACCACCAGCGAATCCCCGGTGTTGTATGTTTTGAGTTTTGCAATTTATGGCAAGCGAGAGCGGTGTATTAGGGATCCTGCCCCACTCGCAGCGATGTGCTATCAGCAACACCACCGGCTAGGTTGGCAGCTATTAAAACCTTTGACTGACCTTGCAAAACGTGAGGGTGACCAGGCAAGCATAGTTTTAACGATACTGGAATCCACGTCGGTTCGGTCGACAGTAGTATGCTTATTCCGGTGTCTGACAGTTCTGTTCTCACAACATGCCTTAAATCGAGCCTGTTAAATGCGGAGATAACTGACGGTTCTAACCTAGGTGCTGCCAGTGAGGCGGGTCACTATCTCTACTGTGTTGCAGTTATGAACATATATGGTAACCAGCGATGCCAGTTCTAGTGTGAAAGGCTTCAGAATATATACATAGGTCTATGACATTTATGGATTGTGATCGCGCCGCAGATTGAAGTAAGCTTCAGAAAGCCCTAAGAATGATCGGTTCGCTCTCTGCTGGGCAGTGACTTTCCGCCGACCTGGAGGTGGGTTTGTTACTCCTAACTCCGGGCCCAACATCGGAGATGGAATTGTTTTGCGCCCTAAAGCCCGACAAAGCTGTGGGTCGATCGGTGCGACGCCTTGGAGTTGGCTTCTGTAACGTCAAGCCATGCCTCGAGCACCGATGTCGCGCCCCGGATTTAAGCTTGATACCAAGAATGCATGCATCAAGGCTCTAGGATAGACTGGTGTGACGAGTTTAAAACAACCGTGAAGCCCAGACTGTGTGTGAAACCAGCATATGTTATCAGTACTCATCAAACGATGTTCATCCAAAGCGTATATCTACCTCCTCCCTTCCTACGAAATGGAGTCTCCCTCCGAGCACACCATCCTGGTAACTGGTGCAAACGGTTGCGTCGCTCTCCATATCATCGATCATCTTCTGAAACAGGGTTATAACGTACGTGGCACGGTTCGTTCGCAGAAAGCAAGCGACAAAGTCCGCGCAACATTCCCTCAACATTGGGGATCCAGCCTGGAGATCAGATTCGTCACCGATTTGACGAGGCCCGAGAGCTACCCGGAGAGCTTCACGTTGCTTCAAAATCTTTATCTGAACGCGCCGTTTGGAATTGGCTCAGGCAGAACAAGCCCAAATTTGACCTTGTCTGCATCAATCCCTCTATAGTGCTGGGGCCGCATCTGGATCGGACTGAATCCACCAGATAACGTCGACTGGGGCCATGCTGTGGGGAATTATCGATGGAGAATCCCTTCCGCCTCTAATGTTCGGTGGCTGCGTTGACGTCCGCCAAAATGATGGTTTCAGCACTGGAGACTCCGGAGGCAGCCGGCCAGCGACTTTTGGCTGCTCACCATTTCGATTGGCAAACTGCTGCAGATGTGGCGAGGGAAAACTACCCTGAGATTGCAAAGCGCATTCCAGTGGGCCAACCTGCATCTGGCAAATCTCAAGCCTTCGAATCCATCTACCACGTGGACGGTTCGAAGATCGTTCGAGTACTGGGCGTCGAGTATCAGTCGCTAGAGACAACGGTGAAGGATTCCATCAATGAATTTCTAGAGGTGGAGAAGCGAATACAGTCTTGATAGAGTCTTTTCCATGTGTTTTGAATTTGCTAGATCTCGGGTTGAGACTACACTCAATCGTGGGGTCGAGCATTTGCCGCGATCATCATACGAACAATAGCTTCAGTATTAAAATGATATTTTCTACATTCAGATTTTTTACAGTCTATTTCCATGAATTCGTGCTACTTTAGCTGCAGGTGACGTCCAACAGCGAGTTGTCCATGTTCGTGCAAACAAATTTGGCAGGCTTGCCACTAGGGGGAGTGACGGTGATGTTGTGTGCCTGGATGTTCTTGCACAGCTAGTGATCAAAAGTCAGCTGTTGTTCCCATCTCCTACAAGTCTCAAGAATGACTTACCCCGGGCGCACTGCAAACAAGCGTGCCGACATTGGGATCGTGCGACTTGGATGTTGTGCCCCACATGTTCTTGAAGACAACATCCTGGATGATCATGTGCGACTTGTCATTGGGTTAGCCATTGTCTTGTAGGGTCAGGATTGAGGGCCACCTACCGGGAACTCGTTGCAGAGGGTCAGGTTCTTTTGACCATAGCACTGAGTGAGTTCAATAGCCCAGTCATTGTTCGTGTTGAATAGGCCGTCGTAAGTGACGTTCTTGACGTAGCCAGAGCCGCCACCGCCTGACAGGGTAGGCTGGAAGGGCGTGTACATGCCAGGCCAGACCTTGATACGAGCGCCATCAGATGCGTTAGCCATGGAGATGTTGTAGACATAGATGTTCTCCACAATATCAAACTCATCAATATACTGGCCGAGAGAACCAACCGAGATGCCGTGGGAGCCGTTGCACTGGAGGCCCTGGACGACGATGTTGGTGCTGTTGGGCTTGAAGGACACGCAGTCGTCGCCGTTGTTAATGACAGAGTTCTGGATGACCACGGAGTCGGATCGGTAAGTGTCCCAGCCGTCGGTGTTCTTGGCAATGTTCTTGCTGATGCTCTACAGGACTCGTCAGTCGATGGGTGCGCCAAAGCCCAGGGAAATCCACACACCTTGACCTTCAGGTCAATGTCGCTGACGATAATGTTGGTACTGTTTGCGATGAGGTTGAACCACTGCGACGACGTTAGCAGAATGTACGTTTCGAAGATGTAACATTGTTTGGGGTGTCAAATCCTACATCAGGCGGGTTGCGCATGTTCAGGCCAGTGATAGAGCCACCATGCAGCCCATCAACAACGAACAGAATCGGGCGCAAAAGAGCAGCATTGGCAGCGAATGCATCCCACCACACCTGACCATTACCGTTGATGGTGCCAACACCCTGGCCATAGATATTGACATCCTTGCCTCCGAATCTCCACATGGCCAGAGAATCCTGGTAAGCATACTTGAACATGTGGTCGGCCCAGCTTGTCATGTTGTCGCTGAAGTTGATGGTGCCCGTGATAGCGACATCAATGGCGTTCAGGAAGGTCAGGTCCAGAGGCGACGCAATGGTGTAGTTGCGGTCCAGAACCACGGTTCCGCCATTGTTGCACTGGTGGAAGGCCTTGAGAATGGCGGCAGCATCGTCGCGGCCGACACAGCTCGGCTTGACGTAGCACACCTTGTCAGCCGATCGAGCAGGCGAGTTGAGGTGGAGGTTGCCGGGGTTCAGAGGCCAAGCCTTGATCTCAGGGCGCGCGATGGATATCTTGGTAGACGGCGCGCCGACGGCGCCGGTGACTGCCGCGGCGAGGCAGGCGAAGTGCAGGAAGCCAGCAGAGAGAATCATGGTGATTGTCGAAGAACTGTCGGGATTCTACCTCAGTCTGCTAGAAAGATGGTTCCTGATGGTCCAAGCCTTTGTAACCGTCCCCAGATCTTCCTTATATTTCTCCAGCTTCTCCAAGTTTGTGGCTCTCATGACGCTAAAGCTTTGGCCATAAGCCTGGGGTACGTTTAATCTCGAAAGAAGACAAATCCCAGTTCCCAACAGCCCCATGTCGTGGGAGCCAATGGCACCTCGTGGCAACTTCAAAAGACCCGTCAAAATGGATTAGGGCCGCATCTCAGTTTTTCCGTCAGTGCCGACTATCCGAGTCGTTGGATCGGCTGCTCCCTCGAGCCCTATCGTGGGCGAGCGACTTGCGCAACACGGCGGCAGTGGGGGGCTTGTGACAATCGCGTGCCATGGAGACAATTTCCCCTTGAGAGGCGATGCGGGGAAAGAAGGTCACTCGCTTCCCCAGATTCGAGCTCCAAATCCCCAGAAAAGAGCACCTGTGGAGGTTGGGCATGAGGTCCAAAGGACATTGACTGGAGGCTGAACTTTAGTCTTGCTGGCAGGCCCGTTCTGAGGCCTTTACTTCGTGGAAAATTTGCGAAACCATGCTATCTTCGGCAGAGACGGCCGAGGACACGCAATAATCAATCTCCAATGCTATAAAGGGAGCTGCCCATTGGTTGATGCCAAAATCACTGTCAGTCGGCTCAGGGGAACTGCCATATTGGGTCGGGATGAACGCGCGTCTTGGCCTGCACCGTCCCGTCTTGGCATGGCGGGATGCCACGCTGCCAAGACGGCAGTTGACCCGTGCCTCGCCTTTGCAGTATTAAACGCTGCCCCTATGGGAAGGATAGTCGCTCTTATTGGGACGGAAAGTCCGGGTGAGGGCCGGTTTCTTCGTTGATTGCATGAGGCTGTGTACATTGAATCAACCTATTCCAGGGCCAGGGTCATGTCCCCCCACCGTCGGTAACAGGTTGTCGAGGATGCCGTAGCCGTCTCAAACATCGCAGTGATCAGCGCGTTCTTACGCATAGTCACGCTGGCACTACTCTGATCACCGCGGCTTGAGTTGGCCGTCGCGACTTCTACGTATTGCGATGCGCTTGTTAACTAAGTCACTGAAGTGACTTTAGCCGACTTTGTTCCCCGCAGCAATGATGCCTCGTGAAACCTGTCATGGACTGACGACGCGCGATTCCACCAATGTCAAGCAATAAGTTTAGGTTCGGGGACCTCGAGTTAAATGCATACCAACAAACGGAATTGAAGGTCTAGAAGTCCTGGCGAAAAAGTGTCAGAATCAAGGCGCCTGGGTGAGAAGAGGCGAAGACATGGACGGTCCCAAGAAAGATATAAAGTCATCGAGAGATCGACGTTCTTAGGCCAGGCATCCTCGCCATCAGTCTCATCTCAATCTCGCATCAGTCCTCAGATATTCTAGCTCCAAATCTCCGCAGCCATGCTTGTCAAGTTTGGTGTCGTCTCTGCCGTACTGGGCAGCCTCTGTGGCCTTGCCTCCGCTGAGCCCATCCCACTCACGCCAGACCGTGTTGTCCTTCACCCCCGTGCAACAACATGCACTCCTACAGCGGGCGGATCAGCTACCGTAGACGACGTGCCGGCCATTCAGTCTGCCATTCAAAACTGTCCTAGTGGCACCATCCTAATTCCTGCCGGCGAGACCTACCATATCAACAGTCAATTATCTTTCGCCGGCTGTTCAGGATGCACTATGCAGCTGGACGGTGTGCTCTCGGTGTCGACAGACTTCAGCTACTGGAACGGTAAAAGCCAGGTCATCTCTCTTTCAAAGATTACTGGTGCAACCATCACTGGATCTGGCACCATCAACGGCAATGGACAAGCAAGCTGTGAGTGTCATCAAAAGTGCCGTCTTGCTTAGTTTCGATGCCGGCCATTCTCACAAGTAATTCACCGTCTAACACAAATTCAGGGGATCACATCATCACGGCCACCGACTACGTGCGGCCGAAACTTATCAGGGTCGAGGGTTGCAACAACATCCACTTCTCTGGATTCACACTTAAGGACGCGCCGATGTTCCACATTGTCACGTCCGGCAACTCCAAGGATATCACCTACACCGGCCTCACCCTGAACTCCGTCAGCGCTTCCGCTAACGTCGCTCACAACACTGACGGCTTCGATATTGGTCCCGCCTCGAACGTGAGGGTCCTCGATTGCAAGGTCACTAACGATGACGACTGTGTCGTGCTCAAGCCTGGTGCCGACCAAGTGCACGTAGAAGGCGTCACCTGCACCGGCTCTCACGGCCTATCCGTCGGCAGCTTAGCCGGCACGGCAGGCTCCAACGACATCGTCAAAAACAGTATCTTCAAGAACTGCACCGTCGCCAAGTCCAACAAGGCCGCCGGCATCAAGTTTTTCCCCAGCACGTCTGCCCACGGCACCGCCAGTGTGTCGAACGTCACGTGGCAGGACATCATCTGTGACTCTTGCGACTATGCGCTGCAGGTCATTACCTGCTACGAGTCCACGGCGGCCGACTGTGCGGCGAGTCCCTCCACGGCGAAGCTGACTGATATTGTCCTGGACGGGTTCACGGGCACCACGTCGGGCAAGTACAAGGATAACGTGGCCAATATTGATTGTTCGCCTGCGGGAACGTGTGGGATTACAATCAAGGGCTTCAATGTCAAGGCGCCAAGCGGTGCTAATAAGGTGCTTTGCGCCAATACACCCAGCAACCTTGGCGTAACCTGTACGGCGGGCGCTTCTGGTTAGATAGCTGAAGCAGATAAATGTCTGAACCTTCTAAGCAGCTATAAGATAGACATTCGTGATATTCTGGCGGAATGAATGAAAAAAGAAAAGCCCAGACAAATGATCGTGAGAGCTCAGAGCGAATGCCTTGCCAATACCTACCGCGACGAAGGTATGGTGCATGGATGTCATGAGCGTGCTCCAGGTGATGCAGAGCCAAGAAATACAATTTGGTCAACAATTCTGCTGTCATGTTGATCACCGAAAATCATAAAGATGGATGCGAACACACTGAAGAGCATAGGCATTGAGCGGTCATCCAGGATCACAATGAGATCCGTGACCGCTGAGCTCGCAACACAGCTTTCAGCTTCATATTATTCTTGGATGTAAGGTTTTGGTCATGTTTCATGGCCATCCTCATTGAGCCCTCATACCACCGTAAGGCGTCCAGTGGCGAAGGCTGTGACGGCTTGGCTGGGACGTTGGTCAAGTCGGGCGCGGGGGACGCGGGGGGTTGCATTCATATTGGCCATGGAGACGCTTCCGACACGAATCGTTTAGGCGCCGAAAGCATGCAAGCCACCAACCGCTCAATTGCATGCTCAATTCGATTGACCAGGCGGCCTCGATGGTCCTCAAATTGTATACATTCGACTAATGTATTGACAGCGTTGGGCCATGTCAGCCCACGCCCCTGCATAGCCGCAGGTTTCAGGGGACAAACCTGCTACCAACTGCCACTGCGGGATGAATGGTTCAATATTGTCAACGACGAATAGACACTGACACGACAAATACGAGTCGCAGACCTGCTCACAGTAGTCTAGCCTGTCTCTTCGGGTCAATTCGAGAAGAAAAACATCATAAAAGGAACCAGGCTGCCACTAGGGCAGATGGTTTTCAGAAAGCTCGGCGGCTTCACTTCTCATCCTGCAATCATTCCAACTTACCCCTTCATTCCTACCAACGATCAGTTTTTCCTAATTCAAGCGATTTTCCTTATTTTTCACATTGTATTCAAGCACCTACCTTACTATTACCCAGGCCTCACCCACACCAGCAATCGTCCCCATTTGTCATCGAGTTGATACTGCAAACATGGCTGCCACTATGCTTGAGAACGTCGCCCTCGATGCTTCCGCCATGGACGAGCTCAACAGCCCTGAGGCCAAGGCTCTTTTGGACACCATCGATAGGCTCCGCTCCATCAACATCGGCGATATCATTAGCCTTCCGCAGATCATCGTTGTTGGCGACCAGTCTTCGGGCAAATCGTCCGTTCTTGAAGCCATCTCACGTGTCCCGTTCCCCGTCAAAGGAGATCTCTGCACACGCTTTGCCACGGAGCTGGTTCTCCGTCGCTCGTCCTCCTCCCATGTCAGCGTCACTATCCGGTTCGCCAATGCTGCTTCGGCTGATCAGGACCCGTTCCGTCGTGAGGAGCTCGACCTCAACGCCCTGCCGTCTCTCATTGAAGAGGCCACAGAACGCATGGGTATCCGTCCCGGGTCGGCAATGGAGTTCTCGCGGGACGTGCTCCACATCGAGGTCTCTGGACCTGAGGTGCCGTCCCTTACTCTTGTCGATCTCCCCGGCTTCTACCACGCCTCCACGGCGGAGC
Source organism: Verticillium nubilum (assembly GCA_002851675.1). Lineage (NCBI taxonomy): Eukaryota > Fungi > Ascomycota > Sordariomycetes > Glomerellales > Plectosphaerellaceae > Verticillium > Verticillium nubilum. The sequence continues at coordinate 472,698 of NMXI01000007.1, forward strand.
AGTCTCTCGAGGGCAAAGAAGTCGTCAACCGCCTTGTCAAGAGCTACATGGCTCAGGAGCAGAGCATCATCCTCGCCGTTCTCTCGGCGAACATGCAGCTCGCACACCAGAAGATCCTTGACGAGGTGAGGCAGCACGACCCCAAGAGATTGCGCACCCTCGGCGTCATCACCAAGCCCGACCTGCCCAAACCGGGTCTCTCCAACGAAGCAAAGTACCTTCAGCTCGCCAGGAACGAAGAGCCACGGCACCAACTCACCCTGGGCTGGCATGTTCTCCGCAACAGGGCCGAGGACGAGGGCGACGTCACCGCCGACGAACGTGACATGACCGAGGCCAATTTCTTCGAGACGGGAGCTTGGGCATTCTTCCCGCCTGGAAACAAAGGCATCGGTAGCTTCCGCCGCAAGCTGGGAAGGGTTCTTCTAAGCCATATTCAGAAGACCCTCCCAGGCCTCGTCTTGGCCATCGAGCGTGGCCTCGAAAACAAGGAGAACAAGCTCAAGCAGCTGGGCCAAGCGAGGTCCACGCAGCCGGAGATGCGAGCTCACCTCGTCGACATCGCGGAGGAGTTCCAGCGGATTGCGAGGAACGCCGTGAACGGCAATTACGGCGAAAAGTTCTTCGGTGATCTGGATGAGGAGAACTTGCGCAAGCTGCGGGCGCAGCTGCGAAACCTGAACAGCGCGTTTCACCACGTGTTAATGACGAAGGGCATGAGCCAGGAGATTCTCCGCGGAGGCATGCCTGGCGAGCTGGCCCAGTCTCAGGAGGTCGCTCCGCCGCCGATCCACCTCCAGGAAGCGCTGGAGCTTTTTGACTTCCCCAAGCCTCAGCCCATTTTCGAAGAGGCGCTCAAATCGGAGATGAGGGCTTTGGCCGCCGCGAACCAGGGCAGGGAGTTCCCCGGGTCACCCAATACGGACCTAGCAGTGCAGATGTTCCGCAGGCAGGCCAGGCCTTGGCGGGGAATCGCTGAACGGCATCTGGACATTGTGACCGAGTTGACCAAGTCATTTGTGGAGCAGCTGTTTGAGCACATTATTGGTGATGATAAGACGACTCTGGATGCAGTTCTCCGGTCGTGCGTCGATGTTTTCTTCGAGAAAAAGAAGAAGGAACTCAAGGCCAAGCTCAACGAGCTGCTTCGGCCTTACGAGGATGGTTTTGGGATGCCTCTCGTGGCGGAGTTTAACTCGGCCATGTCGACAAGAGAGGTCGAGCGAGTGACGGAGCGGGTGGTTGATGTGCTTCAGAACATGAGTACCGAGCTGGCAGAGGGACTGTCCGAGGGGACGATGGACCGCTATGCTGTCGCTCGAACCGTTCAACAGACGCGATCGTTGAGGGATGAGTTCGGCATCGACCAGACCATTGACAACATGGAGACTTATTACGAGGTGAGCATACTTCGCGACATCATGACATGAAAGGGGACGCTAACATGATGGGTTAGATGTCTCGCAGAACATTCACGGAGAACGTGGCATACCTTGCGCTCGAAAGCTGCCTCATCACCCGCCTTCCGGAAATCTTGACCCCAAGCAAGGTCAACCGTATGGAAGATGACAAGGTTGAAGACCTCGCCCTGGAGTCCGAGGATGTTCTTTCCGAAAGGGAGATGTTCCAGACGCAAGCCAATCTGCTGAAGAGCGCCCTCGAAATCTGTCGGCGACACAGGCCTCGGGGCAGCGGGAGTAAGTGACAATGGCGGACGAAGATGATCCTACTTAGTTTCGATGCTGACAAGCCCTTTGTGGTAACAGGAATCTCGTCTCAACGTACCCCCTCGATTGTCACACCGAGTCCCGAGCCATCATTGGCGGATGGCTTTGACTTCTCGCCAAGCCACTCGAGGGCTGGATCTGTCGCCTCTGCCAGGAGTAGTGTCGATGGATCACCAGCCCCGGTCAAGGATACCTTGAAATCTGGGGGACGAGGTTCTCGGGCCGATGTTTTCTCGCAGGCAGCTCCGAGCTTCAAATGCTAGCGGGTCGGCCAACTTCACCATGAGAGAATTTGCATGATTTCTAGAGCTGGTCTCCTCTCTTGACGAAACTGATCGTGTATGGGTTCATTGAGGTGGATGTCGGGATGTCGGAGGTTCATGTACAATAAAATTCAGTCATGGTCGCGTTTTGCTTTAATTACTATGTACAGCGGTAGTAACCGCGATGATATTATTTTGCATCTCATTCATCAGTAGCTGATCAGTCGATCAACTCCCTTCAAATCGAGCACTCATCAGTCTCAGTAGGCTCCGGCAGCCCCGTCGACGTGGCAGTAGCGCAAACACACCCCTTATCCGCCAGACTGGTAACAGGGGGCGAGTCACAAGTAGCAGAAGGCTCATGGGCCCGGAAAGTAGCAGTGGGCTGCAGCGCGATGGCCTCAGCCTTGACGAGGACGGGGATGATCTGGCCAGTGGCAAGACGGAAGGGGCGGTGGTTCAATCCCTTCAGCAGACTCGTGATCTGGCCAGAGTGGCTCGTGACGCTGAGCCACGTCTTATCGTCCGCCCTGAAGACATCATCGAGCACGGCGCGGGCGCGGGCATCCTTGGCGTCGTTGGTCTCGTTCTCGTCCTCGCGCCACAGCTCGTCGAACTCGGTGAAGCCCTCCTCGAACTTGAAGAAGGGGAACGCCTCGACGATGGAGGTCTTGTTGGAGCGCCAGTTGCACGTGTGGACGGTCATGCCCTCGCGGAAGCCCTCCTTGACGATAGGCTCGAAGGGGCGGTCGGCGGGCTGGTCGAGGCCGGCGAAGGTGAGGTTCGCGGTCTGAGCGCAGCGGGCGAGGGGGCTGGAGTAGTAGGACTCGAAGTAGGGCATCTTCTGAGTGGCGATGCGGTCGCGGAGGTAGGCGTTTGCCTTGAGGGCTTCGCGCTCGCCGGCGTTGGTGAGGTGGGCGTCGGCCCAGACGGCGGTTGCGTTGCCTTGCTGCTCGGCCCAGTAGCACTGCGTGGACATTAGCATTTGGTTTTCTGGTGATCGAGGAAGAGTTGACAGGAGACTGACGTTCCAAGCCGGGGTGCCGTAGAAGGACTCGGCAGAGTTGTGCCAGCCCTCGCCATGGCGGCCCATGAAGAGGATCTTGTAGCTGACACTGCCGTCCTTGTGGCAGCCCGAGTTCAGGTAGCTGAGCCAGGCCTCGAAGCGCTGCCACTGGCTCTTCTCGCCCTTGGGGTCGAAGTGCTTGTCCGTGGGGTACTCCCTGTCAAGGAGACCAAAGTTGGTCGCGGCCTGTCCATCGGGTCAATTGGACTTGTCCTTTTCAGTTTCACCTCCCAGGCAGACTCACGTAATCGAACCCCGTGGGGTTGGTCGCCAGGTCATCCTGCTGGAAGTAACCAGGCACAGAAGTGAACTTGATCGACTTGCCCTCGGCCTCAGCCCACTGCGCGAGAGCAGCGGGAGCGACAGCGGCGGCGACGGCGGCGAGAGCGAAACCCTTCATCGTGACTTGAGGCGGATTTGACGGCTGAGAACTTGAGCTGGCGAGCGATCACACATCACGGGACACCCTGAACCAGGCGACGGACTTGCTTTTATAATTCGTGAAGCTTCCCGCCGATCACGGTGACATTTCACACCCTGCAGAGGACCCAATTCCCTGGTAGAGCTCGAATTCCGTTCTGGGACAATGATCCGCGTCCATGTCCTGAGGGGAAAAGAGACATCACACACGGGAGCACGTGTGAGGAGAAGGCAATCTGCAATGAGTGTCGCTGTCGCTGGCGATCCCCTGTCACCGCCAATCACTCACCAACGTGGTAGCGGTGGTGTGGGGCGTTGCAACCACTAAAAGACCTGCTTGAACGAGTCTGTAGGCCGACGTGGTGATACTTCCCGAGCAAGGGTTGGTCGCGAGAGGTGCTACCGAGGGTTCCTAGGTTCCCTGGGTTCCTGCATGACGTTCCGGGGACATGCCTGAGTGTGCTAGGCCGATATAAAGGTCTTGGCTCCTCGGCCTTGATGTCCGCTCGTGGAGGGCCTGTTCTTTCGTCGTTTTCACCGGTGCACCGGAGAGCCTGAGGGTAGCACCACGTGGGTTGCTCGAACAGATGCTTTGCCTTGGCGTAATCTTGGGCTTGTCCACCTGAGATAACGGAGGCTGGTTCATTCAACCTCCGGTCGATGTGGATGAAGGTCCGAAAAGCATGCCGTCTATCATTGAATGTCTTCTCGGACTTCCCTATCGTCACTTGTCTCCGCCGGCTCTTCACCGGCTCCGGACCGGCCGGAAAAGCCGGGTTTCTCCGGGGTCTTGCATCTCGCCCCCCGCAAAGCAGTTTGCCCAGCCGGCAAATTTCTGCCCTCGGACTGGAATCACAGCGATATGACGAGATGCCGTGAGATAGAGTCAAATCCGTAGATTACCATTCATTTTTCCCCGCATGCACATCCCCGTGTCTTTCGTCCAAATGTAACCTTACCCGTTCACCAGCCAGGTCTTCCCCAGGAAACACCCACAAACCGACGATCTTCCCCAGGCATCCCAGCCCTTCACTCCACAGCCCCAGCGTCCCTCAACCCTCTCAGCGCCTGTAACACCCTGGCCGTATTCCCTCCCCTCCCCTCACCCCCAACCCCCTCCCCCATGATGCCGTTGATGACCCCACGCTCCTCCTCCTCCAGCGCATTCCAAAACCGCCCCAGCACAGTGATCTGTCCAGTCGTCGCGCGGAACACCCTCGCAAATCCCACAAACAGGTAGACAACCCCTTCAAGCGGCCCGTGGAGCTGCACTCTAGGTAGCAGCTCGAGCAGCCACTTCACGACTTCGAGACCCAGGCCCTCAGAGCAGCCGAGGGCGCGGTCCTGGTCCAGAGCGCAGCATACGAACAGAGCATGCTGGAAGAGCTCGGATACTAGGGCGGGTTGGTCCCGCGCCGAGATGTTCGCGAGGAGGGCGCGCTGGCGGGTGAACAGGGCTCTGTTACGGTTTAGGGAGATGGCTTCGACGTGGCGGATGACAAAGGTGAGCGCTGCGTTGAAACCTAGGTCGAAGTCTTCCTGGGGTATGTCGTTGAGGTTCGAGGCGTAGTCTGCGAGGAAGCTCGGGATGTTGAAGACGGAGCTGCGGCCTGCGTTGGGGGCGTTGCGGGTGCGGGGGAGGAGGGCCAGGAGGTGGTGTCGATCGAGGAGCGCGCGTTCACCTGAGGGGAGGATGACGGTGCAGCGCCGATGGAGGTGGGGAGATGTGAGAGGAGTGAGACCCGACGAGAGGTGCCTGTAGTGGGGGTCAGTGTAGGGGTTGTTGAAGATGGCAAGATTGTCAGTGGATGAGTCTTGAGACTGGCTGGGGTGGTATCCTGATGGTCGCGTGCCAGGGTTGTAGCTGTGATAGTTGTTGACATTGACGCCGGGGAAACCATAGCCATGGTTCAGGAACTGGTCGTAGGCATCGTGATGTCGCGGCCCACAGTCGTAAAAGGGTGGCCTGAACATGATGGCAGCCAAGCCGAACTGACACAATTTTCGAATTCTGGAGTTGAGGTACTGTCATCATCACGAGAAGGATGATATAGTGGTTAAAAGAAGCACAACTCAGTAGGACAAACATAAGAGAGAAAAAACCAGGCTGTGACTCTGTCGCTTGACAAACTAATCTGAGGAGGCAGACACATGCTTGCTGGTATCAGAATAAAACACAGACAACCGTCACGAGTGAATCAAGATGAGCCAGTCCTCTCAATGAGCAAAACATCAAACATGCCTATGAAAGCAAAGCAAAAGGAAACTCTCCCCGAGACAGGTTCGAACTGTCGATCTCCCGATTGATCTGTTAGTAACAGTCGGACGCCTTAACCAACTGGGCCACCAGGGATGTTTGTTGGTTGGATGAATTCTGCCTCCGATCGGTCGCTTCATGATGCCTAATCATGGGCTCCATAGAACAGCAAAAGAAACAGACTCCCCGAGACAGGATCGAACTGTCGATCTCCCGATATGCAAGTTTCCTTAACAGTCGGACGCCTTGACCAGCTGGGCCACCAGGGATGTCTGCAGCGCAAAAATGGTTACTCCTTGTAGGGTTCGGCATGGAGACGAGAGACAGAAGAAAAAGAGAGCGATTAATTGAGATTGAGGGTCGTGGTGGGAATCTTCTGGTGGGCTTCTGAAGTGACAAGCTCCAATCTGAGGTGGGAAAGGTAGGTGAGTGAAGAAGCCCACGGGAGGCAGCACGGGAGGCAGCCAATAGCTGAGCTCAATAGTGTGGTTTCGGGGCCTGCCTGCTGGGGCTTGAGGAGCAAGCCTAGGGCCTGCCTGAGGACTCTGGTGGCGCGCCTGCTTGCCCTGTACCTGAACCCCGCATCTCAACTGCATCACAGTGGAGACTCGTCCCACCTCCCGCTATTCATCCTCCCCCAGCTGCCGACATGCAATGATAACAGCAGGTGTCACTGGTGCCTCTGACCTGCATGCATCCCATCAATTTCAGTCGCATCTCTCACGCGGCACAGCATGGTCGATGCTGACGTGGAAGCTGTCAATCCTATCGCCATCACAATCGTCAAACATCTACGTCAAGCAATTACACGCGTATCCCGTTTCTCTGTCCAAGCGCTCGATAATCATTTGACTCAGCGGGACAAATCGTCAGCTCGCTAGACTATTTCCACCAGGCACCAGTCCTCATCGCTCTGACAGTCTGCCTTGCCAATCAGAACCCTCTGTCGACGCCCAAGATGCAGGCACCAACACCTCAGCTGCTGCCTCCCAAGCTTGCCACCATGCTGGTCACGCTAGGAATTGGTATAACTACCTCTGTGTCTGTCCAGTCTTGCCAGTCCTGCTTGGACAACTTCCCTCTCCTACCACAACTACATCAATTCTTTCGACACTGTCCCACGCAAGCGCCCAAACCACACCACAACACCTCGTGAACCACAAGCAGACCCCTTCCTTCGTCGAACTCACCAAATCCACCATGGACACAGTCCACAAGCAGGAGCACAAGGTCCGCGACCTGATCACTCGCTCCGTCACACTCTTCCCCTCGCGCGCCCAGGTCGTGCGCGAGCTCAAGGACGTCTCCCTCAAGGTAAGCTACCCCCATGTGCCTGTCTTCTCGGCCAATCGACACCCGCTAACCCATGACAGCCTGGCGTCAACGAGATTACCGTCATTGGCTTCACCCCGACTGTCGACGAACATTCCATCAAAGTCGAAGGCACCGGCCTCGCAGTCATCTTCAACATTAGTGTTGAGCTCCAGTCTAACCGAGACATCTACGAGGACATCTACCCCGAATCCGACGATGACAGCGACGAGACGTCTGACGATGACGAAGAGTCCACAAATCCTGAATCCACGTTGGAAGATTCCGATGAGCTCAAGGAAGTCCGTCAACAGCTGGTGGCGCTTCGAGACGAGCAGACCCGCGCCAAGGAAGCGCTTGCCAGTGCCGAGAACCGCCTCAAGATTCTCGATGTCTATGGAAATCACATGGCTGAGGAGGATGGTACCGACATTGTCGGGAGCCTCGACAAATACCGAGGCGAACGCGAGAAGGTATTCAACGACCACATGAACGGCGTGAAAGAGTCCCGAGACATCGCTCGCCTCATCACCGAAGCCTCCAAAGTCGAGACCCGACTGATCGCGGCCGCCAACAAGGCCAAGAGAAAGGCTACCAAGGAGTGGATCAAGGCGCAAAAGGTCAAGCAGACCGAACGACTCAAGAAGGACAGGCGCAAGGCCGAGCAGCTGAAGGAGAAGGCCCGCATCCGAACGGAGCGCGAGAAGTTTTGGCCCCGCCAATGCTACGCCGTCTGCATCACTCTCGACGCGACATCCTTCACCCCCATGTCGTCGCGTCGCAACTCGGTATCCAGCGACCTTGTCAAAGTACCTACCGCAGCGCCAGATGATGTCGTCGATCGATCGGAGCTCACATGCGATCTCGTACTGAGCTACGTGACCACCGCAGCGTTCTGGTCCCCTAGCTACGATCTCCAGCTCTCGACGACCACCAACAAGGCCACCCTCTGCTTCGATGCTCAGCTCACCAACAAGACTTCCGAGACCTGGACCAATTGCAAGATCGTTCTTTCAACGTCCCAGGCATCATTCTCTGGCATCGCCGACACCATTCCGACCCTCGCCCCCTGGCGCATCAAGCTCGCAGCCAGGGGCACCGTCAGGGACAACACCGCCTTGCTTGGGAGCCGGGAAGAACTGCGTGAGAAGGAGTCATGGCAAGCGCAGCGCAAGCAGATGCCCCAGCAGCAATCGCGCCAGGCGCTCTTTGGTCGACCGCAGCAGAACGTCTGGGGTTCGAGTAATGCGTACCAGAGCAACCAACAACTCAGCCAACAGCTCAACCAAAGCAATGCCGCCGATCTGTTCAGCTCCGAGTCTGAAGAAAAGCGGAAGAAATCATCTTCTTATTCTATGATGCCTGTTACCTCGTCAGCTTTCGGTCCGATGGCAGCGTGCGCCGTTCCTCCTCCGCCACCCGCCCCAAGTGCTCCTGGCGGCGGATCGGCATTGTTCGGAAGCTCCACGGCGACGAATGTAGGACAGCAATATTCAACGAGCGGTGGGCTGTTTGGCGGAGGCGGAGGAGGCTTCGGAAGCCGAGCTGGCCCACGGCCAGGGGGTGGCGTTCTCGGCAGGGCAGTTGCAGATCTGGCCGACGATGAGACCGAGGTTGGCGTCGAAGTCGAACCTGAGCTCGATTTTGAAGAGTCTGCTATGGAGGAAACCGGTCTCACCACGACATATGATCTCTCCAACTCGAAGACCTTGGCCCCACGATCTACGGCTTCAAAGCAGCGCGTTGTCCGCCTCACGCTGCCCGACGTTGCCTTCAGCCACACTGTCGTTGCCAAGTACAGGCCTGTCGCCTACCTCAAGGCTCGCCTCCGCAACATCAGCAAAATGACGCTGCTGCGCGGACCTACTGGCCTGACCCTCGACGGTGCGTTCATGGGTCGAACGACTCTACCTCGGTGCAGCCCGGGCGATTCATTCAGCTTGTCGCTGGGCGTCGACCCCGCTGTCAAGGTTCTGTACCCGAAGCCCGAGGTTCGTCGTGGCACGACGGGGATTTTCAAGGTCGAGAACAGCGGTGTGTACACCCGAGCTGTCACCCTGATCAACACGAGGAGCTCGACTGGCGGCGGCAAGGCCATCAAGCTTCTTGTGCTGGATCAGGTTCCCGTTTCGGAGGATGAGCGCCTCAAGGTCGAAATTTTGCAGCCTAAGGGTCTCAGTATTGGCGGCAGCGGCGTTGGTGCTGGCATGCCTACTCGCGACGGCAAGGAGGATAAGGACTGGGGCACTGCGGTGGCATCGCTCAAGAAGGAGGGCGAAGTACGCTGGGATGTGAGCCTCAAGGCTGGCAGGGGTGTTCGTCTTGGCTTGGAGTATGTCGTTGCCCTGCCTGGAGGCGAGCATGCTGTGCAGTGCCAGGATGTTGGCAAGACGTGGATGCAGAGCCAGGAGTAGGCTAGGTGCTCTCTCATGAGTTGTTGACGGTGTTTGATGCGAGATGGCGACTGTCATGTCTTCGTGGAGGCGAAAAATCAGGACAGTCCTGAATCAGAATGATACCCTTCTAGCTTGGTCACTATGTAACATCTCTAAAACTTGAAGTATCTAGAACCGTAGTCCTTTCTATTATTCCCTGCACAGCCTGCGAATTACCATCTTACTGAAGCCGACCCGGCACCTGTCCTCCTGCAAGCTCATGTATCTGCCCCCTCTCTCCGGCTATCTTGTGATGCATACTCGACCGTCCCTGCTGTATTCGTGGACTCAGCCCAAACCCCCCATACTGCGACGGCGGTGAAGGACTCTCCATCGAACCCAACTCTGACGCCGATCGATCGTGTTTATCGTGCATAACCCATGCTGGGGGTGAATGTCCGGCGGGACCATTGCCAGGGCCCCAACCAGCTTCAGACGTAGTCACATGAGGCTCAGACGCCGCTGCAGCCTCATCAGCTCTTCGTTTGCGTCGATGGAGGAGAATCCAGGCTGCCGATCCCACTAAGAGAACTGCCAGGCCTGCCCCGAGACCGATTCCAATGCTTGCACCCGTGCTGAGGCCACCGCCGGAGGAGGACGTATCATCCTGGGCCGGAGCTGGGCCCGTCTGCTCCGGCGTGGAGGATGCCTGGGCTGCACTGCGCGTAGCAACAGCATCGAGCCCGGACTTTGAACCCCCAGCGCTCGTCATCCTTGACGAGGCCTCCCCCGTCACTTCAGATGCCAGGACGTCCCGCGTAGTCTGGCTCGGTATCTCGCTCGGCAGCGACGAGAGCCCGCTCAAAACCCAACTCATGACAACAAGCGCCACCTCAACAGTAGCAAGCCCATCACATCCATCCGTAACAGACGGCTGCGCAAAAACAGTAGACGGCCACGTCTCCACGTTCGGACAATTCGCCCTCCCGCACGTATCAGGGTGGTTACAAGCCCACGTATACGGCGGATCGTCCCTCTCGTCCTCATCCGCCTCGTCATCATGGCACTTGATCATGCCGACCCAAGGCGACTTGTCCGTGTCGAGGCCGCATTTTCGCGGGCAGTTGGAATGGGAGTACGTGTCGTCGGTGCAGCCGTACATGTAGGTTGTGCCGGAGCGTGGGTCGAAGCAGGCGCCGTCTGTGAGGCAGAAGTCGCCGGCCTGGCAGCAGGCTGAGGCCTCGCCGGCGTCTAGGCTGGTTTTGAAGCAGGGGACTACTTCTGCGGGCGCGAGCATGCCGCGCGCGAAGTAGCATTGTTGGGCTGATGTTGTGGGGGCGAGGAGGGTTGTCGCGAGGAGGAGGAGGTTGGTCGGGTGGGAGGGACCCATCTTGGCGGGTGGAAGTATAGCAACGAATGTAATGATTATGGTATGGCGATGGCGATGATGATAGTGAAATACCAATGAAAATAAAAATACAAATGGAAATGAAAACGGGAGACGGTGATCGTGAGTGTCAAACCACCTCGGGCTGAAAAGGGGTGTGTCTCTCTTCTGGCTTTCCAGCGTTCAGTCAAGGTGGACGGCCAAAGCCTGATTTCAGGGATGTAGCCATCAGAAATCAGGAACTCCTTTTGACGAACCCGACGCTCCTAAATTACAGGAGCGCGGCTTGCAGACAGAGCAAGGGGCCTTACGTTAGCGGTATGCAGTTGGTCGTGACGACAGTTGGCGATACCGCCCCCAAGTTGCTGCTGCAGCCGCTGCTGAGGCTGATGATTGGCCAAACCCCGGCTATCTTCTGCATTTGTTCGTTTGCTATTGTGGATCTGCTTCTTCTGGAAGCAATTCAGCCGGATGAAACGAGGCGTCGCTGCAGCTTGTTGCTGCGCCGCTGCAGCCTTCCGTGGTGATGTATGAGTCTGGAGAAGATATGCCCCCCTTGCTGCAGATGAGGATCCTGCTGGCGTAATTGTCGGGACGGCCCTGGAGATGAATCTCTCAGATATGGAATCTAGGCATCAGCTGTCGACGTCGGAGGTAATTTGCACATTTTATTACCTTGTGACGATGTCACTCCATCGCCAAGGTACCTTATCTATGCCTGCTGATGTTACACTGAACATGCCCAAGATCAGGTCATTGAAGTTGCCTCGGGCAACTCTGTTCGTCCTTGTTTTGCTTCACTGCAGTCTTCTTCACGCCCGCCGTCGACAGCCTAAGCACCCGTCCTCATGAAAATGTTGGACGGCTTCTTCCAGTCCTTGAACTCCTCGCTCACCCCGTAATCCATCTCAGGCCCTTCCTGTCGGAACCCAAGCTTCACATAAGCACCCCGTCCCATAGCCGACGCCTCCGTCAGGGCCTCCAGCCCTCCTCTCCTCTTCGCCTCATCCAGGCCCCACTGCACCAGCTTCTGCGCGATGCCCCTCCGCTGGAACCCAACCTCCACGGCACAGAGATCCAGCACCATGACCGCCGGCTGCGCCTCGCCCGCCTTGGCCTTGACGACCCCGATCCTCTGCCTGTGAAGTCCCCTGTCCATCTCAACGGAGTACCGCTGCGCATGCTCATCGCCAGGATGCAGCGCCTTCAGGTCAACGGCCTGGCTCAGATCCTCCACGGGCTTGTCGCCCCGCCCTTCGACCATGGACAGCTGCACCCAGATGGCCACGCCGACGATGCGGCGCTGCCCCTCGTTGTCGGGGTCCGGCAGCGTGGCCTTGAGGAACATGGTGTTCGGGTTGCCGTTTGCGTCACGGGTCGTCGCCTTGAAACGGGCGGCCATGCGGGTGGCGCCGGCGGCCTGGCCTGCGGGTGTGTCCCATCCTGGGTTCATGTGGATCCAGAACTCGTCGCCGGCTTGCCTTGCGAAAGCGTTCGTGGCGACCTGGTGGGCTTCGGGGAAGTCGTCGGCGCTCGTGATGAGGTCGATGCGGAGGTCGGTGGAGGCTGCCATGGTGGTGTTTGTGCTGGGGTATGTTGGTTTGGCGTGGTGTTTTAGACGTTCGGAATGGTTGAGAAGTAAATTGGTGTGATGATTGATAGATGACTCGTGATGTGAAGTGATGAATGTGATGAGATGTGTTCTCTCCCTCCCACTTATCGTCGTCAAAAACCCCTCGTTGTGAGCCGATTTGATGCGGGTTCCTTTGCCCTTACATAATGAGCAGCACATTCAAGGTGACGAGCCGCTGACCTGCCAAGCCTGCTTGCGATCTTGAGTTCCATAGCGTCTTGGCTTGTGGCGTAAGGCTCTGGATTAAGTGAACATCAGAGACCCAATGCAGTCAAGTATCTTGGGTGGGTTCATTATCTAATATCTCCGACTCGTACTACCTCAACCTAAGCTTGTGCAACACCGCAACATCTCCACGCCTTCACACCTTCATCACCAAGCTTGCCATCCCGTGACGGTGTATACAAGCGATCATGGCGATGGGGATTCAATGGTGTAACACGAGGCATTTCAGGTTTCCCAAGAATGAAGTCACCTTTCTGGAGGCATCTGGTAAGTCTTTTACTTGATGATGGCCGTGATCGCCTTGAAAAGGGGCACATAATCTTTCAATTCTGCATACACTGCCAGTCAATGATCCCGCCTGTGAACCAGATGGTATATAATGTGACGCATCTCGCATTGTAGCCCGTAGTCTGAAAACATGTTCCATCCATCACGATCGCTATCCATATTGAAGCTTGAAAATGAACAAGAGTCGCGAGTTACCAACTCAAGCAAGGTACCACAGCCATTCAAGAGGCTTTCAACAGACCCGTGTAGTGATGAAATAGAACACAGTCTCTTGCAGCTTCCACTCCAAGAAACACAACTCAGGAAGACTTGGGCTCCTCGGGCTTCTGTCCATACACAACGTAGCTAGGACAACAGAATTAGTACCCGACATCCAAATACGTGGAGCTCACTTACATTGGCCAGTATGCATGGACCTTGGTGTCCTTCAACTCACGACGAACCTTGGCCAGCAAGATTTCCATCTCTTCACTAGACCAACCAAGAACACGCGTATACACAGCAGCGCTCAACCCATGGAGGCCGGATGTGATGTTCTCCAGGTTCCACATGCCTAAGAGGGTGAGCAAGCTGAGGACGAAACAACAAAAAGCCCGAGTCATCAGATAGAGAAAGACATACCTAGCTCCTTGTACTTGGCGTCCTTGGGCCACGTGTTCTGAGGCCACTTGAAAACCATCTGCTGCACGTTCTTGAAGCCCGCCGCTTCCAGCTGCTTCTTGTAATCAAAGGCTCCGTCGAAGGGGCGGCCAATCTTCTTGGTTCCCTCCAGCAACTGCGAGACCCACGAGTAAGTAGCCGAATCTTCCGTCAGCGTACCGTCGTCGCTGGTGATTGGGCAAATGTCGGCAATCTCGAACCAACCACCCGGGGTGAGGTTCTCAAACGCCTTCTCGAAGAAGCCGGGGAAATCAGCCAGCGCGGCAGTCATCATCCGGCTGTAGATGAAGTCAAACTTCCTGTTGAATGTCCACTGCGCCTCAATGTCATCAACCTGGAAGTTCACATTCGGTGCCACGAACGGACTCTGAATGGGGCTGAGGTCAACTCCGATAACCGACGCAGAGGGAAACTCATCAGCAAAGTCGTTCGCCCAGACACCCGTGCCGGTTCCAACGTCCAGAGCGTTGTGGATCTGGTGGCCGCTGCGGCCCGCTGGCGACAGGTACAGCTTGTGGTCGAACGTCATGAGAAACAGATGGTGCTGTAGGTCCAGACGGTCCTGCTCCGAGTCGTCATTCGGCAGTGGGTATGAGCCATCCTTGTAGGCGTGATACGTTCGGCCATTCTCGTGGCGGTATCGCAGGATGCTGGAATTGATGGATGTCGTAGAGCTCGCGACCGATCCAAAGGTCGAGTCGGCGTCGTTGTCGATCGCGTTCTCGTCAACATCGAGGGTTTCCGGCTGGGCCGGGGCTGGGACCGCGTCGTGGAGCGGGGTAGAACTCGACATGGTGAGGTGTATGCTGAAGGTTGCTAAGGTCAAGTGAGACAAGCGTTTGTAAAGTGTCCAACGGCCCTGACAGAAGGAAGCAAGGTAGACGAAAATGCAGAGCTCGCACAGCTGTGCAGTAGGTGGATTTGGGGTGACGATCTTTGACGAGGTATCCTTGCCGGAGTGGACTATGGCATCTAGCTTCACGAAGAACAGCCAGGTTGAATTGCGGCCTTTTCTTGCCCTTTTATTCCCGGCCTGAGGTAGATCATAAGCGACCGGGGTAATAATAGAAGTGGGCTCTCCAGACGAAATCGTCTCTAACCCCGCTGTACAGGGGTATGGCGATGGGAGCATTGGTAACGGTGGAGACCCAGGCTATTTGCTCGATCATGCTGGTGGTCTCGCGGGGGCTCTGTCAAACTTGCAATACGATGGATAGGCTCGTGCTTCTGCTGAGATGGGAAGGCCAGGCGGAGAGCAAACAGTTAAGCTTCAACTCCAGCTGCGTAGTCTCGGGGGACGAGGAAGTACTGATATTCTGCAAGTCCGCGTATGATCCTTACGCGGGGGTAACGCATCAGATCCGCAGAAGGCGAAGCTGCCGGGCTCCATCGATACACAGGCGCGGGCCTCGGTCGACGAAGCCTGTCATGTTGGAAATTGCCATATCAGTGAACATCGCGTCACACCAATTCACCGATTCTTCACTGGAAAATGCGGACTTCGTTCCAGGTTGTATTCAAACCGTGCTACCACCGCAGACGAATGCCTAGATGACCCTTAGGTACCTAACCTAGCACCCCTCAGCAAGTGATTGGTCGTGGACCAGCGGGCGTGTATGGCCTCAAGTTGTTGTCCGGCTTGCCAGTGTTGCCATAGATCATGATCGTGATCGCGGGGTCATTGGCCTCGTACACACCCGGAATCGAGTAAGTCTCCTGCGGCGTGAATGTGCCACCGCTAGTAACCCTCAGATTCACGCAGGAGGTGTAGAACTGCGAGCCCTTGGGAACATAAGCAGAATGAAGTGCCAGCAACTCCACGCGAAGAAGGTAGTCGCCCGGCGCGATGCACTCAGGGATGTCGAAATACGTCCAACCATCCTGCTGCAGCAGGTTGTCAACGCCCCAGATGCCTCTGGTATGGTCGAAGCCGTCTTCGGCGATTTTGAACCATTCGAGGTTGGAGTAGGATGATGTGGCGGCGTTGTCGACCTTGGCGAGCCAGGCTGTGATGGGACCCTTGTGAGATGCCGCAATAGGGTTGTCGACGTCTCCAGGGTACTGTGCGCCTCCGAGGACGTGTTGGTACCAGGCGCCGATCTCATCGCCGGCCTCAACTTCGATCACTTCTGAGGAAGTATGGGTGACAAGGCCGCAGGTGAGATCATTCGAGTTAACATCCTCGACGGGATTGTTGATGCCAGGCGCTCGAAGTCCGGAGAGTGGTGGTGCCTCTACACCATTAACAGAGACGACCTGGCCTAATGTTAGATATGAGTGCAGAGTGAAGTGGGATGAAAAAAGAAATCACCGACCTGGAAAATGGCGTGGCCCCGAACGAGAACCGCAAAGGCTAATGCGGTGATTGTGTACTTCATCGTGGCGAGAAACTACTTCAAGGCAGATGGATCTGAAGGCTGAACGAGTGAGACCAACATCGTGACGATTTAACGTGGAATGACCGTCTATTAATACTTGGTTCCAATTGCCCAGAACTAAGCCTACCCAGAACTGTAGGTAAACGAAGGCCATTCTTGACAAAGCGGTAAATTGATGGGGAAACGGACGGGCCCTAGTGCAAAGACAATGACCGGAGCCATCGACCTCATTCCCAGATAGATCCAAGCTTTCTAATGTTGGCCAAGGCTGAGATCTGGCGAAGTGTCGTGGCGCGAAGACTCCGCGTGTTTCCTGCGTAAGCGCCGCCGTTCCTAACAAGGCGCTGACTAGACACTAGGTCAGCTGGAAACGTGGGTGACAAGCCTGCGGAATCATATAACCAGGCCAGCTCATTGGGTCGGCCATGATTATCAGGCGAATGGTACAGGACAAGACACGATTGATTAAATGAAAAAAATCGGGCCTTTAGCCTGGATCTACAGACAGTCATGCAGGTTTCGGCAAAGCAACATGGGGATCGAACCGGAACGTGGTGTGAGCAGACCTTCCGCGTCCGGAACGCGGCCCTCCGTATCACGCGCTTCAAAAGAACCCGCAGTGGAATAGCTTTAGAATGGCGAAGTCGCGTCCAGTGGTTGCCATTGGCCAATTGTAAATGATGTCGCGTCTCCCTGGCTCGCTACCGGGCTTGATGCCGAAACCCGGCGATCCTTGCCAATTCGACAACGGAGCCGGAGCGGACAACGTGATAGCTAAGCCGGCTGCTCGTGAAGACTTCCGGAGTTTACATGACTTCGGTGCCATCCTGTCAGATCACAAGCGAGGGTACATACGGTCCCAAGGATTGTTGCCTACTTCACAAGCTTCTAAACCTATTAATATTACGAGGGACACATTCATAGAGTAAATACAAGCTAGACAATGAACAATACTTCATTTGATTCGTAGAATTACAATGGGTATAATAAAGATAGTGAAGCGGACACTCAATGGCATCGCGTGCCGAGGTATCTCAAGATCCAGCCTCATTCCACACCGGCCCATCCACAAACTCCAAGAGGATACCCATAATCATGACTTCATAGAAAGAGAAATGGAAGGAACACAGCTCAAATCATCTCAGACCCAAAACCATTGGCTCCCTTGGCCTCGACGATCTTTTCATCGTTTTTGCCGCCATTCTTCAGTGATTTCTTCTTCATCCGCGCCTCACGGAAGATCAGGAACACTTCCAAGCCAATGATGGACGATGCGAGAGCAAAGGCTGTCGATAATCCAAATCCTACGCTGAGAGCGATGTTGAAGGGTATAATTTGAGTCAGGCAGAGAGCAACAGAACTAAGATCCGTAAAGCCAGTCATGACGGATGCGAGGGCCAAGAAGAGAAAGATCTGATTGACAATGTTTCCAATGTTGCGGAGACTGAGAAAGCCTTGCGGGAGACGATCGGCTACAAATTGGGGTGGGGCCTTGACTTTAACAACGACATGGAGAGCAACGGCTGCTATGCGGATGATAGTGGTGACAAGACTGATGATCTAATGCTTGTTAGCCGAGACGATATGCTTTGAAGTGGCGAGAACTCACACTATGGGGAGTGCGGAAGTGGCGCGTATTACCGCAGAGAACAACCCCAAAGATGAAAACGACGAGGATAGAAGGCGCAATAACGAATAACCACATGATGTTGTTCCACTTGGGGATCTTGGGAAGTATGTGAGGAAGGTTGGCTCGATGGAGGAGATTGCGCATGCTCTCGAGGCCGAGGGCGACTGGCAAAACATTGACGAAGGCAACGACGGCGAAGATGACTATAAGTTCAAATTCAGATGTGAAATCAGCTGGATCAGCCCCTCGGGAGAAACTCACTGTGAATGACGATGAAAGCAATCCAGGCGGCCAGCTTGATGCCATTGATCTCGATCCCGCTGATCGTGCCAATGATGTTACTGCCGATACTGTTTCAAATAACCTCACCATCGATATCGTACGTATTTCCTTCTTCCTTGATCTTGATTGTTCCTGTAGGAATGATCTGTCGCATAGTTTCGATCGTGTTGTCGTTGTTCAGGGAGCCGGTCGAGATCGTTTTGCTACGGAGCAGACCGACTAAGATGTTGCCGAGACCGCCAACACTCTGACAAGTCAGTGCGTCAATACCACCTTGTGCGGCAGACGAGACGGACTCCACGTTGATGATGGCGGAAAGGTCGAAGCCTTTCGATGTGTCGACGCTGACAGCGGGATCTTGACGAGACACCAACCCGAGACCCCTACGCAGACGAGCAGGGGCTGAGGGTACATCGGTGGGAACCGGTACAGTCGGGGGTTGCATATCTGGAGCAGGCAAGCCAGACGCCGGTACAGCGGAAGCAGGAACCTGAGGGGTAGCCGGCACTGCGGGGGGAGGCACCGGGGTTCCCGAAGGGTTAGCGATGAGCATCGACACCGAGTGAACACCCTGGCTCCCAATGCCAGCACCAAGACCAGCAGCTGCGCCGCCAATTCCGTCATCGAACTAAACATTTGTGGCCGGCATGGCTCCCATCTGCACGTTGGAAGTACCGTCCACCAACGCCTGAACGCCGCCCATGCCTTGGATGGTGTCGCCGGCACCTGGTAGCAGCCCGCTGGCGAATCCTTGGGCGACTCGGCTGATCTCTACGTTCTGGTCATTGATGGGAACGGTGCTAGGGATGCCGCCGGCACCATCTGCAGGTGGCTGCATACCCATGGAGCCGCTGATCATGCCCGCTAGCTTGGAGGCTGTGCCGTTTTGTAGGAACCTGGCGGGCAACTCCTTAGTGAATGTCTGCGACACGCCAAGAATGTCGATTGACCCATCAGGCATCTGCCTCACGGGGACGGGCATGCTCGCCTGAAGACCGAGGCCAACGGCGGCGCCTTCTCCGAGACCTCTGCCGATTCCTGCGGCGGCATCAGGCAAGTTCTTCATTATGGCAGCCGTGTTGTTGGGATTGTTGAGTGAGCCCAAGATGGCTTTGGTGTCGATGTTCGAGGTGATCGACTGCGTCAAGCCGAAGCCAAGGGTGCCCGCAATATTGGCGATGCTTGTGTCATTACTAGACATCAACATTGGTGCCGCCGGGTTGAGCTTGAGGCCAGCGACAGTCCCATTACCAGACCCTGAGCAAGCGACATGACGAGAGGCTGCACATGGATGCCCGAAGCCAGAGACGAAACGTTGACGGCGCCGAGAAGACTGGAGGTTAGTCCGACACCGAGGTTCTGGATGGTGGGATTCAGACCCGTCGCCTTCATGTTGTTGTCGGCAGCCACCTTTGCAGCAATCTGGTTCGCCTGCTCTGGTGTCGACAGGTTAAGGCCTTGAACAGCGCCCGTCCCCACGCCGATTCCGAGGAACATGCCGGCGCCGGAAGCGTCTGCCGCCAGGCTATTTCCAATGTTGCTCAAGCCGCCGGAGAGCAGTTTGCCTAGGCCACCCATCATGCCGCCAGCGCTAGGAGCGGCATCCCCTGCGCCTCCGTTGCCGAAGAGATCACCGAGAGAGGGCATTTGTCGCTTCTCAAGAGCGTCAGCTTCGCTTTGAGGAAGGCTCCGGAGCATGTTGGATCGGTATGTTTGCAGGACTTCGGTTGCCTCGTGAAGCTCGGACGACTCGTAGTGGGTCGCAAGAATGTTGGCCAAGTCGGCAGTGAAGTCAACCATGGCGAGTATGCTTCGTTGGAGTTTGATGTCGTTTTCGAGGGCCTCTGCTGTCTCTGGCGTAATGAATGCGTCTAGAGCCTTAAGCCACGATTTCATTTCAGGAGTGGCGACTGTGTCCTCGACGTGACGAGGGAAGAAATGTGTCTGAATCTCACGACCAATGCCGAAGAAGGAGAGGAGCGTCAGAAGACAGGTAAACATGCTCGTCATGCTACTCGTTGCCTTCTTCATTGGCGATGAAAGATTCTGAGAGGGACTCTCGGTCTTGGTGTTCGGCGTTGTGATATCCATAGTGATAAAGAGATCATAAAAAGGCCGCCTGCGACAAGAGTCCCGCTCTATAAGAAAGGAGGAGGTGGACTAGCAGCCGATCATGGACAGATCACTTGTAAGACTGCTGAAAGATGGCAAGACAGTCTAGGAGCATGGAGGTAGTCTGAGACGGTGGAGGATGCAAGGCATCGTGACCATATATCTTGCAATGCGCGTGAAATGGCTACAACATAACGTGTCAAACACCCCACGACAGATCGGAGCATGGGTCGGTCGAAGTGTCTAGGTCTGGTTCATCTGCAAGGGCCTCAATTGGGGGTCTCCAACGGACGGACTGGCTTCAGTGCACACTCAGACACTAGCCTGGCGAAGAGATGTCCTATTGTGGACAGTCGAATACCTCGTCATTGGACATTTGAGGACGTATGGCTGGGCGACGAAAAAGAACACTATTTCGGGGCAGATCCGTGGTGGATTAACTGCGGGGACTCGCCGCAGTTATGGCTGCTAGATGCTTGAGCGCATAGTAGGTAGTACAATATCTGATAGCGCCGTGAGGCCGTTAAGCCAGCTCGACATCGAAGTTTGCTAAGCAAAGGGTCGGTGTCATGACCACGGATAACCACGGGCTAGGGGGCCGGGACCCTGGGGGTTACTAGCAGATTAGGGGCCGAGCGTTAGTAGGATTATATATATATATGCGGCCAGAGGCCTTGATAAGGAGAAGGAGGGCATTAATTATTCTACGTCTCTATAGCTACCTACTAATAGACTTATTGCTTATCCTTTACTCATTGCTAGACTACCCCCTTAATAGTCATGTTTATAGATCGTCCGAGGTCCTTAATAGGTAGCTTATTTCTAGAGCGGCTCTTTGGCTGCAGAAGACAAATTCGTAGCCTAAAATGGGAATCGATATAGATTCCAGAAGACATTATACGCATATTTCCTAGTAGCTAATGATAGAAGGTTTCAAAAGTTGAGATAACGTCGCAGACAGGCAGTTATTGGAAGACAGAGGCTGAGATAATTAGGACACCCTCGGTGGGGATCACGGCTCAGGGGCTATGGCTGAGGAGTCCCGTCGTGAAGGGGTTGAGGACTTCCCTCTATAGCCCTAAAGAAGCAGCTGTCCGAAGTAGTATACTGTCTAGGCTTTAAATAATATCTATTGCAAGTATCTAGCTCACTCTTTTGTTTTTTTCTTTTCTATTTTAGGTAATTATTATACGCCTTAAGGTTCTCGTCGTATACCCTAACTCCTAGCGGTCCGTTCTCAGACGTCCTAAGGTTTCCGCTACTTCTATATCTAGTATTATAAGTCGCTAAGTGCGGGCTTGAGTCGAGTAATACTAATTCCCTTTCGAGGGGGGGAATACATAATTTAGTTAACTAGATCTTACTCTAGAGCCGCTAATATTATGAGTCTTATCGTCCCCCTAAAGCTAAAATTACTTAATAAGTATTCTAAGACATAATAGTAGATTCGATATACTTCTATAGTCCTATTAGTATTATAAGTAAGGATTTCAGGAAAAATAGATTAGTTTCTATCTCTAAAGCTTAACTAAATCTAGTATGCTTTATAAATAGTTAAGTACTACTATTAAAGTAGCTATACCCTATTAAATATTATCTCGAAAAAAGCTTAAAACGAATAGTAAATACCCCCCCTAACTATTATAAATAACCTCTACAATCGGATAAAAGCCTGGAATCGAGCTTTTAAGGCTCTCTTTACTTATAAGACGATAACGGACCGGGCCCGTACTAGGCGCGCGGCTCCTAATACGCCGATAGGTATTAAAATAGGGTTTATAGTACTCGCGTGAACCTAATCCTCGGCTAAGGTCTGCGCCTAAGAGCTCTGGATTATTAGTTCGGTATTATAAGTTATACATATGCTCTAAGGTCCTTCTACTCCTAAGAGTAGAAGCCCCTAGTTTTAACTACTCGAGGGATTATATAGTTAGTAAACTACGTAATCCTCTACTTAGTTAAGGGTTACTATCTAATATAGTTTATAATAATTACATAATAAGTAAATTAAGCGATCTTAAAAACGCGAATAATACTAACTATACTAATAACGGAAATAACTAGAATATAGTATAGGGAAGGGATAACCTCCAAAAGAAGGAAACCGAATTCTCTAGAATATTAGCTAATAGGATTATAGCTAAGTTAGCTCTAAAGCTAGTACTTATAAAGAGGCTCCGCCTAGCGTTTAGTAAGCTAGTAGTAACTACTAGGGGATAACTTAGTAAAGGACTCGAGGTACTCGAGACTAAAGTAGATTTCTCGAAAAGGAGAACTTAGTAAGTTTAGGTCTTTAAATAGAGGTATACCTATCTATAAATACTTAGCGAACCGATTCTTAGTAACTCTAATCTAGACCCTTAGTTATAGCCTTATAATTCTTAACCTTCTATTCTATTCTAAGAGGATTAGTAATACGAGATATTAAACCGAGTTACGCGGAGTACGCGAGTAGACCTCGTAGACCCGTCGCCTACTAATAGTAAGGAATATACCGGAGAGTAGAACGAACCCGATATCGAGATAACCGAAAATAGAGAGGCGGAGGTAGCGCGGACTAACCGCGTAATATGCGCTAACTAATAAGTAGTTAATCGTATAATCGAAGAAGTAATTTAAGATATAATAAATAGTAAATTATATAGTAATACCGAGGATAGAAGGAGATAAAGCTCTTAGAGTAGATCGAGATCCCCTAGGAAGACTCTTAGTATTAGCTTATTATCATATTAGGACTAATATAAAAATCATAATTATAAAAATATACTATATAAATAAAATAGTAGAAGAAGCGAATTACTATATAGAAGAAGAATAGATTATATATTAAACTTACTTATATTTAATATCCTTAAATAATTCTAATAAGAGAGCTAATAACTTATAAAAGAGAATTAGAGACTCTTATAGCTCGTAAATAAGGACTAGCTATATACTTACTAAATAGAGTACGAAAATGTACTAGCCTATAGTATTATATATCTTAATAAGAATATAATAATTAAAGAGTAAGAAGACTAACTTAATAAGATCTAAGAAGTCTATAAGACCTAATATCCTAAGTTAAAAGCTATATAGCGTATTTAATAGGCTAGAAGATAGCTTAGAGGGACGCTATAAGAAATATATTATTAATATAAAAGACTCGCTAACTAACTTTAAGAAGAAAGCTAGATAGCTAAAATAATATAAGATAACTTTATACTATTTATCCGCTAATAGTACTTAGTTCTAGTACTATAGAAGTAGAATCTCTATAAAGTAATTATAAGATATTATTAAAAGGAGGACTAAAGCCTTATAAAATACTACTAAGAGTAGGAGGGACTTTACTAAACGCTTAGCGAACTATTAATAGGCGAAGCCTAAGTATTAATCTTCTTCTAAGGGCTTACTAAGGAACTTAAATATAAGGCTTAGAAGTAAGATATTATAAGAGTTAAAGTATAAGAGATTATAGAGTATACAGAAAGGCTATAAGAAATTACCTGAAGAGGTTACTATTATAAAAAGGAGTTTAATTAGAAGTAACGCTTTATCGAGAGCTACCCGTTAAACCCTTTACTAGGTAGCTAACTATTAACTGCAAGACTTACTAGAATCTGCGGTTATCGATCTCGTAAGTTATATTCAACGTTATACGGAGGCCCTTTCCTCTAGCGTCAGTCCCCCTATATCTATGCGAGATTGGCCTAAGTAAAGCGCTAGAGCGGCGAAGGGGCCGTCCTTTCAGGAGAGCCTTCGAAAAAGACTAGAGGTATCTTTTTTTAAGAAGTTTAAGCGCCTGGACATAGTATGAGGGAAGTAGCGTGTCGTCCTTTTTGTTAGAGCATCGGTCTTTGATTCTTTGTTTGGCAGTTATAAACCAGAGCTCCTCGCTAGATCGGAGGCAACAATACCTACGAGCCCACCTGAGAATAGCTTGTCTGTAGAAAGGACTCAAGGTTTAATGGGGCTCCGGACAGAGAATTTGAACATGAGTCTTAATGATGCAGAGAGGAGCGCCGAGTCTGAATACGTTGCTGAACAACTGCCTGTTCAAGCTTATTACGAGCTATCAGAAGCTCAGCCAAACTATGAGGAACCCAATTAGCTATATCTCTAACCTTATAAAGCCGGGGAGGAAATAATCTGGAGTCTAGCTCGAGTACGTATTAAACAATGGTCTGCTCTGCTAGATTAGTTAACTTCCGCGATTTGATTATAGTATCGCGTCGCGAAGTAACTCCCTTCTATCGGCGACCAAGACTAGCTCTAGGGACACTGTAGATCCGTGCTGCGCTTCGGATACTAAGTTTAGGGTCTTTCTCGAGAGCCTGGAGGGCAAGTCACAATTGAAACTTCTTTGGAAGTTGATGTCATAATTATTTGTGAAGAAAAACGCGATGGAAGACAGATAGTTACGATCGCTTGGTCGGGTGGCCCACTCGCTTGTAACGTACCAGAATATGGCTTGTGTTCTGTGCAGCCATATCATCCACACCGCCCCGGCCCACCCGGGTCCCCCGGTTTGATAGCCATTCCATCCCAATCCAATGGAACACGGAGAAGTTCAATTAATCGTACTACAACTACTTCGTCAGAAAAGACATCTACGGAAAGAATAGCGGACAGCACTTACGCAACGTAGCGATCTAATAGTGTCATCGCCATTGGACCGCCTGTTCTGACAACTGATCAGGGGGCCGGTGTCCCAACGGAACCCCTCACAGTTGGGATGGTGGAAAAGGGTACAGCCTCTGCCGCCTTCAATAGTGGCGGAGTGAGGTCGCCACCCAGAGGAACTGCATCCCGTGCTAGACACTTTGCCCTGGTTGCTGACGGACACTTCGGAGCACGAAACCCCGGGCATGTCGGCACCAAAAGTGAAGCAGTCGCCCTGCTTGCCGCTCGATAGGCCCCGCATGTTCTTGCCGGGGCTGGGAGAACACGCCGAGCTCTCGTAGAACCTCACTATACAGTGTTAGTACATTGCTAGTGTTGTACCCAAGCACAAGGAGGAGGACATTACCTGTCCAGGCATCAACGCTGCTGCCGACAGCGGCGAGGATGGCGAAAGTGGTGGAGAAACGCATGGCGATGGAAGAGTGAAAGGCTAGAAGGGAGAAAGAGACTTTTCGGACTGAATGATCCGAGGAGCTGGTGGCATAGTCTCTGTGGCTCTCAACTCGCCTGGATTCTCTCATATTCTTATACTAGTTACAAAGAGCGGTGACTCGTCTCGAAAATATTCGAACTGGAGACTTCTTGGGGTCCAAATCGTTATTATTGGCCCACTCGCACTAATTCAACAAGGGCCCCTTTCCCTCGTCGTCCCCGAAGCTGACGTTCCACTCCGGAGGGACATGTTCTATTTCTGCACGGTCTGCTTACGAATAATTACTACGTCTGTCTAGTCTAATCTCCGTCTACAGGATCCTTGAACATGCAGTAGTCTGCATAACCCAGGCAGGTACGCTATTCTTCCAGGGGTAATAAGACCGCGCCCGATAATGCCAAGGCGCCCACCGGAGGGGGTGGCCATCCTCCGTACCAATTCACAGTTGTATCACGTCCCTTCCTCCCTGATACGTTCCCCAGCGCCCGTCCGCAGCGTTATTCCGGGGGAAACGAGGGTTGATTGCTCACGCAATTTCGAAAAGCACGTATAAGGGTACGGGCCTTACTATAGGGTGCAGTTAGTTCCAGGTAGGTGGTCGCGTACCGACCAGGGGACCCACTTATTAGTAACTTCCTTATTAAACTACCCTAGTACTTAGTCTATATTCTATTAGCTACTAGAACTATACTAACCCTATAGGGCATAGACTAGATTAGACTTTCTAAAAATTCCTAAGGTATAGTATTCCAGGCAGCCTCTACCTATAGCATTAAGACCTATATACCTGAGTTTTCTAGGCCGTTCTTACTCTAATTCTTCTAGATAAAGTCTTTTATTTAGTTTTAAATATATACTTAATTAGGTTTAGATTAGAAGAAAAAGCGGGCTACGTTATATAGGCAATGTCTTCTTCCTCTAGAATAGCTAATATACTCTTATAGATATAGGAACTAGTATTATCTTATACTAGAATTAGAGGGCCTTTAGTACTATTATACCCTATAATTAGGGGTATAACGTACTCCTAGTAGGAGGTAGTAGTAATAGTGCCCTAGTCTTTCTCCTAGAAAATAGTAGGACCCTTCTTATTACTATAGAAGGAGCCCTACTATATCTACCCCTTCTTATATTAGATTTTTATAACTAGGCAGCTACTAAGTAAGGCCTCTCCTTCGTTGCGGGTAACGTAGAATTGCTAGTAGTTGCTACCTATTACCTAGGTCTTATTAGTCTATAGTACCTACTACTAGTCGTCGGCAGTCTAATTAGCGTAGAGGGTTACCTAGGTAAGTCGCCGGCGCCTATTAGTCTCTTTAATTAGGGGCTTCCGGGTTACTAGGTAGCGCTTATAGCCGTGCCTGTAGAGGCAATTACGAAGAACGTAGATACTATATCGACTATTAAAAAGTTAAGATATAAGCTCTTCGAAAGTAGAGCGCCTTCCTTCTATAGAGCCTATAACGTATTTAACTAATTCTTTAGCCTCTTAGTTACTTATTTTTAGAGGTCGGCCGCTTCTAATACTATAACGAATAGCCTATAGTAGCTATAATAGCAGTTAGGCCCAGGTAGGCATTAGTATAGAGGGTACAGATACGCTGCCGTTCCTACTAGTTAAGGTGTGCCTGCCCTATTAGGAAGGAAGGTAGTAGAATAGAAAGTAGAATAATTCAAGGTAGAGAGTTTATTTCTCATTTAATTCAGTAGGAACGTGCTTTTGTACCTGGCTGGATAGGCCCACTTGCAGGGTTTATTGCTACCTGACAGCCTATCGAAACTTTTGCCTGTAACCAAGTATGAGCCACGATTCCTTGAGGCGCGTTTCCCGTGTTTCCCCCGACCCTGGTATCGAGCTAGCTAGGGTTAGAGGCTGGTTAGTAGCTGCTATTCTATGTAGACAGAAGCGAAACGGTGGCAGGCACGACAATACGCTACAGCCCAACTTTACTGTCACTTCGCGCAATGATGACGTAGAGGGCTTCGTCCAGGCCTTTCGAGGGACCTGTCATTGCGGCGACAGTACAGAGGTGCATTTCAAAATATTTGTCCCACGCTAACTGCTAGCAGACGCCACTATGTATATTAGACAGATATCATTATATGCCCTAGGCCACACCCTAGTAATTTCCTAGAGTCTGTCCCCAACCTGGGAAAAAACAACATTCCCAAAACATCAACTAAAATGCCTTATACTGATATCGCAACGCGAGCACTTATTGTCTCACTGAAGTCAGGCTTTGGGGGCAAGTCTAGTTACGACGTCTCTTATGAGACTAGTATATCTATTCGCTAAGTCAATCGGATATACTGTCAAGGGGGGTGGTTTGGCAATGAGTGAAGGACGAGCAATGAGTCTGCTGGTAGGTAGCTGTAGAGACGTAGAATAATCGATGCCCTCCTTCTCCTTGTCTGGGCCTCTGGCCGCATCTATATATACATGATTCTGCCA
Source organism: Verticillium nubilum (assembly GCA_002851675.1). Classification (NCBI taxonomy): domain Eukaryota; kingdom Fungi; phylum Ascomycota; class Sordariomycetes; order Glomerellales; family Plectosphaerellaceae; genus Verticillium; species Verticillium nubilum. The sequence continues at coordinate 500,262 of NMXI01000007.1, forward strand.
GCGCTCGGCCCCTTAGTCTCCCAGTAACCCCCAGGGTCCCGGCCCCCTGGCCCGTGGTCGTCCGTGGTCATGACATATACGCTCGTGCGATTGAGCGTGGATTTTATAGAGGCAAAAGAAGGGACAGAACTGGTAATATATGTGTATTCTACTAGAGGCAGGCAGGTGGGCCTGGAACTACGGACTTGGTAGGTGACGGGGTGCACGGACCCCAGGGCGTAGGGCACGGACCACCAACAGATTTGACCCTAGTGTTCGCCCTCTAGTCATCAAAGACGAATAGCTTCAAGATACCCTAAGGAGTAGCCGCCCATTAAAGCAACAGAGCTCTCAAGACTCTATAGTCTTGAAGGTCCGAAGAGATCGATATGGCCGTGAGAAGAACTGCGCTAATATCGCAGGGGACTCAGCCATGAAGGCTCACAGCTCTCAGCTACAACCGTATAGAGAGTCCTGAGAGCTGCTGGGTTTCGGAAGACGAAACCGACACGAAAGCCAGGTCTGACGAAAGTCATGAAGAAAGCTCGGCTTGAGTGGTGTCTTGCCCACCAATATTGGACCCTTAAGGACTGGAAGAATATGATCTAGAGTAATAAGACGTCTATTATATTACTCCATCGCCAAGGAGGGTATCGAATCTGGAGGCAGAAGGAGGAGGCGTTTCTGAAGAGCTGTATTCGAGAGAGATAGAAGGGATATCAAGGGTTCATGTTCTGGGGCTGCTTTTCGTATAAGAAGAAGGGTCCATCCTATTACTAGAGCCCTGAGACTCTTCTTAAGAAGAAAAGATCTCTAGTTAAGATTGAGAAGATGAATGATGAACTAGAGCCGATCTTGCGAGAGGAATAGGAGTTGAACAGAGGCCTACAACGCCTGGGTCTCCGGAACAAGCCAGGCTCTAAGCCGACCTAGAAGTTTGATAAGGCCCACGGGAAGCTGACGAGAGAGGGCCGTAGAGGAATCGACTGGTACCGATATCAGAAGAAGATCCTGATTCCTCTGCTTCTCCCTTTCGCCCAGAGATGCCAGGAGTCTCGCAAGGAGACCCTCGTACAAGAGGACAGGGCTCCCTCTCATACCCACTGGGTACAGCAGAACACCTTCGATCTCTTTCAAGTACAGCGCCTCCTCTGGTGTCCGAATTCCCCAGATCTCAACGGAATAGAGCCATGTTGGCCATGGATGAAGAGGAGGACAACCCGCCTAGGAGCGCCCAAGAGCAGGGCAGAAGCTGTTCGAGTCTGGGAGGCTGCTTGGGAGGAACTACCTCAAGACAAGATACAGGCTTGGATAGAACGGATACCTGTTCACATCCAGCAGATCATCGCTCTAGAGGGTGGAAATGAGTATCGCGAGGGGCGGTATGCAGGTAGACGGATATTTGAATAGGTATCCCTGCTTTGGTGGCTGTGGCTAGCAGTTAGCGTGGGACAAATGTTTTGAAATGCACCTCTGTAGTAACAGTCCCGACGGCACCAACTGGGAGGACTGCGCTCCACAGGCACAGGCTGAGCTAAGCCCCAACGACCGACAGTTGGTCCACGCCCAAACAGCTGAGGTCCACCCTCGTAGCTATCGAGGGGTCCTCATGATGTGGAAGCTGTTGCCGGCCAGGCAAGGTTGTGTTCCGCGACCCAGAAGTACTTTGGCGTGTGGGTCGGCGGAGTACTCATTTGGTGCATTTATTGTCTTACTACAACCCCGGTAGTATTGAACTCGTTTTGCGGTGATTGGCAATTGACCAATTGTCATCAGGGAGTGACTGCAGGAAAGTCACCTGTTGTACCTCAACAACATTCAATCCACTTTGTTCAATTCCGTGGTGACAGTTCATTCAGCCTCCACCACTTGCCCACCGGCCCTTTCTCCTTCAACAACAACTTGCACGCCGCCCATGACGTCATGGCATAGATGATAGCATTCCAGAATCCCTGCAGTGGCAACACCGTCGCACTCATGAATTGCAGTGAAACGCTCACTTCTTGAGGGTGAATGTGCGAGTACACGCGGTTCGCACTCGACGGGATCCATGTGATGAGGATAACGCCGAAGAACAAGAGGGCACATTTGGTGTACTGCCACGCCGCTCTGTTGATGTCGTGGTTGACACGCCGTGGTGAGCGAGGTACGTTCAGACGCGGTGTCGAGCTGCGTGTGGACATCGCGATTTGCGTTATTTGCGTCCCTGGGATAGGGAGTCTCATATCGTTGCCGGCCGCCTGCATGGATGCTTTGTGGCCCATGGATTCAAGCTGGAATGCATCCGGCTCGCCAACAGCCTCGGTGGTCTTCATATTGTCGATGGTGTCTTCTTCCGTGGATGACGTAGCTCCGCAACTCGATCCCTGGGCTTTGAGAAGTTGCTGGCGTATTCTGTAAATGGTGCCACCGGATCGGATATAGATCGCAAGAGTGATTGCGATAATTCCCCTGCTCACGGGTCAGCCAAGTGGAAATTCATGCTACAAAGACATTGGCCTTACCAGATCGGCCCATAGAACGCCGCAATACGTAGCATGTCCCATTTAGGAGTGATCCAGCACCACAGGGTAGCGCTGCCGTAGACTAGCTCAGCTTTACTGTTCTTGATGAAGATGAAGACAAAAGCGGGCGTGAAGGGGAGGCCATAGCAGAGGATGAGGTACGCCAATTCAATTCTCCTCAGTCTATGGGCATCGAATCGGCGGTAAAAGGTGAGGTATACGTTAATGGCCATTGCCAAAGTCCAGAGAGCGTCAGCTCCGACGAATCTGCAGCACTAAATTAGTGAAACCCGAATTTGACAAGTACGACGCATGATAAGATATTTAGGATTTTATCACATACGTATGGAGCAGAAATGCCTGTATCTGACAGCCGGCTCCAGTCGGCGAGTCAACAAACGAGCTTCCCATGATGAAGCAGATGCTTGCCATCATGTTACCAAAGGAGGCATAAAAGACCAATCTGTTGATAGGCTTGTGGAATGCCTTGCAAAAGCAAAACGTGCCGATGATGAATAGGCATCCTAGCAGAGAGAGCGCCGAGGAAAGTCGCTGGATGATGCGGATTCGCATTAACTCGTCCGGGGTGAGTCCTTTCGCCATACTTGTCGAGATACTATTGAGAAGCTGGTCAAGTCAACGAACAAATCCCAAGAGCTGACTCCCCAAGATCTTGGAATCTGGGTTGTATGAGGACATCGTGTAGATATTATATGTGACTCCTGTCTCCCAGCGGAGCGTGTCAATGTCTTAGCATGCACTCGACGAAAACCCTTGACCGACGACAATGCTCTGACGGGATGACAGTTCTGGTGGTGCACAAGGGCTTCGCACTTGCACGACTCGGTTGATTCAATATCTGTAAATGCAAAATTAGTGTCTTGGCCTAATACTACTGCACTGCACTATGCATTGACCCTGCCCGACATATCCGCCGAGGTGATTGGGTGGGGCGCGCCATATGCCAATAATGTCCAAATTCGACGAGAGATCTCACGCCCGAGCGCGTGGTGTCTGCCGCCCAGCTGAAGCTCAGCTTCCATAAGGTCATTTCACCCTGGCGATCAATTGCCGTTCGAAGATAAAAGGCCACAGTTGTGGCTTCGCTGCCAGGTCTGGAATGACTCGAGCCGAAACGCTGTAGAGTTGTCACTGGAGAAAGCTGTTTCTGCTGGGGATTACCGCCGTGGAGTGACTGTTATTACATGCCCTAAACACAATACAGGAGTGAGCAGTCCGGGTGCTACTCTAGCATAAGCGCCTTGCTAGGTGTTGGCCCGGCGAGATTCTTCTTCTTCCAACACAGCAATCTGACTCGTAGCGGGCGCAGGCTGGCAGATCTGTCTATATCTATCTACCAGGACTTCATGTACCTAGATAGATGTAGATGATGTCTCCACGAAATGAATGGTGTGTATTGAACGTTGTTGTTAAGTTACAAAAGGTGACTTTCCTGCAGTCACTCCGCGACGACCATTGGTCAACTGCCAACCACTGCTATCGGGGTGGCACCAAGTGAATAAATGCATCAAATGAAAGACCCCGCTGACCCACAAGTGAAATGTGGGACGGAGGGATAACGAGGCGATAGATGGGGTCAAAATCAGTGGTATATTGTTGCATGCATACGCTAAGTTTCGGCAGGTGGGACCTGCTGAAGAGACATTTTGTAAGGGCATTTTGGTACGTAGCAGGGAGGTATTTGTGGACACGTTGCCTCTGTATCTGGGTACAAAAGTGTCCTATTATGGGTCCCTAGAATGCACATCTATGACTGAAACGGGGCAGTGTGCGATAAGTACTATAAAAAGTCATGCCCGTGTAAGATCATGCCCGTGTATCAAAAACATCATGCCCGTGTATCAATCCCCATCCGAATAACGTACTCGAAAAATGAGTTGGCCAGACAAGCGAGTTAGCCACCGACCACGATTTTCCTCCCTACCCTAAACAACCGCGACTTTCTCAACGACCAGAAATGGAAACCACCTGTAAAGAGGCCTAAGTACTTCTGGCACTCCAGCCTATCGAAAAAGATAGCACTCTTAGTGTTAGAGGAGCCGCTAAGATCTTCAACGTCAATCGCGCGATATCGCGTCGCGAACTAAGGGCATGGCTTCGCGACGCGATATCGCCCCTAAGTCACGAAAATTAACCGAGTTAGAAGAAGTAACTATTATTCAATACGTAGTCGAGTTGGTTTCCCGATAATTCCCTCCCCGGCTTTGTGAGGTAGAAGGTATGGCCAATCGACGGACTATGACGCGCCGAAGGTCGGGAAGCGCTGGGCCTCTAACTTCGTTAAGCGATAACCAGGCATTAAGACGCGTTTTTTTCGTAGATACGACTATCAGAGAGCCCAATGCGAAGATCCCGACGCGATAAACGCGTGGTTTTCGCTTGTGCGTTACACAATCGCCAAATTCGGCATCGCAGAGTCCGACAACTATAACTTCGACGAGCCTTGGTTTATGATAGCGTTGTCTCGACCGGAACCGTCGTGACAAGCGCGGAAAGGCGTTCCAATACAAAGCTGGTCCAGCCAGGACAGTGGAGGGAGCGAAGAAAAAGAGCGGCCACGCGCGAAGAGGACGCGACCCATCGAATCCCAACTCGTCGATAGCCGGCCGGCTCCCCGAGGGGCAGAGATGGACCCTCAGCATAAAATATTGGCTGCCCAGCTAGATAGTGGAGAGAGCGAGGAGGACAGTGAAGAGAGCGAGGAGGACAGTGAAGAGAGCGAGGAGGTCGACTGGCCCCGGGAGGAGGTACTTCGACGAGATCAGTTTAAAATATTGGCTGACCAGATAGAATCGCTGACCGCTAGAGTTCAGTCATTCGAGCCTTCATCCCAAAAGCAAACCAGGCCGATAAAGTGTCCACGGCACGGTCTCAAGAATCAAAGGTGATCTTCGAGGACATTTTATCGCATCGACATGATGTTGGACAAAAGTCTACATCCGGCGTGAGGGATCGAGAGCGGAACGATGGAATCCCGCCATATCATAAGCACGGGCGACCACGGGCCAGGGGGGCCGGGACCCTGGGGGTCACTGGCAGACTAAGGGGCCGAGCGTTAGTAGAATTATATATATATAGATGCGGCCGGAGGCCTAGATAAGGAGAAGGAGGGCATCGATTATTCTATATCTCTATAGCTACCTACTAATAGACTTATTACTCGTCCTTTACTTATTACTAAACTACTCCCCTAATATAATAATCGATCTATCCTTTAGGAAGTAACGACTATTAGATATAATAGTAACTAGAGAGACGCGAAATACTAGAAGCTAGACTATAGTAGGGTACTAAGAGGACGTCGATACTAGGGGTAATACGCTACTAATAGAGTATAGCTAAGTAACCGACTAGGAGACTATAGTAAATACCCTAATAATAACTAACGAGGAACTAGATAGGTAACTAGAAGAGGAAAGACGGAAATTCGTACGTAAGAGGAAGATCAAGGAACTAACTTTACTAAGAAGAGGGGAGGACCCCTCGGCCTAACGGCCGACTAGTAGTAGAAGAATAGCCCCTGCCCTAAGGATAGCCTATAACGAAGAAAACTATAAGGGTATATCCTTTACTAAGATCTAGCTACTACCTATCCGTTATAAGGGAGCTAGCTAGGTAGAGCTTAACTTATTCTTATTTAGTCTAGATATAAGGTTCTAAATTAATAATAAGAGCTTTTAGAGAGATATTAATAAAGTAGTATATATAAGTAGCTACTTTATAGATAACCTATAGCGGAGATAGATAGTAAATATATAGATAAGGTATAACTTAATTTACGATATTACTTAGAAAGTAATAGAGACCTAGCTACGGGAAGACGCGGACGACGATAATACCCGAGTACTCTAAACTATTATTAAACTATATAGCCGTAACCAACGTTTCTAAAACCCTAGGTAGAAGTATTAGGACTTCGCGGACGCGTACGATAGCCTAGAAGTAGAGCTACTAGAGCCCCTACTATAGATCTATAAGGTTACTCTACTCCTCGCTAAGTTAGATCTAGACCTCGTTTAGTAGATTATAGCTTAAGGTATTCCCTATATAAGAACGGAACTAAATAGTACTATAAAACGAGCTAAGACCCTACTATAGACGAAACGGACCCTAAAATAACCCTAGTACGCGAATAATTAGGAATAGATAAGGAGATAGTCTAAGTACTTAGTAATACGCTAGGAACGTACCCCCGACGCGTATATAGATACCTATTAGTAAGGAAGTAAGGGATAAAGCGCGGAATAGAAAGTACTTAAGATACGGCTATAGTCCCTAAAGATATAGCTAAGGTCCCTAATAGCGGATTAATAGTAAACTACTAGGAGGTTAGGAAGCCTAGAAAACGTCTAATACTATACTTATAATAGGTTTAGCTACTATATAAGTAATTACTTAGAAGCGGCCTATACTTTATATAGCGAATAGAGATATATATTTAAGGGCTACTAAAAAAACTTAAGGACGAACTAGGAGCTAATCGGTAGTAGGCTATTAGTAGATAATAACTAGGAATAGGATAAGTAGTCGCGACTATTATAAAGAAGATTCGAAGTAAAGATTAAAATATAGCTAAATAACTAATAAGTTATAGTAGAAGTAATACTAGATAATAGAGTAGACGTAAACGTTATAAGTAATAACCTACTAAGAAGGTTAGGAATATAGCTCGTACTAGATAAGGAATCTTTAGCTACCCCCCTAAGTAACGAGCGGATCCTAACCTTTAGTATAAGGAAGCTTATCTATATGGTTACTAATAACCCTAGGATTACGAGGATCTAGTCCTCTAAGTATAAAGTAATAGACGAGATCCGGAATAGCTATAATATTATACTAAGTAATCCTTAGCTAACTTAGATAAACCCTATAAAAGACTAATAGTCGAGGTACTAGAAGTACTTACTACGGAGAAAAGATATTAAGATTATAGTATTAAGGAAGGAAATTAGGAAAGTAGTAGAAGAGACGGATATAATTATAATAATTATTCTAGAAAACGTTTAGATACTACTATAGGGGGTATAGTAGGATAATTACTATAGAAATAAAGCTATAAGCTTATAAATCCCGTAATAGTTCTAAGAATTCAGAGACGTATTCGATATAGAGAGAGCCGCTACCCTCCTATAGTACTATAAGTAGGACTACGCTATTAATATAGAAGAAGGGAAGAGAGTTCTATTCGGGCCTATCTACGCACTTATAGAAGAGGAACTTAAAGTATTCTAGGAATATATCGACGACTTATTAAAGAAGGGATAGATTAGGCCCTCTACTAGCCTAGCTAGAGCCCTAGTACTATTCGTCCTAAAGAAAAGTAGTAAACCTAGGATATATATAGACTATAGAGTATTAAATAAAGTTATAAAAAAGGATTATATAGTACTCCTACTTATCTATAAGATACTCGATAGGCTATCTATAGCTAGGCTCTTTACAAAGCTCGACCTTAGGGACGTATACTACTACCTTAGGATTAGGGCTAGAGACGAATAGAAGACTACTTTTAGGACGAAGTTCGGATACTTCGAGTACTTAGTTATACTATTTAGACTTATAAACGTACTAGCTACCTTCTAGGTATATATTAATAAGGTACTAGCGGGCCTTATAGATATAATTTATATAATCTATATAGACGATATCCTAATATACTCGAAAATAATAATAGAATACTAGAAGAGTACTAGAGCCGTACTATAGAGACTTAGAGAATAGGGGTTATATATAAACCTAGATAAGTACGCCTTTAATATAACTATAGTAGAGTTCCTAGGATTTATAATATCCCTAGTAAGACTCTCGATCGCGGACGAAAGAATTACTATAGTACGAGACTAATTAATACCTAAGATACTTAAGAAACTATAGGGTTTCCTTAGATTTATAGGGTTCTATAGGCGCTTCGTAAAGAACTACTTAAAGATCGTAGTACCCCTTACTAGTAAAGGTAACTATAACCCTATACTACCCCTACTACTAACGACGAAGGAGATTATAGTATTTAAGAAACTAAAGATTATTTTTATAAGAGTACTAGTACTACGCTACTTCGATCTATTACTTAGAACCCGAGTCGAGCTAGACGCTTCGAGCTTCGCGATTAGATCTATTATCTCCTAGCTAGAAGGGGATAGCTAGAGACTAGTCGCCTTCTTCTTAAGGAAGCTCTAGGGGGTAGAACTAAGATATAATACCCTAGAAGTAGAAATAATAGCGATTATAGAATTATTTAGAACGTAGAGGTAGTACCTAGTATATAGTAGAGATACTATAGAAGTCCTAACTAATTACTTAAATTATAGATACCTCCTAAATAAACCGAAGATATTAGGAAGATAAGCTAGATAGCTATAAGCCCTAGTAGAGTTTAACTTTAGAATCGACTTTAGAGCTAGTAGTAGGAACCTAGTAGATAGCCTATTATAGCGACTAGACTATAAGCCGTAAAAAGGAGAGTAAGACGAGGCTCGAGCTAGATATCTACTATCGTAGTTACGACGGTTTAGTATCCTTATTAGTATAGTTACGGAGTATTACTAGTAGGGAGATAACCGGCTACTATAAAAGGCTATCTAGGACGAATAACTAAGAGATAAATTCTATTTATTAGGGAAATAGAGGGGGAAGAAGGACTAAGAGGATACGGATAGGCTACTATAGTACTAAGGGAAGGTATTTATATTATAGAATAACGACCTAAGGAAGGAAATCTTATAATAAGTATATAATAGCCTAATAGTAGGGTATAAGGGATATAGAAAGACTATTATACGACTGCGAAATACTTACTTCTAGAATAACTTATTAAAAGACGTTAGGACTTATATCCCGACTTACCTAACCTACTAAATTACGAAACTACGATAATATAAGCCTTATAGTACCCTCGCTAGTCTACTACTACTAGGCGGGCCGTTCTAAGAGCTCTCTATAGACTTTATAATAGGCCTCCTACTAATAGTAAAGTAAGACTCTATACTTATCGTAGTAGACCGATTTACGAAGTATATATAGTACCTCCCCGTAAGTAGTAGACTTATAGTAGAGGGTCTCGCAATAACCTTATAGGATAACATCTTTAAGATATACGGGCTCCCTAGAGGAATAGTATTAGATAGAGGATCCCTCTTTATAAGTAAGTTCTAGATAATACTTTATAGACGGATAGCGATAGAGAGACGCCTATCTATAGTATTTTACCCGTAGATAGATAGTTAGACGGAATAATAGAACTAGAACCTCGAATACTACCTTAGAACGTTCTATAATACGGAATAGTCGAACTAGGCCTAGCTACTCCTATTAGTAGAGTTCGTATATAATATATTATTCTATTTAACTATCTAATAGTTCTTAGTAGAAGCCCTAATAGGGTATACCCTAGCTAGTCCTAGTAACTTATTATAATATTAGTAATACTGGGGAAACGTAGTCGTAGTAGAAGAACGTAGTATAGAATAGGAGGGGAATAGGAGAAGGATACGAGATATATTATAGGAATATAGTAGATAATAAGCTAGATACTATAATAAGAACTATAAACCAAAGTAGTACGAAAAAGGTAATATAGTCTTACTATTAGTAAAAACAGTTAAATAGTAGTAACTAAGTAGGAAGCTATTAGATAAGTATATAGGACTATTTAAGATCGTTAGGAAAGTTAGGGACTATAGCCTCGTATATAGTCTATAGCTACCTACTAGCTAGAGAATCTATAATATCTTCTACGTATCCTGCCTAGAAGACTAGAAGCCGCGGCTATAAGAGCCGATACTAAACCTATAGACGATTAAAGTTAACCTAATTACGGGGATAGAAGATATATACTTAGTATAGGAGATCGTAGCTTATAAGGGGCTACTACGTAATAGATAGTACTTTATTAGGTAGGCTAGTTACCCTAAGAGCGAAAATTTATAGGAGCTAGCTAGAAATATTATAGATAATATAATCGATAGCTACTATGAGGAGTAGAATAGATAGAAGGATTATAGTAGCGGGTTACTAGGAGAGTAGTAGTAGATAGTTATAGGGTATTAACGGGGGACTAGCCCCTACCCTGCTAGAAGCTAAGTAAAAGTAAAGTAATAACAGAATAGATAGTAGACTACTAGTAGACTAGTAGTAGTAGTAGCGGGAGTATATAATATAATTTACTTATCCTAGCTATCCTAGCTATCTAGGCTATCCTTACCCCTAAGGCTTTTACTACTAATAGTATTATCCTCTACCTCCTCCTTATCGGCGAGGGTATTATAGTTCTATAGTAGGTTAGTAGCGGACTACTAGTAGACTACTAAGAAAGGACTTACGACGAGATTATAGCTCTCTCGTACCTCGGAGAGTATAGTAAAGATATTACCGACCCTACTAGTAATCTATTATAAAGTAGTAGTAGTAGCCTCGGCGGCCTAGGCGGACTACTCGGTAGCCTAGGCTAGGCGCTTAGTAGTAGCTAGGCGGCGGGCCTAGTACTACTCGGCGTCCTCCTTTTCGGAGGTAGCGCGCTTCTCCGCGCTAGCGGCCTTATCGTTCTTACCCCGCTAGAGGGCCTTAGTAGCGTCGGCCCTAGCCTTATTAAGGTTAGCCTATAGTAGATTAGTAGTAGACTACTAGGAGATAATAAAGGAAGATATACTTTAAAGTTACTAGTATAGCCGTTAGCGGCTACGGCCTCTATAGCTAGTTAAAGAGTCCGGAAGATAGGCTAGTCCTTAATAGGGGGCTACGGCGGTTTAGCTATAGACTACTAGAGGGGTACTAGAGGTACCTACGGGGATATATGCTTTCCCTTTCTAGGTAATATTATAGTACGAATATTTAGTATAGGCGGCTACCTATAGTTAGTAGGGCACGGGGGGGGACTAGTAGACTACTTAGAGACTTATATCCGTCGTTCTTATAGTAGGGGTAATCCTAGGTACTAGCTGGGACCTACTACTTAGCTATACGGTCCGTATAGTAGAGGCACGGTATACCTCTAGCGGTATAGGGCGTATTAGTAGCGTTACGGGCGGGGTTATAAGTAAGGGGAGCTATAGTTCTATAGCGGATTAGTAGTAGGCTACCGGGGGATCGCTAGCGGACTACTTACGAGAAAGAAGAGGGTATAATTAAGATTAATAGACTTTACTATACGTTAGTACTTAGATAGACTACTACTAAACTATAGTAGACTTATAAGTAAGTAATCGAAAGTTAGGAAAAACGAAAATCTATACGAAGTTAGTAGGAGAACTATAAGTAACCGACTACTAGGACCTAGGACTCCTAGACTAAGGCCGAGATAGGCCTAGAGAAGAGCTACTTACTATTATTATTATTATTATTAAAGAAGAAGAGAATAGGAGATACGGAGACTAGAAGAGGCCGCTAGATATATAGGAGGGCTATAACTATATAAAATAGAATAATACGCTATTCCTTATTACGATTTTAAGGTAAATAGGAGTAGCGACCTATATAATAACTATAGAGAGCCCTAATAGTAACTATAAAAACCCCCTAGTAGACTACTAGAAGATATAACTACTAAATAACGACCTAGAATAAAGAAAGAATATAGAATTAGAAATAGAAAGAGTAAAGATATCCGTAGTAGACTAATAGTAGAACCCCTAGGGGTAGCCGAGTACTAAGGCGTACCTAGTAGACTAAGAAAAGAAGAAAGACTAGAATAGATAATAAAAATAATAGATAATAAGACTAATAGAATAATAGAATAGTAGAATAATAGAATAATAGAATAACGGAATAGTAGTAGCTAGTTAAGGCTATAGGCACTACGTAGTAGGCTATAAGGAGAGGAAACTACTAAAGGCTATTACTTCGGAACGAAGTAATAAGAGAGGAGGGCCGTTATATTATAAGCACGGACGACTACGGGCTAGGGGCCGGGACCCTGGGGGTTACCGGCAGATTAAGGGGCCAAGCGTTGGCAGAATTATATATATATAGATGCGGCCAGAGGCCTAGATAAGGAGAAGGAGGGCATCGATTATTCTACGTCTCTATAGCTACCTACTAATAGACTTATTGCTCGTCCTTCACTTATTACTAAACTACTCCCCTGATAACGGACCCCCCCCCCCGCAGGCAATGCCAAGAGCTAACCTTCCCAGACTGCTGGTCTCAATTACGTTTTGTTTAGTGGCCAGGGAAATTGCCGCGTCCGTTAAATGCAGCTTTACTGCGTAGTATAGAGGGCCAGGAGGAATGGTCTCGGCCTCTTTCCCCTGTCGTTCTGCATCTTCTGCCTCGATCAATGCTCTCCAAGCATCCCCAGCAGCATTATCCCTGTTGAAAAATTCAACAGATAGCCTGGCTATGTCCGCGTTGTTGGGTACGCCGGAGTTGACACGTTGATGCCAGGTGGTTGCCGCATACCTTCGAAATGATACGCCAAGAGAAGGTTGAGAATCATAGAGAACGCTAGCCCAAACTTGGCGCAAGCTGACATACCGAAGACAGGCTTTGGCAAGCACGGTGTTTTGGAGCTTCTAGTGAGAGATTTGCAAGCGATCGCTCTGTCGAACCCAGCCTGGCATAGGGAGCTGACAAAGAAGGTATTGTCGAACGGAAAAGTGCGGTAAATGCACTGTCCGTCGGCCTGTAGAAGGATCGGCGGGATCATTCCTGACCTCCAAGAGAGGCCCGCAAAGACCAACTATTTCGCTGTTGACATAGTCGTCATCCACAGCATCAGGAAGATCATCCGATAGCAAGTCTTCGGATACGAGGATGAGGGCAGCCTCAGTGAGCTCGCAGACAGTCAGGGGTCGTAGTGCGAATGCGGTCCAGCGCAGGAGGGCGAAGGCTCGGTGCCTCTCCCATTCTCCTAATCGGGTAACGTTGCTCACCTACTTCCGAGACGCCCCAAAATCCCTCACCGCTACCCTAACCCCCTCCCTTCAATCTATCGTATCTTCACTAATTCTACTCCGGCCTCTTCTAGATTCTAGATCCTAATACCTTAGGTAATAATGCCTAGCTATACCGAAGACGAAGTCAACCAGGCTCTAGATGCCGTTACAAACGGGCAGCTATCCGGAAGGCCGCGATCCACTAGGGTATCCCGATACCTACCCTTTACCGTCGGGTCTAAGGCGCCCAGTCAAGGGCTTCAGCTTTTGCTAGCTAGCAGAAGCTATCCCCGACGCAGGAGAAGCACCTAGTAGAATGGATACGGATCCAGGCTGCCCTAGGGCTCCCACCGACCTATTCGCAAGTTAGGGAATTTACCGAACGAATCCTATACCTATAAGGTAGCCCCTAGACGCTTAGGAAGAACTAGTTCTAAAGATTTACTGCCCGAAACCTATTAATAAAGGTCTAAAGGGCTAGGCCTATTAATTCCCAGCGTATCAACGGCGCATTAACTAATATAATCAGGAACTAGTTCCGTCTCCTATCTATTCCTGAGATTAAGGCTATCTAACTAGCTAACCGCTATAATATAGATGAAACTAGGATCTTAGAGGGCCGCGGGTTAAATAGCCTAGTCCTAGGCTCTGCAGAAGCCTAGAATCTATATAAGAAATAGCCTAGTTCGAGGGCCTAGACGTCGATCCTTAAGTATATTAGCGTAATAGGTTCTACGCTTCCCCCCTTAGTTATCTTTAAAGGCAGATTAGTCTAATAGTAGTAGTTTCTACTAGATCTATAGCCCTATTAGAGCTAGAAGTTTACTACTACTAAAAACGGATAGATAGATAATAAGATAGCTCTCTTCTAGTTTTAGGAGATCTTTATCCTATCTACCTAACTAACCGACCCCTCGATAGCTAGGCTACTTATCCTAGACGGCTACGGTAGCTATAAGATAATAGAATTTATATATCTCTGCTATAGCTATAATATCTACTTAGTATTCCTACCTCCCTATACGTTATACGTCCTATAGCTACTCGACTAGTCCGTTTTTAGTCCCCTAAAGGCAGCCTATCGGAAAGAGCTAGGATATCTTAAGTAATAGAACGATTCTATAGTCGTAGGTAAAAGGAACTTCCTCGCCTACTATAAGAGAGTACGTTAGTTAGCTTTAACGGCCCAGAATATACGTAGTAGCTGGAAATCGATAGGTCTATAGCTAGTATCTATGACCCAGCCCCTCCTTAGCCCTCTACTACTTAAGAATACTACTAACGCTACTAGGATAGCTAATTCTATATTAAATAGGGCTATTAGGTCTAAGGCTATCCAGGAACATGAAACAGCTACGTCTGCCGTTACGTAGTCGACCCCTAGGAAGACGGTTAATCTATAGGTCTAACTAGCCCAGTTCAGCTAGCTAGATCGACCTATAAATACGCGACGGCTACTATTCCGTAAAGTTCAGAAAGGCTTTAAGGAAAAGGACTACCTCTTAGCTACCCAGGAACGTAGGATTCAGGTTCTAGAATATCAGCTAGAACAGGCACGCCCTAGGAAGAGGAAGAAGGTCCAAATCAGCCCGAACTCGAAGTTTACCGACATTGAGGCTATCCACAGGGCCCAGGTCGAGGCAGGCGACAAGGAAGATAGCATAGGTGAAATCAGTGACCCTGAATTACCTAGTGAGCCGGAGGACTGTATTATCGTTGCATCGCAAGGGGTGGAAAATTCGGGTTGAATTGAGGGTATGGTTTTGGGGGGTCTGATTTTGGGGCGTCTCGGAAGTGGGGGTGTCTCGGAAGTAGGTGAGCAACGTTAACTCTAATCCAGTTATGGTCGTAGAGACGGTCAAGCCCAGTTGGAGTGTTTGCAATAGCGTGCTGAAGTTGTTTCTTGTTCATACCTCCCCTCAGGGATTCCTCCTGCATCTTAAGCCAGAGGAATTGGCCTTGGCATCGATCGGCCATTGCCTCGGAGAGCGTAGACCGGACATCATCGCTTTTGTTGGGGAGTTTCCTGTTGACGATGGACTGGGAGTAGGCGGCAGTGTCGGATCGGACGTCTTTGGGAATGATCTTGTACTCGGCAAAGCTCTCGTGCGCGTCGTCTATGAGGGTGTTTCGGATCTCGGGTTCGTCGCGGCTGACAAGAAGGACTTGGGTAATGGTCCCGGCAACCGCATCTGTAACATCGTGGAGAAATTTCGCGACCGAGGTGCTGCTGTTATCTAAATAGGTGCATTCGTCTAGACCGTCGGCAACGAATGTGCAGCCAGGGATGGCGTGGAGGAGCTGTGTGAAGAGCGTGATGATAGTTGCGGGCGTTGCGACGGGATCCGAGTCAGACTCCCATCTCTGGCGGACGTGATCGAACGCACCCTCATGGCGCGACACGATCTGGGAGATCCATGACTGTAGCGCCAAGTAGGGGTCTTCGCGGCTCTCGAGGTCGGACGTAAAGAAGAAATGCGCGACGGGCGTGTCGAGGTTGGACGAGAGGTGTTCCAGGACGTGAGCGCAGAGAATCGTTTTTCCGAACCCCGCAGGTCCGTTGACCCACAGCAGCTTTGGCCCCGCGGAGACGTCGATCGCGAGTCAATGCCGAAAAGCAGGCCGGTCCAGTATCCAGTTGCACGTACCGCTGACCCTCTTCTGGAGGGAGTCGTCGTAGCGTTCGTTTGTGGTTTGTGGAGCAGCGGCCGAGCCAGGAGTGGAGCTCCCGTCGCGTCTCGGCTCCGTAACGTTAGCTCGCGGCTTGAAAAGTCTGGGTATGGCACCTTACCTCTAATTTCACCTTCGATCCGAGCCAGGATCCGCCGTGTCTCGGCAGGCCAAGCGTGACCTAGAGTAGTCCCTGGACTTAGTTAGACGGCAGCCTCGTTTCAGATTTCTCAGATCCATGCCTCGTGCGAGCGTATCAGTGCGCCCTAGGTCCGGTTTATATGTCTATCGCGTACTCTCTCGGGTAGTCGGGGGCACTAGGTTATGCAGTTCTTGCACCAGCTTTTCGAATAATTCGACCTACTCCACGCGCCCTCCTTTGCCCCAGAGAGTCCAGGTCAGTTTCCGTCGCCTCGACCCGGAATCCATAGCGTAAGGGAGCTGCTCATCGCATGACCCGGCGGCCCGAGTCCGACGTAGAGGAGTCGCATCGCAGCTAGCCTTGATGATGATATGTAGGAAATCCGTCACCAGCGTAGACTTATCTTTGTCGTCGAGGCCAGGGTGATGATCAGGCAGCAGCCTGGCTTGCTCGATGCCCACGCTTAAGCCCCATTACTCGAAGCGGGCTTTGGCAACTCTGAATCAAGTGTTCAAGATATGCGCGTCGGTTCCGAATGTCTGGTAGGATTGTACCTTGTCGACGGCCTCCAGGCAGCAGTTGAAGAGCCCGGCGAGTCCAGAGACCCCAATAACGAGGCCGGCAGGCTCCATGGCAATATGTCGTGGAGGTGACAGGTTTGGGCGGATGAGGGGCACCTCGCGTTTTATCCCTCCCAGCCACTAATAGACAAGGCTATCTATTAGGCGTACTGAGCTTATAAGTGTGGCAATGCAGGCTGGTGTTTGGCGCTTCTACCGGGATGTGGCTTAACCTTAAAGCAACTAACAACCCCGCTTTCCAGTCCCACTATCAATGATATCCACATCCCCACAATCGTCCACTACTGCTTAAAGCGTTCCGGAACGCACTCTACTCTAAGATGGGAGACTGCCCGTCTTGTAACCGACGCTTCTCCACCGAGGTAGCGCTCAACCAGTATCGTGAGGGTAAGCACCTAGGGACGTACTGTTAACCATGTCGACGGTTCTTCTCATCCCGTTCTGCTCGGCAGCAGTACGTGGCGAACTCTTTTGACCACCATGTTTGTACGCTATGCCTCAATGGGCCGATTTTGGGATAGAGGACTAGCTGGATGAGTATCTTGAGGCGAAGTATCACTATTGCACTACCTGTGACCGTGCTTTTGAGAGCCTGGATTAGCTCACATAGCACGACTCGGCTAAGTATAATATGTGTGAGGCATGTAGAAGGCACTTTGACTTGACCTTCTTAAACCTGAAGAACGTATGTTGCTTTCGTCCCCCTACTGCACCGCCAAGATGGCGGCTGATCCTCTCTGGTATCTCAAAATGATAGTCCCGAAACAGGTCCTTGCAGTTTTGCCCGCGGTCCCTGGAAATGTCCTACCGAGTTGCCTAGGCCCCATCATGTGCGGTGCTCACTTCATCCCCGCTCTTATGTTTTTGTATCGGCTGTCGGGAAAATCAAGCTGATTCAGGCCAAGTCCTGCATCGAAAGGTCCCAAAAGCTCAAAACTCGTAGAGATCAGGCTATCCTTGTCAGTTCTATCGCCGCTAGCCTCCAGTGATGCACCCCGATCAAATCTAATAAGTCAAATCATTAAACAACTAAACAAATAACCCATTTTCCTATAGTCAAATAGCT
The DNA here is from genome assembly GCA_002851675.1 of Verticillium nubilum. Classification (NCBI taxonomy): domain Eukaryota; kingdom Fungi; phylum Ascomycota; class Sordariomycetes; order Glomerellales; family Plectosphaerellaceae; genus Verticillium; species Verticillium nubilum. The sequence goes on from NMXI01000007.1 coordinate 518,093, forward strand.
AAATACATGGATTTACAATATTTGGATGTTTAGCAAACGTTCAAACAGATATCGTAACTCGAGACCTATAAAAAAAGAGTAACTAAGCTAATTAAAACTTTATATTACCGGTAATATAAGCGCTAAGACTAGGAATCGAACCCAGACCCTCTATAGTAAAGTAGAGACCTTAACTAATTAGGCTATTAACTACTATTACTAATAGGGGAAAAGACCTATATATATTAATCTACTAATTAGCTAGTTTAGTCTCCTATACTAAAAATTACCGAGGCGTAAATCCCCTACTAAAGTAGTAATTCTACTAACGGAACTATCTACAACGTCACCGCGATACTACCTACGCTATTAAAGCTATCGCTACTACTACTACTATTATCGATATATCTATAACGGTCTTTAGGGCGCGTCTGCCAGACTCAATTCAAACCTAACTTTCACGCCCTACGCAGTCTGATTCCGACCTCCCTACGCAGTCTGATTCCGACCTCCCTACGCAGTCTGATTCCGACCTCCCTACAGCGATTTACCACGGCCGGCGCTTTACTCTCGACGCGATTATTACGAGGAAGGGCTCTAGAGACGTTGGAAGAGCTTCAGTACCTTAATAACTGGCTTCGTCGAGGGGCTGTTCAATTAGGAGGGCTGTTCAATTGGGAGGGCTGTTTAATTAGGAGGGCTGTATTAGGGTGTTAACGGCGTTAACACCAACGATTCTGGGCAATAGGTGAGTCCCTGACTATCGTGAGAGCTTCATTATCTAACAAATAAGTTAAATATTTGCAAATAGAGCCAAACAAACAAACACGTCGATTTCAGCGAGCCAAATAGTCAAATACGAACGCTGTATTTGACTTGTTTGATCGGGGTGCAACACTGCTAGCCTCCCAGAACATGGATCCCGCGAGTCCCTTTTCTTTAAGGTAGGAGACGTTTCTCCTTACTGAGCTCGAAGTGTCGTAGGAGACAAGGTCTTTCCGTGCAGATTTTGCACTCCCAGATAGCACATCGCTCGAGGAGAGAGAGGTCGGCCTGGAGGGCGAGAGTCGAGAAAGGTTCCTCGCCATGATGCGGAAGATGCTCCATTGGGAAGCTTCGAAGCGGTCCTCGGCGAAGGCGCTGGCCGACGAGGAATGGATCTTGGAGAATATGTAGAGAGGTATGTACGGGCCGCGATTCTGACCGCGGCAGCTCAGTCTGAAGTAGCAAACGCCCGGTTCTAAGTATGGGAAAGGGGGATGGGCATCCCCGTTAATGGGCCAGGTTCTATATAGTCTGGAGCCTATCTTCTATCCGCGTACACTCGCCGCTAAGCATAAGCTGCAGGTAGGATGAGCGTCATATATGTTACTATGTGAGGCCAATGGCCTTTAAATTCCCCGGTTCGGAGCCGTATATATCAGACATGAATGGAGGATCGCCTTGGTATTGAACTAGGAATGACAGGCTCGCCGCTGGCTACCGTCCACTAGTCATAGAAAGCGTGTACGGCTGATCGCCCCTGACTTCAACTGGACTAACTCAATCATTTCCCTTAACAGCTGCCCGGCTTCGTCCCACCTGGCCGTCCTATGAATAGAGGTTGTGCGTATGTACTCGTCCCTTGTCGCGGTCGGTTAGAGTCGAGCATAATGAGCTACACCGACCGGGCTCAGTCGGTCCAGCGAGCCAGTTGGCCTCCTGTGAGCTCACCAACGAAGCTCTGACCACAAGCGGTTCGTATCACGCCTCTCGAAGCGACATCGGCGCTGCGAGGGACGGTAAAGGACATAGACTTAGAAACGGTAGTGGATGGGTAGCGTGTGCACACGTCACTCTCTTCAGGGTCGTGCTGCACATGGTAATCGCTAGTGTCCTCGGAGATGATGGGAGGCGCACCGTACGGCTAGGCCGCAACGCGTCTTAACGCGTCGATATCAGCAGGGTCCCGAACGCTGTGACCAGCTCCACACGCTAACATATACTAAAGCCGTTCTCTAGCCCCGAGTGCGCAGAGAAGCGGAGAGCTATACCTGGATCTCGCGAAGCCTCCCATTAAACCGAGCGACGAATATTTCGCGAGCTTTACGCACTACCTAGGAATAAGTTTAGCAGATTTCCTATTAAGGTAACCTCCGATTCGGGCAGCTGCCCTTTAAGGCGACGCTAGTTATAAGTTGTCGCGCGCGAAACCGTATATAATACCGCTTTAGCTAAACGCCCTAGTATTATCTGGAATAGCGCAGAGCCTTAAGCCCTATAGACGAATATTACTATCGAAGACTCCTGCGCCTTAGAAGAAAATATATAAGGGTATAGATATTAATATTACTCCTAGGATTAAGTATAAAGCTACTCCGATTCCGCGGTCCTCTTAATATACTACCCGAGATGCCTGTATAGCTAAATCGGGAATTACCTATTAAGGTAATGATAAAACGGGCCGAAGGATGCCTCTAAGGACGTAATACTAGGGAGCGCAAAGGCGCTGCTTCAGGCACGCCATATGCATATCCCAGCACTCGCGAGCCGGCACCTACAAAGGGCTCTCGGGCAAATGCGACGATAGGCTCCTTAAAGGATTCCCAATATCAGCAAATGGCTGAAGTGCCAAGATTGTCAAACGCGGCGCCACCTGCTGCCCCATCTAGTAAGTCTCGTTCCCACAGACTGCTATTGGATTGGCCACTCGCCAGGTCCCAGTTCTGTCGCCAAAGCCCTGGCGCGAGCCTTATTAAACTGGTCCCTGACCGGGCACCTGGCTGCTTTCCTCCAGGCCATAAGTAACGGCCCTTTCAATCTCATAGAACGGCGCTCCCGCCGTCTTCGGTGGCATAATGGCCGTCTTCCTTCCCGTTCCTTGTCTCTGCCGACTCCGAGGCCCTGGCCCCAACAAGCACATCCGCGCCCCCCCCCCCCACCCACCCCCCCACCCCAAAACTTCCACCATCAACATGCCGCGCTGCCAGCGCTTACTAAAAATAAGTACGACTCGGACGATTCCTTCTCGCCCGAGGACCCCATCTTCGACGTGGATGAAGAAGCGTCCGATGCCGAGACCGACATCACTGAAGTAAACCCTCTCGACGATGCCGACTGCCATGTCGACGTTGAGGATCTTCCAGACCTCCTCGACGTTGTCCGTCCCCTAGAGTGCTACCGTCGTATAGCGGAAGAGGTTAATAATAGTGACTTTGACGCGTAAGGCTACAATCCCGGGATAGAGATGCTCCTCAGTGCGGTTGAGGAATATTGGTAGCGGTAGCGTCCTGGACTCCCGTTGTTGACCCTTAGCTTTCTGGGCGGGACATGCAACTCGCAGAGAGAACAAATTCGGTGATCCCTACAGATGCCTCAAATCGATCTACCTCGGCGTACTCGTCAACGTCTTCACATGGCGCCTCGACTTCAAGACCGGCAAGGAGGACAGGAAGATCGGCATCTAGACCAGCAGCTCGCTGGACACGAACTAGAAGATCCTCCATCTGGTCTACTGGATAGTTTGGAAATCTTAAGATACTCGACCTTCTGCTGCCGAATCATGGACCGGAAGAGACATAGCCTGATCGGACAGCGCAAAATGCCCGTGCGGCTCGGAGGTGTCCGGATCACGTTAGCGCCCTTTCGCGCCGCTTGTTGTGACCTAAATATAGCCTCCATATTCCCCCCTAACTACTTTCCCATTGTTATTGCCACGCAGGATTTGAGTCTCTATCATGGGGCCTTCCTATTGGGCATGAGTCCGAGCTTGACGTAGCATCACTCGCACTGGCTATTCTGAGATTTGGGCTGATGTAACACGGCGTTGGAGGGCACAGCACTTATTTAGGGGGTCGGAGCGGGATAGCTTTCGAGTTGTATCTTTGCGTAGGAATCAGTATGCCGAGATACTAATCAGAGCTTTGTTGTTCTTACGTTGGGCGATACGATACTCTAATACTCGGCGATGGACAGGGTAGCCGATCCGCGCCGCGTTACATGTCGAGCGCAAGTTAGGATCATGAACGAACAGGATTGCATAGCCACGAAGTCCTTGGTCCAATAGCAAGAGAAGGTTTACCCAAGAAAATCTTCAAGGGCGCATGATCCCTCTTGGAGATGTATAAAGTGAGAAAGATCCACATCCCTCTCGGTTCAGGTACTCATTCAACCAGCCAATCTCCTCGCACCTTCATAAGTCCCAAGTCTCTTCGATAAGACCGCGCAATTCATATCTACCTTATCTACCATCCATCGCAACTACTTCCGATAACAGCCAAGATGCGCTTCCAGGTCATTCTTTCTGCCGTCACCCTTCTCGCCACCACCGCCAACGGCATGCACTCTGGTGGGGTAGCCGAAGTTGAGGCTCGCCAGGAACATAATGCGGGTCAAGCCGGGCAAACGATGCAAGATATTGAGGAAACCAAACACACAATTATCTATATGATGGGTATTACCATTGCGGAAATCACCCTCTTGATTGCCTCGGGCTTTCTCAGACGTCGCGACCTGGATGGAGCCGATCCCTCTGCCCTCCTGGCGGAGCTTGAGCAGACAGCGGCAACCCTAGACGGGGAGCTTGATCGGTTTTTGGAGATCGTCGGGCCGCTTAAGGCATAGGCTTTCATTCCTTGAGCCGGATCCAGCGCAGATAATGGAATCAACTACTCCTAGTTGCACTACGACTATTAGCTCGGCCTGTTCGAATATTGGGCTGGATTTGATGCCCTCGGCCCTCAGGTCATCGAGATGCTTCCGCTGCTCAAGAAGTGGCTCCGTAGCGGCTGTTGGCACTTGTAGGGATCTTTCTGCACCGAATGATCAGGGGGGTCAAGAGTAACCAATGCCGGTTGGTAATGACTTCATGTAATATGAGAATTTCACTTATATCAGATGCCCACCTAAAGCAATCAATCCTGGCTGTGCGCAGCGCTGTGTTGTACTCGAGGCTCTCCACTCTATCAGTTCCCGCCGTCTCCCCGAATCGCCACTGTCCGCCTTAATCCTAATAGGCGGATCCGCATACTTCGGTAATAGGATCGCTGCGCTCTTAATATAATCGAGGCTATGCAAGGCCTTCTCAAGAGTTCTAGAACAATATAAACCGTAAAACGTAGGTAGACAGCGAGTAAAATACTATACCGAGTGAAACACTTTCGCGACCGCCCTAACCTATCGATTTTCAATTATAATTCTCTCTATAATATATTATAGAGACCCCTTCTAAAGAAAGTTAACTATTCCTTACTATTTAAGCTATAAAAAACGACCCGAATTTAAGCGCTTAGAGCGCTGGGAAGATCTATAGCGTTAGCTATATTACTCTTACCCGCTAATAGAAGGGTACTTCCTCTCAATAGAATATACTACCTAACTCTTCGAAATGAACTAAGCTAGAAGAGAAGACGATTATCGAGTATATCCTCTACCTAGATTCCCGATTTCAGCCTCCTCGGTTAAGTAATATTAGAGAAATAGCGAATCTCCTCCTTAAAAATCGCGGCGCGCTACGCGTCGGACTATAATAGGCCTCTCGCTTCTTTAAATAATAACTAGAACTAAATACGCGTTTCTTTCGTAAGTAGGACTATAAAAGGGCCTAATACGAAGATCCGAACGCGATAAATGCATGGTTTCGCCTTATATAGAATATAGTCGTAAAATACGGTATCTAAGAGGCGGATATATATAATTTCGACGAGACTAGCTTCTAGATAGGCGTTATTATAAACGGAATAGTCGTTACGAACTCTGAAAATATTCTAAGGTTAAGATGAGGCAGCCGGGTAATCGGGAATAGGTTTCTATGTCCCGCTATTTATTATCGTTTCAGGTAAATCACCTCTTAACCTGGTACGAAGATAATACGTTTATTCGCGACTAGAGAATCGCAACGTCTCTAAACGGCTAGACTAATAATAAGATTAGTATTAAATAGCTTCTATATTTCGATAACTATATAAAGTCGCGTACTTCTAGTGTATATCGACTTTTTATCCTAGATAGCTATAGAAGTTACTAGTCCGCTAAATTTAAGTAATACTATAAAGAGAATAATACTATCTAGCTCTATATGCCTGCCTATTCGTTCTATCTACTCTAACCTGTAGACGTTAGATATTTTAGCCTACCAAAGAAAGCATATAGTTAGTAAATTAAGGAGAGGATAAGGGCGGGTATAAGCTATATTAGTAAGGAGGACTTCTTCCTAGCGTTTTTAGCTATATTCTAGTAAGTAACGACGGAAAAAAAATATTTAGGGAGGGTTTCGAGGTATAGAACTTATACTTTATAACCTAGAAGTAGTCCTCTTAAACCTAGAAATATAGTTAAAGACGCCGATACTTCTAGGGTTATCTACTAGACTACCCGAATAATAGACTTCTCGAACGCTAAATAACCCTATCGAGGCTACTTTATAGACTAAACTTATTAAGAATCGGATCTTATATTATTAAGGAAGCTCTCTAATATCTATTCTAGGCGCTATTGACTAGTTCGCATAGGGTACGCAGGTAATTATATATCGGTTTATCCTTATAGACGCAAGGATAAAAGTACTCGAAGATGAGAATTATACCCTTAGCCGGCGCCGGCGGGCTAGGAAAATACGTCTTAGGGAAGGAGGGACTATGACTATAGGTAAGGGACAGGACTAGGTCGCCTAGAAAGAGGTAGATGCCCAGGTAAAGAAGGAAACGTAGTAGAATTCGGGTCGGGCGACTTGGTCCTAGCCGAAGAAACGATGCTATAGCATCTACGGGAAGACTAGTTATAACGTAAGAACTTTCCAAGTAATTATCTTATTATCTGAGAACGATGAAGATAATTAATTTTAATTAATTTAAAGGGTTTAGGTTGAGTTTTAGACTAGAATGTTCGTGAGGCTAGGCTTATGTGTTTTACTCGGTGTAGTGTTTTACTCGCTATCTACCTATGTTAATCTTTTTTATTATGAATCTAAGTGTGTTAAATATTAGGGTGAAAAAAATTGTGTCTTATGTGTCCTGTCCCTATGTCTTGAGGTTTCAGGGCAAGCTTTATATACCCTTTCTCTTCTGTATAGAATCAGCTAGAAGCTGATTGCTAAGCCTCGTAGCAATAGGTGGCAACAGGTGGCAACTTTCGCCTCTGACGTATCTGATAAAGTGGTATATTCTTATCTGTAAAGAATATAGGGCTGTCTTATAAACTACTATCTCTTGACATATTAACTAATATTATAATCTGATGTGCGCCTGGAAACCTGCTGCAATTAAGTCGTGTGAACGGGCTTTTGAGCGGCTGATTCTGGTAAGGGATCTAGAAGAAACCTGCAAAGTGGTTCGGCCGCTACCAGATGCTGAACTGATTCCGTTTCTTGCTACTTTCCATAATGGAATTTGTTGCTTACTTTGTGAGAGCAATGAAACTGGCTATATCTGCCGAGGCTGTATAGCTATAAAAGAGCACCTTTAGAAAGAACAGGGAAAACCTTTTAGTAAGGTAGGAAGACTAATTTGAGGAGAGGCTGGAGGGATTGAGGGCCTAGTGCGTGCTACTTTAGTATGGACTCTAGTAACCTTCTAAATTATTTTCTAAGGTAGCTTTTAATACTTTTCATTTTTAGTTAATAGCAAAAAGGCTTAATAAAAGCTCGATGTGATTCCTGCTACGCTAGATATAGACCGTAATATAACTAGTAATAACATGCCGACGCTGTTGGTGCGGGCGAATGATCCGGAACATTTGAAGGACGAGAGAGGGGTGCGGAGTGCATTTGCGACGGACTTGGCTGGCGAGGTGTGCTGAGTGCACCGTGCGTCAAGGTATGGGCGTTCGGGCATACGCACTTCAACTGTGACTTTGAGGAGGACGGCAAGAAGGTGGTGGCGAATCAACGGGGGTACGAGCGTGAGGATGCCTTTGGCTTTGATGGTGATATGACCATCTCGGTCGAGTAAGTTAGTTGGTGTAGATCACAACGGGATGTCAATGATGAGCTGGTCGCCACAGGAGGAAAGCGAATGTCTAGCCGCTGTCGTGATCATGTTTTGATCGAGGCCGGGTGATAGCCTGTGTCCCACTCGCCACATGGATGCTCAAAACGCCACTAACTTGGGCCCGAGAACGGTGGTAGTTGCAAAGATGGATCAACCCATTTATTGAGAGGAAGATTCAGTAGATCTAAATAGGTGGATTGATTAATCTCGGGAAGATTCTGACGTTTGTTAATTTGAAGGAGGAAGAGAGGCTGTCTCTGATTGATCTGGTTAATCCTTTTCCCAGGCTGTGAAACGATGTAACAGCTTAAATATTGACACCTTGACTTCTGTTACTAAATCAGTCACTACGCTGACATGAAGTTCCCAGCATCAATTAATAAAGAAACGATCGTTCTGACTGTAAATAAGCCATAATATACGGGCCCAAAAAACAAAGGGGGCCTCATGTTGTTGATGCCTGCGGTCTATGCTTACGAGCATTGCTTCTTCCTTGCCGGCCCATCCTGATCACCCCATGGTGACTTCCTCTTCCTTGCGCCACTCGTACACCCATCAGGAGCGTCCGTACCCCCGATCAACCACGAGCTTGGTCGCGTGACCAGGTGTTGAACCCTATAGCTGGGCTTAGCGCGGTCAATCTACAGAGAAATATGATGGGAATACCAAGCGCTCACGTCCAGAGTTGACTGAATGGTTGGTAGAGGACTATATGTCCAACCATGAAGATTCTGCGTGTGAAAGATTATGCGTAGCGCAGAGCACGAACTAGGTTTAACATGGATCGGTAGGGACTCTGCCGCGCTGGTGTATGAATCCTCTGCATGCTGTTGATTCCAATGCGTCACACGGCCATCAACATTCGTGGCAGTGTTGCACCCCGATCAAATAAGTCAAATACAGCGTTCGTATTTGACTATTTGGCTCGCTGAAATCGACGTGTTTGTTTATTTGACTCTATTTGCAAATATTTAACTTATTTATTAGATAATAAAGCCCTTACGATAGTCAGGGACTCACCTATTGCCCAGAATCGTTAGTATTGACGCCGTTAATACCCTAATATAGCCCTCCTAATTAAATAGCCCCTCGACGAAGCCAGTTATTAAGGCACTAAAGCTCTTCTAACGTCTCTGGAGCTATTCTAGCCCTCTATAACGTTATCGTCAACTTCGCGAGACTAAACGCCCTCTCGTAGTCTGCCGACATTGCAGGTATCGCTAAGATATCGAGAGCGAGCTTGCTAACAGTGGGATACGTCTCCTAGCGCCCGTTCTACTAAGTAATAGGATCCTTAACGCTGGACTCTTATAATAGATCGAGTCGAAGGTATCGATCGAGCTTAGAGTTAGGTATTATAGCTCTCTAACGCCTACTCTATACCCAGTCGTCGAAATTTAATAAAGGCGTTATAGGTTAAAGTATTCGGAGCTAGCTGAATCCGTTTTATTCTTAACCTTAGGGGTAATCTAACGAAGTAGAAGCAGAAGAATAGCGATACTAGTATTCCTACTAATAATATAAGCCTACGCGTGCGTTATAAACCTAGATAAGCTATTTAGGGCTCGACTACTACGCCTTAAGCTACTAGATACTGAGGCTAGGGTAGAGGATAATAGTAGCTATATAGAGAGGAGACTCTCTAAGCTTTATATAGTATTAGTTAAGCTTCTACTACGCGTTAGTAATAGAGAGACGGAAGTAGTAGCGTAAGTCTTCGCTAAGGGCGTTAATATACTATAGGATATCGGTATATTCGCTATAGATATAGTCTAGAAGTACTTAAATAGATAGAGGTAATAAATATCGTTAATTCCGCTACCTTTACGTATGCTAGCGAGACCTCGAAGAGTCTTAGCTTCTCTACTATTAACTGCTATTATCTATATCGTCGAAGAACGTCTTCTACTCCTCTATTCTCTCGAGGATATACTCTATCCTAACGAGAACTTCCTAGAGCGCGCCGTAGCTCCCCTACTTACTCTATCCTTACGTCCTTATTATTTATCGATAGAGGGGTTTAAGGGCAATATAGAGTTCCGTTAGGAGGCGCTAATCTTCGGGTTAGAGGTAGTCTTCGATAGGAACTCGCTTATATAGATCGACTTCGCCTGTATTCCGTATAAGAAAGCTTTAGATATCGCCCTTCTTCTTTAGAGCTCGATTAAGTATAAGGTACGTCGAATTCTATCGAGTATCGTTATTAAGTACTAACTTAAGTTCTATCGCTATTTATTAATAAAGGAGAAAGTCTCCTTCTTAAGCTACTTCTACTATAATACGTTAGAAGTACTAGCTTCGCTATAGAGAAGATCTTACCTATTAAACGATATTATAAAGCTTTTTAATAGGTCCCTTCTTCTACTAGAGTTAAAGAATGCTATCGAGATTATCTATATTATCGAGAGACTAAGACTCTTATTTAAAGGTCTCGCTATTATTACCGTATAAGAACGCGTAACCGATAAGGTTTAAGATATAACTATAGTAGTATATCCGCCGCTCGGTAATATCCTCGTAGCGTAGCTTAGGTTATAGAAGTTAGAAGAGGTCGTAGGAATATACGTCGTTTATTAACGCGTTATCGGATACTATAACGCTAACGAGGTCGACGATATCCTAATCTCTTACGACCTCTATAATAGTATTAGCCGTAATATTACCTATATAGGTACTAGGTTACTCGTAGAGTATAAGAAGGCATTATTATAGTTATCTACGTTCGTTAATATAGTGCGTAGATACTACGAGGATCGTAATTCGATTTAGAGAGGTCTAGTAGTCGTAGGAGAGGTGAATCTTCGTAAGAGATACTCGTAGCTCAGCCTATACCTATCTCTTCTTACTAACGAAGACGCTACTTAGTCTCTTTCGTAGACTATTCCGACTCTAGAGTAGGTTATCGGATACTTAAGGATTCAGCTTCGAGAGTAATCGACGTATAAACGGGTTATTAAATATATTAAACGCCTAGTTTATAGTAATAACGAAGCTAAGAGCGAGCTCTTCGAGTACCTCTAACTAAGCTCTTAGAATAGTAATAGAACGCTATTATAGAGGGAGAGGTATATTAGATAAGCTTAGAGAGGAGTCTTTAATAGAAGAATTCTCGAATATCCTATACTTCTTCCTAAGATAAAGACCCGTAGAGGTCGTAGCAGAGGCCTTAAAGAGCATTAGATCTCATCTCTTATTATAGAGACTATAGACCTAGAAGCTATCGCTAGCGGTATTTGCCGTATTAAGCAGCTCAGTTACAAAGATCCTATAATCCTTAATCTAGCTTATACGGCCTCTAGAGCCCTTCCTCGTAATAATCGCGTCGAGAGTAAAGCGCTGGCCGTAGTAAATCGCCGTAGGGAGGTCGGAATCAGACTGCGTTAGGCGTGAAAGTTAGGTTCGAATTAAGTCTAGCAGACGCGCCCCAAAGACCGTTATAGATATATCGATAATAGCAGTAGTAGTAGTAATAGCTTTAATAGCGTAGGTAGTATCGCGGTAACGTTATAGGTAGGTAACGTTATAGATAGTTCCGTTAGTAGAATTACTACTTTAGTAGGGGATTTACGCCTCGGCAATTTTTAGGGTAAGAGACGAAACCAGCTAATCGGTAGATTAATATATATAGGTCTTTTCCCCTATTAGTAATAGTAGTCAATAGCCTAATTAGTTAGGGTCTCTACTTTATTATAGAGGGTCTGGGTTCGATTCCTAGTATTAGCGTTTATATTACCTATTATAAACTTCTATTTATAATAGGCAATATAAAGTTTTAATTAGCTTAGTTACTCTTTTTTTATAGGTCTCGAGTCTCGATATCTATTTAAACGTTTGCCAAACATCCAAACATTGTAAATCCATGTATTTAGCTATTTAACTATAGGAAAATAGGTTATTTGTTTAGTTATTTAATAATTTAACTTATTAGATTTAATCGGGGTGCATCACTGATTCGTAGTGGTTTTAAAGCGAGAATCCGGCTGAATACCGGCAACGCACTCAAGCAGCACCCGCATCCCTATAATTGGAAGACCGTCGTGGTTAAGAACCTGGCATGTCATAGAGATTATCGTAGCAATTGCAGAGTGACGACTGACGGGTAGAGAGCGCGTAACGAGACGAACGATAATACTAGGCACGAGACTCTTTAAATAGTACGATCATATATACAGCGATTGGTTACGGAGTTGAAAATTCGAAAGTCTCGTCTTTGAAGTCAATATAAGTTTATTACTTTGAATAGATCCATGCGCGACGCAGTATGCTAAGATTCAAATCGAGACTGGGACGGAAGCGGAAATCCAGGTTATTACTAGCTCGTTCAAGATTACAATTAATATTAAAGAACAGTCATCTTTTCCACGTTCAATGTATCAATAGATCAACGACAAATGGGTATATTATGAATATTTCAGGTTATATCGCGCATTCTCTCTTCCGAGATTTATCGCCTTGCTAAAGTTCTTTCATACTCTACGAGCAAGAGGACCGGCTTATCTTAATAACCTGTCATTTTACACGCCTACTACTTCGTACTACTAATATTAAATATCGTAGACGCTATCTTGATCGCTATCGGAGAAGGCACTATACTATATATGAATACTGCCGTGCGTTTTACTACTTAATATAGTAGATTTTTCCGTCGGCTTATCCTTCAGTAGCCGTCGCACCCACCTTTCATATCTTCGGAACACCTCCTCTACGTCGCTAATAACCTTTACTATCTTTTCACACTATTCATAAGTTTACTGTCGTACATATTCTAGTTATTGATTAAGTTCTTCGATGAGACCCTGATTGGTGTATTGAGTGACACGTAACGCAGCTACTTCTCGTTTCAACGCATCATTATCTCTGCGCAAAGACTGCACCTCTGGTTGCGCGTCTGCTCTGATGCAGTTCGCAGGCTTTTCGGCAGAGACACGTGGCAAGTGTAGAGCTGGTGGTCGTTGCCACAGCCATCTTAGGTCACGAATCTGTCGGCTGCCCTCATTCACACTAGGCGTTTCTTCTCCCGGTGGCAGAGATGGAAGACTCTTTCCTGTATCAGACGGTGTGACTCGCATCTCTACAAAAAGGGACAAATGGAATGATGAATGTGTAACTCACAACTGGGCAGGTTCTTGGTTTTGTACCTGGAGTGAAGAGGCAAAGTCGAAATCAAACTTCTATAATCCGAAATCGAACATAGAGAAATCAACGACCTGAACCCCTTTAGCGCTGCGACTTCCCACCATGTAGAAGATCACATTGCATTGGAACACAAGAAATGCAGTACTGTACCATGACTTTGAATACTGTTTCGATTGACACTTCGCGTGAGCTTGAGAAGCAGGGCGAAGTCATCGAAGAGAGTGAACGTCGCAGTTGGTATCAGGAACCCAACCATGAATCCATGCCCGTCCCTAGCGCCAATATGCGACCCGGCACCCAAACGGCGCATATTCGGGTCGGCCCTTCTGAACCTTCTGTTTGAACAACGGACACGCGGATCTGAGACCTCCTCACTCTGTTGACGACGTGCCTTGACATATTCTGAAGTCCTTGTTGATGGGAGCGAATGAGCCCGACTTCAAATCGTAGGGCCTTATTATAATCAGAAGACTGTCCAACGTTGTAGTTCAACCTATCTTGGTCGATACGTAGTATAACATGATGACGAGGCTGGTTTTCTATTGCAATTTTGGCTTTGACTTGGCCAAAACATCGTTGGTATTATCGCTGTGGAATATCACACGTCCGAGAGGCTAGTTAATTCTAGGGATTGAGTCGGCTCATCGATACTGCATCACACAAAGGCCATCTGCAGATCCAACATCGGCATCGTTGATGGAACGAAAACAGATAGGAGCTTGTAATCCATCTCTGCTGCAAACAAAGGTCACCTTGATTCCAGATAGAGCGACACGATCGTCATTGAGAACTTCGTATGCGACTGAGACCATTGTGTTGATGAGTTTCGACGTAAGGGTTTTGCATTCAAATGACGTGCAATGCAAGAGATTAAGCACAAACACACACACACACTCCAATTTACGACGCGTGGTAGCCTAAAGCCAGTGAGGCACTAATTGCTATTATACATAGTCGCCTCCTTGGGTTTGTCTAAATCAAGCCCATGCAGTGTGCTCTTTCTGCTCTGGTGAGGTTTAATGTGTTGTTGGCAAGCTACTTGAAGGCTCTTCTTCAAGTGTTCAGAGTCCTATCTATGGTGACTGAAGCGGCGCCTGTTGTTGTTGGCACAAGGCGCGGGTGGAGACTTAGTTAGTAAGAAATGGGGGAGGAGGGATCAAACCATTGTCAGTGGTCCGAATACAGCACATCCTAAGAGACCATGCGTTGCCACATAGATGGCTGAGACAGAGACTAGCATTGAAACGGCTCCTGCTATTGGATCTCAGCGCCTTCCCGCTGGAAGACCAGAGAGGGGGGTTCCTCAACACACTTCATGTCTTGTAGCGAATTCAGAACCTCAACCACCAGGCCAAGAATACAGTCATTTTCGCCTATAAGGATTGATCACGTAAAGCCGGGATATTCAAAATGAAAATAGAGGCTAAGTCCTGAGGCCATCCAAAAGGGGGTATCAAACCGGGATACTACCGCCACGGCAGTTCGTTCAAGGCAAGGATGTTTCGGAAGCTGCTGATAGGGAGACACGCACAACAATTAAATCAAGCTGTCAGATTGCCGAAGCTCACGTAATCATGTTGGTTTTGTCGGTCTCTGGTGAGTATCAAGATCCCACTTCCACATCTGTCAACGAGTGACCTGGTCCAAAGTGGGTTTCAAAACCTGGTCCGGTGGGGTTCTTATTGCTTTAACTATTGCGGGAGTATAGTGGAGTTATTCTGACTATGGAATTGTTAACTTACAATGGTGGTAACAGCGTTCGGATTCTAGCTTACAGAAATGACGGAATATAGCCGAGAATCCAAAATAGAGTCGTTAGGTCTGCCCAGAGAACGCATCGAATCCAAATATCTGCACCTTATCGTTTGATTATACAAACTTTCATGTTTGAACAATATTCGCTCACATGAACGAGAAAATTGCAGGGGAATCAGGCGTGGCGTATCAGGGGAGTGGTTTGGCAATGAGTGAAGGACGAGCAATGAGTCTGTTAGTAGGTAGCTGTAGAGACGTAGAATAATCGATGCCCTCCTTCTCCTTGTCTAGGCCTCCGGCCGCATCTATATATATATAATTCTGCTAACGCTCGGCCCCTTAGTCTGCCGGTGACCCCCAGGGTCCCGGCCCCCCTGGCCCGTAGTCGCCCGTGCTTATAATATAACGGCCCTCCTCTCTTATTACTTCGTCTCGAAGTAATAGCCTTTACTAGTTTCCTCTCCTTATAGCTAGCTGCGTAGTACTTATAGCCCTAACTAGCTATTACTATTCTATTATTCTATTATTCTATTATTCTATTATTCTATTATTCTATTATTCTATTATTCTATTATTCTATTATTCTATTATTCTATTATTCTATTATTCTATTATTCTATTATTCTATTATTCTATTATTCTATTATTCTATTATTCTATTAGTCTTATTATCTATTATCTTTATTATCTATTCTAGTCTTTCTTCTTTTCTTAGTCTACTAAGTATGCCCTAGTACTCGGTAGCCCCTAGGGGTTCTACTATTAGTCTACTATAGATATCTACTATTCTATTATTCTATTAGTCTTATTATCTATTATCTTTATTATCTATTCTAGTCTTCTTTCTTAGTCTACTAAGTACGCCTTAGTCCTCGGCTGCTCCTAGGGGTTCTGCTATTAGTCTACTACGGGTGTCTTTACTCTTTCTATTTCTAATTCTACGTTCTTTCTTTATTCTAGGTCGTTATTTAGTAGTTATATCTTCTAGTAGTCTACTAGGGGGTTCTTATAGTTACTATTAGGGCTCTCTATAGTTATTACGTAGGTCGCTGCTCCTATTTATCTTAAAATTATAATAAGGAATAGCGTATTATTCTATTTCGTATAGTTATAGCCCTCCCGTATATCTAATAGCCTCTTCTAGTCTCCGAGTCTTCTATTCTCTTCTTCTTTAATAATAATAACGATAACGATAGTAAGTAGCTCTTGCCTAGGCTTATCTCGGCCTTAGTCTAGGAGTCCTAGGTCCTAGTAGTTAGTTACCTAGGGTTCTTTTACTAACTTCGTATAGATTTTCGTTTCTTTTAAATTTCTAATTACTTACCTATAAGTCTACTATAGTCTAGTAGTAGTCTAAGTACTAATATTACTAATATTACTATAGTTCGTTAAACTTAATTATATACCCTCTCTCTCGTAAGTAGTCTGCTAGTAATCCCCTAGTAGCTCGCTACTAATCCGCTATAGAACTATAGCTCCCCTTATCCGGAACCCTACCCGTAACGCCGCTAATACGCCCTATACTACTAGAAGTATACCGTGCCTCCGCTATATAGACCGTATAGCTAAGTAGTAGGTCCCGGCTAGCGCCCGGGACTACCCCTACTATAAGAACGACGGATATAAGTCTCTAGGTAGTCTACTAGTACCCCCCCCGTACCCTACTAACTATAAGTAGCCGCCTCTATTAAATACTTATACTATAATATTTCCTAGAAAGGGAAAGTATATATCCCTATAGGTACCTCTAGTACCCGCTTAGTAGTCTATAGCTAACCTACTATAGCCCCCTATTAAGGACTAGCCCGTCTTTCGGGCTCTTTAACTAGCTATAGAGGCCGTAGCCGCTAATAGCTATACTAGTAACTTTAAAGTATATTTTCCTTCGTTTTCTCCTAGTAGTCTACTACTAATCCCCTATAGGCTAACCTTAATAAGGCTAGGGCTAATACTACTAAGGCCCTCTAGCGGGGTAAGAACGATAAGGCCGCTAGTACTAAGAAACGGGCCGCCTTAGAGAAGGAGGACGCCGAGTAGTACTAGGCTCGCCGCCTAGCTACTATAGAGCGCCTCGCCTAGGCCGACGAGTGCTCTGCCTAGGCCGCTAAGGCCTCCGCTATTACCCTATAGTAGATTACTAGTAGGGCCGGTAATATTTTTACTATACTCTCTGAAGTCCGTAAGAGCTATAACCTCGTCGTAAGTCTTTTCTTAGTAGTCCGCTAGTAATCCGCTACTAACCTACTATAAAACCGTAATACCCTTACTAACGAGGAGGAGGTAGAGGATAATACTATTAATAGTAATAGCCTTAGGGGTAAGAATAGCCTAGATAACTAGGATAGCTAGGATAAGTAAATTATACTATATACTCCCGCCGCTGCTACTACTAGCCTACTAATAGTCTACTATTTATTTTCTTTTTTTTTTATTACTTTACTTTTACTTAGCTTCTAGTAGGGTAGGGGCTAGTCCCCCGTTTATGCCCTATAATTATCCGCTACTACTCCCCTAGTAACCTACTATTATAATCCTTCTATCTATTCTACTCCTCGTAGTAGCTATCGATTACGTCGTCCGTAATATTTCTAGCTAGCTCCTACGAATTTTCGCTCTCGGGGTAACTAGCCTACCTAATAAGGTACTATCTATTACGTAGCGGCCCCTTATAAGCTACGATCTCCTATACTAAGTATATATCTTCTATCCCCGTAATTAGGTTAACTTCTATTATCTATAGGTTTAGTATCGGCTCTTATAGCCGCGGCTTCTAGTCTTCTAGGTAGGATACGTAGAAGATATTATAGATTCTATAGCTAGTAGGTAGCTATAGCCTATATACGAGGCTATAGTCCCCGACTTTCCTAATAATCTTTAATAGTCCTAAGTACTTATCCGATAGCTTCCTACTTAGTCGCTACTATTTAACTATTTTTACTAATAGTAAGACTATATCGCCTTTTTCGTACTACTTTAGTTTATAGTTCTTATTATAGTATCTAGCTTATTATCTACTATATTCCTATAATAGATCTCGTATCCTTCTCCTATTCCCCTCCTATTCTATACTACGTTCTTCTACTACGACTACGTTTCCCTAGTATTACTAATATTATAATAAGTTACTAGGACTAGCTAGGGTATACCCTATTAGGGCTTCCGCTAGGGACTATTAGATAGTCGAATAGAACGATATATTATATACGAACTCTACTAATAGGAGTAGCTAGGCCTAGTTCGACTATTCCGTATTATAGAACGTTCTAAGGTAGTATTCGAGGTTCTAGTTCTATTATTCCGTTTAACCGTCTATCTACGGGTAAAACGCTATAGATAGGCGTCTCTCTATCCCTATCTATCTATAAAGTATTATCTAGAACTTACTTATAAAGAGGGATCCTCTATCTAATACTATTCCTCTAGGGAGCCCGTATATCTTAAAGACGTTATCCTATAAGGTTATTATAAGACCCTCTACTATAAGTCTACTACTTACGGGGAGGTACTATATATACTTCGTAAATCGGTCTACTACGATAAGTATAGAGTCTTACTTTACTATTAGTAGGAGGCCTATTATAAAGTCTATAGAGAGCTCTTAGAACGGCCCGCCTAGTAGTAGTAGACTAGCGAGGGTATTATAAGGCTTATATTATCGTAGTTTCGTAATTTAGTAGGTTAGGTAAGTTAGGATATAAGTCCTAACGTCTTTTAATAAGTTATTCTAGAAGTAAGTATTTCGCAGTTATATAATCGTCTTTCTATATCCCTAATACCCTACTATTAGGCTATTATATACTTATTATAAGATTTCCTTCCTTAGGTCGTTATTCTATAATATAAATACCTTCCCTTAGTACTATAGTAGCCTATCCGTATCCTCTTAGTCCTTCTTCCCCTTCTATTTCCCTGATAAATAGAATTTATTTCTTCGTTATTCGTCCTAGATAACCTCTTATAGTAGCCGGTTATCTCCCTACTAGTAGTACTCTATAACTACGCTAATAAGGTTACTAAACCGTCGTAACTACGATAGTAGATATCTAGCTCGAGCCTCGTCTTACTCTCCTTTTTACGGCTTATAGTCTAGTCGCTATAATAGGCCGTTTACTAGGTTCCTACTATTAGCTCTAAAGTCGATTCTAAAATTAAACTCTACTAGGGCTTATAGCTATCTAGCTTATCTTCCTAATATCTTCGGTTTATCTAGGAAGTACTTATAGTTTAAGTAATTAGTTAGTACTTCTATAGTATCTCTACTATATACTAAGTACTACTTCTATATTCTAAATAATTCTATAATCGCTATTATTTCTATTTCTAGGGTATTATATCTTAGTTCTACCCCTTAGAGCTTCCTTAAGAAGAAGGCGACTAGTTTCTAGCTATCCCCTTCTAGCTAAGAGATAATAGATCCGATCGCGAAGCTCGAAGCGTCTAGCTCGACTCGGGTTCTAAGTAATAGATCGAAGTAGTATAGTACTAGTACTCTTATAAAGATAATTTTTAGTTTCTTAAATACTATAATCTCCTTCGTTATTAGTAGTAGAAGTACTATAGGGTTATAGTTACTTCTATTAATAAAGGGTACTACGATCTTTAAGTAGTTTTTTACGAAGCGCTTATAGAACCCTATAAATCTAAGGAAACCTTATAGTTCCTTAAGTATCTTAGGTATCGGCTAGTCTCGTACTATAGTAATTCTTTCGTCTACGATCGAGAGTCCTACTAGGGATATTATAAACCCTAGGAACTCTATTATAGTTATATTAAAGGCATACTTATCTAGGTTTACTTATAATCCCTATTCTCTAAGTCTTTATAGTATAGCTCTAGTACTTTTCTAGTATTCTATTATTATTTTCGAGTATATTAGAATATCGTCTATATAGATTACGTAAATTATATTTATAAGGCCTACTAGTACTTTATTAATATACGCTTAGAAAGTAGCTAGTATATTTACGAGTCTAAATAGTATAACTAAGTACTCGAAGTATCCGTACTTCGTCCTAAAGGCGGTCTTCTATTCGTCTCTAGCCCTAATCCTAAGGTAGTAGTATATATCTTTAAGGTCGAGCTTCGTAAAGAGCCTAGTTATAGATAGCCTATCGAGTATCTCGTAGATAAGTAGGAGTACTATACGATCCTTTTTTATAACTTTATTTAATACTCTATAGTCTATATATATCCTAAGTTTACTACCTTTCTTTAGGATAAATAGTACTAGGGCTCTAGCTAGGCTAGTAGAGGGCCTAATCTATCCCTTCTTTAGTAAGTCGTCGATATATTCCCGGAGTACTTTAAGTTCCTCTTCTGCGAGTACGTAGATAGGCCCGAATAGAACTCTCTTCCTATCTTCTATATCGATAGCGTAGTCCTACTCGTAGTACTATAGGAGGGTAGCGGCTCTCTCTACGTCGAATACGTCTCCGAATTCTTAAAACTATTATAGGATTTATAAGGTTATAGCTTTATCTCTATAGTAGTTATCCTACTATACTACCCGTAGTAGTATTTAGACGTTTTCTAGGATAATTATTACGATTATATCCGTCTCCTCTATTACTTTCCTAATTTCCTTCCTTAATACTACGATCTTAATATCTTCTCTCTATAATAGGTACTTCTAGTACTTTAACTACTAGTCTTTTATATAGTTCGTCTAAGTTAGCTAAGGATTATCTAGTATAATATTATAGCCGTTCCGGATCTCGTCTACTACTTTATACTTAGAGGACTAGATCCTCGTAATCCTAGGGTTATTAGTAACCCTATAAGTAAGCTTTCTTACGCTAAAGGTTAGGATTCGCTTATTACTTAGGGGGGTAGCTAAAGATTCCTTATCTAATACGAGCTATATTCCTAACCTCCTTAGTAGGTCGCTACTTATAACGTTTATATCTACTCTATTATCTAATATTACTTCTACTACGACCTATTAGTTATTTAGCCGTATCTTAATCTTTACTTCGAATCTTCTTCGTAATAGTCGCGACTACTTATCCTATTCCTAGTTATTATCTACTAATAGCCTACTACTAATTAGCTCTTAGTTCGTCCTCGAGTTCTTTTAAAAGCCCTTAAACGTATATCCCTATTCGCCGTATAAAGTATAGGCCGCTTCTAGGTAGTTACTTATATAGTAGCTAAACCTATTATAAGTATAGTATCGGACGTTTTCTAGGCTTCCTAACCTCCTAGTAGCTTACTATTAATCCGCTATTAGGGACCTTAGCTATATCTTTAGGGACTATAGCCGTATCTCGGGTACTTTCTATTCTACGCTTTATCCCCTACTTCCTTACTAGTAGGTATCTATATACGCGTTAGGGGCACGTTCCTAGCGCGTTACTAAGTACTTAGACTATCTCCTTATCTATTCCTAGTTATTCGCGTACTAGGGTTATCTTAGGGTCCGTTTCGTCTATAGTAGAGTCTTAGCTCGTTTCGCAGCGCTATTTAGTTCTATTCTTATATAGGGAATACCTTAAGCTATAATTTATTAGACGAGGTCTAAGTCTAACTTAGCGAGGAGTAGGGTAACCCTATAGATCTATAATAGGGGCTCCGGTAGCTCCGCTTCTAGGCTATCGTACGCGTCCGCGAAGTCCTAATACTTCTACTTAGGGTTTTAGAAACGTTAGTTATACCTATATAGTTTAATAATAGTCTAGAGTACTCGGGTATTATTATCGTTTATATCTTCCTATAGCTAGGTCTTTATTACCTTCTAAGTAATATCGTAAATTAAGTCGTAGCTTATTTATATATTTACTATCTATCTCCGCTATAGATTATCTATAAAGTAGCTATTTATATATATTACTTTATCGATATCTCTCCGAAAACCCTTATCGTTAATTTAGAACCTTATATCTAGACTAAATAGGAACGAGTTAAGCTCTACTTAGCTACCTCCCTTATAATAGTTAAATAGTAGCTAAATCTTAGTAAAGGATATACCCTTATAGTTTCCTTTATTATAGGCTATCCTTAGGGTAGAGGCCGTTCTTCTACTACTAGTCGGCCGTTAGGCCGAGGGGTCCTCCCCCCTTCTTAGTAAAGTTAATTCCTCGATCTTCCTCTTATATACGAATTTCCGTCTTTCCTCTTCTAGTTACCTATCTAGTTCCTCGTCGGTTATTATTAGAGTATCTACTATAGTCTCCTAGTTAGTTACTTAGCTATACTCTATTAGTAGCGTATTACCCCTAGTATCGACGTCCTCTTAGTACCCTACTATAGTCTAGCTCCTAGTATTTCGCGTCTCTCTAGTTACTATCGTATCTAATAGTCGTTACCTCCTAAAGGATAGATCGATTATTATATTAGGGGAGTAGTTTAGTAATAAGTAAAGGACGAGTAATAAGTCTATTAGTAGGT
This sequence comes from Verticillium nubilum, assembly GCA_002851675.1. Classification (NCBI taxonomy): domain Eukaryota; kingdom Fungi; phylum Ascomycota; class Sordariomycetes; order Glomerellales; family Plectosphaerellaceae; genus Verticillium; species Verticillium nubilum. Next base: position 540,313 of record NMXI01000007.1, read on the forward strand.
AGCTATAGAGATATAGAATAATTAATACCCTCCTTCTCCTTATCTAGGCCTCTAGCCGCATCTATATATATATAATTCTGCTACCGCTCGGCCCCTTAGTCTACTAGTAACCCCTAGGGTCCCGGCCCCTGGCCCGTAGTCGTCCGTGCTTATAATATCCGTAAAGGTTATTAACGTGCTTCTGGAGAAAGGGGCGGACGTTACGATTGCGAGCGAGAGAGGATGGATACTACTGAATTCAGTATTAAGTAATAGCTACGTTAAGGTAGTTAAGCTGCTTCTTAAGAAGGGGGCCGATATTACTATTATAAATGAAGACGGGTGGACCCCGCTTAATATAGCGTCGCTTAACGGGTATATTAAGGTCGTTAATCTCCTCCTAGAACGCAAGGACATTTTGCCTTCAGAGCATAATAACTATAGCCGGACTGTATTGTTCCTTGCGGTCGAAAGGGACACTACGAAGCAGTTAAAATACTATTAGCTAGGGGTCGGGCTGATCTAGCCGCTATAGACTAATATGGTTCGACGCCTTTATATATGGCAACTAGGAATAGCTACGATAAGGCGCTAGAGCTTTTGCTTTCTACTATATATCTTTGCCTAACGTCTAAGGACAGCTTCGGCCGAACTTTAATATCGTAGGCGAGGCGGAGAGGCAATGCTCGAGTCTCGAAACTTCTTCTTTAGCATACTAAAATACTATACGCTAATAACTATATACCCGAGCATCAGGACGCTAAGTTGGCAGGGCATTGCCGCAGGATGCTATGAGTCGTGCTCTATAGTAAACTAGACTACTAGCCCGGCGAGGAATTAGATAACGGCGATATCGATTAGGATAACGGGCAGCTATACGACCCTTGCTTCTAGTTTCGTTGGCTCTCGAAGGCTATCTAAGAAGAATTGCAGTATAGTCGTAACTACTACCGTACTGACGGCCGTAATGATAGAGCTAGTAAGAAGCCTAGCTGAGATATCTAAGAATTTAGTTCTATTGCCGTTACGGGAGTCGGTAATAATTATAACGGCCGTAGATATATACTAAAGAAGTGCCGCTATACTATAGAAGGTTTAGTAGAGTCTCGCGAAGCGACTGAGAATCGGTCTTTCCTGATAGTCGAGTGGCTTATCTGGATAATATTAGTCTCCCCTCTAGCGGAATAGGTTCTTAAATCGAGCTACTTATATTACTTGTCGGGCGTATTAGTGTAAGTAGAGTATAACTTTATTAGTCGCAAAATTGGGGTGATTTCGTTGGGAGTCTCGTATTAGGAGAAAGGGTCTATTAGATATCTGGAAGAGGGCTAGTAAGTCCTTTATAGTCTATATTGGGTTTATCTGCTAGGCTGTTGTCTTCCTATTGTAAGCTCGGGGCTTTCGGAGCGCCTCCTCTTATAGGCCCAGAGTTGGGCCTTAACCGGAGGTAAGTGGATCCCGACGGCGGCTATGAATAGGACTAGATTGAGGGCTTGGCTCAGGATCTAAGTACCTAAATAGGGCTTCGCTCGTCTTAACTACCGAGGAACTTGGATACTGTAAGATAACGGGAAGCCTAGAACCCGAGAGATAAAATTTATTAGCCTATCTGACCTTTAGGATAATACTAACTACAATTCTCTTACTGCTCCCGCTCGCTTCTCCGCGTAGGCTAATAGCTCTTCCGCCTGTATAATATACTCGCCCTTTCTATAAACGCCTCCCGTATACGAAACTGAACCCGATTAGTAACTCGGTCGCAATTTAGAAGAGACAATCCCTCGTAATCTTAAAACAAGGCTGGGTCTGTAGCGACTAACTAATCTAGATTTAACGGCTAGCCCTTCGCTAAGTCTTACTAGCAATTTCTTGACCCTGCTAGGGAGGAGCGCCGAAAGGGTTAAAGATATAGGTAAGTCCTGGGCCTAATTCGCAGGGTTATGAATAAAGACTTAGAGATACCGTTGGACTAGGTATTATAGATTCTATTTAGGCCGGAAGAAATAATGGCTAGATTACGTAATCTGGTATTGGAAGACTATTACTTGTTTTCGTATTACTTTCCTGCCGAACCCCTACTAAGGCGTGTAGTCCTTAATATCGACAATTAGAGGCAACGCTTTCGTATCCGGTTAAGGACTGACCTTACGTATAAAACGGCTGCTGTATCGATCTGGTCGTTTGACTAAGGGTATCGTTAATTATTAAGCCGATAAACTGTAACGAATCGCCCTCGTATATCGCTAGTCTAACGTAAAAAAAGTCTGTATAAGTCGTAGCCGTAGTCTAATCGCTATTACTAACCGTAACGACCTTTATAGTGTTCTTATAGCTGCTGTGTTAGCTTAAAATATGGCTCGCGAGACTAGCAACTAGAGAGCAAGATGCAAATCTTACTAAGTCGGGCAAGGTGACCTCTCCGCTAAAGCATGACCGGGAATGTAGAGGAGCGGGAATTTCTGTCCGACTTTGTCCTTAACTTAAAGCATAGTCGATCGATGAGTATATCTGTATTAACTACTAGTTATCTAATGCGCTAACTCATGCTTTGCGGGGTCGTCCTCGAGGACGTGTCTTCGTGTCTTTGCTAGGTTTCCTGAACTTTAGATGAGTTTTCTTCGTAATTCTGGCTCCCCCTACTAGTTTATTCGTTTTTATCCCAAACTTAGCCTTAAACTTACCTATTGGTTCGGGGGCGTTGATCTCCTGCTCCCGCACGAGAGTGGCCTTCCAATGAACTAAGTAGTGCACCTCGCTATGGATGGTTTCTTTACCGATTAGCTCGGTTATCTCCTACTCCCTATCGGCGGCCACGTTAGTAGGGCGGCCCTGTTTAGGTCTAGCGGAAATCCTTATAATTGACTGGCCCCTATGACCGTGGACATCGTCGTCTACGTTAACTATGAGTTGATCTTCGTGGGTCTTGTCCGCAAATGCTTTGATATTATTCTCGACTTGAACTGGAGCTGGTATAGTGGCTTCGCTTTTTCCTACTGCCGCATTACTGGGTATATCGTTCTTTGCTTCAATTGCAATTGCGATAATGCTTTGGGCTGTGTGAAATTAGTGGGTTGAATATACCTGCGAATCTTTAGACTTACCGGTCTTTTTCTGCAGAGATTGAGGATCGATATGCCTAGTATCATGAGCAGGAAGATCAGTTAAAGTCGCTGATCGAGCTCCGTTGGTTCGGTCGAGGCTTATCCCTTCCAAAGTCGCAAGTGGGGTTGCACGATAGGGAGCATAGTTGGTGGGGGGCGATCATCGGTCCCCGACGCTGCTCGGTTTAATCTTTGTACGTCGCTAGTATATGGCCCGTTATTTTGCTGCGATAGAATGATGCTAGGCCGGGAGATTGGGCTGTTGGGTCTGTCGTCGGCTCTATGTATAATATTCCGTTTCTCTATGCTAATTTAGTATAAATATTAAATAGGACGCTATAGAATCTAACCTTAATAGCAGGGCTGCCGTTAGAATAAATAAAGTAAATATCGAGGTTTAATTTAACTATTTAGTATATTTCGGGCCATAGATTTAACTATTTAATCTGTTTACTAAATACTTAACTATTTAATTAGTAATTAAAGCTATCGTAAGGTCTAAATAAGTACTACCTCTTTAACTAAATATTACTACGCTTCTAGATAGCTAGGTATTTAAGTATTAAACCTCCTCTAGCGTATTTAAAGCTATTGCGAGTCTTTATAATATAAGAGTTAGCTTTATAAGGCTAAAAGCCCTCTCGTAGTTAGTAGATATTATAGGTATTATAAAGATATCTAATATAAGGCGGCTAAAAGTAGGAAAGGTCTCCTTTTAGCTTATCCACTAAAGGATTAGGTCCTTCGTATTAGGGACTTACGTTAGGTTAAAGTATAGATATCGATTAAGTTTGGAATCTATTCGAATAATACGTTACTATCGACTTTAGACCTATTCGTTAAATAGTAAGGGCTCTAAAGCTTATAATAGATTATATAGTTTACTAAAGGCTCCTTATACTACTAATCGAGTTATAATTACTATTTCTTAACGTAATATATAGTAATACTACGTCTCCTAGTACTATTAGAGGCCCTCTCGCGCGTCGTAAAGCTATAATAACTATTATAGTAAAGCTAATTAATTCTCTAGCTATCGGATACTAAGTATAGGATAGAGAATAATAGTAATAGAATATAGTAGCGACTCCCTAAGCTTTATATAGTAGTCGTTAAGCTTCTTCTATATATTAGTAATAGAGAGTCTAAAGTATTACTTCGAGTCTTCTAATAGTACTTAGAGGCGAGACGTAAGTATATATTCTATTCTTATATATATTAGAAGGGATAGAATTAATAAAAGAGTTAGAGGGCGCTATATATAATAGCTTCGTCTTTATAGTATTACTATCATAAGAGGTTATACTTTATTAAAGAAGGCCTATTCCTCTATCTACTCTAAGATATATTCTATCCTTATAAGGATCTCCCATATTATACTATAGCTCCTTTCCCTACTCTCGCCTTATATATATATAGTCTAGTAATAGAGAGGTCTAAGAGCCTCATAGAGCTTAATAAGAAGGCGCTAATCTTTAGAAGAGAAGTAATATACTTCAGGGATCTATTTTAAGGGATTAAGTTCGGATTTATTATTAAATAGGCAGGTTTAGATTTTACCTCTCTTCTTTAAAGTATAGTCGATCATTAAGTAGGTTAAATTCTATTAAGTCTTTTTCTTTATTATAAGCTAAAGTTCTATTACTAATTCTTAGAAGAAGGAGAAGTCCTCGTTAGCTAGGGCCTCTTAAATAATAGTCTAGAAGTATATAAAGCGCTAGGGAGAAGATCGAACCTATCTAACGATCTTATATAACTTATTAATAAGGCCCTTCTTCTTCTATAAGCGTAAGAGGCTCTTAGATCGATCTATTAAGTCTAGAGCTTATAATTCTGACTTAAAGGACTTAATATTCTATCTATATAAGAAGGCGCGACTTATAAGATTATAGACTTAACTATAGTACTAAATCCGTTATTCTAAGACGTCTTTAACTATTATTAATAGGCAGATCTACTCGTAAAGGGCGTAGCTATATATATTATTTATCAATACGTTATTAGAGACGAGAACCCTGAGGCTTTTCGCAATATTCTAGTTTTATAGGATATTAGCGAGGATAGAGGTAGTATTTATACTTATATAGATACTATTCTATTATCGGAGGGCTAAGAGGCGTTACTATTAATATCTATTATTAATAATAAAGTAAGTAGATACTACTAAGATAGTAAGGTAATTTAGAGAGGTCTAATAGTTATATATGATATATATCTAAGAAGTAGAAGAACTAAGCTCTTCTTGAATAGTTAGCTTCTTCTACTTAGAAATACGCGATAACTATACTTTTAGAGAAGTCCTCTTCTAGGGAATAGTACTATAGATAGCCGGTTCTATAAAGTAGATTATCTTCTATAGGTACGCGTTACTACAGATATTAAACGGCTAGTCTATCGTAATATTAAATATAAGAGCTAATTATTCTATAGAGTCTACTATTAGCCTTAAGACGATCTAAAGGCGGCTTTTACTTAGCCCTTAAGATACTAATTTTAATATATCTATTAAAGCTACGCTTTTATCTATAATATATCTTATAATTTAGTATTTCTTCTATAGATAGCCTATAATAGAGATTATTATAAGAGAACTAAAGATCGTAAGATTAGACTATTCATCGTAGCGTTAATAGATCTAAAAGCCTTCTCCTATAATATTACTAGTAAGAAGCTCTATAACGAATAGCCTATAGTCTTAAATCTAGCTAGTTCGGCCTCTAGTACCCTTCTTAGCGATAAACTTATTAAGTATAAATCGACGGCCTCGCTACGTCGCTACTAGGATATTGGAGCCCTAGGTATTAATTAATAAAAGTAATAGCTATAAAGTAATAGAGGGTACTAGAGTCGATCCGAAGATTATAAGAAGCATATTAAAGGCGTAGAATTAGTAGAATTAAAGGAATTAAATCATAGGGAGGGCCTTAGATTAAGGGAGGGTATTAATAATAAATATAGTATATTACTAGAAGTTTTAATAATTAGGACTCGGCGGAGGAAACGAGTTTATATAACTGAAAATTATATTTACTACTTAAATTAGGTCTAAATCGCTCCTAGGGTAAGAAGCTAATTTAGTCTAGTAGTAAAATATCTATGAGTTAATATAGGGGTAGTAGGTTTAATTCCTACGGCTAGTATATATATATACTTTGCTCGCTTACCGCGGGTAAAGCGTATACTTTTTACTGGCTAGAATAACTGTATTCCGGGCTTGAAAACCTATGTAGAAGTTTAATAAATAGCTAAACAAACAGGGGTAGTAGATTTAACTATTTATTAGGCTATTAGGGGTCTATTTATTTAATTATTTAATAGATTTGTTTAATATATTTGCTCTAGAGGCAGCGCTGCTTGGCAGATTCCACCTTCTATGGAATTCTGATTTAACGGGCCCCTGCACTGTTCTGGCGGGAGCACAACGTCGCTCCTGGTGAGGTCGATAACCCCGGTAGTGGCTGAAAGCCGTTCCATGAGCGGAACTCGTCGTCGGAGAAGTCGACACTCTGCTCACTCATTTCTGGGCTGGGGCTTGACACAATCTTCGATCTCACCCCGCTAGGTTTCTTGCTCTCGAACATCCGATAGTGTGATTCTTTAGCTTGGGATGGCTTAAAGCTCTTAGTGAAAGGGTCGTAGTCCTGGAATTGTAGATTCATCGTTGTAATGAAGGTAAAAGTAGTAGAAATGACGGGGAAACGGGATGTGCAGAGCAGGATCGAAGGAGTATGATCTTGTGGAGGGTGGCCCTTCTAAAAGGGGAGGTAAAGCCGAGTCTTATAACGTTGCTCACCCACATTTAGACCACCCCCCCATTTGGGCCACCCCCAAAATCCCTCACCGCCACCCCAACCACCTCTCTTCAATACACTATATCTTTACTAATTCTACTGCGATTCCTTCTAAATTCTAGATCCTATTACCTTAATCGACGATGCCTAGATATTCAGAAGATAATATCAACCAGGCCCTCGAGGCTATCACAAATGGGCAGTCTATTCGGAAGGCTTCTATTAAGTAGGGTATCCCGACGACTACTCTTTAATACCGGGCCCAAGGAACCCAGCCTAGGAGTATCGCGTTTACTAGCTAGTAGAAGCTATCCCCGATACAGGAGAAGCATTTAGTCGACTAGATACGGATATAGGCTGCCCTAGGGCTCCCGCCGACCTATTCCTAAGTTAGGGAATTTATAGAACGTATCCTAGGCTTACGAGGAGGGCCCTAGACGATCGGAAAGAACTAGTTCTAAGCCTTCTTACGTAGGAACCCTTCTATTAAGGTCTAAAGAGCTAGAACTATAGATTCCTAACGTATTTACAGGGCGTTAACTAATATAAATAGGAACTAGTTCCGTCTCCTAATAATTCCTGAGATTAAGGCTATCTAACTAGTTAACCGCTATAATATAGATAAGACTAGGATCCTCGAGGGCCGTAGGTTAAATAGTCTAGTCCTAGGCTCGTTAGAAGCCTAGAATCTACTAAAGAAATAGCCTAGTTCGAGGGCCTAGATATTAATCCTTAAGTATATTAACGTAATAGGTTCTACGCTACCCCCCTTAGTTATATTTAAAGGCTAGTTAGTCTAATAGTAGTAGTTCCCTCTAGGTCTATAGCCCTATAAGGACTAGAGGTTTACTACTACTAAAAACGGGTAGACTAATAATAATATAGCTATCTTCTAGCTTAAGGAGATCTTTATCCCTTCTACCTAACTAACTAACCCCTTAATAGCTAGGCTTCTAATCCTAGACGGCTACGGCAGCTATAAGTTAATAGAATTCATATATTTCTACTATAGTAATAATATCTACTCAGTATTCCTACCTCCCTATACGTTATACGTTCTATAGCCTCTTAACTAGTCGGTTTTTAGTCCCCTAAAGGCAGTCTATAGGAAGCAACTTAGTTATCTTCCCTAATAGAATAACTCTACGGTTATAGGTAAACGGAACTTTCTGAACTATTATAGGAAGGCTCGAGAGATAGTGTTTTCAGCCTAGAATATACGTAGTAGGTAGAAGTCGATAGGTCTTTAGCCCGTATCTATAACCCGGCCCCTCCTTAGCTCTCTACTACTTAAGAATACTACTAATGCTGCTAGGGCAGTCGATCCTATAATAGATAGGGCTATTAGGTCTGGGGCTACCTAGGAATATAGAATAGCGACGTCTGCAGTTACGTAGTCGACCCCTAGGAAGACGGTTAATCTATAGATCTAACTAGCCTAGTTCAGCCAGCTAGATCGACCTATAAATACGTAACGGCTACTATTCTATAAGGTTCAGAAAGGCTTTAAGGAAAAGGACTGCCTCTTAGCTATACAGGAACGTTAGATATAGGTTCTAGAATAGTAGCTAGAATAGGCACGGCCTAGGAAGAGGAAGAAGGTCTAAATCAGCCCTAACTCGAAGTGTACCGATATCGAGGCTATCTATAGGGCCTAAATTGAGGCAGGCGATAAAGAGGATAGCCTAGGTGAAATCAGCGACTCTGATTTACCTAGTAGCCTAGAGGACTGTATTGTTGTTGCTCTATAGGGGTAGAAAATCAGCGTTGAATTCAGGGTATTGGTTTTGGGGTGGGGTTTTGGGGGTGGCCTAAATGGGGGGGTGGTCCAAATGTGGGTGAGCAACGTTAGCTTGAACTCACTCCTTCCGCTTGTGGAAATCTCCTCATTCGGAAATGCCTAGTAGCATTTCCTCGTCCCTCGCAAGGAGTGAGCTCTTTCCTAAAAGAGAGTGTTCCCCAATCGATGACGACGCACCTTGTGTCACTTGGAAGACTCAAGATTAGCCCAAAGAATGCCTAATTCGGCAGCAAGCTGGTGTTGGGAGCGTCTCGGCCTAGACCTCTAACTTTCTCGATGATGACCGAGCTGGTTAAGGTTTACCAGGAAGTCCTTCACCCATGTTGTCCCAACAGGAATCTCGCCCGAAGCCGCTCGGTCGTATCGTCCCTCCCTAGCGCCACAGAAGTGCCGTTACAGGTCTCACCGCCGTTCCTCAAGGGTCATACGGCTCACCCCTGTCCCTGACTTGCTGACGTGGTTCTTGGTTCTGGGCCTCTGCGTCGTCGTAATACAGGCTATCGGCCCCCGATGAGGATGTCGTCGGTACCAACTTGAGGGATTCCCATGCGAGATCCAAGCAAAAGCCCCTGGCTGCTGCCGCGTGATGACCTGTTGGTCAGCACGGCGGCTGAATCGCGTCTTCGGTCCCATGACTCTCTGGTGGACCATCGGCAAGGCGGTGTCCCGCCTTGGGTCGCAATCGAGGCTTCCAGAGTCGCTGTCTTGGCAAGCGCATGATAATGATCCTTACCTGCTCGTCCTTTCACCAATCATGGGTGTTCCTTCTTGGCCCATGAGACCTTTTCAAGGGAACCAGAAAACCTTCGCCATTAAAGTTCTCTCAAAAACTCGTATCGAACGGGCCGAAACAGGCACTGCATGAAGATCTTCTTTGGCTTGAACGTGACGGGTGTTCAGCGGAGCTCAGACCAAGATCACCATAGACGAGTCAGCCCAAGGGGCTGATCGCGAGGGCATTAGATTGCGATGGCCAGATGAACGTCGGCACGGTCATGCTCGGCGGTGATTCGGCTCTATTCGCAAACTGGAACGCCAAATTCACCACGGGTGTAGCGATATCCAGGGGTCGAGGAGGGGAGCGGAGGATGACCGAGGGTGCCTATTTGATGATAGGCGGGGGCGAGATGAGGCCTCCAATGTTTTCGTGACTGTAACTGGAGCATGAAGGCGGGATAACCGGCCACCCCGAACAGCCATGGCATGCTCACCGACTCTCAAAAGATACCCTGGCTTCTCTGGGATTCGTTCGTGCAAGGCGTAATTGTCTCCTCGCAAGTCTCATTCTCGGGCGAACCGTAGACTATGGCCGCGCGGGACGACCTCGCCGTCGGTGATGTTGTGGCCAAGAACAGGGCCAAGAACAAGAGCAACGCGGTGGATCCGAGTAATTCTTAGTAGTGCAGATGGAGAGTATTGCGACGGATCTGCGAAACGTTAGCCAGGGGAAATGAACGGGGCGAAGAGTCCGCAAGGATACCAAAGTAGGTTACCAAGATTACACACGAACCTCGCAAAGGATCTTGAAAGAAAATCTTAACAGCGATGGTGGCAAAGATGGCGATGAGACGGAGACGAGACGGTCAACTATAACCTTGTTCTAGGCCACGGCAGAAAAGTTCAAGAAGGCCCAAAATTGGGACTTCCAAGAGGGAGTGTCGTTGATTTTATACGCGGCAGAAAAAGGTACGTACTTTCGAGTGGGGCGGCAGAAAAGGTACGTATCTTATAGAGTGACCGGGCGTGTTTGGGGGGCATGGCATGACCTACCCGGGACCGCTATTTCCCTAGGAGGAAACCGACTCAGGCGGTAGGCATTCTGCGCGGAATGAAATTATTATACTAATAGACGATACAGAAACGACGGAGAAGCTATAGGTATTAGTAAAATAGTACCTAGGGCGATCGCAGGGAGTAGCTAAGAGATAGATAGGGTAATTAAGCCTGGAATATAACCTCTAAGTACTAGATCTATGCGAAGCCTAATTATAAATTAATAAAGTATTTACCTAAAGAATAGAAATAGTCTAAGGAGTAGTAGTAATATATAAAGGACGCTTAAGGGGAATAGTAAAAAGAATATTAATAATTCCTAATAACTATAGAACTAAATAAGACGGAATTAGACTTAGACGAATTATACAACTTAGATAGATCGGGAGCCCTAAAGGACGACTTTAATAATTATAAAAGTAGCTTAATAAGTATCTATATTACTTACTTCCTAGTTAAGGAGTTCTTTTAGTATTAAATATAAGGTAATTAGAATAATTAATTAGTAGCTTTAGGATATTCTACGAAAAAACTTAATATAAACTATAAATACCCCCTTAACTTTTATAAATTACTTCTAAATTCGGAATTAAGCCTAGAATCGAGGATTTAAGGCCCTCTTTACCCTTATAACGATAATAGACTAGGCCTATACTAGGCGCGCAAGTCCTAACGCGTTAATAGGCGAATTAGGCGCTCCTAGAGATACGAATAACGCTAACCGCGTCGATAACGGAAACGGCTACGGCTAGGGCCCGACCTAGGGACGGGGAAACCTCTAATCGAAGGAAACTAAATTCTCTAGAATACTAGCTAATAGGATTAGGGCCGAAACGGCCCTAAAGCTAGTACTCGAGATAGTACGCCTGCGATACGACGCCTACGCGATAAACCTTACTATAGCCCGCCTAGGGCCTACGACGATAAACTAAAGTCTAATACTAATAATTAAGGAGACTATATATAAAGCTATTAGAGATGCCCTAAGTATAGTAGGCCTAGGGAGAGATCCCTATTAAGAATATAGTAAGTAAGTAAGCTAAGTAGATATCGTAGCTTATAGGACGAGGCTTAGGCTATCTTAATAGGGACTTATAGTAATATTACTTAAAGTTATCCTAGCTAGGATATTAAAGGAATTTACTATTAAGAGAGATAATATAGAAGACGGGCTTAGCCTAGGCCTAGATAGGGAAATAGTTAGCTAGCTTAATAAACTAAGTAATAAGGAAGCTATAAGTATATATTACTTAAGGAGTAACGATATTATAGTCCGGGTCTAGACTTTAACGGAATAGTAGATAGAGAATACCTCGAAGTAGCTTAAATAAGTATTTAGCCCTATAGCTATAATCGCTATAAGGATATACTTAATAATAGTAAAAGGGATTACCTAGGATATAGGTAGGGACCTACCCGAAGAAGAGATCCTAAAAGAAATAAGGGAAGCGAACTTAGGGGCGAGTATTATAAGGATTAGGATTCGTATCCCTAGACGCGGGCCTAGGGCGAGAGCCTATATAGTCCTAGAAGTTACTCGCCCGGAGGTAGTAGACTAGCTAGTTAGGAACGGCCTCTTACTTAGTAGCGGCTTCTTCGACTATAAACCCTAGGACCCTAAGGTTAGACTATTTTATTATTTTAAGTACTTAGGGTTTAGTTATATAGCTATATACTACGAAGCCCTAGAAAAGGTCTATAGCTAATATAGAACCGGGTAGGGATAATACGATAGCGGCTTATTTTTAAACTACTTAGCTATTACGGACCCGACTAGGGAACGCTATCCTATCTATAATAGGGACTACGGAGCGCTAAGTAGTAAATATAAAGTATAAAAACGAGCGGAAGCGAGAGTATAGGAGGCTTATAGGTCGAGGGCGAGGGAATTCGACCTTTCGAACCTAAGAGGGAGACCCTAAGGCTCTAGGGTAGGGTCCCCCCTAGGAATAGACTAATAACTTATTATCGCCTAGACTCGGATCCCTAGGGGACTAGGTCGATTATATACTTTTAAGAGGGTAAGGGTAGAATTAGGCCCGATAGACTCGTATATAACGGGTTAATAAAGGCAAAGGACTACGACCGGGTAGAGCCTAGGAGAAACCCTAGCGCCCTTACTAGAACTAAGCTAATAATAGGAAACGGAACTAATAGCCGGGATAAGCTTATATAAGACCGAATAATAAGGATCCTATTATATAATATAGGCTCTAAATAGAATAGGGCGGAAATACTATTCTAGACCTAGGCTAGATACGATATAGTTACTATCTAAGACCTAGGGAGAAATCTATTTATAGGATACCCGAAAGCCTTAATAAACTCCGAATACTAGCTAATATAGGGAAGCGGATACGTAGCTATATATATCTATAAACGCTATAGGCCCGGGACGTATATATAGGAAACGGGAGAAGACTAGGGGGCTATTACGTTCGAGAAAGGGGATAGGGTAGTAATAGTCTAGAATATCTACGCGGAAGGTCGAATAAGACTAGGATAGACCTATCTAGTAAAACAGCTCCCGCTAGTCCTACTATAGAGCTAGTATATAATAGTAGCGGATATAAATAGCTATTACTTATTATAGGATAAGTTTAATAGAACGAGCCTATAAATAGAAGAAGTCCTCCTCTAAGTAATATAATAGAACCTCGACTTAGTTACTAAAAGAGGAAGGGTTATATAGGCTAGGCTAGGGAGGAGACTAAGTAATATAGACTATATATAGATATTTAAGGCCCTAGAAGCTACCCTCTTAGACGAGAAGGACTACGAAGTTTATAGCTTAGACTACTTCCCCTAGCTCGTCTATATTAACTAAAGGAACGAGAGACTACTATCTAGGGCCGGCCCCGGGTAGAGATAGTAGGAGATAGATAAGGGAAAAGCCTAGAAGGCAGTAAAGGGGATAAGTCTCCTCTAAGCCTAGGAACTAATAATACCTAGGGCCCTAGACGCGGCTATAGAGGATCTCGTCCGAGACCTATAGAGGGTAGTAGACGCGTCTACCCCTAAGAGGAAGGAAGAATATTAAACCCTAATAAGGAACTACGAGGTCTAGTAGATAGTAGATATTAGTACGGCTAGGGCCCGGGTAAAGTCTATAGTAAGGTAGTACTAGGAGCGACGTATATACTAGAAGTAGGATAATTTCTAGAGAGCTAAAAAGGAAGCGGCCGATCTAGAAGTAAGAGCGAGGACGAAGTAATAGAGAGGTACTATAGCTAGGGCGGGCTAGGACCCTAGGAAGAAGACTCTTTAGGCTTTAGTAAAGTAGGCTCGTATAACGACTAAGGGCCGGCCGACTAGGTTATAGGCAGCCCCGTATTAGAACCCCTATATTATAGATAAGATAAGGAAGGAATATTACGTATAGACCTATAGAATATTAGGTTACGTAATAGGATTAGCTAAGTAAGTAATCCCCTAGTTAGGATTACGGTTAGGTTTAGATTACTATAATCCGTAATCTAATATAATAAGATTACGACCTAGTAGTAAGCTATCTAATATAGCCTTATACCTAGCTAATAAGGACAGGATAATCGGGTATATAAGGACGAGTATTCCTATACTTATAGATATAGTCCTTCTTAAGGATAGTAATTAATCTAAGTCTTACCTTATATCTATTATAACGAGTGCGTAACGCCTTACGATACCCCCTACTTATTATTATAACCTAAGCTTCTACTTTTAAGTACCCTACGTCTTCAGTACTATCTATTCTCCCTCGTAGAAATAGTCAGGTCGTAACAGCTCGCCTCTAGAGTATATAGAAACTAGACTCCCCCTCCCTCCTTAACTTCGTTTAAGGCCCTAACTAGCTACTAGTCTAGGACTAATAGGCTAAAGCTAACCTCCTTAGCTAGAGGTTTTTCCCTTAAAAGAAAGGAAGTACTATTACTAAATTAGGCTAGGCTTACTTAGCCTTACCTCCTATTAAAAGTAATATTACTTTAGACGAGGTTATAGAAGTAATCTAAGTAGGGCCTAGATAGAAAGCTAGAGGGAACGATAGCCTTACTCTCGGCCTAATTAGACTAGTAGGAAGACTAGTAGTATAAGTAATAGTAGCTATCTATATAGCGAGCTTTAAGCTAGGCTATTACCCGGCCTAGTTCTAAGCTACGCTCGTTATCGTACTTAAAAAACTAGGGAAGCCCGAAACCGCCTATATAACGCCGGCTAGGTAGTAACTAATATCGCTTCTAAGCGTAGTAGCGAAAATCCTCGAGAGAATAGTAGCTATAAGGATAGCCGATATAGCGGAAGTAGAGGGGCGCCTCCCTATAGGCTAAATAAGTAATTAATAGAATAGAAATACGGAAATAGTACTCTAGAGCCTTATAGAAGGAGTAAAAACGGCCTAGGCCCGATATAGATAGGCGGGAACCCTAATACTAGATATTAAAGGGGTATTCGATATAGTCCTCTATAAGAGGCTCCTAACTATCCTAAGCCGGAAGGGTTTCGGGGCCTAGATCGTCGGGTAGGTAAAGTCCTTCCTATTAGAATGAACGGCCGACTTAATTATAGATAGGACCCTAATAGGACCGAGGTAGATATTCGCCGGGGTCCTATAAGGCTCCCCTCTATTACCTATCCTCTTTATACTCTATATTGTAATACTATATAAGGAAGTAAGAGAATCGGGCCTAGTATAGACGATCGGCTTCGCTAATAATACTATACTAGTAGCGTTCGGCTATATAGAGGACTAAGTAGTAAGACGGCTCGAGGCGGCCTAGGCCTAGTATATAGACTAGGCCGAATATAGCGGCCTCGAATTCGAACTAGAAAAGAGCGAACTAGTAATCTTCTCTAGAGCTAGAGTACCCCTAATAGTTAGGGCCCGGCTTAGAGATATAGTTATTAACCCCTCGGAAGGAGCGAAGCTCCTTAGCGTTTAGCTAGACTATAAACTAAATTTCTTAACCTATACTAAGAGGGTAAAGAATAAGATAGTAATATAGTTATATATAATTACTAGGCTTATAGCTAAGACCTAGAGGTACCTAGCCTAAGATACTAAATAGCTATATATAGTAATAGTACGGAGCGCGATAGTATATAGGAGTAGCTTATAGCTAGAGGGGACGGACGGGTAGAGAGAAGGGAAGATAAGAGCCCTAAAAGTAGTCTAGAATACTTACTTATACTAGGCCCTAGGGGCGTATAGGGCGATACTAATCTAGTATCTAGAGTCGGAGGCGGGAATTCTATTACTAGGATCCTACTTAAGAAGTAGAGTAGCCGCCTCCTTCGAGAGAACTAAATTAACTAATATAGCGGAAACGATCTTAGGGTTCGGCGAGTTAGTAAGAGCTACGCTACGGGCCTAGCGAGGACGCTAGCTAGGCTAAAGAGGTATCTCCCTATTCCTTTAGAAGACCCTCGAGTTCGAGGGATAGTAAGGCGGAACGCCCCCTAAGGAATTAGCCTATAATAAATAAGCTAGGGAGTAGGAAGGGGAGGTACTTACTTAGTTATAGGCCGAAATCGCAGCGAATACTAGGGCCCTAGACCTAAAAGCTATACGCTAATACGAAGGCTTAAATAATACTCTAAGTTTAATACTAACCTAAATTCGGATAGAGAAAATCGGCCTTCGAGCCTTCCTATAAGCCCGTAATATACCTAGGGTAGCTATACTATACTATAGATACCTAAATAGGGGGAAAGAGACTATAGAGTATATTAGAATATAGTACGACGACCTAGAAGACGAACGAGAAGTACTAAATAAACTTCTACTATACCCGCTACGTACCCGGGGTAACTAGCTATAGGCCCTAGGGATAGGGAGCTAAGCTAGGATAATAGCGAAATAGGTATTCGACCTTAGGCGACTACTAGAATACCGACTAGTAAGATAGATCTAGTCCGAAAACGGGGGAAATAGGGATACTTAAGGGGATACGAGAAGGATATAGACTAAGTATAGTATAGTAGAAGTACGGGAAAGGTACGGGAGGGCATAGAATAGGTATTATTTCCCCTAAGCGAACTAGGATATTAAGCTATATAATTAGGGCTAGGGCCCGTACTAGGACTAGGGTTCTACTATACTAGGACTACTATATTCCTTATTCTATAGTTACTATTTAGGGAGTAGTACTAGACTCGCTACTTCTATCCTCGGGCCTAGGGCGGGGCTAGCTAGGGATTAAGGCGTCCTCGAAGTTATTAGTAATATTAGAGAGGCTATTATTAGAATCCTCGTCGTCGCCTAAGTTATTACTAGGGCCCTTAGTAGACTTATACCTAGTCGTAGTACTAGGAATAGTAATCCGCTAGAAGACGTTAGTAGTAGGACTAGTAAAGGACTAGAGGGGGAGAGATACTAATATTATAGGTAAGGAGGGCCTCGAGTATATCTTTAATACGCGAGAGCTAGGTGGAATTTATATTAGTAAAGGGGCTACTAGAATTAAGGGTCCGGGCTAGGACCTTCTTAACTCTACGTATAGTATAGTTAAACTAATAGGTAGCGACTTTTAAGGCGCCCTCGGCCTAGGCCCGGGTAGGGGCTATAGTAGCCTTACGTAAGCGGGTAGTAGTATAGAGAATAGCCTAGCTAGTATTACTAGAGACGGGTAGAATCTAAAAGGAAATTAGTGGGTAAGGCTAGGGCCTAGAGCATAGGAGGCCGGGACTTATAGGAAAATAAGCGCTTTAAAGGTTCGAATAACGATAGTAATCGCGGCTATTATTTAGAAAAACTATAGTTAGAATAGGGACGGACTAGGTCTAGAACGGGGAAGTAGCTTATTAATAGTATTATAGTACCCTTTAAAGCTAGGCTTATTATTAGTCCTAGTATACTTAATATAATAGATATAGCTAGGAAAGTTAGTAGGGCCTAACCTAGGACTAGGGGGGGGGAGTAACTTATAGCTCGGAATATAAGGAACTATATAGGACTAGGGGGCGGGGGGGCTAGGTTCGGGGAGCTACGGGGGGACGCGACTTTTTCTTAGCCGGAGTCTTCTAGGAAGGGGGACGACGAGGTATCTAAGGCAGAAAGTTAGCTACGCCCTTAACGGTCCCGCTACGGAAATATAGTAAAAGTAACTATTAAACGAGGGGGGAAAAGGACTAGGTACGGCTAGGCCCTAGCCTAGGGTAGAGAGAGGAAGGGGATATATAAGTACTATTATAGCTATTACTACTACTACTACTACTACTACTACTACTATTATTATTATTATTATTAGGGAGGAGAAGAAGAGGAAGAAGAAGAATAAGAGGGAAATCTATAATATATATAGTCCTTCTAAGTAAGGCAGGAAAGTAAATAGGGATATAGTAGAGGGAAGGCGCCTAGAATCGATTTAAGGTACTTATATATAGGGGATAGTAATAAAGGAAGGCACTAAAACGTTAAAGCCCGCCCTAACTAGTACTTACCCGTTAGAGTATCGTTACCCGACCGGCTAGGGCCTAGGCATAGTAGTAACTGAAACCTATAAGACTAAAGGAAGGAGGGGAATAGCCTAGGGAAGGAGAGCGCTCGGAAGGAAAGCGCTCCTTATTTAATACTAAAAGATAATAGAGAATAATAAGTAATAGAGAAGGGAGGAGTAGACTAGAAAAGAAGGAACGCGGAGGGTAGGGGAAATAACGGGTAGCTAGAGAAAAGCCCTATAGGACGGGCGTATAAAGGGTACGCGCTAGCGCTAGATCGGGTATATTAAGAGGGTAGAGGCCCCGGCCCTAGTACGGGTCCGGGCTATCGTACTATAACCCCGATTACTAATAAAAGTAATAAAGCCGATTGCCGTTAGCTACTAGACTAGAAGTAGGATCTAGATAGTAGTAGAAGGTTATTACCCTAGTAATAGCGAGGGCACGGGTAGGGTATATAGAGTACCTAAAATAACTAGGGCATAGGGGTTTTTCTAACTTAGGGCCTAAAGTACTAAGTAAATCTTTCCCCCCTATAAGTAGAATAGGGAAGGACTATTAAAGATACCTACTAAATAGGTATTATAGAGTATAATAATAAATATAGTACTTAATAGGGTATTTAGGGTCGAGTATAAAAGCAGCCCTTCCTTATAAGTATAGCTTTATATATATAATCTATCTAGTACTAGTATTCCTAAATCTCGGTTAAGTATAAGGTCGAACCTATTTCTTTTATAATTAAAGGTTGTCCTAATTCTTCTCTCCTTCGTATATAATATAGTTATTGAATATATACTCGGCCTAGAATAGATCGGGGTAATTAATATACTATTAATAAAGCGCTAGATAGTCTCCTACTATAAGGGTTATAGTTTTAGAGGTTTCGGGGTAGTAGTTAGCCCTCTAAGCAGCTACTCTAGAATAGATAATTTCTTCCTTATATAGTACTAGGTTAATTACCCTTTCTCGTTCTTTATTCCTATTACTATTACTAGCGCTATTAACTTTATAGTCTATAAATAGGCGTATAAGCTAGCCGAGCTAGGGTTTCTCCTCCTTACTTCTTTTAGACTAATTACTTTCGTTCTTATAGGTCTCCCTTTATTCCTTACGCGTAGTTATAGCCTAGTACTAGTATCTTTATATAGTCTTATATAGGCTTTCTAGGGGTCGTCGTTCTGCTACTACTAGGATATAGCTTACTTAGGGTTACTTAGGGAACTATCTACTAGATTCCTTACTCTCTAAGTATTAAGAGTAGTTATTATTAAAGTAATAGGACTAAGTAATAGTAGTATAGTTCTAGTAAATCGTATTATTTACTTATTATCCTTCTATTAGTTTTTATATCTTTTTCGAATAGTATTCTTTAGCTATATAGCTATTATTACTATAATTATAGTACTTAATATTCTTTATATTATACTTAGGTTTTCCGTTACGGTCTTTGTCCGTATTCTCGAGGTAGTCTCGCTAGATAGGTTCGAACTATATGAGGGCGTCCCCTTAAAGAAAGGTAGCTACTAAGGCTACTTTATCGGCCTTAGAGCTTAGACTAGCTCTATAGAATAAATAATAGGCCCGAAGTTAGGTTAGAAAACCCTAGAGGGCTCCCTTAGTACTATCGAAGAAGGGGGGGATAGGTACTTATAACCTCCTCCTTCTATACTATAGTTACTATTAACTACCTAAGCTCGTAACTAATTACTCTCGTTATAAAGCTCCTAGATAAGTCGTATTATATCTATAATACTAGTAATAGGGCCTCCTATAGTAGAGCTAGAAGTAGTATTCGGGGCTATCGCTCCTTTAGTAAATATTACTTAAGGTTATAAAGTAAACCTACTAAATAAGAGTAATTAAAATATTACGACCTAACTATTTCTATAAGGGAGAATAGATAGTATAATAAGGGTAGGTACTTTAAAATAGAAGCTTAGGTTATAATAATAAGTAGGAGGTATTATAATGCGTTACGTACTCGTTATAATAGATATAAGATAATACTTAGATTAATTACTATCCTTAAGAAGGACTATATCTATAAGTATAGGAATATCTATCCCTATATACCCGGTTATCCTATCCTTATTAGTTAGGTATAAGGCTATATTAGATAGCTTACTATTTAGTTGTAATCCTATTATAAGTTACTAGGTTATAGATTATAGTAATCTAAACCTAACTGTAATCCTAACTAGGGGATTACTAACCTAGGTAATTCTATTACGTAACCTAATATTCTATAGGCCACTACGTAGTATCCCTTCCTTATCTTATCTATAATATAGGGGTTCTAATACGGGGCTGTCTGCGACCTAGTCGGTCGGTCCTTAGTCGTTATAATAGCCTTATAGTAGCTTCTATAACGCGTCCTAGGCGTTCCGCCTATCTAGTCCCTAAGGCTAGGCTCTAGGCCTTGCCTCCTTAGAGCTATAGCTATTACTTTCGCTATTCCAGGCGCGTCGATAAAAGAAGGGAGGGTTTTAAATAGTCTAGAGGGTTAGGGGGGGGGGGGGGGACTCCCTTTTCTGCCTAGCTTAACCTATATATCTAAGTTAGAGAAATAGATATAAAGATACTATAGCTAATTTCACTTATCTTATATAGCTAAATATTATTTACCTATAATAGCTAGCGGGCAGAGCAAGTAATAAATACGGGCGAATAAATAAAAGTTCTTCTGAAAGGAATAGCCTGCCTCTATTACTATTTCTCCTAAGATAACTAATATATACTATCTTTATATAGAATAAGTACTAAAATACTTCCTAGACAAGTAGATACCCCAGACGAGCAGACACCTTCTTATTGCATAGTTAAGGCTGTTTTTTACCCCCCTACTAAATCGCTTAATTATAGTTAAACTTTAATAAAACTATAATAGAAGATAGAATAAGATTAAATTCAAGTCTTTAAATTCTCAGCTCTTATTAAAGGATTAAGCCTTAGAGACCCGAAATTCATATAAGTAGGTCTAATATAAGCCTAGTATATTCGCTAAAATAAGGTCAAGGCTATAGAGACTTCGAAATTATACGATAATTACGTTTTATACTCTAAATTGCCTCATTTAAAAGTTTTATAGAATTTAGTCTATATTTAAGCGAGTTACGGGGGGGGGGGGGGGAATCGATCTTTACTATATAATCAGAAGGTACACTCGTCCGGGGTATTTACTTGTCTATGAAGTACATTATAGCTAATAGTATAAGTACTATAGGTATCTGCCCTTAGCTAGTAATACAATTCTGCTGCCGCGCTATTATTTATCCGGGTATGTATCTAAATACTCAAGTTGAATTTATTGCTAAAGGGGTGCTATAGCTGCGAAGTGATTCAGGGATAGTAGATAGAGAACATAACACGGGCTAGTCGGACGATTGCCGACTGAAGCAATTGCCACCGGGCGTGGACGACATCCTCTATAAAGAAGAGATGCTCAATGAAACGCTTTAGCCTCCTCGAGTGAGACAAAGGTTCCATCATCCGATTCTGATGTAACGCGGCGTGCCTGATTTGGACCCGGACTTGCATCATGGTAGCATCCATTGTGCAGGTGACTTGTACACGAGCGAGCTTCCCCGGACAAAGGCGGATGCCAGATGTGAAAGTTCAAGGCAATCGGCAGAATGACGACGAAGTACAGGGATGTTGTCAGGGTTCCTCTGTCTTTGTGCATGATCCGACTCGCAGAATGTACGCCCTATCACCGGCAAATCTGTTGCCGTGAATTGACATCTGCTCCGACAAATAACAGTCAATAGCGATCGAGGATATATGGGAATCAGGAGAGTCTGAACGACTGGGATGGACTGTCTTGAAGCGTATGCCGACATTGACCTGACGACGTCGCGGGCAGGGCGTAAGGCGCGCTCGACACGCGAACAAATCAGCGTGGCCGTACTGTCGACGCGGCTGAGCTGGTCATGGCTTTGTCGACTGGCTTCCGCTTTGCTGAGCAACCTCGTGCAGCACTGTTTTGGGCGATGAGTCGAGTCATGCTGGCGTATGACACGATAAGTCAGGGCTGGGCGCGGAAACATCAGGGTTTTACCACGATTGTCGGGTTAGACCGGGCATGCTAGCGGTCGCCTGTCAGACGGACCAGGACACCCGTTCCTCTGGTGGCGCTGATCTTTGTTCGACAAACTGGGCGGACGCGTCGCCGCAGCGGCAACACGGCTGCGGTCAGTTGCCTCCGGCAAACCATGTTGTTCTACCTCCGTGACCTCCGGACGCGCTGCCGGCAGACGGAGAAGGCTGTGATCACGATGTTGCGAGTCTATACGGTCTGGCTAAGCTTTGATAGTGACATAATAAGTGTTACTGACAATATGTCATGAATTTCAAAGGAAGACACGAGACTGGTTGGAGCTGATGATGTCCAGGACCAGACCTGACAGGAACGGGTCCTCTCTCTCTTTCGCCCCTCCAGCCCCGTACCCGACGGTCCGACATCAACAGGGCTACACCAACCAGAGATCACAGAGATGGGCCATAATCTTCTAGAAGGCTTCTCCAATGTGAGACCTTCATGGGAGCTAGTCCATAAGGATGGACAGCGTCGGAGTGGCTCGGGATCGTGGAGCGCTAATTACGTACAGCCTTACGGAACTTCGGCACTCATTACTAGGGGCGGAAGAGATCGATGGTGGCCTATGGGAGGACGCCTATTCGGAGATCCAAGCAACCAAGTGAACCTGATCGGGAAGCTGCCAGCTTGGCCCTGTTTGGCGGCGAAGAGCCTCACTTCTTGGCCTAACGACATCTGTCAAAGGAAGAAACTTTTCTTAGAAACGCACCAAATGGTCCGCGTGTAGCCGCTGATGGCAAAAATCGAAGACCAAATCATCCCCCGTATCCTTTGATCTTTGATGAGGATACTGACTCGACTCAAGGCAACAAAAAAGACGCACAACTCGACGCACTGATGACCCTCCAACGACCGTCTGGCCCCATCTGGTCCGTTCACTGCGTCCACACTATATCCGTCTGTCACAATATCCACCCTATTACCCCTTTTTTACCCTTCTTTTACCCTCACAAAACTCTGCAACCTCGTCTAGTGCCCCATTCGCATCAAATGATGATGGCTTCCCCAAACGTTGCACGCACGCGTCTGTCTCGTCGGTGCTGGAATCCTGGCGAAATACCACCTGTTTTACCTTTGGGGTCATGTCAACTTTGCGGAGAACCCGCAATGGCTTGCGTCTCCCCCGCATACATCGCCATCCGTGTCGATAATTCAACAAAGCTTACTCTTATCTGTGGATGCTGCTTCGTGAGGCGTGGAACCTGGTCTCGATGGACCTGGGGCTGACCCACGACTGAGGTCCGAATCGGCCTCACTCCGGGGTCTCCGCGTTTGCCACCTATATCTTGAGCCCTCCCATCCTATAATCCAGATGCCCACTCTCCTCTGCCAACTCATCTCTGCTCTCATCTTTCTTCAACCAACTCTTCTTCATATACCCCCACGAGCCCTATCTCAACATACGGCCGTGGATCCCCCCCCCTTCTCCTCCCATCTGCCTCACCTGCCTCACCTCCTCCATACAATGGACCACGACGAGATCGCCCAGTCCCGTCAAGCTCAGGCCAACAACGAGAAGAAGGAGCAAGACGTCAAGCAAGCGGAGAACAGTGAAAAGATGGCCCAAGAAGATGTTATCGCGCCGCAATTCTCGCGCGGTGCACCCTTCGGCGAAGTCGTTGGTGAGGTCACTGACCTGAGCCGCGCCGACCTTGAGAAGCAGAAAGCCGCCGAAGGCTCGGCGCACTTCCACCGACTTGGGTGGAAGCGTCTCACCATCGTCCTCATCGTCGAGGCCATCGCTCTCGGCAGTCTCAGCATTCCCTCCGCGTTCGCCACCCTCGGTATGGTCGCCGGTGTCATTCTCTGTGTCGGTCTCGGTCTTGTCGCGATCTACACCAGCTACGTCGTCGGTCAGGTCAAGCTCAAGTACCCTCACGTTTCGCACTACGCCGATGCTGGTCGCCTCATCATGGGTCGTTTCGGCTACGAGCTCGTCGGTGCCATGTTCGTCCTGCAGCTGACTTTCCTCGTCGGATCGCACTGCTTGACGGGTACCATCGCCTTCCTCAACCTGACTGATAATGGCGCATGCTCTCTGGTGTTCGGCGTTGTCTCAGCGATTATCCTTCTCATCCTCGCGGTCCCACCGTCGTTCGCTGAAGTAGCCATTCTCGGTTACATTGATTTCGTGTCGATCGTCCTCGCCATTGGCATCACCATCATCGCGACCGGTGTTCAGCGCGGCGACATCACCACCGCCGCCTGGTCCGCGTGGCCCAAGGAAAACGTCACCTTCGCCGAGGCCTTCATCGCCATTACCAACATTGTCTTCGCCTACAGCTTCGCCGTCTGCCAGTTCTCCTTCATGGACGAGATGCACACTCCCAAGGATTACGTCAAGTCCATCTGGGCCCTCGGAATCATTGAGATCTTCATCTACACCCTCACCGGCGCCCTCATCTACGCCTTTGTCGGCCAGGAAGTCCGTTCGCCCGCCCTCCTCTCCGCCGGCTCCACCGTCTCCAAGATCGCATTCGGCGTCGCGCTCCCCGTCATCTTCATCTCCGGCTCCATCAACACCACCGTTGTCGGCCGCTACATCCACGGTCGCATGTACAAGGACTCGATCGTCCGCTTCATCAACACAAAGATGGGCTGGATCACCTGGCTGGCCCTCATCACCGTCATCACCATCGCCGCCTGGATCATCGCCGAGGCCATCCCCTTTTTCTCCGAGCTCCTCTCCATCAGCTCCTCCCTCTTCATCTCCGGCTTCACCTTCTATTTCCCTGCCGTCATGTGGTTCATGCTTATTAAGGAAGGCAAGTGGAACGCCAAGGAGAACCTTGCCAAGTCTGCCGGCAACGCCCTGGCTTTCATCATTGGTATCGTCGTGCTGGTCTGTGGTACCTATGCCAGTATTGAGGAAATCGTAAGTTTACACCCTGATGGTCGATACGAAGAGTTCTGGACTAACAAAATTTGACAGAACCTCAAGTTCCGTAATGGCACTGTCAGCAGCCCTTTCAGCTGCGCTCCTCTTGCTTAAGCGAAGCGACGTTCATGATAGCTGTATTTGTAGCCTGAATTAATGATTCCCTGTTTGCCTAATTTCTGCATCATTTTTAAATTGGTCGCTCGGCGTGTGAGTGGTGATGTGGATGGTGGTGAATCATCAGTGTCGCAATTAAGCTTCCGTGAGAAAACAAACTTTCCGCCTATCTGGGCTTTACACGTCACACCGAGGCGTAAAGTCTTTTACGTGCCAGAAATTTCATGATCAAGATCTTTCATTCCTGGTCCCATCAATGGGGCAGTGGGTAAGATACTTCAGAACGTTCAAGATTACAAGATGGACGAACACGCGACCACAGGCGAAAGTCCGCCTGCAAGCGAGAACGAGGAATTCATTTTTTTCTACATGCCAGATGCTCTATACGGCGAGTTATGCCAATGGTACCCCTCCAAGTTCGAGGTATCAGTCGCCAAGATTCGAGAGCTGGTAGGCGATGGATTAGCGACGGGTTTGGGAACTGCTGTTGTATCAGCAGCCTCTGATACCCTCTCATTCAACTGCGCCGAACAATTCATGATGCTCTGCAAGGCAGCTCGCTTCAGCGATCACAACCGACAGCATCGAATCATGTCGTCCGATAGCCCGAAAGAGCAGAAGAGATTGGGAAAGTTGACCGTGGGCTTCACAGATGCGCGCTGGGACGAGGTCAAAAGTCAAGTTGTCGAAGCTGGTAACCTTGCCAAGTTTGGCCAGAATACTCATCTCAGGCGAAAGCTCCTAGCCACGGGGAACAGCACCCTGTGCGAGGCGGCATCGAGGGACCGGGTATGGGGGATCGGGTATACCGCAAAGCATGCAATGACACAGAAGAAGCATTGGGGTGAGAACCGATTGGGGAAAGCCTTGATGGCGGTGAGGGAGAGTCTCAGACAAGCCGACGAGGAGGAAAGACGGGCGGCAAAGCCATGGGAGTATTAACTGTTGGTGGTCCGTGCCCTACGCCCTGGGGTCCGTGCGCCCCGTCGCCTACTAAGTCAGTAGTTTCAGGCCTACCTGCCTGCCTCTAGGGGAATATATATATATTACTAGTTCTGTCCCTTTTTGCCTCTATAGGTTATAAGCCCCTAAAACGCTCCGCGTATTATCGTTACTATGACGATTTTTATACCTTTATTAAGAGCTTTATTAGCTCTATTATTAAATATTATTTTCATCGATTTTAGTATAGTATTATAGGAGGTATCGCATCTCTAATAACTACCTATAAATTTTCAGCTCCTAGTAGCTAATTTCCGGTTTTCTCGCTACCTACGCTCGGCTTCTAATAGCTACCTTAAGCTACCTTTAGCTACTACTCCTTAATAGGCTCTAATACCTAACCCTTTATTATTATAGCTTCTTTAAACGCTTATAACGTTCTAGTACTAGTCGGAGAATCGAATTTCCGGGCTTAGTAACTTAACGTTACTATTACCTATAAATAGGAGGACGTCGAGGAGTTCCTCGTAAACCCTATTCCCGTACCTACTACTATAACTACTAACGTAGCGTAGTAGAAGCTATAGAAGGCGAGACGCGCTACTACTATACGCCTCCTAGTTAACTTAATCGATCTAGTACTTCTCGACCGCCTTAAAGGCGCTAGTTAGGATATTACTAACCGGGACCCCTATAGCCTCTAGAACGCAGTTATTTATATAATTCCGAAGGTCTTAGAAGATACTATCTGCGACTTTATTTAAGAGATCGGTACCCTTAAAAGCAGTAACTTTCTAATACTTTACGCCTTCCTCGTACGCGCCTAGACGCTTAAGAGAAGGCTCTGCGAACTTACTAGAGGCGACTCTCGCCTATATACCTACTACCTTCTAAATAGTATTAGGAGGTAGTACCCTACGTTATTCGAAAAGTATACTATTACTACTAATATATAATAGAATAATATAGTATATAATATTAGCTATAAGGCTAATATATAGGAATCTATATATACCTCCCTCGCTATAGTATAGGGTTCTAGTAATCGTAGTAAGAAAAAGGGTAATTCTATACTTAATAGCGCTCCTATAGCTAAGAGGAAGTACCCTATATACTTATATTACTTTAAGGAAGGTAAGGAGGTCTTTAACTACCTACCTATAGACTACTTTCTTCTCGAGAAGAATATACCCTCGAAATAGTCTATGGATATCCGCGAGAAAGCTATAAAAGCCGTACGAGCTTACTATTATAATACTACGTACTAAGAGTCTACTTCTATTCCTAATACCTCTAACAATAATAATAAGTAGGTTATAGTAGCCTCGTTAGATATTACTCGATAGAATACTATTACTTATTTAGTAATATCTAGTTAGGCCTACGCCGTAGCTAGAGCTTAGGGCCGAGATACTATTATCCTCGACTCTAGTAGTAACGTTAATATCTTTAATAACCTCTCGTAGTTCTCTAAATATATCGAGAACGCCTACCTGCCTCCTATTAACGTAGCGAACGGTTAGGTTATAAAGCCTCTTAGTATTAGTAAAGTATTCTTCTAGGTCCGTAATCCTCTTAATCCTTCTATAGTTATTAATTAGGTTATCTCGGATATCTAATATCTCCTAGAGAGCCCTAGTAACCTTCTATTACTAGGCCTCTTAAGTACTAACGGAATCGAATACGACTATCGTACTAATTCGATAGTTTACGTTAGTAACGGCCTTCCTATTACGGTAGCTACTTAGATTTAAGGTATTATAGTTATACCTACGACCCCCTTAAAGTTACTACCGCTAGAGACTACTTATAGTATAGCCTCCGTTACCTAGCTTACTGCGAAGACCTAGGTGCCTTTTCGCGTTATATACGAACGCCTGCTTTATACTAGAAAGCGCTATATTATCGATACTTATAAGAAGGTCGGTATCCTCTTCGATTAGTAGGAGGTTAGCGACTTCTACTATAAGGCTTATTACCTCGGAAAAAGTACTAAGATTATTAGCCGTTCTATTCTTTATAAGGCTCTTACCCTAGGTTACGAAATCTTTATAGATCTTATTAAATTTAAGCCCTTAAGTCTTAAAGATAGCTTCTATTATACCCTCTATCTAATTAATAGGTATAATAGCTTCTATTAGATCCTATTTATAAAGACTAAGACTAAGTAGGAGTCCTACTTTACTATTAAGAAGTTTATTCGATACTTTAAGGCCTCTACTAGTCTACCTATCGTCTCTATAACCTATAATAGAGGTAGCGAATTTAATAACCTCGAGGTTAAGCTAATACTAGCTAACGAAGGCGTCGCCTTCTAACCCTTAGTACTAAATACTCCGGCCTAGAATAGTATAGCGGAACGCGCCGGCCGTACTATTTCAGAGGGCACGCGTACTATTATTATCGCTATAGGTCTCCCGGAGACTCTATAGCTATATACTACAAAGACTATAGTAGAAGTTATTAACCTACTACCTACGGCCTCTAACCCCTATAGTAAAGCTCCTTAAGAGCGTCTTACTAAAGCTCTCGGCCTACTATAGTCCTATTAGACCCTATTTATTTAGTACTTCCGTACTTATAGCTATATTACCTATATTTATAAAAAGGGTATTCTCCGCCCCCCCCTACGCTAATAAGACTAAAGCACGCGCCTAGAAGGGCTTCCTTATAGGCTTCGATAGCCCTTTTAGCTATATCTTTAACGTATACGTACTAGAATATAAAGCTATTATTCGCTATAGGGATATATGCTTCTTTAAGGGCTAACTCCCTCCCGTACGAGATCCTTCTATAGAAATTATTAAGTAGGACGCTATTTTCGCTAACTATAATATCTCTAAGTTTATTAAGATTCCCTTTAATAACTATACCCCTAAGTAGCTTCTTAAAGAGCCTATAAATAGGGTTATAGCTAAGGTTACTAATTCCGAGACTATTAGAATTAGCTAATAGGAAGTTATACCTCTACTTAATAAGTTAATTCCCTTAATAACTTTAATTCCTTACCCTCTCTAAGAGAATAGCCCTATAACTTCTACTAACTTAGATACCTCGTATTCTAATAACTTTAAGGATACCGTTATAGAACTAGACGAAGTCCTCCCCTTAAACGTAACCCGTTCGGAGTCCCTAGACCCTCTTACGGAGGCTTCTCCTCCGTCCCTAGAGCCTCGTACTACTACGGCGCCTCCGATCCGTAGATCTAGCCGTAACGCCCCGTACGTTAGAGGGTAGTATACTACTACCTATATTAACGATAGCTTCTTAAGTAGCCGGGCTCTCCTCTTAGTAGAATAAGCTACCTATTACGAAGAGGATCTCCTCGTACCTCTATTAGAATAGCCTATTACCTATTCCGTTCTCTAGGCTATAGCTATCTTATCGGATATTAACGCCCTGAAGACGATTAACGCTACGAAGAATAGCCCTAACTAGTACCTCTAGAAGCCTACCTTTAATAAGTAGATTTAGAACCTTCTTGACTATAAGACTTAGTCCCTAGTAAGTCCCCTAACTAGTATTAAGGTCCTTCCGGGTCTATAAGTACTAGATATTAAGACCTCGCCTTAACGCCTACGAGCTAGGTAGGTAATATACGGAAACTACTAATAGGGCGAATAGTCGGCTTAAGATCTCTACGCTATAATAGCTTACTCTATATTAGTACGCTTATTTTTTACCTTAGTAACGCACCTAGGCCTTTACCTTATAGTCGTCGACTTTAATAGCGTATTCCTTATAGTCCCTGCCCCTAAAGGTAGTCGTATTTACGTTTAATAGCCCCGTAGATATAAAGATAGAACTAATAGAGTTTACCTTCTTAATAGTGCCCTCTATAGCCTCTATAAAGCCACCTTATAGTAGTTCTAGTTCCTATTTAGTAAGCTAAAGAACTTTAAGTATACTAGTATAGCTAGAAATCTATACTTTCTACGTAACGAGTCTACTAACGTTATTCTTCTTATATATATTAACGACGTCGCTATTACTAGACTCTCTTCTATAGCTATTTATAGTACTATAATAATACTAAAGACTATCTATAACCTTAAGGAAATACCCTCTATTAATAAGTTTATTAGTATATACGTTATTTACGACTATATAGGAGGCTTTACTCTACTATACTAACGAGACTATACTTATAAGATCCTATAGCGTTTTAGCTTTAACTAGGCGAACGCTATTAAGACCCCTTAAGCTATAAGTACTATACTACCTCTTCCTAATCCTACTTATAATACTAATATTATAAAGAAGTATTAAGAGATAACTAGAGCCCTTAATTACCTTAACTATAATAGCCGCCCTAATATTAGTTTTATAGTCTCGAAGCTCTACGAAGGTAATAGTAGACTAACTTATAAGTACTTTATAGCTATTAAGTATATATTTCAGTACCTTAAAGGTACTACCTTAATAAGTATTAAGTATTATAAGGCTCCTAATATTAAGCTCTTTACTATAAGCGATGCCTTATACGGAGACTACGCTAGGAGGGTTTCTATAGGAGGATACGTTATCTTTTTAGCTAGTACCCCTATCGCCTAGAAGGCTCGTAAGTAGTAGTTCGTTACGCTTAGTACTTCGGAAGCTAAATTTATTAACCTTACTCCTACGGGTATTACCCTTAATTAAATTAAGGATACGATTTTAGCCTTTAAAGTAGTAATTCTAAAGCCTCTTATCCTCTTAACTAATAGCTAGAATACCCTCGTAATTACCCTTAATCTACTAAACGTAGTATATACTTATTATATCGATATTCGGTATAAATAGGTATAGGAACGTATAGTAGTAGGCGATTTCGAGCTTCGCTACGTACCCTCTACGGAAATACCTACTAACGGCCTTACTAAAGGCCTTAGAATTAATAAATACGTCGAATTCGTGCGATAGTTACGCCTCGTCGCCGCGACCGAATAAGTCTGCCAGGGTTCGATTCCTATTACTATTTTTAGGTTTCCTGTTTTTATAGAGGAATCCTGCGTTCTAATTAGTCGGGAGATAGTATTTTTAGAGTACTAGAATTAGGGAAGTAGCCTATTATAAGGTGCCTACGGGAAGCCCTTACGGCTATTGTCAGCTAGCAGTTTTGCCTATAGGGGGGTGTTAGTGGTCCGTGCCCCGCGCCCTGGGGTCCGTGCGCCCCGTCGCCCACTAAGTCCGTAGTTCCAGGCCTACCTACCTGCCTCTAGGGGAATACTCACACATCACCAGTTCTGTCCCTTTTTGCCTCTATATTAACAAGAGGCGATTCTGAAGAAAGATCTGCTTCGAGACAAGCTGTCTCGGAGCCCTTGCCTGGATTGATCTGAACATTTCACCAAATCAATCGACCTCGAGATTTAAACCCAGATCCAAGTTTGTGTGCACTACGAAACCCGCCGATTTCTAGCTATCGATGATGTAACACAAACAACACCCAAAAGTTTGCTTCTGCCCCGGAAGCAAAAGGCGACTATTGTCTTAATAGGCGTAGAACACCGTCGTTTCATCCTCTGACTGCCGGATCTTCTTGTTCTCCTGCTTGAGCCAGTACCGCATGCCCCACGCGCCAGCCGCAACCAGAACACTGAGAGCAGCACTCGATGACATGGCCATGGTGTATCGAGGTTCATCAGACGTAGGCCATAGATATGGTGTCCAGATGAAACTTGCGACGGCTAGGCAGTTCACGATGGCGAGGGAACAAGCCTTTTTCTCCCGCGTCTGGGAGCAGGTCGCCGACACCCATCCGAGAATGATCGAGTTGCAAGAGTACGTGCCCACGGAGAAAACACACATTGCGACTGTACCAAGAAGTTAGCCAAGTCTCTGATTTCAATATTTCGTGTTGGGAGATGGGGTGAAGGGGGCAATGTCGGGGGGGAAGGAGAGAGGAAAGGGGATGGGGGCAATCGTACAATATCGGGCGCCAGTGTTGAGGGTCGCACAGCCCAGAACGAATCCAAAAACAGCGATTGCTTTTCCGATGGTGATGTGCCTGTTGTTGTCAGATAGCTGTCTGTCGAACTTGGGAATCCTCTCCACTTACCAGGTTCGCTCGTTGAACCGCCCCGACGACCACGACCAAATGATCGAAATGACGCCAGCAATCAGATACGGCGGGCAGGTCAAAACGAGGGTAATGGTCTGGCTGAATCCCAAAGTACGGATTGCTGTTGGGAAGAAATTCTTGAACCCGTTCGCTCCGAGATGACCATGTTGCATGGCCACAAACAGCCAAACCTTGGGATCTTTAGCGGCATCTATAATGCCTGACCAAGTGGTGGTCTGTCCTGCATTCGCCACCGTATCTTCTTGAGTCCTTTCATGGGCTAGCTTTCGCTCCTCTGGTGTCAACCATCTGGTGGTGAGAGGCTCGTCAGGCAGAATGAAGAAGGCTGCAAGCGCAACTAGGAGCGTGGCTGCGCCTTGGATGATGAAGAGCCACTGCCATCCCGAGATGCCAGCCTGGAAGGATATTAGCCATCTGCAACAATTAGGTGGAGGATTATCCCTACCATGCCGTGCATCTCGAAGATGCCCAACGCGATGAGCCCCGCAAATGCCGTCGCAAGAATGTTGCCTGTGTAAAGGATCGAGATGCGTGTGGCAAGCTCCTTTCGCGTGTAGAAGGTGGCGAGAATATAAAGAGCACCAGGGTAGTAAGGAGCTTCAGAGATACCCAAGAAGAAGCGCGTCAACAGTAGACCCGTATAGTTTCGGCTGATCGCTGTGAGCCCGCTGATGATGGCCCACACAGCCATGCAGGAGGCCATCCATCGGCTGGGCCGAACTCGTGTGACCACCATGTTGGCTGGGATGCCGACAATGACGTAGCCAACGAAGAGGATGGAGACACATGTCTGATATTGTGATCCTGTGAGATTGAGGTCTTCTTCGAGGGTATTCAGCTTCGCAAGGGCAATGGCGTTTCGGTCCTGGTCATCGAGGATCAGCATTTGTTTCCTGTTCAGTGTCAGGGATAAACACGAAGTTCAGCACTTACAAGATAGTTCAGCCAGTACATCAGCCATAAAATAGGCATAATCCACCAGTCAAGTTTGCGCACAAGCGCGATTTCTCGAGGGTCCGTTTTCTCACGGGCACCAGAGTAATCCCGGGCCTCCTTCTCGGTCTTGAGGATGTCCTCTGTATGGACAGGCGACAGCATGTCGTCCTGCCTGGACTTGGAGGGCTGGATATTCGAGGACATGGTGAAGAAGATGGAATGAAGTGTGACGCCTGGCTCCTGGTGGCCTTGCTGGAATGATCGTCTGCAAAAGGGATGGGCCAAACTTCGCTTTATAGCTTCCAAAATGTCACCCTGCGCACAACTCTCCGCTCGTCCACGATTCATGTCATGCCAAGGGACCCTCCAGCATATCTGTTGGCGTATTGTAGCATCGTTTCTTCTCGGGATGCAGTGCGGGGAACACGCAAGGCCAACGCGGGGTTGGTCGCACTACTCGCCAACTGCATCGTCTTCGCCATCTGACGAAGATCACCACTGCATTCGGAGGGGATTATCAACCGAGCGTTGATGTGTGGGTATGCCTTGGTCAGTCCCGATGACTTCCGCGCCCTCATTTTCATTGGTCCTACAGAAAGGATCGTCCAGTACCCGACCCCATTGGCTGGCGTGTGGTTGAATTCAATGAGAAAACAAGCTTATCTTGTTTTAAGATGTTGTGGCAGCTAGATGCCAAGGCGCCAGGCATGTAACTAGCACAGCACCCAATCCTCCGCAGCCTGCCATTGCGTGTCCTCGGGGAGAAAGCCGCGGCAACGCGCCCATTTAGCCATCACCAAGCTCGCCCCCAGTTCTGAAATTTAATCCCATAAACGAGCTCACTTCATTGCCCTCGAGGATGGCCGAAAATGGCGCGAGGGTCAGTCGGGCATCGCCGGGAGATCATCTTTAGCGAGGCGTGTTCACATCCGAAGAACAGCTGCACAGCAAGTTGCCACCCCGCACTTGATGTGAAGTGAAGCAAGCAGATTCATCATCCCTTTTTGCTCTCTGAGGGACCAATGGTCTCATATCTCTGCACGGCAGGTATTTATCGTGTATAGCCTGGTGCGGCAAATTTAGCTTGAGCGGCAAAAATGCGGTGCCGTAGTTCAATTGCCAGTTGAACCGACAAAGACGCAGTAAAACATTGTGCAAGTGACAGCAACGCTTGGTTCTTGAATTCCCCCCGGTTCGAAACTAATACTGTGGAACGTGTCAACAAAGCTGGGGAAACAGACTTTCCGAAACCCCTGACACGGCGGTTTTGTCCGCGAAGGCGTCTTGCCAAGGCCATTAAAAATTACGCTTCAGCTTCCCCAGCAATCTTCGAAATGGTGTCTGACCACTCAGACGTTTCGTACTTGGTGTCAGCTTCCGGGAGAGTACTGTTGGCCCAGTACCTAGTCTATCAAGTATCGAGCGGTGCACTCAGACGGACTGCTGTAGGCGCAGCGCTACACCCCGACCAAATCTATCCACCAAATACAAGCAAATATCAAATCTCTTCATAGGTTGAGGCGCGAACCACTCTGTCGGAACAGTGAATGGCCATGCACCTATCGATGCCGACTTGGCCCGCAGGCGCGGGCTCGCAACCAGTGGCCTCCGCAGGTGCTTCAGATGGTGGTGCATATTTGTCTAAGACGGCCTGCAGCTGCTCCTCTGGGGTCCCCCAAATGACTGGACCAGAAATTCAGCAAGTGCTGGCCATGAATCCGTTCCATAGAATGCTTCGAAAAAGAGGCCCTTCGCCACTACGCCCTCGAAGATCATTGGCACCGCGGGGAGAGCTAGCGGCGCCTCTCGGAACGAATCGAGCCAATTCCAGGTATCTTCCTCTAGCTACTCTGCAGCCCAGGGTTTTATCTATATCGACCTATTACTAGAAATTACTTTAATTAAATTAGTAAGTCTTTAACCTCTATATATAGGTCATATATTATAACTATAGATAACTATAGGCTAGGAGGCTAGGACCCTAAGGGTAACTAGTAGATTAGAGGCCGAGTATTAGTAGAATTATATATATATATATAGCTAGAGGCCTAGATATAGAGAAGGAGGGCATTAATTATTCTACGTCTCTATAGCTACCTACTGATAGACTTATTACTTATTGTTTACTTATTACTAAACCTACTCTCTTAATATAATAATCAACCTATTCTTCATAAGGAGGCTCCGTCTAGTATTCGGGAAAAGCTAGGGAACTATTCAGTAAGCTATTAGTAAGTACTAGGAGATAACTTAGCGAAGGGCTCGAGGTACTTAAGACCGAAGTAGATATCTCGAAAGGGAGAACTTAGTAAGTTTAAGTCTTCGAATAGAGGTATACCTACCTGCGAATACTCGGCGAACCGACTCTTAGTAACCCCGATCTAGACCCTTAGTTATATCCTTATAGTAAGTTCTAGATAATACTTTATAGACGGATTAAGATAGAGAGACGCTATTCCATAGCGTTTTACCTATAGATGGATAGTCAAATAGAGTAATAGAACTAGAACCTCGAATACTACTTTAAAATGTTCTATAATATAGAATAGTTAAACTAGGCCTAGCTACTCCTATTAGTAGAGTTTATATATAATATCTCGTTCTATTCGATTATCTAATAGTCTCTAGTAGAGGCCCTAATAGGGTATACCCTAGCTAGTCCTAGAGACCTATTACGATAGTAGTAATACTAAGGAAATACGGTCATAGTAGAAGGACATGGTATAAAATAGGAGGGGAATAGAAGAAGGATACGAGATCTATTATAGGAATATAGTAGGTAATATGCTAGATACTATAATAAGAACTATAAACTAAAGTAATACAAAGAAGGCGATATAGTCTTACTCTGAGTAAAAATAGTTAAATAGTAGCGACTAAGTAGGAAGCTATTAGATAAGTATCTAGGTCTATTCAGGATTATTAGGAAAGTCGGGGACTATAGCCTCGTATATAGGCTATAGCTTCCTACTAGCTATAGAATCTATCACGTCTTCTATATATCCTACTTAGAAGATTAGAAGCTACGACTATAAGAGCTAATACCTAACCTATAGACGATAGAAGTTAGCCTAATTACGGGAATAGAAGATATATATATAGTACAGAAGATCTTAGCCTATAAAGGGCTATTATAGAATAGATAGTACTTTATTAGTTAGGCTAGTTACCCCGAGAGCGAAAACTTACAGGAACTAGTTAGGAATATAACGGACGATCTAATCGATAGTTATTACTAAATTCTTTAAGGCTCATCTCCGTGGAAAGGGAGCCTGCAGTAACTCGACCGAGCAGGCCAGTCAGTGAATGGGGCCGACCAGGCAGAAAGGAGTGTATGCTGGCGCAGGCTTCAGCGAAGGTTCCTAAAGAGGAGGATTTGATTTCCAAGCCATCATGGCCTTGGAGCAAATTTCACGGAGATCTGAAAGAATCACCAGCCGAACTCGTGCAGGAAATGAAACTACATGCTGACATCTTTGTGAACATATTCGGGCGCAATATAGACAATAAAGAAGCCACTATCTGCCAAAGTGTCATGACCACGGCCGACCACGGGCCAGGGGGCCGGGACCATGGGGGTCACCGGCAGACTAAGGGGCCGAGCGTTGGCAGAATCATGTATATATAGATGCGGCTAGAGGCCCAGACAAGGAGAAGGAGGGCATCGATTATTCTACGTCTCTACAGCTACCTACCAACAGACTCATTGCTTGTCCTTCACTCATTGCCAAACCACCCCCTTGACACAAAGCATCCCGTTAACATCTTTTAATTCACGGCAAACAGCCAGCATTGAGATATATCGTGCATATGATGGCAAAGGCAATAGAAAAGCGTGTAATACTAACATCGACAATTGAATATCCTGCTGCAAAGTGACGTGGTCAATGGACTGCGCCTCGATGAAGCGTTATGCATGAAACGACATCGGTCATTGAGCGCCTTGTGCCACTTATTACTAATTAGGCATGCCGACCGCTGGTGTAGAGCTGAGGCAGCCTTGTTCTTAAGTTCATACCTTTTCCACCCTCATGTGGTCAGGCGAGAATACCCCGCACCCGACAACGCATGATCTCAATGCCTTCACCTTGGCACCTAGCTTTGGTCTGTTGAGGAACAAAGCAAAAAGGCGAACAGGAAAGGTATACGAAAACTGAGCCGCACAGTGCTTTATCGCTGTAGGAATTCTGGAGTCACAGCTGTACTCGGGAG
Organism: Verticillium nubilum; assembly: GCA_002851675.1. NCBI lineage: Eukaryota > Fungi > Ascomycota > Sordariomycetes > Glomerellales > Plectosphaerellaceae > Verticillium > Verticillium nubilum. The sequence continues at coordinate 577,422 of NMXI01000007.1, forward strand.
TTCCGCCTAGCACTGGCTGACATGTCTGGCTTGGAATCTCTGGCTGCACTCGGCCTCGCCTGCAACGTTTTCCGGGTCATCAGCTGTGGTCGCGAGACTATCGGTATTTTCAAGGAGATATATCACAACGGATCACCTGACGGGGCTCTCGTCGAGAATGCGAAGGTCCTAGCCGACTTGGCAGCATATATTCGGACTTCGAAGTTACCGGCCAACCTAAAGAAGCATGAGCGACAACTACACGACTCGTCAAAGATTTGCCAGGCCATTGCCAGAGACCTGCAGGAGGAGATCGCATTTATCATTGGCTACAAACGGAAAGGGAGTTTCGCCGACGCCATCAAGATTGCGGCGAAGGCCAACTGGCGGAAGCGCCGGCTAGAAAATATGGAAAGAAAGCTCAAAGACATTGAGCAAGTGATGCAAAGCGGTCTTCTGGCCCGTATCTGGTGTTCCATATCCGCAAAGAATAGAATTTACACTAAACTGGCATGGTGTGTAGCGACCGGATCGATGTCTTGAGAATAGATATCAGTTCACTCAGACAAGAGAATCGAGACTTCCTGCAGCGTTACCACAATGGTCAGACAGCGACAGATGAATTAATCTCGACTAGCCATCTCCAAACACGACAGCACATCAGCAGCGAGTCACATAAAGTCGCGAAAGATGTCGCCCGCTCAATCGAACAGGAAGCCCTACGACTCGGTGGACATATTGAGAGCTCAACAAGGCAGGTGTCGGCCCATCTGAACAGCTTGAATCTCGATAAAGGCAACGAGGAGAAACGCCGACAACTGCTGCAAAGCTTGAAGTTTCCTGGCATGAACGAACGCCGCAATGCCGTCCATTAGTCTCACGAAGGGACCTTTGGCTGGGTATTCGGGGAAGACCTAGGAGAGGTCAATCTCGACAAGATGGGTATCGAAGACCAAGAGGCAGACAATGATGAATGGGAAAACGAGAGCGATATCTCAGACGTAGAACAGTGGACTTACATCAAGTGGGACAGCTTCATCAACTGGCTGAGGTCTGACAGCCCGGTCTATTGGATCAGCGGAAAGCCTGGTTCTGGAAAGACAACATTGATGAACTACATGGTCTCCAACCCAAGGACTGCGACGGCGCTTCGCGTTTGGAGCCCCAACTTTTTGATCGTCTCGCACTTCTTCTAGCGTCCGGGCATAGCCATGCAGCAAAACATTAAAGGCATGTTTTGCTCGATACTCTTTCAGCTGCTGGCAAACGACATGGAGGCTCTCGATTCTCTCATAAGATCCCTTCCTTTCCCAGACATGAAGACTTCTGAGGCGGATTGGGCACTCGACGAATTGAAGCACCATTGTCTCAATTTTTACAGACCAGACTCTAAATCTATTTGCTTGTTTGTCGACGGCCTCGACGAAGTCAGCACAGATGATGGACCCGAGAAGCTTTTGTCATATCTTGAACAGATGGCCACTATGCCGAAGATCAAGATTTGCTTGGCCAGGACCTGACCCTTCGATATCAACCCGACTCGGAAGAGGCCGGTACCCGCATCTACGATTACAAGACCTCACAGATGGTGACCTTAGAAAGTACGCTCAGGATCATACTCAATTGCGCCATAGCAATCGTGGGCACATCACGGTCTCTCCTTGGCCGGATTTTCTCGTTCGCGAGGTCGTGCACAAGGCTCAAGGTGTATTCCTATGGCTCTGTTTAGCAATCACCAGCGTTAACAGAGGAATGGAGCTGGACGAAACGGAAAAAGAAATCCGCGAACGAATAAGCATGCTTCCAAAAGATCATCACGAGCTTTATCAGGATATGTGGGCGCGAAATGATGATGCCACGCCAACGAATCGACAGCGTGCTGCGACATACTTCAGTATTCTCCGAATCATGGACAGTCACGAATCTGACCGAAGAGCAAATCGTGCATTGTTGCCCTCGCCTAGCAGACCATTTGATCACAGCCTGTTGGTTTTGGCCTTAGCGACCCGTCAGTCACAGATGACTTGTTCATTCAGGGCTGTTCGCGCGCATTGGTGGCAGATGTCGTAGCACATGCCGAGGCAACCCGTCAATTCCTGCTTCGCCAGTGCGTAGGTATGCTAGAGGAATGCTGCGGCTACAGAAGTGACTTTTCACAGGAAGCTACTGATGCCCAAAAGCTTCAGTACTCGTACTTCACATTCATCCATCGAACTGCTTACGAATTCCTGTTCGCTACAAGCGAGGGCGCAGAGATCATCTCTCATTGTACCATATCAGAAGCCAAGCTTTCCCAAAAGATTGTGATAGCGAACCTCGTCAGACATCAAGTACTTACTTACTTGGTTTGTCTTGAGCGCCCCAGAAGCATGCACGCCGAGATGTTATCTGCGCCAAACCTCCATCGCCTAGTCACGCTCGAGGACTTATTTCCAGGGAACACAAAAGAAGAAACCAACAACTGGATCAACTTCATCAAAGACTGCGGGGTAGTGAGTGCCTCAAGCACAGGCGACTTCCAAACTTCATTTGAGGCGTTCCTCCTGGAGTGCTGCAAATGGGGGCTAATTCCATTCACTCGACACATTGTTGGGACTGAGACTTTACGGCAGGACTGCCTATCGGAACTCCTATACCAAGCTTCTCAGCATTGGCCTACGGCAAACCATGAGCTGTTGAAGGAGCTTCTCGCTCGTGGAGCTGACGCGAACCGACTACTACAGCTGCTTCGTCCTTGGAAGCCTAACCAATACAGCCAATTGCTCGAAATGCCCTTCACGGCGTTTGTCAGGTCAACGTATCGCATTCGGCCTTTCATCAAGGGGCAGGCTCTTGTGTCCGCATACCTGGAATGTCTTCAGGACTTTATGGCCAGCAACTGTAAGCCCTTGGCACCTATTCCGGTCAACGTTATGCCTGGAAACTGGCGCTGGGAGGTGTATGCGACGATCGACTTGAACAGTGATCACTGGTGGTACCATGCGACTTCGACAGAGAGGACCTGGTCGTCCGTGTATCATGCCGTGCCTAGGGTGTTGGAAGACAGCATGAGAGCCAGCTTCGACCTTCGTCGTACAGAGGGTCCCGATGGCTCAACATTCCGGAAGCCGTCGGAAAGGAGTCAAGAAGTCAAAAGTAATTGGAAAGAACTTGATGGATGGACCCTGGATGTAACAGTGCCCTCATGGTTGCTGATCGACTCAACCATCCAAGTCATTTTGAGTGCCAACATAGACTTACATCTCCAAACTCTACGTACCATCGAGGAGTTACAAGAATATGCGGATGCTTGGACACAAGGAGTACATTCGGTTCTTGACGTCCATCACCTGCTTGGAGAGCGACGATGCCCCTCAAAAGCAGACGCAAGCGACATATTAGACTACGTGGTCGACAAGCTGAGATGTACCACGCTGAGCAGTAGGGACGAATACCATTCAGGATGTCTCTCATTCAGGTGTCCGATGTTCAACGACTTGCTCATCGACCTCATTGCCAAGTCTGTCCCTTACAATGGGACTATTTGGGACCGGCTGGAAGAAATCGGACTCCATTGATATGAGCTCCACGGAATCGAAGTGTTTCCCTTCATCTGATACATCTTACACTTTATACATTACCTGTCCAGGGATAGCGTGAAAGGTTTCCACTTCAACTGTCAAGGTACAATCATGTGCTTTACAAGTCCGTTTCCAAAACATGGTGCGTGCCAACTATCAATGTATGTGACAAATTCATCCCTAAGCCACCGCCGAAATCTCCTCCACCGGCACAGTCAGATCCAACATCCCACACTTGACATCCCTCTGCGAGTAGATCTCCCCAACAGTCCAGTTCTTGTTCTCCGTATACGTCTCCTCGCAATCGAGCTCGACATCTTGTCCGCCCTTTGCCGTGATCCTCGACCTGCATTCATTAGTGCCAGCCCCTGAAAGTACACCAAGGGCAGTAGGAAGTAAAACTCACGGAAACTGCGGCTCATCAAAGCAGTACCAGCTCTGCTCAACCGTCACCTCCCCACCAGGCCGGTCAAATCTGAACTTCGTCTCCGACAACCTTGGCTCGCCCTCCGGCGCCTCGCCCTCCGGAGCCTCGCACTCATAGTCGACGTCGCCGTAGAAAAAGTCGTTCAACCGACTGCTCGCGGCCTCGCATTTCGTCTTGGTGCCTAGAGCGGCGTTCTCGAGGGTGAAGGAGACGTAACCCCATGAGTTTTGATGCGACGGGGTTGAGAAGATGTAGCTGGCGTGGTAATCAAGGGATGTGAGCTCCCAGGATTTAACGGCGGAAGTGGTGGAAAAGCATGTCTGGTTGTCGGCTCGGGGGAGGATGGGGGTGGCGAGAGCCAGAGGGGCGAGGAGGAGGGGGATAAGTGAGGCGTGCATTTCGGATGTGGTGATGGTATTTGGTGTTTAGATGGCAAGTCAGGGGTTTGATAAGCTGTTTTGGAATGTAGAATACCGGATGAGGATGTGATGAACGATTTGGGAACGCCTCAAACGTGGACGTTCAAACACCTTATATACCAGAATACCATGCCCATCTTGGCTATCTTTCCTCCGAGAAAGTGCCCGAAAAATCGCCATGATGATCGAAAGTCGGTCAATACCGAACCAAAAAAAAAAACCCCAACCTCCAACCCTTCACCATGACGTAGCACAACCCTCGTATACCCCTCCAGCCGCGACCGTCCACTCCAGCTCCGCCCCAGCCTGTGAACCCCACGGCCCACCCCGCCGACAAGGGCAGCAGGGCAGTAGCAGGAGCAGGAGCAGCAGTAAAGCATCCGATCGTTGCGTGCGGCGTACAAACAGAAAGGAAGGGCGGAGACATTTCTGGCGTGACGATCGGCCTAGTTGGAGGCCGGGGGACCCGCTGATCCGCTCGTATTTTGGTTCGACGCAGGGTCCATCTGGATATCGATGGCGGGAAAGCGGGGAGTGAGGTGCTTTTGGGGCTGAAGAAAGGAGAGAAAGAGGTGCTGTTCCCGTCCGCCACCACGAGGGTCATGTCTCGGGGACACAGGGTTTGCGAGACATTTCTTGTCTTCGAGAAGTTTGTCCTCCCTTCTTTTCCAGCATTCTGAACGAAAGCATCTGCCTCTTCAGCTTTGAGGTTCCTGGATATCGGCCGAGTGCAATAGCAGGCCCGACCGAGCAGCAGAAAAAGAGCACATGAAAGGCTGCAATCGGCATCGGCCGCGGAGGCCGCTCCGGGCGCTAAAGAGCCTTGACTTACGGGGGGCTTGTAGGGAGTGATCGCCGGGGCCCCACCAGCACATCACTCTGCGCGCCCGCCCCAGCGCCCGCCAGTCAGTTAAGCTTGGCGCGGCACTCAGGCCAGGTGCCGAAGCTCCGATCCCTACCTGGGTTCCCTCTTCCAGCCTCTCCGCTGATACCCTTCTGGTCACCTGGCAGCCTGGCACGTCTTGCCGATGTCTTGCGGTTCTTGCCTGCCCTGTACGGGGGCCGCCCCCCTGTAAGGTCGTCTCCAACAAAGAAGGCAGACAAGTGTCCGTACCTTACCTAGGTACCTTACCTTACCTAAGGTAGGTAGGTAATAAGGTACCTACCTTATGTTAGGCTATACACCAAGACGTCTACTAGGCTCACTGGGTAGGTAGCAGTAAACACCAGCCCATTGTCTCCGAATAGCGTGCCCCAAAAGCGCAACGTTGCAATCACCCTCCGTTGAACCCTCACCGCCAGCCTTTCGTCACCCATCGTCGCACGGCAGTCGGACACGGCGATGACCAGCTGATGCACACGCCTCGTCAACGCCTGCCTATTACTGTAAATAGATACGGTGTTCGCCAGCTTTCTTGACCGCTTCATTCAGGTCGTACGAATGGCAATATTACAATATCCAACGTCGTTGTATGCCCTCTAGTTCAATCCACCGCGGTGCAGGATCCTGATGGGTCCCTGCGATATTCTCCGGGTGTATTCGGCCGAGAGACCGATTTCGACCCCGGCCAGGATGGGACGATAGGACCGACTCATAGGGCTAGCTTCAGTAATTATAACGCTCGCTCCGAGTTAGAGTCAGGCCGTCTGCATGCAGCAGCTTAGAACATCCCAACAGCGTTCCCAGAACCAAACCGCAATGGCATCGTCGTGAACGATGTTCATCAGACCATACGTACCGACCGACGTCTGCAATCCCCTTTGAATCCCCACTCTGCCATTTGATCACATCTCCAGACCCCTGTAAAACGTCAGCACTTAAAATGCACTTTGGTGACTCCTTCGTCCCCAGCGTAGGATGTATGCATGTCAGCAAGGGGAATCGTTCGATTAGCGTCCCACAGAGGACATCAGTCATAATAGAGGAAGGATTCGTAATTAATAATTCATCTGCTGCTGCCTAGAGTCCATCTGTGAAACCTCTCCCCATTAGCGCAGCACCTCCCATCAACTTGATTTCTTCGAAAAAGAACATCTCTTCAACCCTAGCACGAGCCCATCGGGCATCCGACCATGGTACCCTTGATATCACCCGAAACACCAGCAAGCTGCAGAATCGCACCGACAACACCACCCATGCCCTCGCCGGCAATCATGCCCGCAGCAATGGCGTACGCGTAAATCTCAAAGCTGGCGGGCTTCCACTTCTTCCACACGGCCGAGATGATGGCGCCGAGGAGGGCGGCGTTGGTGAAGACGGGGCCGGGGATGACGAAGGACAGGGCGATGGCGCCCCAGTTGGGGAGGTAGTCGCGGTACTTCTCGCGCTCGCCGACGAGGAAGTGGTGGCGGACGACGACCTGGACGATGGAGACGACGCCCATGACGATGGAGAAGATGCCTGACGAAAGGGGGATGCTGACGTCGGGCTCCGTGACGACCTGGGCGACGGCCGCCCAGGCGCCGACGGAGGGGGCGCCGAACGCGCAGTGGCCGCCGTCGACGTCGGGGTTGATGATGCAGGGGTAGGCTGTCGTGAAGAGGACGAACAGGCCCGGCGCCAGCCAGATGGACACAAAGGTGCCGATGGTCTGGGCGATGAACTGCTTGATGGGAGGTGTGCCGAGGAGGAAACCAGTGCGGAAATCAGCAGTCAGAGCCGTGGACACATCTGCGGCACCCGAGGCCAGCCCACCGGCCACGAGGTTGATGCGCTGCGCCTGCTGCACGGTGTAGCCCATGCCGGAAGTGGCACCGCCGATGACGAGCTGCGAGGCCTTGGCGGCGGCCGTCAGGGGCGTCTGATCCGTCACGGCACCGATCTGGATGGCAAGGAAAGAGAAGAGGAAAGCCAGAACGAGAGCGAGGATGGTGAGGCCGACGTTGATCTTCCACTCGACGGCCATGAGGACAATGGCGAGGACGACCGAAGCCAGGAGACCGCTGGTCCACATCCAGGTGGGAACCTGCTCCTCGGGCGGGGAAGGGTCCTGCACCATGTCGTCCCGGGACTGCGCGCTGTACGCATCAGCGCGCTTGGCGAAGAACTCGATGCGCTTGCCGCGCTTCTCAGCGACAGAGTTGATCGAGGAGCAAGCCGACGACCACACAGCCTTGAGGCCGTAGGAGATGATCCTCCAGTGCACGGCGAGCTCGGCCATGGAAGCGCAGACCATGATCATGACACCGGGCCACAGCAGCCAGTATCGGGGAGACGAAGGGCCCTTGCCAATGTTGGCCAGGGAGTAGAAGCTGTACAGGCCGTCCCACTTCGGGTCACCGTCGGAGACGTCCTTGCCGATGCACTCGCCGTAGTGGACGAGGGCAGGTCCGATGATACCCCAAGCGAGAACGGAACCACCAAACATGGACAGGGCCGAGTTGAGACCGATGAGCATGCCGGAGCCGATGAAGGCCGTGGTCCATTCGAAGTACCAGCCCCACGACTCAATGTTGAGAGCCCAGGATGAGTAGCCGCTCCAGATGTGGATCCAGGTGAAGAAGTGCCAGTCGTACAGGATACCGACGGCGTAGTAAGAGACGACGCGGTGGATGATGCAGACAGAAAAGGCAGTCGACACGGCCTTGAGCTTGCTGACAGCCTCCCTGGCTCCCGTAAGGCCAGCGTGCATCGAGCGGATTGTCAGGGCAGCGGCGGTCGAGGTCGGGAACATCAGACGCAGCTCGCGCGCGACACGGATGACGAAGAACTTGCGCAGGGGCGTGACGAAGAAGATGCCGAAGAAAGCGCACGAGATGGTGAGCGTGAAGATCTTGCCGATATCGTGAATGGGCGAGTCACTCAGAAGGCCGAGACGGTACATGGCGGGGATACCAGCCACGAAGATACCGGCGAAACCACCGGCACCGGTAGCAGCAGCCTGGACGATACTGTTCTCCTGAGGACCAAAGTAGCCCCCAATGATGGGAATATTGGTCTGCGACATGAGCCTGAGGATACCGTAGCCGAACAGGGCACCGAACATGTTGGCCAGGAAGGTGAAGCCCGTCTTGAGACCTTCGAAAGAGAGTCAATATGGGTTGGGGATCGAAGGTGGGGATGGTGACCTACCCAGGTACACGTTGGACGCGTTGACCAAAGAACCAAGAATGCAGCCGACGACGACGGCACGAATGGTGAGAGGGTTGCCTTCGGGTTGCAGGTCGGCATCCATCTTGAGGGGACGGTAGAGATCCTCCTCTCCATGCTCCTCCTCGTCGCTGAGCTTGGTTGACACATTATCGACGGCCGTGTTCTTCTCGTCGATGGGGACTGGTGCCCCGATGCCGTCGACGGCGGAGGCCGCGTTCACGGTATCCTTCTCGGCAGACATTATGCTGACGTCTCGAATAGATCCTTGAGAAGCTGGATGTGATACCAGGTGGACTGAAACGGCAAGACATCGGGAGGGTAAGACCAAGAGGGTTGGGCATCATATTTATCTCCAGAGACGCTCAACCGACGCACCACCATCACGGCATGTGGCGTTCTCGTCCTCGACACTCACCTTCCTCACCTGGTATCGCTCCAAGAGCCAGGAGTCTAGTCGTTTGCGGGGTGGATAGTCGGACACGCGACATGGGGGGACGTCCCTGCTCGAGGGGGGGGGGGTTCTCCATTCCCCATGTGGTCGCATCTGCAAATGTCGCGCGCAAACCGAATCATACTCGACTCGTACGTATTATTGGATTGTCAAGGGCCAGAAAGGGTACTCCCCCAGCGTACCACCCGGCTCCACGGACCCAAGATAAGGGGCCGCAACGAGAGATGGATGGAGACAGGCACGAGTCGACGCTCCATGGCCGCGAACCTCGAATCCGTGCGGGCGTCGCGCAAGAGGATGCCACTCCATCGAGAGGCTACTGCTTCAAGTTCGACCAACGCCTGCGGGTTACCGACCACCAGGTCGTACGCGCATCCACATGTCCAACATTGACCTTCCTTTGAGGGAAACTGATGGCGCCTCTATCCGGGTACAACGGCATTTCTGGCACCAACACCCATGCCGTGCGGGCCGGAGGCAAAGATGTACAGTACACTGGTCCAGCAGCGAGCGGCCCAGTGAACGACTGCACATCCGTCGAGCCACCCACCAGACGAACCTCGGGCGATAACCCTGACCAGCTTGCTCGTACCACGGGCTATGAACGTGGAGAAGGTTTACGTACTGGCCAGTCGCGAGCGAGAGGGGGAACCCTCAAGCAGGGTCCGGAGCAATGTTGAACCAAAGCAGAGCCGCACCAGAACGGCTCTTCGGCAGACAGGGCATCGGGATCTGGCCAGGAAACGGCATAGCTTGGCGCCCAACGGGCGGAATTCGAGCTCGATTCGAGGAGGAGGCGTTTTCCGGATCCCGCCCTGGGCGCCAATTCGCCAGCAGTTGCAGTGATTGCCAGATTGTGCTACTGTTCTAGGGCCCAAGCTAGAAGGAGGCGAGTCGAGGGCCGAGGTTGGGAATTGGACACGCGCATTCTGGTGTGTGTTTGCAAGGTTCGGCCCACCCAAGCAGCCCAAGCAAACCCCGAAGCCCACTGTCCCCTACGCCCCCCCATGCGCGCCCAGCCGGCTTCTTGCTGCGCTCCCGTGCATAGGGCGAGGGTCAAAAAGCTTATTTAGCTTGACGAATGTCCCCAGGGTTGGTCGGCGCAGGGAGTGGATGACAGACGGAGGGGCTTTGATGTTCGGCCGAGAGGGCGTAGTCAGCTGTTCTTTCGGGCGGCTCCGGTTGTTGTGGGCGCGACTTTGACTCGTGATTGTGACCCAGCTCATGATGGTAAGTCCCGAAGGGTTTGATTGGCTCCTCACAGGAAGCTGATGGTATTTATAACGCTCAACTCATCTCGCGCTGGAAAGGGACGAGGGTCTCGCTCGTCGCGGATGGGTGTTCGGTTGGTTTTCGTGAGACGAGGGCATTCGGCTCCCTCATTACCCATGATGCTTGGTCAAGCAACGCGATGAGAGAGGTTGATGATCAATGGTCGTTCTCTTATCTTGTGGTCGGTCCGTCCTCCCGATGACTGCCCCGAGTCTGGATCACCAGGAGATGCGCAAGGTGGAGGGGTAAGCGCGTTGCCCACCTGTTCCTCGTAAGGCTAATTGCCAAGACCCGAACCTTGAGATGCGACGCGACTGCAAAAGTCTTGAGTCCACCCGGAAGATGGTGGTTCCTGGTAAAAAGGTCATGTGACCAGATCGTCCGACTTGGGAGGTCTAGTCCATTGCTTGTGCTTCGGAAGCACAGCAAATGTGACGAGAATCAATCTCAATCAGCCGGACGAAAACGGATGAAGTCTCCTCTCATCAACCATTCCCCCCCACGCGTGCCCCTCAAAGAACAAGGCCATTCGCTGTGTCCAGTTCACCTCGGTAGCGAATCACCCCCATCGCCAACCCACGTTCCCCCGCTGCCTCGCACCAGTCAGCACATTGCATTGAAAATCCGACGAATCAGCGCCGCACGTGCCGCTGTCGTTCGCCTCAGGGGTGCCCATGACTGCGGGGCAAGCTCACGTCAAAGACGTCTGAAAGGGTTGATGAATCGAATTGAATTCGCCGGATCTGCTGCACGAATATGCATTGAGGCTCTCTAACCGCCGGTGCCGAACTTGAACTCGACTGACGGAGGTCGGAGCCACGGCCGGCGCGGGGTTGAGAGGCGGGGTTCTTGGGCGAGCATGCTGCAGGTATGCGGTATATAGACCATCTTGGGCATCACCAGGCGTGCCTCCGTCGTGCCTCCGTCGTGCCTCTGCTGTCGAGGCTTTTACTGCTCTTCATTGCCTCCCTTTGGGCTCCATGTTCGTACCAATACCTCCCGTTGTTAACAAACCGAGTGCACAATGAATACCGTCGTCCTTGCCCCTCTCGACTCCATCGCCATTCGGCCGGGGTCCGAATTCGTCACTCTCTTCACGAGGACTGTCAACCTTGCCCTCGGGTTCCAGCGTCTTCTCGGCGCCGTCTGGATCTCTCTCATCTTGAGAGCTTACTTCGTTGCCGCTGTTACCGCGACAACAACCCTCTTCGCGTCCCGAGTCATCGCCTCACGGTCCTTTAATGTCACGAAAACAATCCTGCTAGGTTCGGCCAAGGGCTGTCGCATGGTCTGGAAGACGAAACGAGTACGACGTATCCGCAAGCAGATGGAATACGACTTTGCCATGGTCATCCTTGGACCAGGAGTGAACACGTTGATCGTCATGGTCTTCTGGCCGGGTTGGTGGGTGCTGGGCGGTGCTGCTGTGGCCGCGAAACTGCTGGTTGGCTGAGTGTAATGCACAGTATGTTGAGTACCCGGTTACTCGATCCTCTGACTGACGTCTGCAGTGTCAGATGGGGAATCTTTCCCGATGGAAACGTCGTCGACGGCTCATTTCGAAAAAAAGAACGTGTTACCACCGGCGTCCTTGCGCACTTCAACCTGGTAGTCCTTCTCCGGGTCGAAGTCCTGCCAAGTGCTGGCAGGATAGATGTGCTTGTTGCGCTCGTACCACCGTCGGTCTACGACCTTGGTGAAGGTGGGGTCGTCATTGAATCCCTCCAGTGTCGAGATATCAGACAAAGTCTTGGTGGCGGCGGCCTTCAACGCCGCAGCGGTAGTGAGTCCGCCCTGTGGTGCGGCCGGCTCCTCTTCCGTCTCGGTGGGCAGGTCTTTCGCCGCGGGTGCTTCGGCAGAGTATGCAAAGAGGCGCTGGCCATCAGGGCCGACGCTCTTGTTCATGAGGAAGAAGTAGAACTCATAATGCTGAAGACTGTTAGCGTCGAAGTGTTTGAGGACAAAGCTGTGCTCACGTGCGGTATGATCATTGATCCTCTAACCAGCATCAAGTCGTCCACGCCAACCCGCGCCCACTCTCTCCTCGCGTTCGCCTTCTCGCCAACACCGAGCTCTGCACCGACTTTACGGCTCTTGTCGAGACACACCCAGATGTGATCCCCCTTCTTTACTCGGACAACCCCACCGGGAATGTTCGTCCCATCGTAGAACACAAAGGGTATCGCAATCTCAGTGGCCTTGACGGCCTCCTGAATCACCAGGAACTCGCGGCGCAATGTCTCTCGCTCGGCAGCTTCCCGTCGCAGAGCAGATTTCGTCATGGATTTGGGAACCATGCCGACAGAGGTATTCGCGACAAGCTTTGGCTTGGCTCCATCGTTAGCGGACTTCGGCTTCCCCACGGTCACAGATTCCTCTTCTTCATCGTCATCTCCGAACGACAGTTTGCTGCCAACGGCCTTGGTCTTCTTCTTCTTTTTCTTCAATGGCCTAGCAGAAGCATCACCAGAGTCGCTTGTCGCATTCGCGGGGGTCGCAGAGTCGGATCGATCTGGGGTCGCTCCGCCAGGAAAGGCGGCCTCGCGGGCTTCGCGCTCGTGCTGCTCGATAGCTTCGGCGCGACGCTTGCGAAAATCGGAGAGGGCGACGAGACCGACGGTGTTTGTCGCCACGCGCTGGGTAGCGGTCTGGTTCTGGGGCGTGAAGCGCGAGGCGTTGCTGTCGGCCATGTTGGAGTTGAGTCGAGATGGAAGGTATCTCCAAGGAAGGGCCGGGCTATGATGTGCTGAGCTCTGGTTGCACCTGCTACCTTAGCTTCAAAAGTTTTAGATAGTGTAAAGTATAGCATTGGAGGGGATTGACACTGGCCTTCCGACCGCCGACCATCGAATACCCCACTTGCCGTACCAGCCCCGCCCTTCCCGCTGGCAGCTTCCCTGCCACTGCATTTGGCCCGGCCTTGCCTGCCACCTCATTTTCGTTCGCCGATTCATCGCACGCTGAGTCGATGCCACGCCACATCACCTCGCCTCGCTCAGCTCAGTTTTGCATGTCGTGTCTCTCATCTTTCCTAAACATTGCAACCCCGCCATATTTCTCTCAAGACATCTTCAGATTTCAAGCCTCCCTCGAGGTGACAACCCATTGCGACCTTCCCCGCTCGTTGAGTGCCCAAGGCTCCGCAAGAGCGCATACCGCCAGTCCTCGCCACGAGGCAACTCACTCCACTCAGGATGGACGCTCAACAAACCTCCACGTCGGTAAAGCCTTATGACGGCCCCTCGCAGTATACGATGTCTGGAGGCAGCGGCTTTCCTGCGCCCGAGCCGTCGCCTTCAAGGCCCTGGGACCGGCCTTCATCCTACCCTGATCCCGTGTCCGGCTCCGGGGCGTACCCTCAAGGCTCAACTGAGCTCCCGCCGACTTCCAAGCCATACGATCCGTCTCCCAAGCTAAATGGCTCGTCTGCGAAGCCGTACGATTCCTCCAAGCCGTATGAGACGTCCTCGAGGCCATATGACTCCACGCAGCCGTATGGCCCCTCGCCCAAGCCTATGGATTACTCAGCCAAACCATACGATGCCTCATCCAAGCCTTATGATCCTTCCATCTACCCTACGCCAACAGGTCCTATCGGCCCCAGCATAGAGCAGATGCCTGGCCCCGCCGCCATGTCATACGCTTCCCAGTATGACGCTACGGCCGGTGCGCCCCTTATCTCTCATCAGCAGTCCGGGCTCTCTGCGCCCATGGTCACCTCCCCACAGGACATCCGTTACGTTAGAGGGCAGACCCTGGAGGCCCTGGGGGAGCTCTACACCCTGCAGAAGAACAGGCAGCGTCTGGAAGGCACGCCCGTACCCTTGGAGCTAGAGCAGCAGTACCGCATGCAGATGAACAAGGCCAGTTTCGACCTGAGGACGCTGCGTGAGGAAGTCAAGATCCTCATCAGCGACGCGGAGAAGCACCGTTGGCGCAAGTGGCTCATCGGCAGTATCGTGTGAGTATGAACTGTCTTCCAGACTAGGAACTTTATCTGACTTGCCCAGCGCAACGATCATCCCGACTGTCAATTTCATCTTCCGCCGCTCACCCTCAGAGAGGAAGGATGACAAGACCGTCACCGATACGGAGCATTCTTTCGTCCGAACACGGGCCCTCTTGTCCAAGATTAAGGACACGGTTCTGGGCCGTAATAATATCGCGAGCGTGGCCTTCTTCGTCTTTGCCGTGCTGTATGTCTTCTCAAATGAAGTCACGCTTATGGTGGCCAAAACGGTCAACAAGAGGCTCAAGCGGCTGTCTTCAAAGCTGGAGAAGGGTGATGGACAACTTGAAGAGAAAGATCTCAAACTGTTGGACGGCTGGCGGTGGCGGGTACTGCTTCTGGGACAGTGAGACATAAATTGTAGGACATGACGACCGCTGGATGATATGATGACATGACGGTGGCATGGACTGAATGGAGTGTTTTTGGATGTGTGCGGCATTCGGCGTTGGTGCGCGACGGACACAGAACCATTAGCTATTCATCCATACACAGCAAAATCGATGGACCTGTCAAAGACGTTGCTGACGTGAGGGCAGATTTTTAATGAAATCAACCTAGCGATTCGAACCATACACGGACGATCTTGGAGCCCGACGATCCGACGACCCCGGAAACACCGGACATCTCGAGTCACACGGCAGACAACTTCGGCCGATTGGTGACGATCGTCTGAGAATGCCAAGATATTCATTCCGCCTCATCCGCGCCTCACCTTTTTCTCTTATTTTCAGCTGGCCCCCCTCCCATCGCGAAACGCATGACAGCTTCAGAATCATTGTTTCTGGCGATCATGTTGATACCGAGCTCCACTGGACCATGCGCCTCCGGCCACGAGCTTTTGGCCCGTATGCCGGCGTGGGCCTATCCCGGATGCTATCCAGACTTCACGACGCTCAGTGTCAACCACCGATTCCAGCAGATTTGGACCTCGTCAGAGGAATGGTACTCCCAACCTCGTAGGCCACACACGCATCGCACTTTGGCACGTCCCACTGATAATAGTAGATTTCGTTGCCACGTTCGTGATATGGGTAGCGACTTTCGCCATGGCAAGCATTGTCGTCCTCGGCATAACCTTGGGCTTCACTGGTTTTAGCATGGGTTAGTTCAAGAACTTACGCTCATCTACTTGGAAACCGTTACGTTCCACGACTGACATATTCGCTAGGAGTCGCAGCTGCTGCTTTTCAGTCATACATGTACAATGGGTATGCCCCCGCTGGTGGCATCCTCTCCACTCTGGCGAGCATGGCGGTGTTGGGCGTTGTTGTGCCGTGGGGATTGGGTGTGGCCAGCGGGTTTGCGACGGCTGCGGCTGGGGTAGCTTGGGCTTTTCGACCGGGAGTGTGATGAGGATAAGGGAGGCTTGCGTGTTGTCGATCTGGGCTTGTCGGGTGAGATGGTATCCAAAGATGACGGCAATGGATGAAGGCCTACGCTTAATCACGATGTTTCTGGGTCTCATCCCCCCTCTGTGAAAAGAAATTACGGGGTTCGAGAGACGAAGAGCACACAACTCTGGCGAGTAGTGCCCATTTGGAGTGAGATGGATGGAATATACCCCTAGTCCTTGAGTACAGAAATCCCAATGTTATAACGGGTTTGGTCTAATACAGAGACAGAATGGTGATGGCCCTGCGTCTCTCAGCTCCAAATTTGGACGGAGTCACGGAATCAAGACTTCCTCATGGTTTGGAGTTTTTCCATTTCCTCATGAGAGCAGGAATCAGCCTTGCAGTTTGGCGCCAATGACCGCAATGATCCTTGCGCTTGGAGTCGCACAACGACCAACGCCGAATGGTTGGTGGCCGCAGAACTGCGGACCTTAAGCGCTTGAGAGCCTCCACCCATGATTGTGGTTCACGTAGCACTGACCGGGCCCAAAGGTCATTACCGTCCTCACTGTCTGGGTCATCGCATTTGTCATAACTACTATCATAATTTTAGGCTTAGGCTTCGGACCACTTGGCATAGGCGCAGGCATGTTCATTCATGTTCCCTCCCAAGAATGAAGCAATGGCTAATGGTGAGTTGAGCAGGAACTCTCGCTGCCGCTTTCCAGTCTTTTATGTACGGTGGCTTTACCCCGGCAGGTGGCATCTTTGCGACCTTGACAAGCATGGCAATGCTGGGTATTGCTATGCCGTTGGTGCTAGTCATGGCTGTCGTTGTTGCGACGATCGCGGCCGGTATCGCATGGCTTTGTCAAGCGGGCGGCTGACTTGTCAAGGGGATATTCGGCTGCTAGTATGGAGGATCATGGCCGTAGCTGATGAGCTAGATGTGGAGGGGCACTCAAACAGGTTTTTCACAGTCTTGCTTGCGAAACGGAGCCACTGATGGGTACCTTATTTAAGCATCACGATGGGTGAGAGATGGTGTTGCGGGGCATCGACATGTGCGACTTGCTATGGACCGCGAGATGTTCGAAGAGGCAGGCCAATATATGGTCAACTCGACTTATATGATACTTATAGTGTAGCAGCCATGGCTATTCAGAAATTTCAGATCAATTGATGATGAATTACTCGGAATATTGAAACTGATGCATCTGGTCTGGTCATGAAGAAGGCGGATGGATGCACGGGCCTCGTTTTCTTCCCAAGAAATTTTGGCAGGGTAAACCCCCCCCCCCCCCCCCCCCCCTTCATCATGTTTCCCGGGAAAAAGTTCCCAGGAAAGTCTGGAACCAACATCATGTCGAGAGACCTGTGGTTACCATCGACACCACAACCTAATCATCCACCAATATTGCAAGCATGACAGGCTCCAAGAGGAAAGGCATTACAGACCAAGTCGGTACACCCGCACATCCAGTCGATGCATCAAAACGCCACGCGTCGCACAACAAGGCGATTCCCGGGAAACAGTGCCCCGCGCCCGGAGTTGATGCCGACACATACTTTCGCGACTTGTACCTGAGTGAACTCGATTTCAGACAACTTGGTCGCGATGATCCAGAATTTGGTGCAATGTAAGGCAATCTCAACGTGCGGCACAGCACTTCTGATGTTGATGACGATAGGCTACGAAGTGGTAACCTGGACTTCAATGAGCCAACTGCTGTCATGCAGCTCACCAAGACGCTACTAAAACTCGATTATGGGCTTCAGATAGATTTGCCTGATGATCGATTATGCCCTCCTGTAAGGCTCACCTTCCTCGCCAGAGCTGTTGCCTTGCTCACCAAGAACAGGTCCCTGTTCGCCACAACTACATCCTCTGGCTCAAGGACCTCATTGGCAGCTCATCCTACGCTGAGCCTGGCCAGAAGGTAACTGGCCTCGACATCGGTACCGGCGCAAGCTGCATTTACCCTCTCCTCGCCTGCCAACAGCGCGACTGGTCCTTCGTGGCAACAGGTCAGCAAAGCCTCTCCTCCTAAAGCAATCCCGACTGACAAGCCTAGACATCGATCCCAGAAGCTTGGAGTTCGCCAAGAAGAACGTTGAGCTCAACCACGTAGAGCGTCGCATCCAGATTCTCCCCCGGCAGCCATCAGACCCCCTCATTCCCTCCCACCCAAGCCGCATCGACTTCACAATGACCAACCCGCCCTTCTACGAATCCGACGCCGATCTCCTCGCCTCCGCAAAGAAAAAGTCTCGTCCCCCTCTGTCAGCATGTACCGGTGCCCCTGTCGAGATGGTCACCCCCGGCGGCGAAGTCGCCTTCGTCACGCGCATTATCGAGGAGTCCCTCGTGATTCGCGACGACATCCAGTGGTACACCTCCATGCTCGGCAAGCAGAGCAGCCTCGAGACGCTCGTTGACAGGCTTCGCGAACACGGCGTGAGCAATTACGCCATTACCGAGTTTGTACAGGGAAACAAGACGAGACGGTGGGCATTAGCATGGAGCTTTGCCCCGGTGAGACCTTCGGCGCATGCGGCGAGGGGGATGAAGGCCGACAAGTGGAAGAGGTACTTTCCGCCCAGTACTGAGGTTGAGATCCTCACCATACCGCTGGATGCTGGCGTCAGCACGGTCGGAGGGAAAATTGACTCGCTCATGAGCTCGCTTGAGCTTGTCTCGTGGACTTGGGATAAACATAAAATCCGTGGGACGGGTCGTGCGCGGGAGAATGTCTGGAGCCGAGCCTGGCGGCGCAAGAAGGCGAGGGAGTGGAAAGAGGGTCAGAGTCAACAGCCCAACGACGATGAGGCAACTGTTTGTGCTTTCGGATTCGAGATTGACGTCGACATTAGAAGAGCCGGCATGGCGGTCTCTTGCCGGTGGAGGGAGGGTCTTGAGCTGTCCGTCTTCGAGAGCTTCTGCGGGTATCTCAAGACTCAGCTTACGGCTGCAAAGTGATTGAAGGCTCGTCACTGAGCTCCGAATGGAGATGAATCCACCCCCATGTCTGGATGCCCGCTGAAAATCACTATCGTCAACACCAGACTTTCGGAGAGATCTCGCACGCTCAATCATTGGGATAACAACCTCAAAGAACGGTGTCAGTAGGTGCTCCGCGTCTCTATCCAGACTTCCAAACCGCCTTCCAGCCTATTACAGGATGAGACTTCGGAAAGTCTTCGCTCTCAACAACGAGCCGTGCATCAGTTCTCCCCAGAAACTCAAGATGGCCGAAATATGCCCTCGCCCCATGGAACACATTCTCCGGCGCAGATCGAGGACAAGATTCGTCTCCATAAAGATGAGTTCATACCCGACAAGCAAGATATCAGCTTTATTTCTACTGTTTCAGGCTTCTGACCTATAGTTCCGTTCGCGACGGCGGACTGAGGACGGAACCGCCCGATTAGAGACCAGTCAACTATGGTGCAGCACAGAGTTGATCCCGTGCTATTGAGGAACTCTGTTCTGGCGAAAGATCCGCGATGACTCCAAAGGATGAAGAAGTCGCCCTGGGCTTTCAAGGAGAAATGGAGAATGCCGCATATAGGAATGCCGTTGACTTTGAATTTCAGAGACACTCCAAGCGTCAAGGACCATTTGACCTGTCCGTACTGGACACTACTGGTGGATTTTGGAAGATAATGTGGAAGCAGAGCTTTGTCTCAACGTGGAGGACCACTAACTTCTTGCCATCAAGGCGAGGGGGTGACGTCGACACGATCAGATCAGATCAGTATGTAGAACTTTTCATGTTGTAGAATTCTGCCGTAAGGTGTGACGAGGTCCTGGGTCGTCCAGCCTCGCGTGAACCGCTTGCTACGAGCAAAGTTTTGCAGAGCACATATAATTCATACTCGAAACATGATGCTTAGGCTCAACTATCGTCTCTTCATTAACTCATTTCAAATATATCAACTTGACGTGACTATGTCGTTTTCGTCTTTGGCCTCGAGTCAGGAATACATGCAGGCACGTTGTACTTCAATCCGTGTCCGAACTTGAAAAGAGGGTCCTTCGTATCAAAGGGCAGATCCTCAAATGAAGCTTCCACGGCCTCATCAGAAGACGCCATGTCGAAGGGGAGCTTTCCCTTCGGCTCGGCACCCTTGACCCGGAACACCACATCGAGGAAAGCGTCTGGGCTGCTACCATAACTGGCGAAGAGCGCAGCTGCCTTGTCAGCAATCTCAGGGACGACTGCTGGACGGTTCATTTTGATGTCCACAATCGTCGGCACGGTGCTGTAAATAGCAGCCTGACGCTTTTGT
The DNA here is from genome assembly GCA_002851675.1 of Verticillium nubilum. Taxonomy (NCBI): domain Eukaryota; kingdom Fungi; phylum Ascomycota; class Sordariomycetes; order Glomerellales; family Plectosphaerellaceae; genus Verticillium; species Verticillium nubilum. The sequence continues at coordinate 597,262 of NMXI01000007.1, forward strand.
TCTTCGGGGGTGAAAGCAAGCGAACCGTTGTTTATGGCGAATGCGGCAGGCCAGGCTGGATCCGGAGGGCCGAAAGGTGACGCAAGACGGAGGAATGCAAAGTCTGCATCCTTGGGATCGCTCACGGGGGCCAACCCCCGCCTTGAAAGTACTTCGGCTGGAATACCCTCAACATAAACCTTAGAGGTCCGAGACGAGTGAGGCAGAGGTAGGATGTCGTTCCTGTTGGTCAAAAGCGTCAATGAGTCCCGCTGGGTGGAGTTGCCCAAACGTCTGAACTCCTCACTTCCCACGATACCGGCGGCTTCTTTCTTGTCAGCGAAAGGCTTGTCGAAGAGGCCAAGATCAAACTTCTGCTTCAACAGCTTCCTGACGGAATAGTTGACTCGGGATTCGGTGATGTTGCCGTCTTTCACGAGCTTGATGAGGTGCTGTGTGCTTGACTCTCCGCCGATGATATCAACACCAGCTTCGACGGCATACCAGGTTCTTTGAAGCGGAGTCTTATCCTCCAGACCCCAAGGGGCAATCGACAAAATGCCAAAGTCTGTAAGAATGATGCCCTCAAAACCAAGCTCCTCCTTCAGCAGACCGGTGATGACCGGCTTATTGAAGGCAAAACCGACAGACTCCCAGCGATCCGTCTTGGGCCTGGAGTAATACGGCATTATTTGGGGAGCCCCTGCAGCAATGGCAGCCTTGAAGGGCTGGAGGTGCTGATCAAGATTGTCACCAGGCCAGACCGTGTTTTTACCCCACGGAAAATGCGCATCCTCGCCGTTCTCCATGGGGCCGGCGCCGGGGAAGTGCTTGACAGTAGCGATGACGGAGTCCGCCACGTTCCCCTGGCCGCGAAAGCCTTCCAACATGGGCAAGACCATGGTCGTCGTCAAGTTGGCGTCTTCTCCCAGCGTGAGGCCCGTTCTTCCCCAGCGGTGCTCGGTGGCAAGATCAACTTGAGGGTAGAGGACCTGACGGATACCCACTGCAGCAAGCTCCTGACGAACGACATCGGCGTAGACGCGAGCCATGTCCGGGTTGTGCATGGCTGCGAGACCCATTGGCTCTGTCCAACGCGAGAAGGAGAGACCAATGTTGGCGGTTGCTCCATCCTGTGTCCAGCCGTGCTGAGGATCCGTCGAGAAGGTGATTGGAATACCAAGTCGAGTATCGTAGGCCTGCTGCTGCCTCTCGTTGAACCAGTCGATGAAAGCATTGGCGTCATTGACACCACCCTGGTAGACAAAATGGGTGATGAATTGATTATTGATCATGTTGCTGGTGTTGATCTCGCCACCTAGGCTGAGCAGTGCGCGAGCATGGTACATCTGCCCAGCCTTTTCCTCGATGGTCATGCGGGACACAAGATCGTCGACACGCTCATCAACGGACAGTTTTTGGTTTCGGTAGGGCCAACTGTCCCTGTCGACCTTTGCACGACTACTCAGTTGACTGGCTTGAGCGACGTGCCAGCCATTGGAGGTAAGGAGGAGGGCAATGCCCCAGCTCGAGAGTGAAGTCCTCATGATGGTTGCGATGAGGCAGCAGATCTAAAGAGAAGTCAGGGAAAAAGGGGGGGAGGGGGGGGGGTTGGGTTGAAGGAGAGCTGGCGTACTGCGAGGTCCTGAACTCGAATTGTATGGTGTATGGCTCGTGCCGAAGACTTTATAGGCTGAGCTATGAAGTAAGCTATCGGTCCCCTGCGAGGCACGTCTTCCAGATTTGGACTCCGGGAAGCTCCAATGCACCGAGAGAGATCATGAAGTTTGTGGGACAAGACAAAACCATTGGTTTGAACTTGGCCACCAAGCTCAAGCAAACCGTTTCCCCCGTCTTTCAGGCATGTCATTCGGACCGACGAATAACTGAATCAGACCGCTTAAATATCTCTAGATGGGTCCCGGATCTCGTTCGCATGGCATGTCCCAACACTTTGGGACATGTGCCAAAAGAATTAGCCAAGATTCTGCGGGGGACTCGGCAAGATGCGGCTAAGTAGTTGTCATCCAGTCGGGCCTTTCCTGAGCTGTTGTTTCTTGGTGTGGGACCAGGAGCCTCATTACGAATTCGACCGCATGAGCTCGGGTCATCTTCGCGAATGCACTCCGGTGGAGAGTGTCCCTTCTTCAATGCTAACAGGAATCATCCCGAAGGCAAGTGACGGGGTCTGCTCGAAAGGAATTCCACGACCAAGAGAACCCTTAAGGTCGGCGTCCTTTTTCCAGCCCACGCCACAGGCCTTATGCCATACTTCTGAGATTGAAAGAACTCAAACAAGATTGGCAATATGTCGAAGCTGCCGAATGCTGATTCGAGACAGCTGTGCCAAAAACCCATCCGTAATCGTCACCTCAACCGAGAGAGGGGAAGAGGGAACGTATCGTCCGTGTGCGCGCTAGGACTTGGGGCACTGGGGAAATCCCGAGTTAAACTTGACTTCTTAGCCTAATGGAGATCTCCACCACTCATTTGGGGTCTGCAGTCCACAGGCTAAGACTCCCCACGGGGCTGGTCGGATACCCGTAGTATTCACAGTGGATCTCAGCTCAACTTTGGGTCACCTTCAGCTCCATTCTACCATGTGGCACAGGACACTTTATGTGGTAGCGGACATTCCTCTGATATCGATTGTTTTACTCCTTCAAGAAACTTCCATTCGTTTATGACAAGGTAGAGGCTCAAGATCACCGAGGGAGAAAAACTACCGGCCAGGGGCGTGAGCCGCTGTTGTGCCTGACG